>SEMN01000008.1:0-600000 GCA_005408345.1 Macquaria australasica | reverse complement strand
AGCCAAACTAAAGGGGAGAGTAAAAAGAATATTATCCTAATAACTTATCACATTCTCCTAGTCCTGCAGCCTCTTTAATCTTAAACTAGTTAAGACCCACACCACATATGATGTGTACTAATGTGTGACATGGGGCCAGACTTCATTCAGGGGCCCTGAACACATTACTCCTAATGAGGAAAGTGGAGAGCACAACTGAGCGCAATTAAGAGTTTGCAGCTGTTTGCCTGACCCACAGGAAAATAAGAGGGGCTGGAGGATCTGTGTTTGAGATTGGATTGGGGTCGGGGGGGTATTGCTACAGTTACTCACTCTGATGAGGGTGAAGATGTCATCCATGTAGGGGCGGATATGGATCTTCACAAAGCACACCACCATTCCCATCTGCTGGAAGAGGAACTGGAGAACAAAAAGAGCACAGAAAGGAAAAAGAGTCAGAGACTTGCTTGAGAGGATAACTGACCTCATCAGCCTGAAGTAAACAGATAACAAATCAACCAGCCAGCCTCTTTCCTCTTATTCTGTAGATACCTACCTCTCGGATACTGGCATCACAGACCCGGATGACATTGAGGAACGTGGGCATGACCTGGGGCAGGAATTGGACACACTTGAGGCCCAGAGACTTAAAGATGAAGGTGACAGCCTGGACCACCATAGTATGGTGGTTGGAAAGTGAAGGATCTCTCAGGATGCGCATCAGAGTGACGATTGCCACGGCAGGGTAAAACTCATCCAGGGGCAGGTTGCCCATGTTCACTAGCATCTCACTGGTGCTGTAGTCCGCTGAAAGGAAGAGAAAATAGAGGGATTCACTTTGACTTTTGATACAAATTAATCATACAACACCTGCAACATCTCGCACTCTTGATGAAGAAATGGTTGTATGGTGTGCAATGAACCAGACATGACACGTGACTATAATTTTCTGGAATCACTTTACCCTGAGAAAATCATTGTTAAGGGTCACAAACTTAAACAAGCAGCACACCTTAACACATAAAATTATGAATCAAGAAAGATGAAGAAATATGTTGTTAACCCACAGAGCCTGTCCCAGCATGCATTGGACTGGAGCAGGGTACACTCTAAACAGATCACTTCTGTATCACAGTATCACAATATGCACAAGATGTGCTCCAAGGGTTTCCTCCAACACAGCTGAGAAATGCAGCTACTTTTGCTCAAATATTAAGGACACAACTGACATATCATTTGATGATCTCAGTATTCCACAAGCCATCATGCTCTGTTAAGATTTTTAAATGATGCATTCAGGTAGTCCTTGCCAACTCAAAACGCTGTGACCAAGTCATATACACCAGGTGTTTGTGTTTAAATGGTAAATACATCACATGAATTGAATCAATGACAAAGACACTGCAAGGTGTACACAATGGAAGCCACTGGTACTTCCAACAACGCATTTCCTACTTTGTCAATCATCTGAGGCAAAGCTTTCTGGTGATAATATAAGTTGACAAGGACTGCTCAACTTCCTTGATTATAAGCCCAATCTGTATTTTCCCACCATATACATTTGATAAATAATAACATCAATAACTTTGTCATAGATGGAATATCTGCATTTTGCTTGATGAAGTCTGCAGTGTTTCTCAACTGATCATAATAGAAAAAACAGGCCAGTTTTCCCGCTCTGTTACTAAATATTACAGATGTAAACCAACCTTAAACAAGCTTAGATAACTATAATAACAACTTAAAGGTAGTTACTGTCTAGTGTTATCCCTGTATTAAAAATAACTAGTGGTTTGATTTTTGGTAGTGGAGAAAAACTCTCATTTTGGATCACAAATTGTGCCTTTAACTTACTATGTGAAGCCAGCACTAGTGTCAGTCAGCAGCAATAAGCCTTTTCTTTAGTCAGATAGTAAAGCTCCAGTCTTAAGAATAAAAGCTGTACACAAACAACTTCTGGCTTTTCCAAATGTGATCATACCATCACGAGTATTGGAGCTTATTTTAAGGCAATAAATCCAGTTCTAACTATAACTTCATCAGCCCAACCCTTGTGACTGTGTAGGACAGAAGGCCATGCCGTCATGACACTCAAAAACCTTTGGCAGGCAATAATTCTCCAGTGTGTAAGGTTGAGTATATCAACGGTGATTTATGGCATCCCAGACACCCCCCTTACCATCTAAAGCAATACCTCCTCCTTCATATTAAATACAGCTGAAAGTGCTTCTGGTGCTGGTTGTAAAGTTTGACAACATGAATAGACTGATGGGAGAGGAGGGCTGATATTGTTGGCTTGTTGCTGCTGGCCACTTGTCAGTTCTGGCACAGACCCATATTATAGCATTGTAGCAACAATAAATCAAATAAGGATTTTTCTTCTTTTTTTTCTAGAAGATGAAGCTTGATTGCAGTAGTTTATTCTCTGTGTCTTTAGTCTTGTTTAAACCCCCACTGTGAAAAAATAACTTTGTTTGCCAACGGCATTATGAGGTAATGCACGATGATATAGGTTGGGTTCACACATTTCGGTCAGATACATGACTGAGTATAAATCTAATTATACTAAGCACAATATATGCATGAACATTACAAATAGAAATACAGGATCAAACATGTTTGTTTAATTGCAGGACAAAGGCACCCACACAAACACAGCCCCTTGCTTTGCCATTTTTGGTCTGAACACCCAGTAATTCTCACTTTTACCCTAAAATTTAGGATACGCATGTGATTGCTGCCATCTGTAGCAAGCCATTTCAGAATCACCTTCAAGTCCAAGAGAATTTGAGGAGCCACATGAGGGTTTTGGCAGTCGTGCCCAGAATTAGAGAGCACGTTTTTTTGTATTTCTTAACATAACCCAAGCAACAGTGGTGGTCTTTTTAACA
The DNA here is from genome assembly GCA_005408345.1 of Macquaria australasica. Taxonomy (NCBI): domain Eukaryota; kingdom Metazoa; phylum Chordata; class Actinopteri; order Centrarchiformes; family Percichthyidae; genus Macquaria; species Macquaria australasica. The sequence goes on along the minus strand of SEMN01000008.1, from coordinate 597,130 downwards.
TTTACAATGCATATTTCTTTTTTAAATAAGTAGTTTTATTAATGTGTTTTGTGACAGGCAATGCAAATGGGGTCAGTCTGTCCATTTATCTATGCAGAGCTATTGAGTTTTACAAGGCATCTGAGAATACAGACGTCTGGTATTCAGCATTTCACTAGCCTTCTGCAGGAGTACAGTTTCAGCTGCTCCAGTTGCCTCCCTTAAGACTCTTGACTGTAGACATAACAGATTGGCACAGAGCTTGCAAGCTAAAGAGGGTAGCTTTGCTGTTGGATCTTTTATTATTCCGGCCTTCACCAAGTCTAGATTAATGACGATGATAGATGGCTACACATCTGTATCTTTACAGCCCACAAACAGGCATCAGTGTAGCTAAGTGAGGCAACAGTACTGTAGTAATTCAGGCTTCAGCAGTGTAGGGGAAAAAAACAAACCGTTTCCTAGCCATAATAACAGATGTATATAAAACAACTTACTAAGAAGGAATACGCACCATTTCATCAGTTTTATGACCCTGATGTTCTGTAGTGACGTGATTGGTCTTGTTTGAAGTCAGGTGAGGAGATGGGCCCAGCCAATGACCTCCCACATAACAAAATACATGCTGTCAAATATTGCTAGTGCTCCAGACGCTGACCCTGACAAATCTGCCAACAGATATACAGCCTCCAATTCTGGTCACAGTCCATTTAGTTGGAGAACAAACTGGTAAAACTATTACCGTACAGTCCAAGGTCACATTCTGAGACACATGACTGGATCAGACAAATGGAGACCTGCATTCTCCATACAAAATGCACATGACGAAAGACAGATGACAATTTTTAGTCATTGTTAAGAATTTTCAAGATCTCCAGAGGATGTTGGCCTTATGATTAATCATCATCAAGTCAAAATTTTCAATCCATAATAAGGAATGTCCAAACCTCCTGAATTACCATGAGAGTTTCTGTGGTTAATAGCAGTCAACAGAGGATGAATCCTTATGTTCTTATGGCCTTTCCATAAGTGCCATCCTCAGGATAACAGTGTTTACCCCTCTACTGGTCAGGCTCTTAAAACAGCAAAATCATCAGTATGTTATTTCTGTCATACTGTGGGAAGTAAAGAACAATGCAGCCTATTGGACTCTTACCACTTCTTATGGATACCCTTGCTTACATTAAGAGCAAAAACAACCTGACTTGTGCTTTTAGCTATCGGTGTCTTAATCTTTCCACAGCACTGACTCGTAACTTACGGAGAGGATTCTGCATGTGCATTCATGCAGGGTTCGAAATTAACACCTGCCGAGCACCAAATGCGGGTAGATTTTCCATTTGGCAAGTAAATCTCGGAAGGCTATCTGCCACACCGGCGGGCACACTGCTTCTGTCCTCTGCTGTCTGTGTTGGAGTTTCTCACGCACACACACACACACTCACACTACCATATGTGTTTTTACACGCGTGTAAACAGTCCTGCGAAACTGACCGTCTTGAGCGCTCCTAGTTTCTCTGCACTGTTTACCACAGTGATTCCAAACCAGGTCTACTTGTACCCCAAGGGCTACTTCTGCAGTTACCAGGGGGTACATGGAAAATTGTGAAACTCAGATAATTTGAAAAGAATTGAAATTATAATATATATAGATAATATATATCCACATATTTGTGTTTAGGAGAAAAATCAGCACACAAGTAAGATTACAAATGTGTGTGATGCTGATCTTTATAGTTAATGGTACTAATATGGTAGTCTGACTGTACAAGACATGCCTCAGTTTCCCACCAACCTGAGTCAGCTCTAAGTTGATTAAGACTGCAGAAAGACAAGCTGAAAAAAGACAACAAAAAGCTAAAAGTAAGGATACTGTAAATGGTTGAAACAACACAACCAGTGACAGTTTCTGTCACTCCAAATGACAGCAGTACAAATGCAAACTTCTAAAAAAACTACTAAAAATACCATTGAACAATAGTATAAAGCCATCCCTTCTATCAAAGGGGTATGATAAAGGGGTACTTAGGCCCATCTGATAGGGCTGTGGGGGTACATTCAACAAAAAAGGTTGGGAACCACTGGTTTACCGTACAGGACATAAGCTACTTCACTAAACTATCACTTGCCGCCGGTCTGCTGCTAGCTACCGCTAGGCTAAATAAATAGCTATTATGTGGCGGTACTTACAAGGAGGGTGATTACGGTAGAAAATGAGGAGTCTGATAAGGAGGTTTAAGTTGATTAAAATGATTAAGCATCCAATTTACTTTTATGTTTGACAGGCAATTTATTATTTTGGCCAGTAAAAAATATGCTTGGGCAGTGGATTTTTTTTTCATCTACCAGTCCCCTTGGCCGATGAGCCAAAACAGCGAATATCGAACACTGCGTTCATGTTTAAACATGCAGCCGTGTGTAAAGATCACATCTGCACAAATGGTTTAATATCTCACTTTGATTTTCCACAATTAAATATTGTTCAATTCAGTGAAGCGTAAAATATCTCATATCACTATGAACAGCTGCTTAATCAAATTTATAATCTATGACCTTTTTTCCTATTCACATCCGCTATTTTGCATTACTAAATTATTCATGAGTATGACAATGGATGCATTTTCAGCTGTCACTTTATCAATCCAAACATTGCAGAAGAACTGATGAAAAAAAAATTATGGCCAGCTGCAAATGCCTTGTTTTACTTTTCAGATGCCTTTTCTGAATTACATTTACTCACATCTTCTAAAATACAAACTGCCACTTCATACATTTTGTGACCTTTAAAACTGGAGTTGTTTATTCACAGTCCATCTTTAAGAAGTGTGTTACTGTCTAGACTGCCTGCTGCCAGATTAGTCCACTTCCTGGTTGGATCTGATTGTTTATATTTATGTAGAGACACCCTATATACTGTATGTTCTCAATGTGTCCAAACACATCTGACCATCTCAATAGGTGGTGTGGGAGAGGTTTAGAGTTGAAAGGGTGTCACAAGGGCTAAGCAGCTTACGTGTCCCTTAAAACATGTCTGACTGAAGAATCATCACAAATTCCATTATGATGAATGTAAGAAGTCCAAGGCCACAATAATACCAAGTCCTTTATATACAGACTCTTTTCAAGTATCCATCAGGCTCACACAGACTCACTGGAATCACAACAACAACCCCAAGGTTCTCAATGGACAGTGAGATTTAAAAAAGGTTCATGTTGATTTAGAAACTTTCCAGCTGTTGCACTGAGAATATAATACTGCTGTAACTTTGAAGAACACAAATAAAAAGTTAAGCTAATCTACATTCTGACTCTTGGTGAAAATACTAAACACCAAAAATGTTCCCAAAACTGTGATTAGTAATAGTGATCACAGGCCTACCTGAGTCCTGACTGGACTTGGACTCAGAGAGACTGACAGCGGAGGCGTCTCGTGACTGGTCAATCATGCCGATGTTCACCTTGTGCTTGTAGGGGTCCAGAGCTCCGAGAAGACCCAGTACACGGATAGCCTGTTGGACACACACAGCACACACACAGTTAGCTGAATTCCACTGAATTATGGAACACAACTCTAATAGTACAGAAATCTTCATCAAGACTTTTGGACTTGACTTTGATTTGACTACCAGTGTTTAGAAACATATCTAAGATCATTTTTCAAAACAAAGTTTTGACAAAGTTACAAAGTGCTATCGCCTCCTTATAGCTCTGAAGCTCTGCTGAAGTAGCATATTTAGCAACTTATTGGCAAAGTGAGGACTATTTGGAACATAATGAAAATGTGCATCAACAACAGAGATGTGGTTGAGAAGCCTCTATGGATGTTATGATACTTGCTGTAAATCCAAGCAGACCACAGCTGCTGTCCCCTGCAAAGGAGTTAAGCAGAGCCATCTTTCAGGCCTACAGGTGAAGATTAGTTGATACTCAAAAGATTTTTGGTGGGATATTCTTTTAATAAAAAATTACAATACACAAAAGTAAGCTGCTAAAACTAGTTTAAAGTGACACTCTACCCAACATCAATAATTGTGGTACCAAACACTCAACTTAAATGCTTGTGAAAAGTTTGTAGTTTGTTCCTTCAAGGAGCATGGAGGCTATAGCTCAGAGTAAATAGTCAACCTAAACTAGGTACCATTGGATAATTAGCCCAATAAGATTTCAAATGTATTAGATAGTGGATCCTAAGGGTGAGAGCTGCCAGAGCCAATGTCCATGTGACACACCATACACAGTGACAATGCACTCTCTGAGATCCATATAATGTAACAGGCGAGGAAAGAAAAAATTATCACTTACATCACAGCTCAAGACTTAGGAAAAAGTTCCATATAACTATGGAAAATGTGCATAGCCTCATAATGTATTTATTTGTTTGATTATAATTCACCAGTCAAAGTCAATACATCCAAATACACCTTCTATATGTTGACAGGTAGGGTTTCTGGCCTCATAATGAGTCACTGAACGACAGAGTTGGGTTCACATTGCACCTAAGAAAACTGTGGGGAAGACGACGGATTAGGAGTCAAAATGGAGGCACCCGTGCATACCTCTCTCCTGATGCCCTGGTTTTGTTCCGTCTTGAGGAAGTTGAGCAGCACCTCCAGAAGGGATGGGTACTTACGGTAGGGCTCCACCACATAACCTGTACTAGCCACCTGCTGGCCCAGAGTCCACAGTGCCACCTGGTGGAAAGTCAGAGGAAGATTCTCTTTGAACAATGCCACTGACAAATAAATAAAGATACATAAAGCATAATGTTTGGGATGCGTCAATTCAAAATACTTTTCAGTCCCTTATTGATAAGCCATTTGTGCTTTTTAATGATCCCTGTCTGTGCTAGCTCCTGGCACACAATCCTAACAGGAAAAACCAGAAGCACAATTCTCTCAAAATGTTTTTTGAGTGACTTTAAATGTTTCCAGAAAGTATATCTATAGTTATGTTTACTGAAGTAGATGTGTATTTACTAAACCCAAGAAATAAATATTCTTCAGAACTTGGAGCAGTGCTGAGAGAGTAGAGAATGAGAAAAAGAAATAGAGCCAGATGAAGCGGATGCTAATTTTCTTGACGCACCTGTCGTTTGGCCAATGAGGAGGAGTCCTGCAGCATGTCCATGATGATTGGAAAAAGCTCGTCCATCCACTTCCTCATCTCCAGGCCACTCACCTGAAAGGGTAGGCACAGGAGAACCAATCAGAACTGAGGAAATCTCATAATCTGCCCAATTTCCTGTCACTAAGATCTTCTAAAATCTAAAATGGGATTGAATAATTATTTTTTACATTACAATGACCAGTGATCCCATACCAGTTTCAATCTGACCAAATCAAACCATGGCCCTTATGTGTAGAACTTTTATGTTACTAAAGCATTTGTCAAATGATTCTGATGGCACATAGACAGCACTGAAAATTACTGCCGTCTATGTGTTGCTTTCAGTTCATTCATCTCTGTGTCCCTGGGTCGGATTCGTTAGGGTGGGGGGGGGCTTTGCTGCAACATTTACTACAGTGTCTTTTTTGATACTACCACTACAGGTTGCTAAAATCAGAAATGTTCTAATTCTACACACAGGAGCTTTAAGTTTGTATACTTTTTCTTATTTTTTTTTTTTTTTTTTACAAAGCATGCAAGTTGACATGGCATTTACTGGCTCTAGTCTGTATTGCCTACATGTTCTTGATGTTCTTGTGTCTTCCTGTGCTGGTTCCTGCGCAGCTGGGCTTCTGCCTCTTCCTGCACTGACTCAACCATGAACACTTGGTCTACCTGAGCATCTCCTGCACTCTGTCTGAACCGCAGAGTCTGCCTGCCTTTAACTGTGCTTTCCTGACTCTTCTGTGGGGAACATTGAACCACCTAGACAGGGTGGAACAAGGCACACATCCATGGGTGGGGGCTCTACCCAGTACATTCCACCTCAGAAAAGTACAAACCCAGATTGCTTGCATTAAAACTGCTAAAGTGAGAGACTCAAAAAATTGCAATAATGTGCACAGGGCAAACAATTCTACTCAGATTTATTGGGTTTCAATCAGCAGCAGCTAGAGAATCAATAATACACAAGCTAATGCTGTCCTCATAATACTTCAAGGAATTGAAACATTAAATTCAGCCTTACCTGAGCCAACTCGCCAATGGTCGCAAGGACACTAATGACCACTCCAGGGTTGGGATCTGGGTCTTTCAGCTTGAGGATGAGAGCCTGCAAAAGTACAAGATAACAGGGTTACTTAACCCATTGAACCCCAGTGCTCCACTTAAATTGCACAATCAGAAAAAAAAAATCTTTGAAGAGCTTCAGGAAATTAGATTGTAATATACATAAAAGAGTCCTCCACCAATTTAGAATTGCACTCCTATTACATTGTCAGACTCCTGATGGACAGCTGAATAAAAAAGCATTAAAATCACTGCAGCAGAACCAGAGATATCGTCTTGTTTATTTAATGTATTCTTCTTCTTTGTCAAAACCTGGCACCTACATTACCCACAATGCAACTCAACAGCCTACAGTTCGGTCGGAGATGCGGGTGTTTAATGCTAGTAGTAGCCTCAAGCAGAGATGAGGAGCGGGCTACAGAGGCCTGGTCAGCTCACTTCTTTCTAACGCCACACCCCAGGATATTTTTCATTTTCAAACTTGTAGTCTTCAGCCCCAACCGACGCTTACTCAAGTGACATCACTTGAGGCAATTTATCAGATTACGCGCAGCCTCTGAAGGAACAAAAGGCTTTATCCAACTTTTTTCACATATATGCAGTAGTACTCCCCAGGACCTGTAAGTTCCCCTTTAAACCTTTACTTATTCAGAGAAAGTCTACTGAGTACACATCCTCCTCTCAAGTAACAGCCTGGTTTACACTCATACACCTTCAAAATGGAGAACTAGCAGAGTTGTACCTTGAGGATGGGCTCCATATATGGCCGTATGAGGCGGGGGGCGTTGGAGACTAGGTGACCAAGCATACGAGCACTCTGCTCTTTGTTCCTGCCGACACCACTGTGCTCCAACTCAGTTAAGATCTGCAACAAAATTCAAAACAGAGTTAAGTATAACACACCTTAAGTATAGGTATTATAGAGGAATACTCTATAGCTGTGCATAATACCATGGGCTTTGCTGCCCTCTAATGGTATCCAATTGAAACAACAGACAACAAGTGATCAAACAAGCAGAACAAACATATGCATCATGGTAAAAATCTAAATATTGTATTTTTATTTAACAACCTCTCCATTTACAGGAATAACCAAACTGGAAACCATGGTAATTCATTAATTTAAAAAAAACTTATTTTCACCAGACAGAATGTTTTAAGGATTTCAACTACTTGAATTTCATTTCAAAGGCAGGCTAAAAAGTAGAAAAATCATTTTTTAATTCATTACAGCATATTTCAAATTATTTGGATTGGATATGTTTTTAGCCAAGGAGGCTTTTTTTTTTTTTTCTACATGCTCATGTTGGTACATCGCCATGCCTGCATAAAACCTGACTGGACAGACTGTTACCCCGACCTGAACTTAAATAATGAAAATTTGTCATTGCACTGCAGCTGTTAAACATCTGGCGATGACCTTTGTGGAAATGTGAGTGTACCAAATCGGGCGAGGAAAGAAAGTGCCACTAAGAAGGTGAGGAAGATTTTTGCAGTATTGTGGTTTTTTTCAATTGAACGCCAAACACCCTTAATGGGTAAAAACAAATCCATATAGGACATTCAACACAATGCCATCTGTTGTGCCTCTCCTACCTGGATGAGCATCTTGCGTAGGAAGGGCATGACAAACGCAGGGTTCATGCTGCTGAGGCGTCCGATTGTGCAGATGGCCAGCTCTCTAATCTCAAACACCTCATCGTTCAGTGCAACAAATAGCGCCTGCAAGTTCTCAGCCTGGGCGAGGTGAGCGTCAAAGCGCTCATCAAGAGATGCCAGCACACAGTATCGAATGTCTGGGTCTGCAGTAGAACAAGGACAAGAAAGTCAGATATTTTGACTCTCTTATCACCTTTATCATCATGGGTCATTACAGCTGTTAACAGGTGTGTATTCCCATGCCACAAATGCAACATTTTTTATAATTAAATACTGATTCTTTCAAAATTGAGTTGAGCACTTTCAGAGACCTTGATACATTATTATCAATAAAAAAAAAAACAATACTCAACAAATCCACCTTGTCCTACTACCCTTTTCCTCCACCTTTTTTATTCTTTCATGTGTTACCTGGATCAGTGATGCCAACAACTAGCAGCTTGCTGAGCACATCTGCGACAACCTGCACAGCGGTCTGGCTGACAACATGGCCGCTGATCAGGTGGATGGAGGGGGTAAGGAGGCGTGAGCAGGTCCGGGCTGCCTCCATCCGTATTTCCTTGTGTTCACTGTTCAGGAAGTGATCCGCACAGTGGCGCACAAACTGGGTGAGGGAGTGTCCTGGTGAAAGATCAAAAAGTTAGAATAATCCCTGAACTGGGAGATTTAGCATTACAACTACTTTTTAGACAGCTGAAGGGCAGGTTAGAGCAGTAAAACAGATAATCACAAAGCATGTTAGGTGTATGTTTACATTTTTTAATGCATGTATAAAGCTTCAATTAACAATGACTTGCTTGATTTCACCCTTGGCTGCTGTATTCACAGTGCTGCTGGAAAATATTAAGCAAGTCAACTTGGTGACAGACTGAATACGAGTTCTTTTCATCTCTCACCTGAACTGAATTTCCCCTCAAAACGTCCTATTCAAAGCATCAAGGCAACTTATCACGATTCACATTCAACAATACTAACAATAAAAAACACAAATCTTGTTTGCTTTTTGTGTAAGTAGCCTTAATTGTAAGTCCAGTCCAGAGAACAGCTGTACACACCCATCAACACAGCCGCTGCAGCCATTTCTGCTGTTCACTTAATAATTTCTTACTTGTGGCTCCAATCTTATATCTGATGGTTTATGCCTTCAATTTAAAACAACAACATTTTTTTCAATTTCACTGAATGTGCAGTGTGCAGGCACCGAGGCATTTACTCCATCAGTTATTTATTTTGATGATTTAAGATGAATTAAGGCTGTACTACCCATACTTTAAAATCATAATTTTTCTCTACTGACAAAACCAAATGTAAGATGATCAATGAAGTTTGGTGCATTAGAACAGAAATGGGCGTCTGTGCATGCTTTTCATTCTGTGGATTTTTCTCTCCCTGCGTTACTTAAGAAATAAACTTAAAAATAAAATATGATAGTCTTGCTTTAAAGCTGTGTCTTTTGCAAGGTTCTTGCCTTCAAACTCAAAGCTTCCCAATGTGCGTAGGGCCAGTGTGATGCTGCCTACGTCACTGGCCTCTGGGATGTTTGTGAGGCTTGGCGAGGCCAGCTGGTGAGCCAGGCCTTTGGGCATGCCGGGGTGACGCAGCGGCTTGTGCATCAACACCAGGGAAAGCATTTTCAGCAGACCATCCTGGATGTCCTTCTTCAACTGGGGGATTTGACGGCTCAGGTCGTACAGCACCGCTGTCAGTGCAGGACTAGATGAACAGGACACAATGAACAAACAACCCAATATCATTATCATCTTCAGATGAGGACAAAGAAGTGTGTTGTGGTGTTTTTAATCAACAAATATTATATAATATATTAAAAAATAACTGTATAAACCACATAAATCAAACTCTGGATTTAAACCCTGCTAGGTGTATAAACCCAGCCCAAAATTAAATCCAGGCAATGCTAAACCTCGTTAGTTTAATTATTTAGCATAGCGGTGAAGCCATTCTGTCCTACCTCAGGCCCACAGCCAGCATAGGCTCCAGCAGCTCCTTGATGTCTGGTTGGATGCTGGGACCCATGGCTCTGGAAAGCATGCTGATACAGGTGAACACTGTGGCATCCACCTGCATGGTCTTCTGTCTCCTGCACACATGAAAGACCAGAAAGTGAAAATGTAAGTTTTTTTCCTTTCATAGACAGTATCCCAAAATTATTTTTAAACAGGTTAGATTTAGATTTCATTTTCTTATTAACAGAGTCAAAATTAAACTAGCCCTTGGAGATTGAGGAGGGTCTCATCCAATATAGGACTACCAAAAAACTATAAAACTAGAATGATTCTTAAAATATGTGAAGCAACAACATTAGAGCATGATGAGACAAAAAAGTGAACACAGACTGAGTAGTAAGACAATAACTATTAATATGAAACAGGATAATAAATTACACATCAAAGACATCAATATCTGAATATGAATAACGATCATTACTAGATAATTACTGACTTGTGTGCAAAGTCCTTGGGTGGCAGGGCAGCTTTGATGATCTCAAGGACCTTCGAGAGGTACGGCTGGATTTCTGCCCTGACGGCCACTACCAGCAGCCCCAGAGCCTGGAAAGCTGCAGTCCTCTCCTTCTCCTTCTTCAGACAGCCCAGCAGGTAGCCCATAGTGTCTGACAGGTACTGGTCTGCACAGCGGATGGAACAACCACAGCGCAAATGGTTAAACGCAGATGTACAGTAAGTAGATGTATGTAAATCAACTGACTGGGAGAAACTATAAGCAATTTATTGGGGCAAAGCCCATTGAATACAGGACAGAGGAGACCAAAAAGTACTGTTCATGATCTCATTTCTTGTCCATAACCACCAAAAAGCCCAACGGCTACAGTGATGAGAAAGAATGCATGACTGTATGTTACTGTACGAAAGATGGACTTAACTGGATCTTGGATTACATTCAAACGTTAACTAGTCTCACCTGTAAAGGTATGCGGCTGGAAGGCAGCCAGGCGTGGAAGCAGGTTGAGGATGGTCATCTGGATCAGAGGGTTTTTACTTGTCTTGTATTTCAGCACCCACCGACACACCTGAACAAAGCACATAATAAAAGCTTGTGTCAACTATGATTTATCTTGTGTTGGTGACCTTATCACATACGTGTTAAATCTCTTCATGAACCTGCTGCAATGTTGTGGGAGCAAAGTAGCATTAACATGAAATCTAAGTTTTAAACTTCTTGACTGTCAAAACATGATATTTCTATTCAAAATGTGACTTTTAATGATAAGATAACTTACAGCTTACTAGTCCTATAAACCAGTTTGTACTTGGTCATCTTCATGAGCTGCAGTTACGTGGACAATATTTCTTTGACTCAACTGAAATCATTCTAATTAGAGATTCCAACTTAATTGTTTACATGGACGCTAAATAAAAGGATCCGATAAGATGTGCGTTTACATGCCCCAAGTATTTAATCAGAATATAACTCTTTTGACATGTGCAAAGTGGTTCAGTAAAACTCGATGTTTCAAGCCTTTCGACCATCAAGGCGTTCAACAATCCTTAAATTTTTAAAGTTGTATCAGCCACAGAGCAGTTTGGTTTTGCTGCCGCCATGTTTCTGTCCCTCGAGGAAACTCGTTCACCTAATGTTCTCCCCAACATGGTGCAAACATGCGCAGAAAGAATATATTTATTCCATCCAGAGAGAAACGATTAGATCAAGCACTTACATGGTTATTAGGCGCCAATATTTTCCTACTGAATGGATTATCAAAACGTTTACACGACCGATCTCAACCCGATTGAAAATTCCTTCCGATCGGGCCGGATTGGTCAGTCTCTTCCGATAGAGGCATTTTTATTCTGATTAGGCTATTATTCTGATTATTAGTGGAATATTAGGGTCTATGTAAATGCAGGTATGGACTACTGGGTGATGAAACTCCTTGACAAATCTAGAGCTGAAAAAAACTAATTGTTTTCAATTTATTGTCAAATTAGACTACTTTTTTTCACACTCAAGTAGGTAATCTAAGACTTAGAAGCCTGTACTAGCAACCAAAGCAGAGTGCTGGTTCCAAGACTAAGCAAGGACCAGATATATATCAATATGGTAACACCATACACTATGATCTAAAACACACCATAGTTCAATAAACACGTCTCTGGCAGTCCAAACAAAAGCTGAACACTAAACTTCAAGAGCATCACTTATTGCAGGGCTGCCCTACACCCAAAACCAACTCGCCCTAACCCTCATTTTGGAGAGAAACTCGATTTTGACTGAACCTGAGTGAAACACAAGCTAGTGACACAAGGTGAAGATGAGTGGCTGGGGCAGTGATAAACAGATTCCACCACCCTGGGGTACTTTTTTTCATTTATGCATTTTTTCTTCATCGAGATAACACATATATACAATCTGTGTGCAAGCCATAATATAAAAAACACTAAGCTAAGACGCAAGTAAAAGCGTAGACCTGCAGAGTTTAATGTCCATTCATTCATGCTTTTGATAAATAATATAAAGGTGAATACATACTTAAACATTGTTCCATCAGAGCCATGAACAGTTTAACAATGTTCTTGTAAAATCTACCTGGTCAAATCGCTCCTCCATCAGCTCACGGCAGTATCGACTCTCCACCAGCGAGCTCTTGGCAGGTACCGGCGTGGCTCCGAAGGTGAGGAAGCCCTGTGGCGTGCTGTAGCCCAGAAGACCCAGGAGGGCATTGGACTGCTGTGGCTGCACCGACTGGAAGCTAGTGAAGGGTGTGATGTGGCGGGGCTTGGTTCCAAATCCCATCAGCTCCTTGCAATACTTATCATGGACCAGCTGCTGCTGCGTGATCTCCTCCATCTCCTCACGCATGCGCTGTCATAGACACAAGACAGTGAGAAGAATGTTTTGCTTGTGGATGTGAGAGTGTTACTACAGTGAATTCAGCCCTCACCTCTCCCTCCATGCTGCTGATCCGAACCAGCTCATTCAGGATCAGAAGAGCACCGTGGACCCTGTCGTCACGATTCATTCCTTTCTCTTTGGCCAAAGTCTCATCGAAGCCTTTCTCTGCCTCCTCAAAGGTTTGCTGTTACAGAAAAGACAAACACTCATGTTGCCTAGAAGAGATACATCTTTAAGAACAAAAAATGTGATTTGCCACGATGCAGGGGAATGTCTTACTTTGTACCACTGTGGTTTCTGCATTTCTTTGGTTTCCCTCTGTGTGGTGAGGATGAGACAGGCTCGCAGTGCAGATACAGCCCCTTCTCGGATGGCCTGCTTGGGGTCCCAAACTGCGTAAAAAATGTTGTCAAAGAAGGGCTGCACTTGCTGAAAGAAGAAGGTGGGTGCGCTCACAGCCAGCTCCCTCAACACCAACACCTGGAAAAGAAAATCGTTTTATGGCTAGTCATTAATTGCCTTTCTTGGGTTTGCTTCTTTACAGTGAAAATATATGTTAATATTGTGCTTTCAGACATCAATCAAGTGTGTTTTTGTCCTTGGAATAATATAATACATCAGCCTTATCAACCTAAGGGTAATCAGGCTGCAAAACAGAATGTCAACTCAACAAACTGAGAAACCATCAGTTTGCCGTGCCTGTTGTCAGAAAATCGAACAATCGAACACGAACAGACAAATAAACTTTAAAGGTTAATAATAGCATTCATGCCAATTATTTTGGTGTCCTCAAATGTTTTCATTCTTCCTGCTGTTGTCTGCACAGAGTCAGCATGGATAGCTGTCCACAAGCATATCAGCGACCATTTTCCTATACGGGGGCCACATCCTGACACTCATTCTTGTATTGTCTGAAAACTAATTCCACGTTTGAAAATTGCCCAAGCTAGAAAATCCATCACAAAAAAAGCATACATTTGATTTGATCAGTGTGTCTATTTTAGCATTATTTCCCCAGACTCAATTAGAGAATAATTGCAGATAAGATAAACAAGGCCAGAGTGCAAGTGTGTCACAGAAACTTTTACTAGTTACTCACATCTACTGTTCAACAACTGACAAGCTCAAGTACATCTATAATCTGCTTATTATCTCTGCATCATTTTTAGATGGGACAGCAGTTCATTTTAAGCTAGGTTTGAAACTGTGAGACAAAACCCACGTTGAGTGGTTATAGTGCTATAACCTAAAAGACACTAGTATTCTCCTTTACTAGCAAAATTCAACACTGCTAGACCAGCCATGAATGTTCCCAGTGCTGCTGCATAAAGTAAAAACGAAACATCCTGAGATAAACTGTCCTTTGCCCATCTCCACCACACATAAACACCACCAAGAAGTGGTGGTATTTCAACAACAAACAACACAGTCCCTGCTGTTGGCTAGTCACTTACTGCAGCATGGCGTCTGCCTTCATTTCTGTCTGCTCCCAGCCACTCCAAGGCCCTCTTCACCTCAAACTCCACATACTCCGCAGTAAAGGTGTCCCCTGCCATAGACAGGTGGCCCATGGCTTTAGAGGCCATCTCCATTACCACGGGGTCGCTGGACGGAAGCAAGTTGCGTAGGTAGTTGGCAAAGCGGCTGATCCTGGTGGCATTACCTCCCTCGACTCCGATCAGACTCACTGGAACAAATTATTGAGTAACAGTAATGCACTGTTTCACACATTCACTGTGTACTCTATTATACACATTTTCACGTGACATACATCCAGGGCAGTAACTTATCCCAAGCTAATTCCACCAGACCTTAAGTAAATCAAAAGTTGAAAATAGCTTTAACATTTGGCATGTCAACGTTTGGCATGACAACGTGTATGGCTTACCAATGGCGAGAATACCTCCTTTCTTCTCATTCACATCAGAGCTGGATACCAGCTCAAATATGTGGTGGTTTAACTCATCATAGAATGTAGTGGCTTCATCTTGGCTTAACTGTGGGAGGCACAAAACCAGTATCACAAAAACCAGCAAGTAGGAAAAGCAAAATTGGTAAACCAAACTGAAGTGTGGATTTGTATCCACTCCTGAAACAGAGTAAACAACTGATAACTCTACAGCTATTCAGGGCAACAACACTCATTCAATATACAGTATATTGAATGATATCCTCATGGCAGGTTTCTGTTACGTCCATGTTTATCTTTGCTGTTACCTCTCTGAGCTCTGTAGTCACATAGTGCTGCAGATCTTTGGCAGATTTTGCTCTGGTGTCTTCATTTCGACTCTTCAGCCCACTGACAAACTGTTGCAGCACAGTGGCTGTGCCTGACATGATCACCATTTGGATGGCCTAACCTGCAAGGACGCAAATAAAACTGATATTCTCACACCAACACGTTCCGGGTTATCAAAACAAACGATACAAAGAAAAATAATAACAAGTATAGCTTCATACCATACTTGGAAAGAAATAATATGTGTGCGAGTAGTTTACACACGCCGGTGTTGTTGTTGTTGTTGTTGTAGCTGACCATAGACCAAATAATATGTACCTGACGTTATAGCTAGCTAACGAGTCTGGTTAGCTAGTGAAACAAACTGTCAACCCTGCTAATTAGCAATACACCAAATAGAGACAAAAAAGCTAGAAAGATAGCATCCTCTACACCACTAATACTAAATGGACACGTCCAAGTCGTTTAGGTCATGTACGGGCTTATTTAGAGGCTCGTGAGTATATCATGCTGGTTTTGTTCAGCTAATGTTAGCTAGGCTAGGTTGGTGCTAACGTTAAGCTATCTAGTCATTGTGGCAAACCGTTAGCAAGACAGTAAAGTCGCTTTGTACCACTTACGTGTTTATACTAATATGTCGGCCACTCAACTGCTTTTCGGCTCTTGCAGAATATTTCTCATTGTACGACTACCTGTCTAACGGGTAACGTTAGCTAGCTGCGGTATCGCTATGTTGGACCGTCTCCAGCTGTACACCGCAAACCTCACAAGCGTTAAACTGCGTTAAACTGCGCAGAGCTGCACGCATGCAGCTCAGATGTCCTTGAGTTAACGCTGACACTTTACTTAAACATTTGTATTTGTAAGACTTTATACGTTTTCCCCAGAGAGGGATAAAAGTATAATATAGAGAAATTTTGTACGTTTTACTTACATCATTTGTTTGAATCCCAACACCACCTGAAAGTGTCATTGCATATAGAATATTTTTACTGTAGACAGGACTTGTCATATTATGAAAAGCACAGGTGTTATTAATAACATTAATAATAGCTCACTGACATGGCTTTCTGAGACACTTAAATGCAACAGAGCCATTATTTAAGTTGTGTGCTGTTATGTGCTATGATGTCAAAATGTCTGCTGTGAAAATTGTTTATAATCAAGGCTGGATTACCAATGGGGCAAATTTGGCAACTGTTCCAGGGTACCAGAACTCCAGGGGCCCTAGAAGCCCCAAGCTTACCATGTGGCAACTGGTTTCTGCTAATTTAATTTAAATTTTGTTTAATTTTGTATAATATATAGCACAATATCAACTGGCATGACAAGGGGCTTAAGGTGAGTCCTCCTTTATTACGTCATCTTGAGGCCCTGTTTTAAAATGTGCCAAGATCTAGTTTTAAGACCTTCATAATTTTAGTTTTGTCTTCATATGTTGCATATTTCTAAATTATCTACCATACAGAAAACCTGGGGCAATCTAATATTCTATCATAGGACTACTGGACACATTGCACAGAGAGTAGGAGGAGGAATAGGGGGTTAACAGCAGCTTATTTATAACCAAGGGCCCCTTAGTGGGTTACTTCAGCCCTGCTAATACTTCTTTACCTACAGTATATGTTGCATTTAGTGGTCAGGAAGTTTCCTTTGCATCAGACAGTTCTTCACTGCAGTACTTTTAGTATGCTTAAGACTTTTTTCATCGTGAGAAGACATAGGATGAGATGAGATCATCCCCATAGGGGTCGCATCCAACATAAAGCAGACTGAAGAGGCAGTGCAACAAATTCTGTCACAATGAATTAACATGCAGTGAGGTCCAAAAAAAAGTTTTATTGTCAAATGTATGAGAAATTACTCCTTACAATAAAATTCTTAGTTTGCTGTCATTTGTGATTGTCATCCATAAAAAAATACAGAAAAAAGAATATCTAGACTATTATAAAAATAAAGTGAATATTAAAATAACAAAACCATAATGTCCAATGTGTAAAAGTGATAGAAATGCAGATACCTGGTTATCAAAAATTCTACAAATATTTCCAGTTACCTGGTTCAGTTACTGGAATCAGTTGAAACGATTATGTGCATACCTGTCACCATTCGTTACATGTAATGAGAATGTGACCATATCAAAATAAACTTTTACTAATACTAAAAGTATTACAAGCATGCATGAAGTGTACGTACAAAGTGGCATTGAGCTTCTGCACAAGACATGAAACGCATTAAGCTGATATTGAAATGAGATAATGGCAATTGTATATATAAAATATAGGTTTACATACAGTTAATGTATACATGTGTGGCTGTGTTTTTTTCACAGTGTAAATCATTTTCAGCCTCATGGTGGAGACATTGTCCAGGTAAATAACCAGCTTTTATTACTGAGAGGAACATATCTGACTGCGTATGTCTGAACGGTGACATTTACCACAGCGCTACATACCAATTAGACCCATACCTTCTTATTTTTCAGTTGTAGGAAATTGGACCGTAAATGTCAAATGTATTTTTATTATCAAAATGAACCATTATTAACATCTTCTTTTACCTTTCTGCCGTCATTAGGTTGAGGTTATGGTATGATAGATGTTTCCTCTGCATACAAACATTTCACTCACTCTTTTAGTGACCCAGATATACCAGTGGTTCCCAGCCTGGGGTGTGTGGACTATGAGTGGTCCTTTGGGAAGTTCCAGGAGGTTCCATGCAAAAGGAGGAGTGGTTTAATTTCAAGAATAAATAAAATGTAGCCTATGATGAAGACTGTTTTGATAAAAGGTTTTAATATTGTTTCTGATTTTGACAATTGTTGTTGACAGTTATAAGCATATGCTTTTCTGTTTGGAAGAGCTGGGTGTCACTGAGACTGTGTCAGCCGTCTTTCAAGCTACCTGGCCACCTTTTCGACCATGATTCACCACAACCACACACAAAACCAGGCAGTGTGGCGATTAGCGCAGGATTGTGCAGCAGTGAGGGAGTGTCACTAGAAGGCCATGCTGACTGTAGCACAAGTAGAGATACTAACCAGCGACTGCGCGGCGATTAACATCTTTGTACATCCTCGTGACAGGGTACTTCCTCGTGACAGCTGATGTACATTACGGCACCGATCGATCAGTCTCTCTTCCATCTTCACAGTTGCTCAATAAACAGTGGAATGCTACAATGCTACAAGGGTCTTTCTTCACGTCTTCCGATCTGATCACCGGCTTATGTGACTGGTTGCCGCAGTGTGACGTCAGTTGGGGTTCTCCAAAAATTAATTCTGTTTTAACTTTTCGCTGCAGGGCCGCTGCTTTTTGTTTTTGGCACCCTCTGCGGCCCCCACTGCCGCAGCCTAAACGCACTACCCATGTTTAAATGAATGAAAGGCCTAAACAGACTCTTCTCCCAACCTTACACAACAATGTAAAGAACTGATACTCAAGTTTTTACCACTTGATATGAAGATTAAGGCCACGTACAAGCATCTGGTTTAAAGTAGTCTTAAATTAACCTGTATTTGAACTCTATTTAATTTAGTATACAGCAAGAGTGTTAGGAGCCGTTGCTGCTCTTAGTGAATGGCGGACTTGAATCACTTTGACTCATACACAACAAAACTGACTTCTGGAAATTAATCTGTCTACTAAATGATATAAACTCTTAAACTTTTATTCCGATGACCCCTGTGTCCTAGTAAAAAAATAATATATTTATAGATTTAAAAAAGATTACAATCAAAGTCTTTCTCCTAGGAGAATGGGTCTTCTTTTGCTTTTGAATAACTATTTAATGTTGTCTTGTATATAGTATGAAGCTTTTTTATTATTCTGTGAGCAGAAGTTCATTACGATCGCAAGAGAGCGGGAACATAATTTAATGGCAAATGTCATAAATGCATTTTTTTGTAATTGCGGATTTAATTGGTGCGTGATTTGGAAAATAACATGCAAAAATATATAAAGTAATATAATTAATATACTTAAATTAAATATAATTAAACCCCAATCAGGTTGACACTGTAACCAGCGTACAGCAGTGTGTGTATGTGTGTATGCGTCACACATGTGCAAATGTGTGTGTGTGTGTGTGTGTGTGTGTGTGTGTGTGTGTGTGTGTGTGTGTGTGATGTGGTTTTGCAGAGGGAGGAGAAGCAAAAAGCGATCAGCCTTATGGCACTTTACATGGAGAAAATGAGAGTGTCAGGGAGTGAGTGGGTGGGTAATGAAATGTAACAACACTGGGAAGGGGAGCAGATCCCTACTTTTGCACCCAAGGGCCCCTCTCCCTCTCTCAGGCCTGGCCGAGCCAGACATATTTCACTGATGAGACATCGACTCACTCAATCAGCAACACTCACCTTTGTTTTAGACATGTGCTTTCACTGGAGAGTATGAGAGAGAGAGAAATAAAGGGGGAGGGTGCTTTAGGGAGATGAAACACACATGAAATCACTTCATTTCAACACACACATAAAACCACTCGAGCACCACATATATATGCACACTCACAGCCACAAAGGGCTCTTGTCCTAACAGGCAGTCGGCCTCCTCTGCTAAGTGACAGTCAGGATGTTGGGAGCACTTTCAACAGTCTGAGGCTTTGATTCCTCTGCCGTCGCTCCTGTCTATTTTCTGCTTTGCCTCTTCACTCAGCCGTGCTTTTGAAATATTTTCCCTATGATGGAACCTGTCATTCTATCTAAGCAGGAGAGGGTGGGGTAGTTGAAAAGGTGAGATTACTCCTGGCGTTACTCCTCCAGCCACCTTATTCATCTACCATCCATCCATCCATTAATCCTTCCCACCTACATCCTTCCCTCCCTCTGTCACGCACTTCTTGATTTACCCTCCACCACCCCATGTTCTTTCCCTTTCTCCATTTCATTCCTCCACAGGTTCTCAGGGATTTTTATTAAGCAGAAGGAGGGATTTGGTATGAGTCACAGATTCCTGGGCAAGGATTCATGAGGTAACATCTGCTTCTAGATTCTGGGGGCGGCTCTCATCCCCTACCTGGCCACAGCCCAGCACTGTATCCTGGCCTGAATGCATCTACCCACCTGCACAGGCAACACATCTGTGGATGTGTACAGTATGACACTTCCAATAAGGCTACTTTGAAGGCAAAAGCTGGTGATGGTAGGCCTATCATTTTAGCTTGGCTACAATTTAGGTGACTATAGGTGATAACTATACCTGAAAGTCACATATCTGATTGTTTTTTTGGTTTGAAGGGAACACTGAATTTAGTTTGAAGAATATTAGCCCAACGATTCACAATTGTTGGCATTCTACTTAAAAAAAATAAAGAGCATAGCTTAGCTATTAATAGGAGCCACGCATTATTTGTTTGCAGCTGTTTTTACTAAATATGTTACATGGTAAAAAAAAAAAAAACAAAAAAAAAAAACCTAATTTAGGCGTATACTATATGATGTGACTAAGGCTAACTATGGAGGTAACCATCTTGGATTAATGCATGAAGGCTCCCAAGTCGGAATAAGAGGAGGTTTCCCATTCTTCCCATTCTGCAGACATTCGTGAATGCAGCATGAAGCCCAACCAGAATATGATGCATCATTTTTAGGGGTAGCTATGGTAGTACCATGCAGTCAAGCAAAAATGGTTCCATCAGCAGTCTATGCACAGTGTTGAATGTTGGTAGAAGAGGAGAAGATCACTGATCAGTGAATCTATAAGATTCATAATGACTTAATCAATAATCTTACATATCACTTGATGGATACAGGTGTATACAAACTTAATAGTTGCAGTAGAATTAAATGATTAGATGACCTGGCTGAATTGAATCAGCATAGCTGGTCAGATGAAAAACTGCGAAGTGGCACAGAGACAGTGGAGCGTGCAATTAGCTAATGCAACTGGACAGCCATTTTGGGTCGAACTAAGTCTGCAGAAGAGGAAGCCACGATGATGCTGCACTTTTTTGTCACAGTGCTTAATTTGTCTTCTGGCACAGTGCTCAGCTCCTTGACTTAGGAAGGGCAGCTACAGACACACACACACGCGCGCGCATGCACCCACAGCACAGAGTCAACCCTTGGTGAGACGCATAGATCAAACTCTATTGCAGGAGAAAGCAGAGGCCAGCTTATGGAAATGAGGATCCTCTATGACACTGAGTGTGAGTCCTTAATCAGAGAGCATTACAGTGAACACTGGTTTAAAAGGGTGTTGGTGTTTCCATGGAGGCATTACTCATTGTTTCTATTACAGACCACTGTCTACCTATAGGTAATCCTGTTGTTATGGTGAGATTCAATATGTCAAATAGAGAGGAGATGACATTAATGGTGAATTGGAGTAGTCAATTTCACATCGAAATGTATCTCATTACAGATCTAACAACAGAAGTAGCCAACAGGTACAGAATACATAATCAGCTCAACAGTGGCGACTAAATCACTTGGAGCCAGACAGGTTTTGATCTTGCCATTCATCTGCAGTGGCGTGGTTGTGGGCGTTTGCAGTGGACTCGTTTCCTAATGGACTCTGGCAAGCGCCTGCCAAAGAGCAAGCTGGGAATGAATGAATGGTATCCATTAGACAAAATGGCCGTCGGTAAATTGTGGCCACTCTGCATAAAAGAGCAGGAGCAGATGGATGGAGAGGTTTCATAAGCAACTAACAGTAATGGAAGCTGGCTCGCTATCATTTACTGCTGCCCTGCTGTCAATATGGCCAGTAAACAGTTCACAGCTGGTTTTAAACATAATCATTTACAGGAAATTTATACTGACACATTACATTTGAAATGAACATTTGATAACCCAGATTTGGAGGATTTTTGTGATTTCCATGGGTTTAGAAAATTCCACATGACCTTGATGCTGACTTTTTTCAACTTATCATGAGCTTGTGTGGAAACGTTACACACTAAATCCACTCTAGGAGGCAATACAGTCACCACGTGTGACATGAGGAAGTGAGGGGACTTCATCTGTGTCCCTATCTATATTGAGGCAGAGAGTCTGCATGGTGTTCCTCACTGACACTCCTTTATCTTGTCTCCACTCAACCTTATCTATGGCAATCCATTCAGATAAGACAGATACTAATGATGGTGGAAAACCTCAAGGACCATAAGGCAAGCATTTTTATTGGAAATGAGCACTTGGAAAGACACGAGAGACAGAGAAAAGGGGGCCTGCATGAGTCCACCCCAATGCACCCAGATGGAAAGTATTTATCTGTTTGTTCATTCTGTTGACACAAACAAGAAATATTTAAGCTCTGCTCAAAGCCTCAAACTGCAGACTTTCTGACTAAAAGAGAAAGCTGGAGAGAGAAAACAGAAATGGGAGAGGCTCCACAGGGCATTGAACTATCTGACATTCCAGTTAAATGCACAGGGATAAAACCAGGTGTGAAACCACTTCTCCTGTTTAGACTTGACGCCACAAAGCAGAGGACCATCTGGCAAACTGTCAGACAGCTAAACACAGTCTGTTCGCTGCAGCTCTTCTACTTCTACTGTTTGCCTTGGAAAAGTGGTCCTGCCATTGAAGAATTATAATGTGGCACTAGAAAACACCTAATTTCCCCCTAAACTTTCCATAAAGCTAGTCTATAAGCATACAGCATGGAAAACTTTCGATTTTTTTTTTTACACAGGCTAGATTTAAACAAAACTAGCTAAGCACTGACTGCATCAATGCCTAATATAAATCTTAAACCGCAAAATTAAACACATTTGCAATTAATAAGTCCAGCAAACAATATGCACTGCCTAAAACAAAACAATCTAATGTTGTGAATGACACAATGTACCTTTTTGGGAAACCAATCAACTTTGAATAAACATTCTACCAGATGGTTTAATATCTCCTCATTTGAATTGTGCAGAAACACAAAATTGAAAAAGCAATTTTCCTATGCAAATGCAGTGAGCTGCTATAGGCATTTCATATGTGACAGTTCAACAAGGACCTGATGACATTCCAACAGTTTCCCAGACACATAAGCAAATGTAAATGTCTGCGCTTATGGCAAGAATAATAAAGACAGAAGTAAAACCATCTGACAACTGTCTCTTGCTGCGAGATGATTAGTATGAAAAACAGCCAATGCAGACTCCAGAGCTATTCAGACTGTGCTCTCACTTCTCTGTTTCATAAAACTGGGGAAGGCTTCAAGCATGTCCTATTGTTTACATTTTCACTGGCATGCATTGACCTCCCTGCTCTTCTCTGTATAGAACCTTCACACACAAACTCTGTGTATGATGTCTGACAGTGAACATGTGTTCAGCCAGTGTTTGATCATTCATGTCAGACTGTTACTGGTAAGCCATAATTATTGCGAGTTTTCCTGTCATCCAATGATCATCTTAGCTGAAGGATATTTATATTATATCTTACCTGTTTTGTCTCTCTGCTGTTGTACACTTCTTCGCTGCTTCACCTCTCCACCACCCCATCACCACCAGTGTCAAGGGCCTGTCTATGGCTCCCTGGGGGGTCTCTCCGATTGGCTGCTATTTATAGGGTTCTACTCCTATTAATCGATCTAAATGACAGGATCAATATCAAGTCGTTTTATTAAATGTAGCTTCTACATTATTGTTCACTTGTGGTGTCTGTCCTGATTGAACTTAAACTTCACGTCATGACCCAGAGTCACATGACCTAGGGGGCTAAAACCTGGTAGTCATTGTCATTACAGTTCAGACCAAGGTGTGGAGGAGTGGTTGTGAAGCCAGGTCAGGTAATCTGTGTTGACCCATTCAAACCAATAGAAAACATGGTCCTTGCTTTAATATGAAAGGGGTGATAGATTGAAGGAAACCAGGTCCAGTGTTGTCTTCAGGTTAGTTTATCTGCTTACTGGAGGAGTCCTGGAGCCTCCAGGGGTCCTTTAGAGAGACAATGATTGATTATTTTTTGATTATTTTTGACAAATAATGCATACTGAAAGGAAGCAATGCTTAATTCCTTTTCAGAGAAGTAAAAATAACTTTCTCTTAAAAATGGTGTCTGTACTATTTATGCTTATGACAATGTAAACATAAATATGATACACATGCAAAGGTATCTCTGCATGGAGTAGGGAGGATGTTATATGTTCAGTGCAAATTTGAAGCAAATCCAAATCCAGACATGAAATTAGATGCTCCACCCTTAAAACAATTAAACACCTGGGGGATGAGCTCATTTTAAATGTTTTTTAAATCATCCATTTTTTTGAAGGAGACAAGTCAATCTTTAAAAAAAACATGGGCGTGTTGCCATGGTGCCATAACATATTGGAGACTGTGTTTAAGCAGTGTCTTTGACACAATGTGGTTTGGAAACAACCTGGTCTAAGTGCACTGATGCAGCTAATCTCTTGCATGATTCTGATATTACTCAAACAGAGATCTGTGTATGATTTCATGCATGCATGCAAGTATATAAACAACAAACAGCCATAATGACTTGCATTTCACAAGGTGAGCACATCACCAGATGAATTCATCTACAGCCAGGTCTGTCGCAAAGGGAGACAGCAGAGAGAGGACAGGCTGTACTATAGGAAACTGGACACTACGTCTGTGGTCTGAGGCAGATAGATACCTGGCAGGCGAGGCTCACTCCTCTGTTCTCATGCTGATACCTGATAAAGGGGACTCGGCCTGTCCTTTGGAAAAACAAAAGAGCTACAGCAGCCTTGTTTGATAATGCTGGAATGTCTCAGTGTATGTGTGTACTTTGTCTATTTGTGTTGCATGTTGGGCAATGCTAAGTGAGAGTGTGCCAGCACATTATCTATAGGAGCAATATAAAACATACCAAGCAGAGGAAATGAACAGACACTATCTGGATAAAGGATGTTGAAACAGAGCACAAAATTGAATGCCAAGATGCTGAATAACAGTGCATTATTTATGTGACACGTACTGTAAGATATTACTTACATGACTTGAACAGAAGCCCAAAGGCTGGATTGGTTTTCAATACTGCACTGCACAGTGATTCTCTGACTTACCATGATGCAGTGATACACAGGGGTGCAGCAATGCAGCTGCTTCTCTGTGAAATGCAGCCCCTGAGCTTTGCATACAATTTGGCTGCTAATGTTGCATCTCAGGTTACACCTCTTTCTTTCCAATGACACACGTCTGAATACAGAGTCAACTCTTTCCAGCTGCGCTGTGTAAGCCATCAACATAAGTATAACTTTTCAGAATAGATTATAATAAAAGACTCCATCTGCATCCATCACCATCATAACTGTGAAAAGTACAGATTGACTGCTGTGAGTTTTTTAAGACCAAGACCAGTATGACACTGCTGAGAACCAGTATTTCATGCTGATATTTGACATTTTCAAATTTGACCCTTCTCTTGCCAAATATGATTTAAAATAGACCAACTAGTTTTGCTCAGACTGTAAAAAGGTGTCATCAAGTGACTCTTAACCAACTAACGTAGTCTTTCTTTATCTGTGATTTTAACAAGGCAGAGCATAAAATTGACATAGGTGACAAAAGTCCAAGCAAAGTAATACACAACATTTTTCAGTACATCATGTCAGCCAGTAAATCCCCTGTGAGGGAATGTAGATTGATGTCTTTGCCCCCCAGGTCCTCTTTATCTCCTACTGTAATTGTATCTACCTACATTTTGATTCACAAAAGAGCCTATGAAATGTGTTCTTTCAGCCAAATACTTGTTAAAGCTTGTTTACTTTCTGAGGCTTTTGTGTTGAAATATTTATGGGAGGAGGAAGGCTATCAGGAGATAACTAGAAGTGGGGGGACGTGATTGTTCATGTCCTTTCTGATAAATTTTACATTATGAGAGATGTTCCAATAATCATGTTCTGTGTCCACAAGTCTACAGCGGTGCTTGATGTTTGTCTAAAGGAGTTTTTCCTGATACAGAAAATAAGGGGCAGGGTTTTTTTTTTTGCACACTACATTTGACAGAACTTTTACATTGTTTGGGTACTTTAATTTCATTTATTTAATAGTTCATAAAAGAAACGTTAATTCCTTCACAAATGAATCAGTCATCTGTGGGATACTAGCTAAGAGCAGTACAAATCACTGTTGCAAAGGTTCAGCTCTCATCACATGCCAAGTCTCTAAAAAATTCTTAATTTAGAGATGAGATAAAAATAGTTAATCCAACCAACAATTACACTTCACATTAACCAATTTTTTTTCTGGCCACTGAAAGGTATTGGAACAAGTTGTAAACTCAACATTGACATGTAACCTTATAAAGTTGTTATGGTGAACATGTTACCAAACAACTGCCTTACACATCCAGCAGACATGGAACAACATTAGTATTCATTTGGAGTCACCTGATAACTGTAAGTCCAACATTCACTCTCTTTTTGCTCTGTTCTGATCTCCACAAACTCCTGAGGGAAATATATGATTCTTTAGCTGCTAGCTGCTAACTGCTGATGTTCACCAGCTAGTCACTAACTTTGTCTGTCTGCTGTTTGATGCTGGGCTGATAGTACAGTGGGTTTACGAGAGCTTTTTAGTTAAAAACAGCTTCCTGCAGCAGCAGGAAACAGGGTTGATGAGAGCGGTTAGATTGAACCAAATTTCCGGGACAGAAAACCAAAACAATGAGCTGAAAGATGCTTTAAACCCCCCCCCCCCACCCCCCCGCTAAAGCAGAGTTGGGTAACCTGTGGTTTTGTCACATTACAGTCATTTGATCCCTTGTATGAAATGTATAAAAGTAATATAAAAATATTGATTAGTGCAGCTTTAAGAATATGAGAAAAATAATAGCTCTTCAGTCTAATACTTTCACTTAACAGGGACATCCATTTGATCTTTGTGTATTATTCTGTAATTAGTGTGTTGAGAAGGAAATACTACTGAATGTTTGTACCTTAAAACACTACAGTTTTAATTTACACTCATTATTGTTTACTACAGAAACAAAGGAGGAGCTGGTTTGGTCCAAAAACAACAGCAGTGATTCATGTCTGACACCAACATACAGCTACATTAAGAATAATTTATAATACATAACAACATGCAGGGGAAATGTTTTTGAATTTGGGTGTATTCTTGTTCAGACTAGTCATTACTGCTATAAAATGAAGCTCATTTAGATGTGGAAGCCAATGAAAACGTTATTTAAAACCACAAAGTCACTCTGCTGTTTACTCAGGGGCGCTGCTCCAGGCCTGATGATTATGTCAATGTGTTGATTTGAGAGATTATTTGTGTTTGAATAGTATTGATTTAACTGTACCTGCTCATCTGTATAAAGAACATGGAAAGCACTGACAAACTGTATCATTTTTCATTCAAAACACAGTTGTCTACTTGAACAAATTTCTGCAAATATCCTCTCTAGCAACTGTGCATAACCAAGCCTGTCATTTTCCCAGGAATAGAAGGGTAGTTAAAATTACAGCTTTTGAGGAGTGGAAATTTACGAACTGTCTGTTCTTAAATAGGAGCTCTAACAAAATAGCCACATGGTAACATTTACAGATTTAAACATGGGAAGTTTTACGATATAAGGGGAATCTTTAATGATATATGACATAGCTTGAGTTTGGCATCCGCCTATTCAGCTGTAGAGTTCAGTTTTATATGGATTTTCAATCACTGAGGTAGGTTTTACATTGGGTGTACACAGCTGTCATAGCTCTACAGTCTATAGCTTTCAAAATCTTTCTGTCCAAGACCCCAAAGTTAATACTTAAAATCAAAGATCCACATTCCATTGTTAATGTAAAAATATGGAGTAGTGCAGCTTTAAGGTTATGGTTGTAACTAATTGAGTGATGCCTTTTATTTCCTTTTTTCCCATCTGAAAGCCATGTCTAGATTAGATTTTTTAAAGCTGAAAGTCATCTAATAACTGAAAAAAATATTGTAGTACTCATCACTCATTCCTCGCTGCCTTGTATTTCATCAATAAGCATATTTAAGTGGTGAATCTTAACAGACACAGGGAGTTGACTGTTCCACGGATCCACACGAGGAAAACATTTTTTTAAAAAGGTTTAACTTCACACATATGGTCCAGTGTAGGCAATTTCACAAGACAATCACCATGATAGACAACAATAAATATTAGTCATCTTTTATTGGTGAAAGTCTCCATACAGGACTCCCACCAATGTTGAAACACTGAGCTTGGAAGAACTCAAAGGGCATGCCTACTCTCTTATAAAAGTCAGTTTAACTCATGGTGGTAAAACTGCTCCTAAAACCTTTAAGGAGGGGAGTCAGCATCAAACCACTAAACTCATCAATACTCGATACATCTAATATCACTTGGAACTGGAACTCCAAAAATGGGGGGAAACTGAACAATATGTGATCACTACCAATATATTACCATTTGTTGAATGTGACAAATTACTAAACATAGTCAACTATACGCTTAAAGGTGGCTTGTGTGCTTCATGCTTTGCCTGTTATGAAATCTACACGATCATTTGGAGCTTGGAGGAACTGCATGTGAATATCCTGCACACTGGGGACCCATCAAATTTACAACCCATACTGCTATGAATCTTCATGGAGGCTATTATATGGGATCCCTGCCTGCTCCTGCTTTGTGCATAATGTGCGAGGTCTGGGGGTTGCTGCTGATGGGGACCGGAGGTAAAGACACTGTCTGTCCGATTGGGGGCGGCGTTGGACAGCAACTTTCTACAGGCATCCCAGCGCGCAGCCCTTCAGCCCTCCTGGCCCCCCACTACCACCCTCACTTGTGGGATCAGCAATTCAGATCGCATGCAAATACAGGAGTGTCACTGTGAATGTGTGTGTGTGTGTGTGTGTGAGAGAGAGAGAGAGAGAGAGAGAGAGAGAGAGAGAGAGAGAAAGAGAGGGGGAGAGAGAAGTGCAGTTGCATTCCTGGAGAGAGAGATCCCTGCCCCTTCCTCCTCCTTCCTCTCTTCCCTCCTGGTCTCCCAGCCGGCGGCGGCAGAGAGGGATTTTTAACTCGGGCTGCAGATGCAGGGAACAGGGCTGCAGAGTGAAAGAGACACTGGTAGTCCGTAGGGAAGTTGTGGAAAGGAGGCTCGGTGCAAAATTTAAACGCATTCGAAGGAGTTTGGAGTTTGCTCTAGGACGGTCAAATTTAATTTGAGGAAAGTTTACTTTTTGGGTTACATCCGTGTGGTGGTCATGGGTTCCCGGCGGACACTCGGGGCCAGCCGGACAGCGCTGCTTCTGGCGGGGCTGCTCGTGGCTCTGTGGCAGCAATGCGCCGCAAGTTGCCCGGAGAAAGACTTGGAGGACAGGGAAGAGGAGGCCAACATAGTTTTGACCGGCACCGTGGACGAAATAATTAACATGGACCCGGTGCATAATACATATTCTTGCAAGGTAAGTGTTTTAATGTGGTTTCTGAAACGATCAAGTGAAGTATCCGCAGGAATGCATTGCTTCCAAGAAAAGACACCTGCTTCTCACACGAAAGCCACTAGCCTAGTTTTTTATGTGGTCTTTTAGACGACACATTATCACTTGATACCTTTACCCTCGTGTAGCTGATGGAAGCCATTTCCACCAAATTTGTGTTCAAAGGCATCAACAGCTTTCCTGAAAAACATCATACAAACTCATTCATCCAGACGCATTTGGCAGCGGTGACATGGACACTGTCAATCCACTTTGCCTTCAGAAATAGATAGATGGTGTTTTTTTAATTTCCACTTACCAATTACATAGCTACAAGGGAGGCCTAACCGACCATGTAATCATTCCAAACATGCTGCACTAGGAGACTGGCCCCTCACCGGCCCCTTGCTGTAGCTCTAGTCATAAATGTTGAAAACATGTAACTTCATTTGCCAGTGGCTGCAAAGATGATATTCTGAATAATGATTTGTTCTGTGGTATTACTGATAAATGCCACCACTTGTATCCCAGACTAGAGATTTGAGACTTGTGGCTATAAAAGTGATGTCCTTTGGGATATAAAAGTACATAAAATGCAATAAGAAGCACTTAAAGCACCCAAAATAGTATAGTGACTTTTAGGCCGCTGTTATTAGATTGTAAGAGACAATAACATGCCTTTTATTCTCAGTAGAGAGTAGCCTACTGACAAGTGCTGCAAGGTGTGCCCAAAGCAATAAAGATGTGTACTTATGTCTTACATTGTCATTAGTCACTCATGTGAAACCTGTGCGCGATTGACCTGAAACTGTGCATTTTCCAACTCTCTGAATGTCACAGGAACATTATTTCTCTGACTAATAGACCACATAATAGCACATGGTGAAAAAAACAAAAAAGGGTTCCACAAATAAGCAAATTTTCAGTCAGGAAGCAGCCTTCCTCCCTCCTCATTCCATGGCCATTCATTGTGAAACTTTTGCACCATCATGGACTTGTGGTAGACCACTCTATAATCTCTCAAAATAAACAAGTTGTGTTTGGTCAGCTCTCTCACTGCTCCTTTCCTCAGTCCCCACTTGCTTCCCGTCTCCCGGTGAATGAGTGGAGTAGATTACAGGCACACGGCGGGTCTCCTTCTGGAAACAGAAACCACCACCAAGTGAGACAGCCGACATGTAGCAGAAGGGGCGAGCTTTCCCGTGACTGGTCATAGTGCAGCCATTGCTGCACATGTGATGGACTATCTATGGGTGCATGCAGTGTTTTAGATACGTTTCACACATGGCTGGACACACGTTGTATCTGGATCTGTAGTATGAGATTTATTCCATTAGAAATAATCACTTAAGAATTACTGTTATTACATGCAATGCCAGTGGATGTTTTGGTAGCACAGGTAAAGATCAGCCTGCATGCATGTTGGGGGCCGGGGGGCACTGGGGGAACCCTGATTCAGATGGCCCAGAGCTGGACAGAGGCCCCACATCTCTAACAGCACCCTTGTGCATATAATAATAAATGAAAATAATTAAAATATGATGTAAAACGTGTGTTGTCTTTCTGTTGTTGTTTGGCTAAAGGTCAGGGTGTGGCGCTACTTGAAAGGGAAGTCCAATGTCAACCACGAAATTCTCCTGGATGGCGGCAACAAGTTGATGATCGGCGGCTTTGGCAACCCTGGGATCTGTGACAACCAGGTAGCCACGGGTGACACTCGCATATTCTTTCTCAACCCTGCCTCGGAGTCCATGGGGCCAGAACACAAGAATGAACTCATGCTCAACTCAAGTCTGATGAGGATTACCCTGCGCAACCTGGAGGACGTGGAGCACTGCGTGGAAGGTAAGCAGCTAGTTTGTTGTGAATGGAATGAGACAGATGACCGATGGAATATAAAGTACAGGTTGTGTGAGGATGATAATCATGTATGGGAGTTCATTTGTAAGTTCAACAGGGCTTGTAATTGCTATTTAATAACTCAATTTGCTGTGACTTATTTCGATATTGTGTGTTACCTGTGAGGAATTCAGTGTAGGATCCATGCTGAGGTTGGAAGACTGTGGTTTGACTTGTAAATCACTTAAAGCAGCAAGGATTTCATACACCGATAGCTGCTGAAATTACATAGCCTCGGGCTCACAGCGTCAAATTTTCCCAGAACTCCATGAAACAAGGACACCTGAGTCATTTTAGGAGCTTTGTTGCCATGGTGAAGCTCCAGCCTTTCCTAACATAGCCTTGAGGTGGGTGTGTCTGATTAACACCTTAAGGACACTAGTTGAGTGGTTGGTCTCGACCTTTGCACCTCATAGCTGAGCCATTTTATAAAGTCCGAGGTGAAGCTGATTAACACTTACATACACATAAGACATGATGACTACACAGAGACAAAGACTGAAACGGCAGAAGCAGACAATGACGGATCAAACTTGCCCACACACGAACATGCTTTAAAAATAGTTTTCGAGGAGCTTTTGAATTAAGTCGAGATGAGTGATGTGTTTAAAATATTGTTGTTGTTTATTCTGTTGATTTGAGAAAAGGAACTTCAGCATGAAAAGAGTTAATTAAATACTTTTAGTCCTCTGAGTCCTTTTTTGGTTGAGAAGCAATTTGTCAGGCTCTTATGAGACGAACCATACGGCCATGACTAATAAATCTCAGCATCTACCGTGACTGTGAGACTGTAGCAGCCTGTGCCCCCATGTCAGTGAGCAGTGAGCTTGCTTCTGTGTAACTTTTACTGGTGCTTGACAATGTTGGCAGCTGTTCAAAGTTTGAATCACTTAGACCAGCTGGGAGCACCAGGGGGAAATGAATCAGAGCACGAATCACCTGAAGTCTTTTTGGGGCAATCGCTGTTTCAGAGTTGTAGGGTTTATATTTTGCGTACTTTCCTCTGAACAGTTCTGGGTGGCAGGATGTTCCAATGGATGGAGCTTGTTTGCTGTGTTAAGTTGCATTTGGCACACATATAAAACTTCTTCTGTTTGTCTGTCCAGGCACGAAACACTGCACTGCTAACCTTTTTATTCAGCCCCCTTTTCTTCTTTTTGGACTCCTGTTGTGGAGAGAGGAGTTTCTTGGCTCTGACAAACTGTCTAGAATGTGCCCTTTTTGTTTCAGGTCTTTGTATTTGAAGAGGGTTTACTTCACATAACCTGATTTTCTCATATCACCTTACAGTCGAAGGAGTAGCGGTAAGGAAATACTTCAAGAAGTCATCAGGCAAAGGTTAGACAGAAATCGTGCTTTAATACATCTGAAAGAACATTGTGCTTCTTTTGCACTGGCCAGCCAGTAAGTAATATCCTGGGACAATTGTCAGGTTCAGCCCCACCATGAAATCTGTATTTGTTTTTTGGGGAGTGCAGAGTTTTAATTAAGAGAGTCAAGTCAGATACCATCCGTTCTGTGCAACCACTACCCCCGGAGACTGTGGGATGTTAGTGCAGCGGGACAAGACTCTACCTGCCGCAGTACTCATTGTACCCTCCTGTGCTTTCTCTTCATTCTTGACATTTTCGATAGCTAGGATAGACTCAGGAATGCCTGGCAGAGAGCTAGGTGGGGAGGCACATTGTCTGAGGTGGAAGAAAAAAGGCTTTGTGTTAGCTCCTTACCACCAAGAGTTTTGAGAAGGACAGAGACACGAAAGAAAATAAGATGAGTGATGTAGAACGAAGTAAAAACAGAGGAATTCTTTGTACATGTGAGGACGTGGAACGTGAGGGATGTTGTGTTTGCTATGGCATATTTGTTAGAGTTTGGATCAGTGCTGCGTGAAGATAGATGCCTTCAGGCATTATGTTTCACACTCTTTCTACTCCTGTGCTCTTCGCACTGGGCGGTGGCACTTCAGGGCCACTCAGTCCGTGTGTGATCACTTGGCTACAGGCTTTCATCTGCCAGAGAGCGGCCCTCCCCGGAGGAGTGTTTACAAGATCTCAGTAAACACTTGCAATGCCGACCAGCTCTTAAAATGCTGTACACCATATTTGCTGTGCAAAAGAATGCCCTCTTTTTTGTTCCCTGATGCCTTATATGTACTTACTGATGCCCTTGCCAGCATTTTCTATGGTTGAAATAAGAAATTGAAATAGCAAAAAAGTGTAACTCTTCAACTCAAAATTTACCACATCTGCATTGTTCAGTTTACACCTTGTTGGGACAGATAAGCAGAGGGCCTTTGGCATAGAATCTCTTCCTTTGCTTGGTCCTCCAGCTACCATTCAGTGAAATGCTGCCGTAGTCAATTGCGCTGTGCAGAAAGTTGACAGATATTGTGTCAGAATCAGAGACATTTGCTGTCTTTGGAAACAAAAATGAAGTCCTGGTTTAATAAAAGTGGATGAAGGGGGCAAATCAAGGCTCAACAGAATGCCATGTCCTCCAGATATTCTTAAGAGTTAAGAAGATAAAATGTATTTGCTGTGTTTATTACTATTTCCATTTTGCTTTTTTCCAGTGCTGTGTTAATGAGAACAAAGGGAGAAGGCGGAGGTGTTGGGGGTTTGGAAGAGAGGAAGCCCTCTTGATGGAGAAGTGTTGAGCGTACAGGGAGATCTTATCTGTCTTGCTCTGTTTATCAGCTGCTTTTGTTTCAGCTCTTGATGACTTGATGCCAGAGTCCTTCCCTCAAGGCCCTGACGAAGAACAGCAACAAAGGGTTGTTTCTTCCTGTCTTGATCTCTTCCTCTCCTTCTCTTTTGAAGAAGAGGAGAGATGAGCCAGTCAGAAGTCAGTGCATAGTCATGCAACAGCTGCATCAAAGATCCTTTCTTTGTCCATTTGTGCTGCATCTATTTAAATACGTAATACTGAGTGGAGCTAGTGTGCTTCACTGGTTGGACAATCAAAAGTCCTTGTGGGATGTTAATGAGCAGCATTTTACTCAACATACCACTGGCTCTTTATGATATGTGTGTACAGCAGTCCAGAGGCTCACTGGTAATGGGGTTAGCCAGGCTTGCTGAGAACATGATGGGGGTCCTGATTTGCCAGCAGGTGGTCTTGCTTAATGATGGGCGAGCAGACAGTCTTGTGGAATGCTCCTCGGTGTGGGTGGCATGTGGGATGACTGTTTGAGCCCCCCCCCCCACCAGTGCTTCTTCAGTGAATGAGCCTAGGCCTCATGGAAAAGTTTGAGCTTTTTTCCCACTGTTTGTGCAAGGAGGAGGCCCCCAATCGGCTGGAATTCCTAACCTGCACAAGCTCCTACCTGGCTGCCTCCTCCCTCCGCACCTTCTTGATATGTGAGGAGATAATGATAGAATGATAAGGGCAAAAGGGAGAGCAGTGAATGCTTCAGTTTTTAGCCATGCTATCCACTTGCAATTTTTCAAAACATCAATGCCAATCATCCACAGGGCAGTTGACACCATTGTTTCAAGAACAACTAAAGCCGTACTGCAAAATGCAGGGGTCAAGTACAGTTAATCAGTGACTCAGAGCTCTGGAAGATACTCATGCCATGTTGAGAGTATGTTGATATGTCAGCCCAGGTTTACTTCTCAGGTTTTTTTTTTTTTTATCAGAGGTTGCCGTCTGAGCTTAGCTGAGATCCTAATGTGTCTTATGCTACTATATGATGGTCTAAACAGTTGCCTCTCTCATTTAATATTTAGCTATATATGACTTCTTCTACCTGATGTAGCGCCTCTGCTTGTTTTCCCTGAAGGTTAATTTTATTTCATACAAGTGTGATAATTTACTCTGAGTTTAGCAGAGGAAGTCTTTATTCCACCCTCACTATAAAACACTCTGGGAAATTTGCAGCAAGGTTTCTGCCCTATAATTTAAATATCAGGCTCCACTACCACCTGCTCATGTTTTAATCTTACCTAGAAATTCTACAGACAGATTAGAACATCACTACTACTGCACAGTGAAACATGACAACCTACTATATATTTGACTTTCCCAGGTATGAAACATATGGCTTGTGGATAATTCCAAAGGGGAGATGGAGTTTATTTTATTGCGGCTCTGGAAAGTGTGTGAGAACACTACGCAGCTGCACCCAGGTGACTGAACTAAAGCACTGTCTACACAAGCAGCCTTTTGTCTTCAGGGAGTCATGGGAAGTCAAGAAGACTGACTTTAAGAATTTGATTTTTCTCAGGGTCCTTGAATGGATTAGGCTATAGTCTAAGAGTGAGAGTTCATTTGCTTGCTGTAGAGCTTTTCTACATAGGTGTACCTTTGGTAAGTCTGTGTACCCCGTGTGGCTTATGTCAAAGCATTTATGCAGTGAAGTGAACAGAATTGGACAAATAGAAAGGCTTAATGGAAGGCTTTGATGAAATGAGCAACAAAAGCTTGAAGGGAGAAACCAGACCAGTGGACCTGTTTGCCAGCTAGCCCAGAGTCTCCAGAGTTATTGCACATTTTAGATTTTAATTAAAAATGCGGGAGCGAAGAGCCTGCTTGGCATAGCGATAAAGGACTTCGAAATGAAAAAGCCATGAAAGATGGAAGAGAGCAAAGGAGGAACGGACCACTTAACCGCAGTCTGTTCACCTTGGCTTGTATCCCAGTCCGCACCAGGAGTGTATCACTCTCATGCTGATAAGAATCACAGATGGTATTGATAGTACGCAAAGACACCTACATGTAGTGACATGCCTGTCACTTCAGTGAGATGTTAACATGCCCACAGTGTACACACAGACATACTGTGTAACATCAAGCCTGTCCAAATATACTCAATATCTTGTGAAAAAGCAGAGTCTAAATATATTGTTGTAATTTATTAGTTTTTAATTGCACAATGCAATAAGATATAATTATAAAATAACTGTATAATGTCTCTTGTATGCCACAGAACCCTGCTGTTCTCCTTAGCTTACTACCCTAAGGGCAGAAAGATCTCGATACTTGTGAAAGTTCACAAAAGAACTTGGCTATGCAGAACATAGCCATCAGCAAGTATTTCTCGAACAGACTTGCACAAGGTCTCCAACATGGCACCTCTTTCCTGCCTTGGTTGGAAGAAGGTCTCTCAGTCAAAATTCATACTAAAGTGCATCATGATCAAGTCATTTAGTAAGTAATTTGATGGTTAACATGGCAGTCAACAAACAGTGCTGTCCCAGTTAAGCTCTTCTTTAGTTCAGAAACAGGAAAGTGAACTGACCTGGGAGGCTCTGGGCAGGGACTTGGATGTACAGTGACCCAGAAACCTCCCTCTTCTATCCCAGACATAAAGAGCTCAGAGCAGCAGTCTGCATGAGATCTGGGCTCCCTCTGGGGAACTGGATTCGTGACAAAATTCTTGCTCCAAGACCGCATTTCTGAAGCAGGGCAGCTGCTGTGGCAAGTGTGGCTACTTACTGTCAACAGGCCAAAAACATCAGGTTTAGAGAAAAGGGTTTTGATGGGACATTAGGGGGATAGCAGTGTGATTTGTATTTAGGTCAGCTCAGCTGTCACTCCAGAGCGGCTCAGATCAAGAGAAAACAAATTCTTTTTGTTGTAGGGTACATAAGGGACTTCTTTGATAAATGTTTCCTCTGGAAATAGTTTGACAAACTATAACTTTCACTCAGTGTGCTTGGTGGACACTATTTAAACATTTTGCTTTTAATAGAAAGCAGATAAGTTAACATATTCAACAAATGCTCAACTGCCTTCAATCAGCTGTCTCTAGATGGGTGTGTTAACCTCCAGCAGTATGTCAGCATTTGCCAGCAGTATTTAAGATACTGTGATTCTCCCCTCAGAACTAATTTGTTTGAATTTTCTCAATGTTTTTGGCCTTCAACGAATCCACATTTGTCTGAGAGTCTCAGACAACAGACGAGACTGGGAAACTTTCCTTCACTTACGGCAGATAGAGTAAAATAGTAAATTTTGGATATAATTAATAAGATATTTTATGGAAATTGCCCCATTGTTGGATAAAAACAGGAAGAACTTGGTTCAGAGGTTAATCACATTCTTTCACCTTCTGGATGTGGGCTGGAGATGCACTGACCCAATGCTGGTAAATTAGACCATTAGATCATTTTTTCTGTTGTCTCGTGGTATGCACCTGATAAATGCCACCATCCATATACATGGCTATGTGGCTACTTATATAATGCCGATATCATTTTTTTCCAGGCTTCTCAAGCTGTATTTGGACTGGTTTGAATGTCTGCTGTTTACCAATATTCATCAGTCATTAAAGACCCAGCCCCGACAAGTAATGTTTAACCACCCTTAAAACGCCCATGTGTGATTGTTGAACGTCTCTTGATATTGATATGCTGCTCAAACAACCTCCACTCTTCTGGGCAGGCTTTCCTCAAGATTTTAGAAACTGGCTGCAGGAATTTGCTCCAATTCTGGCTCACAGTCGGTGTTCCAGTTCATCCCAAAGGTGTTGGAAAGGGGTTGAATTCAGGGCTCTGTGCAGGATTAGGGCTAGGTGAAGGGTTAGGGTTGATGGTATTGAACTGTTGCAACAATAGAGCTTTTTCTGATTTTACAAATCACGTACATAAACATTGCTGTAGCTGAGCCCTACTTTGAGTCTAATTCCATGCATTGCCTGATTTAACAGTATCTTCAGTACAGTGCTGCACATACAGGAAGTAGGGGAGACTTGACAGTTGGGGGTCCCATGTTCACAAACAAATCACGGGATGTACAGGCGTTTCCTATGCTATTTTGCCCTTCGGACAGCAGCCCAGTCTCTGTTACTTCCTTTCCTCCCCCTCATCCATCTCTCTGTCAATGGGTTGTCATGGTGAACCCAGGATGAACACCCCTCTCTCCCTTGTGACTTGTTCTCCATGTTTCCTTCTGTGTTTGCCATTATCTGTTCCTCTTTCTTCCTACTTTCAGGTGTCATCCTCAATCATGTTCTCACATTCTGATGATGACCTGCACATATGTCTGTCTGTGTGTGTGTGGACTTGTACCGTGCCTACAACATGTTTTTGCTGTCTTTCTTTGATGTTTCTTTAAAACACTTTTGTGGCATGCAGGGCTGATCTATGACTGTTTGCTGACCCGTCACATTTTGGGTTTATGTCTCCATTCTTATCTTTAACACCCATTAAATTCTTCATGAGCCTTTTGTTGCCCCACCCGTGTCCCTGCTCCTGGCCGCCCCCTTCTCTATTCTCACAGTCGTCGTCTTCCTCTTCGCAGTGTTCCCCTCTCACAGTGGTTCCATCTGTAATTAGGCTGGAATCCCATGCCCTGTAAAGCTGTCATAGTCCTAACAACCAGGTGCACTTTGTGCAGACCTGACACCAGCTTATGACCTAATTCTATATACCTCCCTCTGTGTTTCTCCTGGCTTTCTCAAGAACTAATAAAAGTAAATGTTTTAAAAGTCAATTAAAGGATAATGCTGGTTTATTAGAACTTGCCTCTTTTTTTCTCATTTTAAAGGGGAGCTCCATCAATTTTACACATCACAGTCTGTTTACAGGTCTTAGAGAGTACTACAGCATATGTGAAAAAAGTTGGATAAAGCCTTTTGTAACTCCAGAGGGACATGTGTGAAGTCTGGTAAAGTGATGTCAGCGTCAGGTTGGGGCTGAAGACTACAAGTTTGAAAATGAAAGAAATCTGTTGGTGTGGAGTTAGAGAGAAGTGAGCTGACCAGACCTGCTGTAGCCCGCTCCTCATCTCTGCTTGAGGCTAGTGGCTCGAGGCTACATTAGCTGCTACTAGCATAACACACCCGAATCTCCAACCGAACAGTCGGCAGATGAATTGCATAGTGGGTACTGTAGGCGCCAGGTTTTATCAAGGAAGAAGAATGACAGCGATGTCTCTGGTTCTGCTGCATCGATTTTGATACTTTTTTAAAAACTGTCCATCTGCCAATGTTATCAGAGTGCACAATGCTTAAAAAGTGGAGTACTCTTTTAAATAAGATCGTTCAACTGCAATTATCCTTAAAGATGTTCAGTAGATTATCACTTATCTAAGCTGACTAAAAATGAATGAGCAGCTGACTAAAAATGAATGAGCAGATAAGTCTTGCGTGTATTGATCAAGGACAACATTCATGAGCTGCTATGGGGATTAAACCAAGAACAGAGATTTGTACATTGGGAATGTAATGCCATCTGAGATGTTAGAGTTTCCTTTGCTTTCTTGACATGGAATTCGTGATATGTGTCTTCTGACAAACCCTTAAGATGACAACTCTCCTGAGAGATGAAACCTCTTAGGAATCCTCCCCCCTCTCCCTCTCTGCTTGCCCTCCAGGCTGACAGATTTGTCTGGCTGAAGGGAGGCACTCAGCTTGCCCCTGTTGTTTTAGCCAACAATGGCAAGGATGTGATGGCTTTCAGAGACAAACAGAGATATCTGGCAGGGGATGTCTCACTAACTTGAGCATGTATCTGTACACACACACACACACACACACACACACACACATACTCACATACAGACACAGACACACAGACTTATCTCCCCATCAGAATGAGACATAAACATAATACAGTATGTGTGGCTGTATCTGACCTAGCCATTGCATTGTGATTGCTTTCAACAATGAACAGTCTCCAAAGCAATGTATGACTGAAATCCCTATGTCAGAGGGTTGTTATAATCAGTACGTAGAAAAGACCTCACAAGTGTTTATAGAGTGTGAATACAATATAAACTCATTGAAATCAATGACCAGAATCTGAGTCTAATTTTTTTTTAAATGTGACCGATCTTCTCAGGAGCCCAAGACACTTGAGATGAATCTTCTACTAGTTAGTCAAACGCTCAGAAGCAAATATGTAATGTCAAACATTTGTACTGGCAAATGGAATCAGCATGCAGTAGGTTGTAGGCCAGCTGACAGAGAGATGGCAATTCAAGGACCTATAATGGAAATACTATAGGCTTTGAGACACGTGGAGTGTATAGAGATACATGCTTAGCATTGATATTTAAATTCAGAATTAAGAACCTACTACAATTCTTAAATGCAGATATGTAGCATTTAATGTATTTAGCATCATAATGGTCGTCTGTGGGTTTGTTTTTTTGGTACCGTATATCCTGTACAACCCATTTTGTTCACTGTTCAAGAGAAGATAGCTCTGCAAAAGAGAAAGTGTGACCGGTAATATAGCAGGGAGACAGGAAAGAAGTCGGAGAGTCGGAAACAACCAGAGAAGGGCAGACTGGAGAAGAGAAGAGGAAGGAAGGGGAAGAAGGAAAAGAATAAAAAGAGTAAAGTAGAAAAGAAGAGAAAAAACAAGGCTGGCTAAAAGTAAGATCGAAAGGATATAGAAAGACGAGAATGTGGGAATGAGGTGAGGGGATTATACCTCAGTTGTTTTGAGGTTGTGACAGACATTTTAGGGGTATCACAAAATCCCTGCACATAAAACTGAAACTATTGGACAGGCACTATGGGTAAGTGAGAAAAATATGTTTTTCTGTAATTTGGCTGGACTGTCCCTTTTAAATGGCTCTCTTTTGATCACACTAGTAACTACATGAAGTCTGGACCATCAAAGAATAATTAAAAATGCCTAGATTATCAGCATCGTCTCTTTCAATCTTGCACTGTTCTGGAATCCCTCACGTAAAAAAGGGAAGCAGGCTTATAGTGAGTGCCATGAGGCAGCTTTTGGCATTTTCCAGCAGAAGCATGGCGCCTCAGCGAGGCTTGGCCTGAGGAAACAAGTTCTATCACAGACTGCGAGCTGTTGCCAGAGGTATGCCCGATCAGCCTGTTCAAATTCCTCTTTATTGTCACTCTGAAACCTCTTGTACTGTATAACTTAGACACTGTAGCCTTATTACCATACAGCACTGTCAGCCATTTTGAAATATGCCCAATCCTCTTGTGACCATGGGAGCAAAAGCAACAACTACAAAAAAGTTTCTACATCTATCTTTCAGAGAGATGATTTTTCCCCCTGCACTGTGAGTGGGTAGAGGCATGCCCTGGAAGAGCACTCAAGGCAGACACGTTTGAGAGGGCTCTTAGAGAAATATATGAGCACTGAGATGGATGGAGGCGTTGAATGTGGAACGTTTGGGTTTGCACTGGTCTAGTTTTTCAACAGGCTATGTGGCCTGCTTGGACAGGTTGTCAGAAAAAGAGTATCGCAGATAAATCAGGCCTTCCTTTTTAGGCTGTGCTCAACAGGACAAACTTCTGCCTGCTTCTTCGTAAATGACAAAACAACATAAATCTTTCATAGCCTGTTATTAGTCAAGCTCAATGAAAGTCAAGCACAAAAGCTAGTTAGAAAGGGTTGGAGACATAGTGCAGCCTGGTCTCCTACAAAATAAGTTTATATGCTACCAATTTGCTTTGCCAAGTATGTTTTGAAGGAAACACAATTGCCTGGGTTATGTTCATAGACAATGTTTTGTACAAATCAATAATTTTACATTTCTATATCTCAAAGAATTAATTGGGAGGAGGTCGAGGTGGATGGTTGGGTGTACAAAGCGCAAGACTTTGACACTGTAGACCAGTTTCATGTGTTGTTAGGTTTAGCTTACTGAAACACTTTGGTTAAGGTTAGGTAAAGGTAGTGTTTGTCTGTAGTTAGTCTAGTACTGAAATAGTCAATTCGTACCATCTTGTGTTTCAAGTCATTTTCAAGAGCACGATCTTTACCTAACGTTAACTAAGTGCTTTATTTGTTTGAACATAACCATGAAATGTTAATCATTCTTTAGTTACCAGCAGTGGACATTGTAGGGAAAAACAAATGAAATATGTTGACGTTGAACGTTTTGCAGATACGTTCAGTACGAACATTTTCTAGTTATGTTAATAAAAAACAGTTCCATATGAATGTAATGTTTATGAGACAGGGTTGCACATTGGTTGTTGTTTAGCTTCAAACCAATAATATCACACTACAGGTCTAACCAGAGCTCAAGCACAGATGATGTTTTTAACTAATCCAAAGGACAGTCAATTAAATAGCTGCCTGAGGAATTCCAAAGGTCTTTAGAAAGCAAATTCAGCTCGAGAAAGCAAATTGGATCCATTAATGATGTGGATTTGTCTTAAGTCAAAATATGCATTACTTATGATTCCACAGTTTTTTGACTCCCTGCAGTTGACGACCCCGAGGTCATCAGTGCAGCGTTACTCATCAAGCACAGGACAAGTTCCAGCATGCAGGTATTTCTGGAGTGCTTGTATTGAATTTTTCTGGAAGTACTGTAAAGTCATCTGGATTTGATTTAATTTTTTTGTCTGAGTACGACTGTGAGCTAGTTTTATATCTTTGAGAAATATGGAATGGAACACAGATAACACCAGTTTTCCCTCATCCACACACAGTTGATCTTGATCAGGCCTTAGATGCAAAATTCCCACTGGAATTCCCCTGGGTCGTTTTTCACCCACTGACTTCCAGGGCCTCATTCTGGCCCCGGCAGTGTTCAAGCTGGTGCAGGACTATCAAGACATCCCATTCCAGTTAAACAAGGGGAGAGTGGAAGGCAACAGGTCAGCCTCAGCCTCCTTTACCTGAGGCCAAAGGGAGTGTGAATGGGTTAGGGGCTGAGGGGTGAAATCGGGGTCAGACGTGTTCACACCACCCAAAGAAACACATTCCCAGAGTGAGGATCAGGCAGGAATCCACATTCTTTTCCAACTCAGTAACAACTACACAGAGTTATGACAAAATCTCTCCCTTTAATTTATTATTATTAAGCACAAAGTTGCAACAGAATGCATCAGACATAATTCTTGTTGACTGTTTGTTTGCAATTTAAACTCTTAAATTGAAATGAAAGCTGATCACTTGGCCTGCCCATGACTGTCTGAGCTTAACAAGTCTGCTCTATTGAAATTAGGATGTGTATGTGTAAGTGTGTGTGCCCTTAAGTACATCCACCCCCTTCCTCTTTTCATTGCTTTATTGGTTCTAAAGTGGTGCATTTGTTGCTCCCACTCAAGCCAAATCTCTTCCCTTGTCCCTGTGTGTGTTTCTGCATGTCTGTCTGTATGTCACTCACTCTTAAACACACTGTTGTTCTCCATCTGTGTCTTTCTCTCTGTCTCTCAGTATGGCTCTCTCTTTCTCTGTTCAGTCTGTGCAGATTGAACTTGCTGGTCACGATGCTAGCGGAATCTTGATCAGCTCCAATTTACATCTAGACAATGGTAGGAGTTGAGAGGCGACTTTTCTCCTCTTCTTCCTCTCATTTCCCCTCCTTGAACCCCCTATTCCTCTTTCTTGTCCTCCCTTCTGCTTCTGTGTCTTTGCCAACAGCCCCCACCCTTCCTCCTTTATTGTGTTTTTGGGAAGATGGGTGTCTTGAGAGACGAAATAAAGGGAAATAAAGGATGGAGAGGGAGCCTCCTCGACAGTAGACTAAACTGAATGCTTCTGGACTTCATCTGTGCTCCTGAGGACACAGCCCTCCTGATAATGAACTCCATACACACACACACCGACACGCACACACACTTTTTTTTGATGGCACAGCCAGCCGTCTGGCCGTAATTTCTTAATGGCATTGTGCATATATGACTACCGACAATTAACATAAGCTTCATTTGGCATCAATTCTGGTGTCATATTCAGACATTGCAATTCAAATACTGATCCTCTTTGACAGAATGCACCCTCACAAATAACTCTGCTCTGTGCACAAGCATAAAGCAACTCAGATTTGACTAAGTGCTGCAAACTAAAACTGACTCAGCATAGTAATTGCTTTTTATACTAATTGTATGTAGGAAGACAGTGAGGTGGAAAGGCCTGTCAGGGTTCACTTGCAGTGTAAAAAAACTTTATTCCAAGTCAGTTTAATTTAAATCGTAAAATATGGTTTTATTAAAAAGGGGAATCGTGAATATGCACATCCAGCATTGGGCAGTAATAATTAGCATAACTGGGTAATGTGTTACAGAAATGTGTGTAGTGTAATTACAATTTGAAATTTAGTAACCCCTGTAGCACTCTGTTACTTTAACATTTTGGGGGATTGGCTCGTTTGCTGTCTTACCAGGGGTTGAAAGGAAGGTTGATATTAGTTTTGTCTCTGTGTGTTCAGTGAAGAGACTGGTTGTGGATGTGTTAGCTTAATGCTAGAACTAGAGGTGAGGTGGCTAAGTTGTCCAAAGTTGTCTTAAGCCGTTTGCTCATATGAGTTCCGGACAATGTCCGACCTGATTCTCAGGACATTGTCCGGAGTTTGGTTTAGGTGAGGGGTGGAGCCTGGGCAGAGCGTGCAGGAGACAGGACATGAAGCAAAAAGTGCTCTGCTGTACAAAAATGAAGGCAAAATACCCCGGATACAGGAGCTGCCATCTTGCGCTGGTGATGTCATTTGGAGCCAGAGTCTGCGCAGTAGTGATCCGCGGTGGAGCCATGGTATCGAGTTCCCGCCTATACAGCCGCCTTAGCCAATCGCGAGCACACTCATAGTGACATCCTGTTTTTATAGCATCAAATAACTAATTTAAACCAAACTTATCAGAAAAATGAACACTTGAACAAACATCAGCGTGATAAGAACTACCTAAAATGACAGAAACCATCTTTGGGAAAAATTTATTTGATGACATTTTTCAAGTAACTTGCCAAACGCTATGGATATGTATAGGTCTGTAGCACA
Source organism: Macquaria australasica (assembly GCA_005408345.1). Classification (NCBI taxonomy): domain Eukaryota; kingdom Metazoa; phylum Chordata; class Actinopteri; order Centrarchiformes; family Percichthyidae; genus Macquaria; species Macquaria australasica. The sequence continues at coordinate 552,309 of SEMN01000008.1, read as the reverse complement.
GCTTATGGAGGCCTGTTGTAACTGATACAATGCTCAGGAGTAATTAAGTTAATTAGGGCTAAGGTTCAAAACAAACAAATGAAGAACAGACCAGTATATCACCATGCAAACCACTAGAATAACATATTTGGTTTGCTATTTGCTTTATTTGGCTTGAGAATGAAACTCTTTAGCCGTTGAGTTTGAAATGTTCTGTCTGCAGGCTGTAGAGTTAGTTATTAAATTTCAGAAAAAATATCAGCAGCTGCTCAAGAAATTGTTGAGTCGTTCTCATTCATTAAGAACTCCATCAACAACTCTTACACATACTATGGTCTGGTTTTGCTTTGGGAGAGTGAGGATCTTGCTGATTGCACCTAAAGTAAGAAATGAAGAGAGTGAGATCATTCCACTTGATCCAGTGCAGTTGTAGCTTTTTTGACAATATCTGTTAAACATATGTTAAACAAAATAAATCCACCATATTTTATCAAGAAGTGAAGTTTCCAATGCAAGCTTATTTAATGTAAAGAATGATCTATTTTGCAGTCTGCATGCCCTCATCCCATCCTCCGAGGCTTCAGTCACTGACACTTGACACCTGATGCGTAACTAATGTTATCCCTCAATTGAAAATCATAACAAATTGGAAGGGTGGCTGCCAAGTCACAGGGGCCCCATCTTCAAGGTTTACAGTTGGTGGATTACCTGCAGTCAGTCAAGGCCATTGTGTTTTGGATTCGCTCGCTTTAGCCCCGCCATCCCTCCTTTGAAGAAGCCGAAATGAGATCCACCATGCAAATCACCTGGTTGATTTGAGATGAAGCGTCGCCCTTTATCGGGACTGCAGACGCTTCATCTCAAATCAACCTCCCCTCTCCAGATAACCGGTAGAGTCTGAAGTTTATTAAAAAGCCCCTTTCCCAAGAGTGCCCTTTTTCCATTTTAGCTTTAATAATGGAGATGTGCAGGGAATGATGACGCTGAGACGTGTGCGCGCTCAAGTGTCATCCTGATTCTTGTGTGTCTCAATGTGTGTTTCTGTATATTGTGTGTGTTTGCAAATACACATGAATGAAGGGGAGCTGCAGTCTTTTTCTCTCTGGCACCAGTGCAGAGTATGAAACCTCCTGAGAGCGAGCAGACGGCTTTTTAATTTCGCTTCTCTCCGCCATCGGTCGGCTGAAGTAACCGGAATTGAAATGTGCCGAAAAGAAAGACGTTTTTTCATCAACAGCAAACTTCGAGACCAAACTGTTATCAGACTCACTCATTTATTAAGCATCAAAAGGAAGATTGAGTTCAGCTTGTGGGGGAGGGTTTTTGTTTTTTATTGTATCTGACGGTGCAGTGTTTAGTGAGGATTGTGGAATACGCGCTCTGCATTGGAGCAGATTGTAAATTAGCACCCTTCGGCCACCGCCAGAGTTTCTCTTTTTAGATCAGTGTTGACAAAGGCTCAGAGGCCGGCGTGTGGGGGCTTGGGGGTGGTGGGGTGGATGGGGCAGCCTTTGTTGTTGACTTCTTGTGTTTTTGAACCCTCCCCTCCCAGCCACCTGTCTTCCATCACGGCCGATTATCAAAGCTCGGAAGTTGAGCTCAGCGTGCACACTTACATGCTCTGGACTTTGAATATGATGTTCTCCTCTTTTCTCTTCTTGTGATGTGAGTGGTATCAAAAAATGCTTTGGAGGAAGGAGGAAGGGTTAATAAAAAGAATGACCCCCCAGTCGTACTTGGAGCAGCAACCTCAAGTTCATAGAAGGAGGAGCAGTTGGGAGGAGAAAGGATTAAGGAGAGGGACCATGGCAGCTCTGAAGAATCAGGGTATTGTTGCGACCTGCTCATCAAAGCGTAAAGAGAGTTCTGAAAGAGTAAAGGGGAAATGGGGTATAATGGAGGTATACTGCTGTCCTTGCTCTCTATCACACACACACACACACACACACATACACATAGACAATCACACACAGTCTTTAAGTTTGAACTAAAATGTTGTGTTGCTCTGAACTTGGCAATGCCAGATATCTGGAGGAGGATGAAAAGGGTTTAAGCTGTTACACACACACACACACACACACACACACGTTATGATATTTATGAGGGCCTTAAATTAATTTTGTAACTCCAAAACCATGACCATAACCCTCTTGACATCATAACCTTATGGGTGATTAATATGTTTCTTCTTCTTCTTCTTAGGGTCTTTGTTGCAGTGCATGTCTACTGCACTTTGCAGAGATCACTTGTCAATCAAGTGTGGTCAGCGCTGTTTTGTACCTTTGATTTTCAGTTGAAGTTTTAACTTTGCACTTGTAATGTATTACATTTTCTTCATCTATTTAGCCATTGTGGCTGTGATAACGTAACCACACAGGTCCTAAAAATATGTCAGTCCTAGTAGGTTTGTGCTCGGAGAGTCAGAAAGACCCACACACATGCACGCACCCAAGCACACTTCATCCTAGCCATTCCGGGTTAGGGAGACAGGTTCTCATGTCGGCAGATTATTCACGGGGATTTCGTTCTAAATGAGGTGAAATTATTGCTCTCTGTGAAGTGGGCCTTTCAGAAGTCACTGCCAGGACTCGAGCTGCTCCTTTTTGTTCTGCTTCCCTTTGTTGGCCTGCATGGCAGAGTAACCTGACCCCGGACGTGACAGGCGCTCAACTCAAAGAAAAAGCCATTTTTAGCAGTGACTTTAAGTTTCAAGGACCATTTAGGCTATTACAGTGAAGGTGTGTGCTTGACTGTGCAGCACACATAGTTGTTACATATTCCACAAATATTTTAAAAAATGTACTTAACTTTCTTATGATAATTGCTTGAAGTTTTTAGTGATAAAATTAGTACTGAAACAATTAGCCTCTGAGTTGATTGACTGAACATTAATGGAGTACATCTGTGATTTTAAAGTCAGTTATCAAGCAATAAATGCATGCATCTGGTAGCTCAGGCTTCCCAAATGTGAGGGTTTGCTGCTTTTCTTTTGGGTTTTGGACTGTTGGTGGACACAACAATTTGAAGACGTCACACTGGGATCTGTGAAAGAGTGATCAGCATTTTCTCTTTTTCCTGATATTTTACAAAAGCAACTTATTAATTGATTATGAAAAAAATCAATGCCTGAAATTCACCACCTTGTATCAGTTTGTTTTAAGGGAGCGTTAGGCAAAGGCACATGGCCGACTGGTGATTTTCTAAACTTGGAAAGCATAAAAACTAAAAGGTATGATATTTCCCTGTTAGCACAGCTTAGCACGCACTTCCCACATTCTTCACCAAGTCCTCAGAGGAAGGGATTGCATGTTGCGTAGCTCTGGGTATTTGCTCTTTCCAGGCCTGGCTGTCTGCCTTACTGTGGGCCCGTGAGTGTGTGGAAGTACTTGTGTGGTCACTCAGTAGTGCTGTAAATGCCTGCATGCACAAACACCATGCCACTTTGATGTCTGGACCGCAAGTTTATTCAACATTTGAAGACAGTCAAGTGAGACAGGACTCTGTGTGTGTGTGTTTGTGTGTGTGTGTGCATGGCTCTCTGTGCTTGTACAGCATGTCATCGGGAAATGCACACAAACTCAGCTCCTGCTCTTCTCCTTTCAAACTCTCCTCCTCCTCAGTTGTCCTTCAGGTCCCCTCCTGGCCTCCAAGTCATCTGCAAACATTATTAACATACTGCAATGAATGTCAGCCTGCAGAGGATGTTTGTGGAGGACTATTATCAGTTTTCAGTACACGTTCAGTCATTCAGATTACCTCAGCTGAACAGCGGCCAAATGCAAACATCCCAGTTAATTTTTCCATTCCAGATTTATCCACTTGCTTCATTCCTTTCCAACTTGGGAGCGTCCTGTTCTGCTCTGTCGCTCCCAGAGGACTGAAGCGTGAGGGGAATCATGGGGATACGAGTGTCTGTGGGGCCGGGGCAGCCTACATTTGGAGTCCTTCTCTGACTGGGGAGGGGGGTGTGGTAGCTGTAGTTGGGGGTCTTCTCCTGCTGTTTGGCCTGCCCTTTTGTTTCCCTAATGACTTGGCCGCGTAAAGTTAGCTGCTCTATTCAGGAGGCATTAAGGGTCATTTTACCTGACGACGGCCATTTCCCCCATCACTAGCCTGGGGGAAGGGAGATGTTTGAGAAGCTCCTCTCCACTGGGAAGCCACAGTGCCTTTGGAGACCAGTACTAACCATATTCCCAACCATATTTTACTTTATTACAGCTTTTTAAGAATGTGGTGGTGAAAGAAACACACCTACCTGCTCCGTAATCAGGTCTGTTAATGTGATAATGTGGCTTTTTATTGCTCCTTTTGAGGACTTTTCTTTTCACTTGCCCCCCCTCCACATGGAGGTCAGAGGTCAGGGTTTAGTTGCGGCACAGCAGTCCTGAGGCTGGTAGTGATTCACTGTCTTGCTTAAAGACACTTCAGCAGGGTAGATGCTTGCTGACACAAAGGCTTGTGGGGCCGGGATCTTCCAATTGAGGGCAGACTCAGCCCTGTGCTGCCTCACTGCTCAGTATCAACTACTTTTATAAATGCTAGGCATTGCTTCCAACTGCAGAAATTTAAATTATTATTTTAAAATATATTTTAAGCCCTGAAGGGTTTAACATCACCTTGTTCCTACCAGTCACACAGACACTTATAGCATCTGTTGTGCCAGGGACTCTGGAAGTGTCCTTATCAATCACGTTTAATCAACTTACAGGGACATTTATGGGACAAATGGACAGGCAGAGAAACATTTAGCTTTCAAAGTCCTGGCAGCAGCCCAGAAAGACATTGCATCTATTTTAGCGGGATACTTAGAAACATTGATTCACCCTCTATAACAGGGGTTCTCAAACGTATTACTCAAAGGTCCGCATCTGCTTTTTATTCAAGGTCAGAGGTCCGGAACGAACAAGAACAAAACCGAGGCAGAAAAAACAAACAAAAAAACGAAACCGCGGCAGACACAGCTGAGGCAGTTAGTCCATACTTATTTCTGACTCAGACATATTCTTACATTTACACTAGTTGTAGAAACTAGTGTACTAGAGAAAAATGAGACACATTCTGTATCTGCGATTTAGGAGCTGATAAAGAAATTCTCCGGTGTAACGTTAATGCGTGAACTCGGCAGCAACAACACACAGCACTCTTTCCTGCAGTTAACGTCGCCATGACAACGATGACAACGATAGGGAAATAAGCCAAATTAAAACCATCTGGATGATCTCTGTGAATGATCTCCAGCTACACTGTCTATTCAACGTCACTAACAATTTATTGATCAATATTGTATGTATGTTTTTCAAAAAAGAAAACGTTACACTTCATAACGTATTGTATTAATAACATGAGGTATGGGCTGGTTCCGGATTGACTTGCCGTTTGGTCCGGATGCGGACCTTGGTCCATACTTTGAGAAGTCCTGCTCTATAAAATGCCCCAGATTCTTTTTGAAGTTACTCAGTTTTCTCAGTGTACATTAAACTAGCAAGCAGATGTCCAGAGCATGAAGTCAGTGCATTTACATTAATGTTTATAATTAGACTATAACCAAATGTTGATCCTTCATGTAAACACTAGGTTATGTAAGTCTAAATTGGAGTAGACCTAACCTGATTTACAGAGCGGGGTTACTTGTGTCGTCAAATTACTGTGGCATGTTTAGAGCTTAGTCTGGCTTCTTTAAGTGATTTGATTCTGTGCATGAACCAAAAAGGTCACGCTGTCAACTAGATAGAGATATTTCTATATGCATGGGTAGCACTAGCACTGGTAGAAAAACAAACACATCAGAACCCAAACACATCATGTGAAGTTATTGGGGAAACTAGTTCAGTACAAAACCACATAAATGCTGTAATTAAACCATCATCCTAAACTGGTTATTCATAGTGATCAGTTATAAGGTCCACCTAAATGTACACCTAAATTCGGTTGCCAGCATGTGGTTAAGTGCTCTAGTACCTGCTCGGTTGCTAAGGAATTGGCACTTAGGTAATGAAATGCCCATTGCTGACGGGGGCACTTGATTGTGCTGAGACTGAGAGAGTGGGGCCAAGTGAGAGGGGAATGGGAACTAGAGCGAGGGAAAGAGCTGGGGATGGGCCCAAGTGAACATTAAGCACATAGCAGAGAGTTGGAGGAGAAGAAGTGGCAAGACTGCTGCTGCTGGCACAGATCCATTATCTAAGGAAGGGTCTGACTAGTCTACTTACAAAGTATTCTCTCCACAAGTCTTAACTCTCAAGAATATAAAGAGGGGCAGGTTGAAGGCTTTTGTAGCACACCACGGGCTAAAATCCAACCTTTGATATTTTATATAGGCATCTTGTTTTGCCTATTAGTCATTAGACCAGCAGTGACAGACTCAAATGATAATATCGACTAAGATCTGGGAATGCATCGACATCACTAAAAAGAAGTCTGACGAGGCAGAAACCCGAGCAGTCAGTCGATCGCCACGTTCCCAGATCTCAGCAATTACTTTGGTGAGTGTCATTGTTATCATAACTGAAGGAATAATGGCCAAATAGAAATGAAGATAAGACCCAGTTTGTTATAAACTAGAAATTGCCCTTAAGCCCACACACCCACTGTCCTTCACGTAAATGAAGGTTTGCTAGATTTCTTTCTTGTACCGTTGGGCCGTCATGTTGAAAGATTGGCTTTTTGTTTGCTTTTGCTGTTATCTCCCTGTTTCTCTTCCTCTCTTCCTCTGCTTTCTTTCATTTCTTTTCACGGTTTCAGACAACCCCACCCTTTTTGCTCATCCTCCATACTATATACAGTCACCTGAGTTTGAAAAGCGGCACATACTCATTATCTTCAGAGCTTCCGCACCACTTTGGCTCCATTACCTTGAGGCCTCCCACAATCTATGACCTTTGCTCTTACTTTTTGACCCCTGTCCTCATTCTTCCCAGCAGTGTCCTACACATTCTACTACATTCATGCTTCAAAAACTAGCCAGACATAATGTGACTACTCTGTATGTCACCTGCCTGCTCACTTATTATTAACCACTTCAGTGGATGCTGAGGCCTGACAGGCAGGTTGCGATCTTTGATTATGTTGCTGTAATAAGTAACAGCTCAAGTTAACAATGAAACCTGAGGAGGCTATTTAGTCGAGTATTTGCGCCTCTGTTGACTTTTGGACATTTCTCAAATTCCTTCCTCCATTCACGTTTTGTGTGTATGTCGTCACGTGTCAGTGCACCACTGGCCTTGTTCTGTACTTCCAACAATACAATGAATCCTGCACTCAGATATAATGAGTGCATGCTCCTGCTATCACCCGTCATTTGCTATGTGGTATTTGGAAACTCTCTGAATTCTGTTTGAATGCTGACACATTCAGGCTGCACTTAAAATAATAATATACGAGAGCCCAAGGTGACGTCTTCAGATTCTTTTTTTTGTGCAACCAACAAGCTCAAACCCAAAGATATTCAATGCGGAATGATATTAAAAAGGGAAAAGTAGCTAATTCTCACTTTAAGAAGCTGGAACCAGACAAGTATTTTGCATGCTGAAAATTGTTGGAGATTGATTTTCTGTGGTTAATTAACTAATTGTTACTACTGATATATGAGTAATCTAATAATCTTAACAGTTGTGCAGTAAACAAAAATGGATGTCAATACTGCAAGATGGCCACTAGTTAAAAAGTAGGAATACATGGTGAAATTGATACAGTTCCTTAGCTTACATTTTTTGTTTTGATTTTTACTTCCCTAATTGTTTGCCTCCATTTAATTCCTAGACCTGTTATCAAACTACAGCTACTAAGTTTGACTGATGATTTTCCTCTTTCATTTTCTGGAACTGCCTGCTTAGCCCATATGGCCAGAGACTTTTATTGTCCCAACTTCAAACGCCAGGGGAGAAATTCATTGAAGTTGCATGCTCACTAAATTGCTACCTGTAACATGGAGGTCTTAACAAAAACCTGTGTTGTGGACACAGGTGTTTTCTTAGCAACAGAGGGGGGAAGAATTGGGATGAGGGTGTGATTGAGAAAAAAGGAGCATTATTGAGCCTGGAGATCTCTGAGATGGAGGTACTGTTTTCAGGGTAGAATACCAAGTAGAAAGAAACATATTCCGTTTTTTCCTCACATGTTCCATGTGGGAAGTCGCACACAAAAGTCCTACTGCAGTCTGAAGATCTTGAGGGAGTGTATTGTGCAGGCAAACAGACAAGGGTGAAGTGGCAGAGTTAGTATTGTGCCAACAATAGACAATGAGCATGATAAGGACATTGTGTGGAAGTACAAACTGGATCGTGATTCTCAGGGTTAAGATCTCTGAACAGCTACATGATGCCATTTACTATAGGCTTTTTTGATTTTTTTAAACTCTCAAACATTACACCAATCTGTAATTGTTGAGCATCTCCTTCCAACAACACGGGCCAGAAGTGTTGGATGGGGTTCAGGTCAGGGCTCTGTGCAGGCCAGTTTAGTTCTTCCACACCAAACTTGGAAAACCATTTCTTTATGGACCTTGCTTCGTGTACGGTTGCTCTGACCTGTTGAAACAGGAAAGAGCCTTCCCAAACTGTTGCCACAAAAAAGATTATTGTCTAAAATATCATTGTATGTTGTAGCATTAAGATTCCCCTTAATTAGAACTAAGGGCCCTAGCCCAAACCATGAAAAACAGCCCCAGACCAAAAGTACAGCAAGTATGTGGACAGAGGAGTCCATATACTTGTAGTTGTTCTCAGCTGGAGGAAGGGAGGATTCTCAGGTGTGGGGATATCTGAGTCTGTTGTGTAGTTGTGAACAAATCACACTTCATGTGTTGTTAAAGCACATTTTCTCTTGCAGGCTTTTCTGTACACATGACATTTTGTGATTAGTTACAGTGGATTAAACCCCACTACTTTGTTTTGGGGAACATCTAATCAAAAGGTCAGTTTTGCATTTAAATGCCATATAGAGTATTACTGTGTAAATGCTGTGTCGTTCAGATTTACTACCTGAGTTAAACCCAAATAGCTGTTCATGATTGGTCAAGCCTCACTGTAAACCATGCACCCAGCCTTAATGGCAGAAGACGAAAATGGCTCTGCAGTGGGAGGCAGCGTTTAAGTTGCTATTGTGATAAGTTTCCATGATTGAAGGTCGGAAATGCAGGTGCAATGACTCAGTGTTTGTTCATTTGGATTTGTCAATTGGCGGTGATAAGAAGCAAGAAGGGCCGGAGCGAGAGAGAGAGAGGTGAACAGCCTGTTCATTAAAACCGTTTGCTAATGATTTACAGGAGTTTGAGAAATGCACTCAGCAGAGTTAGTGAGCCGAAACGATGAACAGAGGGTGAATCACAACAGCCCTGTTTGTCTCAGATTTCCAGATATCCATGTACCAAATTGTATAATTAAACCCTCAGAAGTTCAAACAGCCATTAGTGCTATAAAGCACCGTGGATTTCTGGGCCAGTTTTATGGTTTTACGGTGTATTTTTGTTTACGGTGTATATTTGCCATGATCATATTTCAGCATGACATCATGCTGAAATATGATCATGGCAGCTGCATCTGAGTTTGATAGCAGGAATTGTGCGGTAGGTTTTATGCTTGAGCTTCTTAAAGGAGTTCAGACTAAATGCAAAGAAAAGTTTTGTGGTGGCTGATTATATCTAAAGTCAGTACAAAGATTCAAGAAATTGCGTATTCACTTTGGGCGTTGTGAAGTGAGGCAACGATGTGTCCCACCAGTTGAAAATGTTTCAACTAGAGCAAAAGATTCATGCTTACCTTGAGGTACCTATGACTTCAGTTTGTAAATGTACAGAGACAAGAAGGAAATGATAGGGTTCTGCAGTAAAATAAAATTGGACTTCCTGGTAAATTTTGAGATAAGCAAGATTCAGCGCTGTCACACAAACACAGTACAGGCACTACTCCACTAGCTACAGCTAATGTCTGTACAGTTGACAGATCAGACTTCTCTAACAGTCCAGCTTTCAAATGTATGTGAATAAAACAATAAAAAATCACTTTGCGCTCAATCTGAACCCATCTTTAGAGTTGCCATTTTGCACCAATGTTCAACAACCACAAAGATATATAAAAAGAAATACACTTTTGAGATATCTCACGTAATAACATAAATAGACCAGCATGCAGTACATCCACAACACATGTTGAGGATGGGGAACAGCTTAATCAGACACACCCCAGCGCTCATGAACTGCTTGACTAACATAAAAAAAAAAAAACTCCCAAAAAGCTTAAATATACTAACAAAGATAATATAACCCATTAAAAACCATTGCTCAGCCTATAGATAACTATCTCTGTGTGTATAATGAAAAATCATTTTAAGAATGACTTGGAACAGAAGACAACTCCTAACCCCCGCAGGTTAACTGAGTCAGATCCCACATGGAAGGATAGCTTGATAGCACGTCCTCCATAACCTCCTTTACTTTGCAGCCCACTGGACTTTGAGGCAGAAACATAAGCCTTTGACATCTGGTTATCATTTCTCATCATTTTAAATTGGATATTGGGATTAGCCTGGGCTAGCTGCGTGTCCCTGGGCTCGTTGATGTAACTGTATTGCTTCAGTTGTAGTGGGTAGAGAATCCCTCCTGACTTTCCCAGGGCTCATAAAGCAATCCCAGCACTTCCACTGCACAGTAATGAGCAGCTGCAGGGCTCAGGTTCAACCACATGGTTAAAGCCCAAAGCCAAAGCGTCCACCACCACCAGCCTGGACCGTAGCCCAGACAGTAGATCGGACTGCTGTCCAGTAAGCCCCTGGGCTATAAACACAAACCATTCAGTAGAACAAAAGACAAAACCAGCAAAACTAACGCTCAAAAACCTCTTCAATTTCCTTCGGGTTTAGTCTTGTTTTTTGTGAAAGCGAGGCATCTCATCTCCTGTCAGATTAGCCATCCCATTTAACGATCATTCCACATCAGTTCTTTATGGGACCAGAGGGATCTCTGCAACAGTATTCATGTGGACCGTAATTTCATTGTGGTCTTCATCTTTTCACTCAAAAGTTATCTCTTTCTGGCATATTTTACTCAAAGCTAAATTCCTTTTGTGTAGTCAGAAAACAGTTTTCATCAGTTTGCAGATAATCTTTGTGCTTAGAGGAGCTAGAGTACTGAGATAGACGATGCAGAAAGATAGTGAGACAGAAAGTTTGCTTTTATTCTTTTTCTAAGGCTAAACACTGCAAAGGCCTACGGAAAATATCCACACATCAGACACAGTTTTAGATCTCAGTTTATGATGTTCAGTACATTCCAGAAGTAAGTGTTCTAATTTACTCTTTTACCATTTTTTCCTCAAACTACTACTTCTACTGTGTGTTTACTTCAGTTAGTGATTTACCTCATTTGCCAAAATGGCTTTCAACAACCTCGAGAGAATATACTTGAATTTGCTGCGTTCAGCTGTGGAAAGATTAATTGCAAACAATAGCAAGAGTAAGAGTTTTTTCGATGAGGATAAATTTCATAATGATGATGAGAAGGAAGGACAGACATGATGATGTCTGTCATCAGTGTTGATGTAGAACATTTTCTTCTACTGAAGTCCCTTGTCACTATGCTGCATGTAACATTATGACATGCTGCAAAGTGAAAAGAGACACCTTCATACAAATTATCAAAAGTGTTTTTCAAGTTATTGTTGAGTTAATATTTTTCTTCAAACTTTTTATTAACAAGATATCCTCTGCTCTGGAAAGTACACTTTCACAAAGTCACAGTCATTCTCCTGGAAGCCATGCTAGAATGTAAAAACATTCATGTTGTCTTTGAGTGAATTAGTTCCCCTGAGTGTAAAATATCACAGCCACTTTATTAACAGCCCTTTTCTATAAGTAGTTCTTTATGCAGCTCTTGCTCCTTTAACTACACTTATCCATCACTGTGGCTCCTCATAAAATGTAACTTCATTTTGCTTTTTGTAAATGAAATACATCCCACATGGCTCAGTAGCAACAGGTCTCAGATCATAAAGACTACTGAAGCACTCCACATTGGCAGGAGTATTAATTGCCAGTAAAGTTTATGACATTGCTGAGTCCATCAAATCCCCCCTCCCTCAATGATCTCCCATGGTTCAGCTCTCTCACCGACTCTACCTCCCCTGCAGCAATCTCTTGGCTAAGGCCTTTGGTAACCATGGCAATTACCATGGTAACACCCCTGCCAAGCCTTATTAACCCCCGGCCTCTCAGGATCCCGTTCTTGACAGCTGGCGCATAGTGGCTCGTTCCCACCACATCCTCTCCATTGACCCAGGAAGTGCTCCTTTTTCCCTCTGGAGGTGGCCTGCAGGTTTGGAAAACCTTGGCACCTCTCCAGTGGCTATCCCAGCCAATTTCCCCCCAACTCCTCACTTCTGCATGGCCTGGTAGTTTACCTGCTTGGTCAAAAGGAAACCAAGAAGAAGAGGTTTGGGAGGGGTGTAGCCAAGAGCAACCCAGCTGCAGTGGATGAGAGTAGTGCTGTACCTCAGCTGGTGTCAACCTTTATAGCCTTAGGCCCCTGCTACCCCTCTGTACTCCAGTGATCCAGTGGCTGGAAGCACCACAAACCAGAGCCAAGTATAGGCTGGCAGTCATTATACCTAATAAGAAGCAGATTCTTGAAACATATGGTCCCACTTGATAGAAACCCCAGAGTTCAGAGAGGAAATGTTGTATTTCCAGCTTATGAAAGTAGTCTAGAAGCACCTGTCAGTTTGTTAGTTTTTCGTTGTATTACATTACATTCAACTGCTGTGGAGACAGACAGCTGTTTAGATTGCGTTTCGATCTATTTGCTTTACTTATAGCTTTTCACACAGCCATATGTTTCTAATCATGGGGAAGGGTAACGTACATGTACAAAATAATTTCACCCCCACATGCTCTCAATCACAGTGCTGCCAGTGAGCATGAGCCAATGAGGTGTTGTTCAGCCACTGTTGAAATACTGATTGAAATACACTGCAAAAAGGTTTTTCAAGAAAGTTAGAATCTCTTACTTTAGGATGATTAAATCTGATTTTTACTGATCAAAAATAATCTTGTCAAGCACTGCACTGCATTAGATTATTAAATTTCAAGGTTTCAAGGTAACTGGATATATCTGTTAAGAGAAAACTTGATGGCTTGTTTATTTCAAGACTGGTCATACCAGCATTTATATGCATTTACGACTGAATTTATGACAAATTTGGCAGCATTCGTCTTGAAAGCTTTTGAGGAAATTAGTAAAAAAAACAATCCCTTCTACAAACATCCAAAATACTGTATAATCTAGAATTTGCTATTATGAAAGAATCCATCAAAAGCAAAAAACACTATCTATACATGACACGATTTTTTGAAACATGCATAAAAATCAGACCTTCATATATTAATGGGGGATTTAAGATGCTTCCCCCAGTGACAGATTTTATTGTTTGATACTAGCAAATTTCTCTATCTGTGATGTTTGTTTGATGTTTGCTGGGAATGGCCTTTCTTTTTAAGATGTGACTTTAACCCTAGTATCTGTTATCTCCCACTGGCGTCTTCTGTTTGTGTGGCTGGAATCATCAAACCCTCAGACAGCTCTGGGGTCAAAAATGCAGATAAGAGACGACAGTGTCCATGGTGCCGCTGAAGCAGATATCTACGTGGTTTATCCTCTCAGGTCATAAGTTTCCTCTGCCTATTATGAACTCGTAAATGCTTTTTTATTGTGTACATTCATTCCTATTTGCCAGCCCTGTTTGCTTTTATCATAGCAACATTCTCTCCTCTTTATCAGAGGGTAAGTGTTTCTGAATAGGTTTCTGAACCATGTTGGACATGTTGCCAAGATCTACACCAGTGCAGCTCTCCCCATTTGCATTATTAATTTCCCTTTGCTGTTTTTATATGCTAATCTAATTAGACTCATCTGGAACAGTTTGTTAATTAAACATACAGCAAAGAACAAAATGTAGAGCCTGTTCTGCTTGGTGGAAATCTTTTTGAGTCTGAAAACACCTTTCCTCCTGGACACAGATCCATGACAGACGTGATACTGGAGATCATGCAGAAGTCGTTCATTCGCAGCGCGTTGCTGCGTAATTATTTGAGCACAGCATTTCCCTCGACTGCTCATTTAGAAAATCTCATTGTCATGTTAAACCCTCATTAACATGATGCTGGCAGACATGATGCTAATGATATTGGAAATTAGCAGTAATTCAGGCATCTGGGAGGCGTTGTTTCAGACTGTAAATGAGTGAGATCAACCTGAAGTCTGCTTCACATTTGCTCATCTCGTAGCTCTCAGCTGAATTGGTTTCTTGTTTGTCTTCCCCTTTTCTGCAGTAAAGCTTTTATGTTTCAGTTTAATCAGCAAAGCATATATTGGTCAGGCTGAACTCGTACAGCAAAACAGACTTTGTGTCTTCATTTGAAGGCCCAAACATGGTCAAAAATAGCTATGAGGTAAACCCTTCTCTACAAGGGAATGTCCTTGACTTCTCTGACTTAACAAGAGCTGCTTCGAGTGCTACACTCTCAACAAAGTTTAAAACTCCTAAAATTGTTATGAAAATGGCCAGTTTGTCCAGTTTGTCAAGTGTGTGTGACTGTCCAAGATAGCATTGCCAGATGAAACCAACAGGACTCTACAATGTCCCTACAAGATATATTCAGACAGGCATCATCGATTATGTCTAACCACTTGAATCATCACTCAAGCACAGCATTTTAATCAATATTTCATTTAAATTTATGCAGGCCACAAAACTAATTCCTAACAGATTCATCCACCCATTTAGTTTGTTAAAATGGTCTTCACAGAAGTGTCTCTTCACAGCACAAAGTCATAACACAAGCTGACAGATTCATCGTGAGTTTGATTGTTAAGACAAAAGTGTTGCGTTGTGCCTGACAAAAGGATTGGAAGCATTTTACATGCTTGACTTGATTCAAACGCTTTTGAATATAATCCCCCTCATTTGAATACCTAATGAGAAGGATTCTGTCTGGATTCTCACACATGATGTCTGTTAAAGGCAGTTATAATTATTGCTGTAAAATGTAATTGTACCTGATATTTCATTAGCACAAAACTGTGACAATGTATCAGGAGGTGTTTGAGTGCATGTGCGAGAGTTTTCTCGAGAAAGCTCTTCTAAACTTTGCCTATGCCTAGAGACAACCCTGTGTTCCCTATAAACATCCAGCCAGTGCAAGGCTATTATCAGCAGGGATGGCAGGCCGAGCAGAGGCTATTCATTAGCTTTAAACAACTGTGGCCATCTTCTGTCCTTCCTACCACTGTTTCAATGGCACCTTAGCAACCATGTGAACAACACCAGCGGTGGTCATGGCCACAGCATGTGTGTGGTCCTGTCCCAGATGTAAAAGAGGCAAGACAAAGTATTTTGCGAGCGCGGACTTTGGCTTGAGCAGGTCAAGCCGTTTCCTAAGGTGAACGCACTTGTTTGTTGAGAGACAAGCCAGAGGAATGCAGCCACAGTGGCTGTGAAGTGTTTTGTGTGACATGGACTTGGCCAGGGTTTGTATGTAGTAAGCCTTGTTACTGTCTCATTGACATGTGAGGCATGTTTGACCTTTGACACTTGCCTAGCCAGAGACTATCCCTCCCCAGTCTGATTCTGGAAGACGTCAATAGGCATTCTTGTGAAAATTCAATAATGTTGGTTTTGGAAAAATTCAATTGATGGGCGAGATTTGACAGGAGGTCTTTCAATAAGGGTTCTTTGTTTTCCTTTAACTATGTGAGGGTGACTTTCATCTCTAGAGGAGAAGAGACTGCAGCAATCCAGTGGATCCTTTTCTCCAGAGCTGATGGAAATCAATGAAGCCTCATTGTTTAGGCTGCTCAGTCGATGGTCCCTGGGCTTCTCTGTAACTAATGCGCTCTTGCATTAGTTTGAGCTCCTCGGTGATGAGGAGCTGACTTGATTTGAGCATCGGCTTCTTTTCTATTCAGAAGAAGAATGGTCCCGTCAGCTATGCTCGGGGAGACGACTTCATCTCTCCACTGGTAATTAGATCACAGCCACCGCTTGCTGAGGAGCCAGAGAAAAGCGCATTGGGCCCACAATAAATGAATCAATGCCACTGTATCTCCATTTGCCTAGTACTAGGGGGACAACAAGGAGAATGGAATGCTTTAATGGAAATGCTGTTGGTGACCAGGGCAGTGGAGGCAGGGAGCAGCATCAAAGTATTCCTTTGGGAGTCCTTTGCTGTCAATGTGCCAAGAATTACACTACTTGTAGCGTTTTAAGCAATATGTGTCTCAGTGCCATGCTTTTAGCAATCAAATTGGAAAAAGCGATCAGGGATGACAAAGCAGGAGCAAGTTAGGTTTACGGACACATATCAGGTACACAGAACAGATTCTGTACTGCTGGTAGGGCTGGGTATCATTTGAAGATTTTCAATGTCCATGCCAATACGTTTATGATACGTCTATAGACAAAAGTATTTACTTGTTCTGAATGGCCACACTATACAGGGGCACGTACTGACAGAGACCGACGAAGCTATTTTGAATGGTCAAATAGCTTCGGAAACCCCCACACCTTTCCGACATCAGATTAGGGGGGGCTGTAACCGACCATTTCTTTAACTTTCCAAAACTGACGATCTGACGTGCACACCCACTTCACGCTGTGGTTGGCCAGCTGTGCGGAGGTCAGAAAGGAGCCAGGGTTTGAACTTCTCTCTCTAGCTCTCTTTTTTGTTCTTGACGTAACCTTTCCATTCACTTTTCAGGTGTACAACCAAGTGTAACACTATGAATGTCTTCCAGGAGAGACTGCCTGAAAATGTGCGCTGTGATCTCTGTATTTAAACAATATTGTGTCTCCCCCTCTCTATGATGGCTAGCTTCACCTCTGACTTTGAGCGTAGCCGTTCGGAAAATAACTCTAAACAATTTTGATTTCCGATGTGGTCTGACAGCACGTCGTAAGAACTAGTTTGAATATGCCCTAAAGCAGGCCAAAAGCCTGCCGTCATAGCCTCCTCTGGCTGATCTCTATAAGAATTCAGTAGTCTCACAATGAATTGTACAAATGGGGAAAACGACGCACTCATTTAGACAGTCTCTCCTCAGAGGCATTCATAAAGTTGCCCTTGGTTTTATACACAAAAAGTAAAGGTGCTTGATGAATGAAACAAAGAGAGCTTGAGAGAGATGTTCAAACCTGGTCTACTTCCACACTTCCTTGAATCATTGCATCTAAAATCCAAGTAAGAACTGTCTGTATACGTACCAGTCTCTACAAACATGCTACAGCCAAGATGTCAGTCATTTGAGGACCATACCAAGGTCAGAATCCAAGCAGCTGTCTGAAGCCCCACATGCCCCCCCACCCCGTCATTTTTTGTGCCAGTATGCATGCTTTCTCTGTACAATGCTGCCCTTATTTAGCAGAATACCTGTGTCAGGGTGCCGCTGCACTCCGAGTTCCTTTGCAACAATGGGATCCTTTCTCATTCTACTCCGCCCTCCTTCACTCTGTTTCCCACTGAGAGCCTGCAGGCAGGCTTTTTTGTCGACACATTCAATAAGACCTCTTAGTTTTGCCGTGATTCATTACTGTAGGCGAAGGTCAATATCATTTTATGCAGTGCCACCATTAGCACAAAATATGTCATATTAAGAAACGCGACCATGCAATTGCAGTAAGCTGTGAATTAAGGCTGTTTTTTTGGCTCTTTGATTGATTTGTGGCATGTTACTGGGAACTCATTTAGGGGAGCTTACTGGCACTACTACACACACAAATATGCACATAATCAGTGCTGACACATACAGGACACTGAGCCTGATTCATCAGTGAGATACTTCAGCAGGTTGACATTGAGGCTTACGCTGCCGCTGCAAGTTCACTCACGTTTCCTCTGTTTGGTCTTTTGTTGTTTCTGTGTAAACTCAGTGTGTTTTCACAGTCTGAAGTTCTTTCCCGCAGGCTAAAAGCTCTACAGTAGATACTAATGCGGACTTGTTCTTTACAGGACTGCATTGTAATGACAAACATGTTCTCTCATGAATGAAAGAGTTGTTCATTTTTGATAACTTTAAAATGAGATTGCACTACCGCTGTGGTAAAATTGAAATAGTCTTTACTGAAATAGCTGGTTAGAAGGGATCAGCTAACACCAGCACATTAAATGCTTTTGAGCATTATTATGTTAGAACACATACTACTATTGCTATAGTAAAGGGTTGAACTCCTACAAGTATTTAATAAAAGCACACAAATAAAAGTATCCAGCATTTGGATGATACAGATGTATAGTGGCTGTTCACCACATCCCAAATAGCTTGTATGGAAAGTGCATGGAAGTTTTTGCTGATCAGTACGCACGTAACAAGAACTGTTGGATACTTGGAAGGTAAAGTTAGAGATTTTTCAGTCATCTAAGAAGGTGAGAACAGAAGTATTCGGGAGAGCCTCTGGCTAATGCTACACAAGCCTCCCAATCTGACCCCAATTTCAATTACGTACACCTCTGTCTGACTGGGAAAGTCTTTGTTTGATGAACCCTCTTATCTTGTTGAGTTTCCAAGAGGCTCAGTGCTGGTCTGTGCTGTGTGTATAGCAGTGGGAGATGTATTCTGAATAATGCATAATTGACTGTGTGCGTGTGTGTGAATCCATGAATGAGGTATACTAGTCGACCATCCCAACTTGACCCAATTTGGGTTGGTCATGTGACTTCATATTCAACATAACACTACATTTACTACAGTGAGTGTTGGGTGTTGACCAAATTAATGATTTATAAAGCAGATAAGATCTGTTCTCAACAAACCATTACTAGCAGGCTAGATGTAAATCTGTACCAGCAATTAGACCCTTTCAGTGAGGATTTGGGAAGGTTTGTCCCTTCACACACACACACACACACACACACACACACACACACACACACACACACACACACAAATGCATATGCTGGGGGGAGGGCAGAGAAAGTACGTGCGCAGAGAAAGGTAGGAAAAGAGAGAGAGAGAAAAGCAAGACCACAGAGCCATGCAAGTTCTCACTGCCAGAGGTCAAAGGTGACAGCCTTGAAGTGGTGGGGAGGGTGGTAAGGCTTGGGGCCTCAGGTCAGGTAGTCTCTGAGACTGGCAGTCTGTGGGAACCAAAGGTTGCACACACACACACATAGACACACACACACACCCACACCCACACACTAATAAGTGGTTAGCGTCAAAAAATAGATCTACAGCTACAGCAACAGGCACCACAGGTTGGAAAGAAACATGTAGGTTCCCATCAGTTTGTTGTTTGCAGTTCTTTTCACACCATTGGTGACTTTGTATTTAAGAACACTTTCAGCTGACATTTTTGATTAATTATCCAAAATGTTTTTAAGCCATTTTTCTCGTGTAACAATATTACATCTGTCTTACCTGTCTTATTCTATTTTAGCCTATTTTTATCTTGTATTTTATTTTGTTGAACTCTTTTTAAATTTATACATTTTTGCCTTTATTTCACATTGCATTGTAGAAAGACAGGAAACAACATGGGTGAAAGAGAGAGGGGTGTGACACAAGGTGCCCTGTTTTAATTATTCAGGTTTTTAGCTAATTTTGTTCTTGGTGTACTTTACTCAGTAGATTTAATAACACACAAATTGCACATTCAGAGACTGGGGTGTATATTAATAAATAATTCATGAATAAAATGTCAAAATGGACCAAGCATGCCATTTCCTATTTTCCTCATGTGTCATGTGTTTAATGTGTCAATGAAGCAAAGCCCCTTATTGTTGTACTGTCATGCATCGCCAAGTGCAGTCAACACATGAGGCTGTTTTTTTTTCTCTCTAGAAGCAGTTTGAGCTTTAAGGAACTTTTCAGGTTTACCTGTGTAAAGCAGGAACATGCTGAGTCATAGCTGTCACACTTAGCCAGAGAAATGACCGTGAAATGAAAAGGTGAATTCTGCTGTAATGTCCCCTGTGAGATCTTGACATTTCCCCACTTTTAGAATGAATACTGTCAACCTGCTAATGTCTGATCGCAGGTTTGGAAAAAGCTCAGTGTTCGGCTATTTTTGTCAGCTCTTTCTGTCAGCTCTTTTTTTATGGACCTCCTGATGCACACACACACCAGAATGGATGAATTAGATGCTGCACCTAAAATGCATCATAGAGGCCGACAACATGCTGCGGGAGTTTCCCCTCCCATTTGTTTTATACCCCATCATCTTGCTTCTGAGGGGGAGAGAGAGGAGAAACAGTCATTTGTCAGTGCATGTCTGTATAATGCAGTACAGTGCTTTTCAAGATGCACTGTTTTCTGTTTTGCATGTTGAGTCTATGTTACAGTAGGTAGTAACAGTAAATGAAGCATTTTAGCTGCATGTTTCACACTTAAGTATACATTTTCCTCAACTCTGTGAATCGTGTCTGCAATTGGAATGAAAACTATCCATTGCTATGTGCCCAGAGATAGACGATACATGCTACATGTTATACTTGTTGAATTTCAACAGCTGCTGCTACAGACTTCATGCAAGTATTTAATTGGATTGGACTTTGCCAACAGTGGCCAAATAGCTTAATGAAACAAGAACTCTTCATTAATCAATGCAGTTATTTTGGCTTAATGCGCCGATCATGTTTTTAGCACCGTGTCTGAAGTCTGGAGTAATTCATATATCAAGGAAGCTGGGCTGCTTTCTAAAAGTAAATAGCCAAATTGGATTGGATCCTGATACATTGTGCTGCCTTGTTTTCTCCACTCCACTGTGAGATGAAGTACATTGTTCTAGCCACACTGTTACTGTAAGCTTGTCTTGTCTGCAATGTAGGCTAAGCTGTGCTTTAGTTTATTGTTTGGGGTTGAATAGCATGTACTGTTTGAGGAGAGGAAGGACTGGGTATCCTATTTCTCTCATGCGTCTTGGCATCTGTCTGTATTTTTATTTAACATGCATCAGTCCTACATTATGTTTAATTCCTCTATTGTCAGAGTTAGTTCCAGTTCAGGGTTCAGGTCCTGTCTGCAGGCAAACCTTCAGTTAGGCACTCCCTATCCTTGTACTTAGAAATTATAAGCATTTCTTGATTTAGGCTAGTCATAATCCGGTTATCAGATCTACCAGGAACACAGATTCAAACACAGTTCAAACATTAAACACTTGTAAACACTGATTTTGCATCAGTCATCTTCATTAATACGTGCATCACTTGAAAAAGAGACATGTTTTGCTCCAGTGTCTCTGAAAGGCATTACTTTAAACTATGGTAGAAATCCTTCCCTTCTGCAACACAAGTATGACTGTGATTTGTAAATGATAACCTATCAGAGCACTGACCCCAAAACATACAACGGCTTCACACCTGCTGCGCGATAAGCCTGGCCTACTGTGACATGATCTGGAGCTGATTGTATTCATTCATAACTCCACCTTAACTCAAACAAAATAGGCACTGCAATAACCAGGGAGAGAAGAGAACAACCCCTCAGTGTGTGTGCTTAGTGTCCAAATGAATTAAGTCCATCCATCTCAGTAATACCAACCCGCCATTGGTCCATTCATTTCACTCACAGAACATACGTCTTGAGAGAGTGTCAAGCACAGGTCAATATGCTCCTGGCAGCCCAATCAAGGCTGATGAATACGCGAACAGCTAAGCGCAGAGCCTCCACAGTGAAACCACAGGAGTAAATGAAGGATAACCCAATACGAGGGCTAGAATGAATATTACATGACCTTCCTCTGCATTAAGCGCCATTAAATGCAAGAATGTTAGAAGACATTATTTCATAACTGTAGGATTTGTGTTCAATATGGCAATGTCTGATGTAAATGATTTTATAAGTGGCTGATGCAGAATTCTTTAGAGTTGCTGACCAAGGACCGTTCACTTTTTGCTTCCTCACTGTGGCCTGTGCTTTGTCAGTGCGAAAAGAGAAGGTTCAGCCTGTACCTCATCAGTATGTGGCCTTGTGCACAGACACCCTAGATCATTATTTCTCTGGTTGTTTTAATGCTGGGTTCATGTGTTTGAGTATGGAGCAAAGTTTGATTGTACCCCTCTCCCAATAACCCTGCTTTCTGCCTTTCAGACTTGTTTCTGTTGTTTCATTCTATGCTCTGCTTGCAAACTCCTCTTCAACAAATGCAGAGAAAATGTAGGACAATGTAAAGGAAGTCCTAGCATGACCACTGGTATGGGCTGACACATTAGTTTTATTTTCCTGTGGGCATTATGCTCTCACTGCACAAAACACTGTACCACAATTTGACTGGAACCAATTTCAAACCACCTCATTTAGGTGGACTTGGGGTCTTGGGCACAGTTTCTTTTGTCCATACCTGGAATTAGTGTTCATATTTATTTCGTAAACCGCTGCTTACCTCCCAGCATGAAAGTGGCCTCTTTAAATTGAGTTTAGTCAGAATTTAGCACACACTGAAGTTTGCTTCTCTTGTGGATGAAGGTGCAGATTTTTCTGGACCTAATGACAGAACTTACAGGACTACTCGATGAATGTCTTTGTTGTTCTGTCTGCACTGAGAACTCGTGGCAAAGCCCTCTGGGAGCTTCTGTTGTCAGCCTAATTTAATTACAGGGCAGCTGAAAAAAAAAACGCCCCAACAATTGTTCGGATTTTTGACTTCCTGAATTTGAAAGTTGAAACACTTGGCATCCACCATTTTCCTTTTCCCCTCTTGTAGTCAGGATCTTAAACCCTCTTGAATAATGACACCATAAAAACGTAATGCCCCCTTGCCACAGGCTTTTTGGAAATGCTCTTAATTCTTACAAACCCCACATGACTCAACTGGAGAATTATAGACTTTGAAACATGAAATCACTCACAAGGATGCCTCCAGAAATCCTTAAAAACAAAAGAGTCAAAAAGTGATTTACTGTACTTTATCTGTCTGTCAGGCCAGTCGTCTTCATTTGCTCAAGTCTCCACTGTTTCAACAGCAGCATCATGCTCCTCCTCAGTCTTTGCACAGGTGTCAGGGGGTGAATTGAAGTCAACACGCCTCTGGAGAGCAGCACACACTATTTATTGCCCTGACCCAATAAGTAAAGGGTCAGAGAGGGGGCTAGCAGAGTGGGTGGATGGGGGTGGTGGGTGGAGTTGGGAGGGTTGGAAAAAGAGATGACAGAAGTGTCAGTGGGGGTCTTTTGGCTAGTGGTTCACTTTGGGGGGGGTAGAGGAGGAAGACCAAACAGCTGGAACACATGGCTGTTCCTCCTCACACCCTCTCCTCCAGATCTGTTTATTTATCTCCATTTCGCTTGGTTTGAAGAGGGCAGAGAGCAAACTGGCCTTGAATGAGAATAGAGATGATTTAAATGAGAAAAAGAAGGCAAATGCAACTCAAGCAGCCACGCCAGCAGCTTTGTATGGCTGGACCAAGAATGGGCGTCTATTTTTTTTTTTCAGCTAACACTGGATGTTTCAACAACGCATTTGAACCTGTCAGAGTCGAGGGTCTCCTCTTTCATCTTGTGGATCTTGTCACCAAGGACAAACCAATGCGTCTATTTTCAATGGATGGGGGATGATGATATTTTCTTTACATCCTCTTTCAGTCTTTTCAGATCTATTATTGAAAACACAATTCTAAGTCTGCTTTAAGAATTTTATTGATCACCTTTGAGTGTCATTTTGGCAGCCAAGAATCTGATGTAGATAAATCTACAACGTAGAAAATGAAATGAAATGAAAAACTGAGTACCTGTTAGCATGGAACAACACTTGCTCTGTTGAATTTTGTCAGATTTAAAAATGCAAGCACCTGCCTTTCTGGAACAAACTTACATTAAGCCCTCAGACTTGGGTGTTGTAACAAAATAAGTATTGATTTTTTCCACTAGATAGCTGGTTTTGGCCAATGGTGTTGGTTGATGTTGGAGTTTATTGTTGGTATTACTCTACTTTGATTAAACCAAAGCAAAGCAGGTCCAAAAACACTAGATCCTACATTTCCCATAATGCACTCCTTGCATGGTAAATGCTTACGTCTTTCAAATGCCATGCCCTGTGTTTGCAGCACAGGCTTTCTGTTAAATTTGAAGTCTGGAGCCCAATCTCACATAACCCTGATGAGATCCTCATGATAATTTCCTCAGAGTTTTGAAAGCTCACTTCAAAGCCAAATTTTACACAAGTGTTTTCCCATGTTGAGTAGTAAACCGATCTTCATATGTAGAAATGGTGGAGTACCTCTTTAAGGCTGTGTTAGGGAGTGTGAGATGTGTGTAAGCTTGTCCTATCGTCCTTACTCTGAGATTGTCCTGCAAAAGTTGCCTGGTTCCCTGGTCCTGCCAAGCACCCACAGCATGGCTGTAAAGAAAAACCTAATGAAATTGTTGCGTTGGATCCTGCATGCTTATTGCATTAAGTGCAATCAATAAATCCTTTTTGTACCCTAGCAACCTCTCTCTCCCTGAATCGTAATAAAGCTGAGTGCTCTCTGTGTAATGAAGATTCCTTGGGAACTTGATTACTCTTAGTGCCGTCGAACTTAAGGGGCTGTTCTTGGCAATTTCCCCCGCACTGTACGGGCCATTACTTGACTTATTTAATATATGGGTATGCTGTTAAAACGGGGGTGCTATATCATTTCAGCCTGTGTGCGCTGAGTCAAACTGCGTCACGGCAACAGGGCAGACAGGGGTTGTTTATTGCATCCTAACAGATACTGTATGTTTTAAATGTGAAGCCAACTCACTGACAGTGTCACTGTGACTCATATGAGCCATTCAGGGTATCACTGTTTGAGTTAAAAATCACTGTGCTGCTACTTGAAGTTTTTTAGCTAAAAGCCAGGCTGTGTTGCTGCAAAGCCCGCTCAAGCTTCTAAGGAGCTGTTTCCATAAGTGTCCTTACTGTCTGGAATGTGTGTTTTTCAGCAGACTGCACTCTCCAGTCTGAAAAGTATCCAACCTTTAGTGTAGGTGTCTACATCTGTATGTTTAAAACAGCCTGAACTAATGAAGCTCAATTCAAGTTTTTTTTAAATGAATTTCAGGCATATATCTTAGAAAAGATTTATACCTCTAGCTTCTCTCATTGGAGCTGTTTATGGCTTTACCTCTGAAAGCCCAAAGAATGGATTGACTCAGCCTAATAGTGTGATTATGGCCCCTGTCCCTTTCTTCTTGTGCCAGCGCTAAGCCTAAGACTAAAGTAGACTTGTCCCAGTTACCTCACAGCCCACTTTGCCCCTTCTTCTCTTCTGGGTGAGAAGAGGCTTTAGGGACCTGCTAGGTTCACCCGCTGCTCTCGTGACCCAGACTAGATGGATAGGGATGGATATCACTCCTGGCTGGAAGAGAGAGCGGCAACACAGAGAGGAGAGCAGTCTTGTTTTGTCTAGACCTCTTTTCCCACTGCAGGGTATCTCTTCATCAAGGCACCAAGCTGGGTGATAAACTAAGAGCTTTTCTTACAATCTCCATTTCCCCTCATCATCGTCTTTTAAGTATTTTCAAAAAGGAGATGTGAAGCTCATCTTGTTGTGCCTAGGGAACCGTTCTCACTAAAATTGCAATCTTGATTGCAGATCACGGCTTTTCTGCAATGTGTGTGTTTTGTCATGGAGTTCATGTTCACCATTAGACAGCACTGATAAATTAGGCATCGTTACCCAGGTTAAGCTCGAAAGATTCCATATGTGATATACTGTGCTTTCATACTGTATCACCAAATAAGGCAAAGCCAGAGGTGATAAGTGGATTTAGATCAAACATTTCTCTAAACATGGCTCTTGTCTTAAAGCTGCATTATTTTCCCGCCTCCTGCTTTGTAGTCGTATCAGATCAGATTTCTGTGTATGATTTCCAGTGCTCTCTCATATTCTGTCTCAGCAAGCTTGCCTCTGCAGTGCCCCCAATACCTTTTTGAAATATGGATGACAAAGGAGGGTGACTACTGTGGCTCCTGCGTAATGCCAAGTGGAACCTGTTGGTGAACTGATCCTCAGGCTATAAATATTTCAGTGCTTGTCACAGAGCTGAAGGATGGTCACCAAAGAGTAGGAAGGGATGGAGATGGAGTTTCTCTGTACTGCAGTTAATACTTTTCCTGCCCAGTTGGAGCTATGGAGGAATACATACTTCCTGGAACAGGGACCGAAACTCACTGCCTGTGAACTATAAGCGCTTATTATCTCTGAAACATTTGTTGTGGACTTGACTGGGGTTACTGATTAATCCCAGTAAACGATAAATGTCTCCTGGAAGTCACTTGGTGGTAGATAACAGAGCCAAGTCCAAGACTCATTTATTTATAACAATTATAATTTAGCAAAATCAAGAACTAAGACAGAGTGGATAGAGGTGTGTAACTATGCGGTTGCTGAAGCTTTAATGACTTTGATTATCAGAATATACATCACATGACTCATGGTTTTTAATCTTGACAATAAATAAAGCATCACAGTTCATTCTTCACCTAATGTAGTAAATAGTAGTTTGACAAAAAACAAAACAAAACACAAGGTCCTCTTGCTAGCTTTTCTGTAACTTTAAATTGCATCGCACATTAAGGTCTTCATAAGAGGTTGGAGTTTGCAAGCAGTTCAGACAGAGTATCCTGCCCCTTAAAAGCTTCTGCCATGGCAGCATGAAAAAAAAAAAGAAGATTATTATGTTGTGTGTCTGCCTTTCTGTCTGCTGCTTATTTTCTGTCCTATTATGACATTGCCATAAATAACCTAAAAACCTTAGGAGACATCGAACAAATCGAACAAATCCAACATCAGCTAAAACCAGCTATCTAGTGGGAAAAAAATCACTACTTATTTTGTTACAACATCCAATTCAGAGGGCTTGATGTAATTTTGTTGTGATCCAGAAAGGCAGGTGCTTGCAGTACAAGTCTGAATGCAAGTATAGATCTTTACCTTGAAATATGAAGATGATTGATTTCCACCATTATGTGTTTTGACTCAAAGTGCTTCACAGTGGTAGTGTTATGGAAGACCATCTCCTTCCACACAAAGTGTCCATTATAGCAATAGTTTGGTTTTCGAGCCCCCGTAAAACCCATAGGTGCCTCTGTCTAGACAGTACTTTATCAGTGCTGTGATTGTATACTATACAAATGTGCTGATATATGGCTTAAAGCTTGGCAAATAGTGTCTAATGTTTTCTTTTCTTTCTCTTTCATGTACTGTCTCCTGTTTTGTCCTGCCAACGCCCTACCAGGTAAGACCCCTCCTTTTACTTTAATCTCTCTGTCATAATGGCCATGGTCTCCTTCCCAAACCATATCTGCAACCCCCGCCCCCTCAAAGGACCTCCAGATCTGTAGGGATAGAAGGTGGATTTTTTTGGAAACAAATGTCAGATATAGTCACCTTTGAATATTTGCTGCATTGTAGTCATGCATGAAGTTAGTGTACTTGCATTGTCGTTGTTGGTATAGCTGTTTATATCTGGTTTCCATGTTTATGCTATGTCAAGCAGGCACATTTTACAATTAGTACATTATGTTAAGTTGTGTATCTGGTCAATAGCTTTTTTGCCATCCATTTCCTGTCCATGTTGTGTCAAGAAGACACCACCTAGACCTATGGCATTTCTCCACCCAACTTAGCTCACTGCCATTTTGCATTGGTTCTACATGGAAAATGAGTCAATTCATATTATTGTATTGATATTTTTTTTTATTGTATTATATTTTAGGTGGAATCTTTTGAATCATTTATGGCACTGCAGTGCTTTGACTATGTCCTGAAAAACGTGTTTTAGCTTTTGAAGAAAAGTTGCTAAATGAGAGTGCATTGTCCTGTTCTGACTATTTTGCGTGTGCTCGGTACTCGTCACAACATCATTCAGCGAGACAGTGAGATTAGTGTGTCCAGTCGGGGCTCTGTATCATTTAAGAGAACAGACAAGGACATTGTAAGAGGAGTGAAGAGCTCTATACAATTAAAGTAGGGGAGATTACAGTGAGTAAAAGCTTAGTGCTCCATTTTAGCAGGCCCAACACCTGAACTGTCTGCCCTTTCGTTTTGAACTCATTGTGCATGAAGAGCACCGATCTCCAGCACACTGGAAGGGCCATCAAAAGCAGGAGGTTTTGCTCAGGCAGATGCCTTTACGCTTTGATGGAACCTCAACCACCGCTGATGATGACACGATGAAGTGCAGTGGCAAAAACAATAGAAGTTTGTCAGGGGATTTGGCGCTGTTGCCAGGGAAGGTCCCAGAAGGACGTCTTTTGTTATGCATATTAAAGGAGCTCTTCAGTCAAAACAAGGCTGCTCAGTCTGTAATTAAAGCTCACAGATGACGGAGTTGTCCTTTCATGTGTTCCCCACTCAGGGCCCTTCCCTTCCTGTTAAAGCAGTCCCAGCCAAGGCCCTCTCCCTCTAGATCCAACGACTCCACCAAAGAAGTTTACAAAACTGAGGTGCCTGGACTGACGGGCTGAGATGCTTTTGAAGCTGCTGCAAATGCATAAGTGTACACCTTTGACCAAGTGAACAGCTATGATAGGAAGCCAGAGAGTCAGACCCAACAGAGAGTTGGCTTCTTAAATGAAAATATGTCATCCAAGGCTCAGCTGTTCTTTTCTACATTTCATCCACTTTGGAGGGCATTTTTGAAAAGCTCTGTTTTCAGTGACTAAAAATGCTGCCCTAATATGACTGGAAGCCAAAACATTATTGAGAACACTGCTCCTTCTCTACAGCACTTGACTTGAACGATGTTGGGTCTTTGATTGCGGAGGCAGCACTGGTGCTAGTTAACATTAGCATTTAAGTGCCTTACAGTGTGCTGTAGCATTACCGAGAAACACTGGCGGCTTTGTGCATCGTAATAGGATTTTAATGCCTTCTCTTTGAGGCTCAAATAAGATTTCTGCTGATTAAATTCCAGACTGGCCTTGTGAATTGAATCAGCTTTTAAGGGTAAACACACCTGAAACCCTAAGAAGCACAAAAACTGAGTTTAAACCGACAAGTAGCAGAACATGTGGCTTTGATGTGTAGTGGCTCCTATCTGTATTGTTTATACCCCTTTATTGTCACACTGGCTTATTGATTGATGTCGAGATTTACGTAAGCTCTGGTTTTTAAAGGCAGAACCTACCATGTTAGCCCGAGCATGCCAAGCTCTTCTCCCCGGTTGGTGTGGGATTTCTTCAGGCCTTTCAGTGGAAGTGGCCACTATAATGGCCACATCATGCCACTCTGAGTGAGACAAAACACCTGTCAGGAGTGGTCACGCCTCATCACGTTGCTTGTTAAAGTGGGAAGTCCTCTTGTCACTCAGTGCAGTACCCCCATCTTTTCCTTAATACCATGTTTTTGGAGGAGGAAGCTCTTAAAAGGGCTTCTGCAACCATCCACACAAGTTTTCCAGCATCAGATTTACTTGTTTTTATTCTTCTTGTAACTCTTCCCTGTGAGCCTGTTTAATTGCTGTGCTCTTAGTTTGTTGTCTCTGTGTGTGCAAATTTATGTGTGTATGTAGGAATGTTCACGTACAGCCATAACACCACCACAATGGTGGATGGTCTTGGCCACCATGTCACACACAGTGGGGTACCTCTGACATGAAAAGGGCACACTGAGTGGTTTGATGTGTGTGTGTGTGTGTGTGTGTGTGTGCGCGTGTGTGTGTGAGGAGGCTGGAATGCAGATTTCATATCCTCCCAGATAATGAGATTAAGAAAGCACCATCTACGGGAGGAATTCCAACTATCCCTCTTCCAGCCACAGACCACAGAGAGCTGGTGCAGGGCAGGACTGCATCTACGGTGCCCTTTCTTCTATTCTTCTAATTTAGCTGTTTCTCAAGAAATCCAGAAATCTCATCAATCAATCAAGTTTATTTGTCACACACAAGTACAAGCATGTACTTGGTAACACTTTATTTTAGGGTCCCCATAGTTTTACAATAATTTCCAAGAAAGAAACTGATTTGGAAGGGTCATTTCTTACACTGGAAAGGACTATGTAATAATTACAGACAAAGGTGAAACACTATTTGATGTGTACACTTCTACTTTAATAATTCAAATGAATTGCTAGTGTAAAGGAGAAGCGCTTTTAATCAGTGCACAGCAGGTCAGCCAAACATGCTAAAATGTGTCTACAGGCAAGCATACTGTATAATTATATGGATACAAATTTAAAGAAATCAGTTTCTGATAAAAATGAATATTTACTTGGGTTTAAGTAGATCTCCAGGTTTAAATTGATTTTTCCAGTCATTTGGGCATGTTTTTCAACAATCAACAAATCAACAAAACTCTACACAACTACAGTCTGTAATTACTATATAATTTCTTTCTTTCTTTCCTAAAAACTCAAATAAATGAAGTGGTACTTATGTTTACTGTTTCAGAGCATTAGATGTTTTCGGACCAGAGGAACTGTTTCATAGTTCTAAGAAAAGTTGGAGGACCCCTCCCCTTTTTATTGTGTTTGCACTACAAGAATTGGAAATTATGGTAGTTCTTAGAACGCCGTTTTGAGGGACTTTTTCAGCTCCTACTTCAGAGTAGGCACTCTCCCAGCACAAGAGGAACCTTGAGTGCTATAAGTGTATGGTGTTTGGTCCAGATGTAAGTGTACGTTGATTGATCGAACCGCCATTTTTAAAAA
This sequence comes from Macquaria australasica, assembly GCA_005408345.1. Taxonomy (NCBI): domain Eukaryota; kingdom Metazoa; phylum Chordata; class Actinopteri; order Centrarchiformes; family Percichthyidae; genus Macquaria; species Macquaria australasica. The sequence goes on along the minus strand of SEMN01000008.1, from coordinate 521,737 downwards.
CCTGTGTAAAACATTAGCCGTGTAAACAACAGCTCGTAACAGCCTTAAAAATGGAACAAAACACAGAGTGGATCGACTGTTGTAGCTGCTGTTGTACGTGACGTTGCTATACCAACTCCCGGCCGGCTTACGTCACTTCAGCGTTCCTACAGATAACAGAAAAAAGCCCTTGAAGGTAAGTAGTTCTTGGGGCAGCTCCCCAGTTTGGTCCGAAAACTCCTGTTATAACTATTTTCCTTATAATTAGTACCAAAGTACATAATCTTTCATCTTTCCAGGAACCGTCCTAGGAAATTATTAATAAATTAGGGGACCCATAAAGTGTTACTTTATAAGAATATAAAAGAACATATATGTATTGTATAGGCCTTATACACATTTATTTAAGTGGTTTTAATCAAGTGTTTTTCATCTTTGCACTACATGTCTAGTCACAGTATACAAGTTAAACAGACCAACATTTCTATTCATTCCAAATTATAAGATGAAGAAAACACTGCGGCAGTAAGAAAAATCAAGATGACCCCTGGAAACCTGCATTCCAGCCATCAAACAAAGTTATGATACACCAGCTGACAGCCATACTAGCACTGCAGCAACATGTACATGGGAGATTTCTGGTGAAGGTTCATCATTTAACAAATACATTTCCAATACTATTTCTTATGTAGATTTCCTTCTAATTGATGTAACTTGTCTCTGCCACAAGTGAGCAGAAAGATTTTTTTACTGAGGAAAGGATCTCTCTCTCTCTCGTTCTCATTCTGATTTACAACCACATGTCTGTCTCTTCTGTGGAATGCTAAAAGCAGTTTAGGAAGTCTGCCCAGACAAAATGACTACGCTTATTATGGCCTGCAAAATTGTAGCCCACCATATCCCCTTTCCTTTCTAGCTAGTGCTTTCTAACACATGAAATCAATGAAAATTGGCAGCTTTCAGGTGTCTTTGAGTTCAGATGCAGGGAGCTCTTGAAAACTGCGTGTGTTCTTGTGTTAATCCCTGAATGCAACTGCACCAGTGACATGGTCGCCTGCAAGTTTGTGTGCATGCATGTGTGTAAAATGCTGCATGCCTCTGCTCCAGTGCAGTACGGGGATCCCACACAGTGACCGGCGTTGGGACACCCACCTACTTTATGGTATGTGTGTGGGACTCTGGGCGACATTGTGTGTGCAACTTGAGCCCCTCCACGTGACAGCTTTAGTCCCTTCCTCCCATTCACCCATAATGACTGGCCCTCCTGAGACACACACACACACACACACACACACACACACACTCCCAGCATAGGTGACGTCCGACATGGGACTTTTCTGCCATTTTCCCAGAGCCTCTTCCTCGGTTAACAGCTAAACGAGAAAACGATGCAGTGCACAGACTTCAAAGCTCTCAAAGTGTGTGTATGTGTGTGTGTGTGTGTGTGTGTGTGTGTCAAGGGAAACTAGGGAATGAAAGCAAAGAGTAGAAATGTCAGGTAGGAATGGTGCAGCTCTGAGAGGCAGAGACCTATAGAAAAGACATGAGACAAGTTCTTACATGTCTGAAGCTGGTCCTGTGTCAGCCTGCACCTACATTCCTCTCTCTCTTTGTATGTGTGTGTGTGTGTAAATGCTAATTCTTTGGATCAAGTGAATTTAGTGGGCAGAATTTACTCATGTGTGGCGCTGATGTGTTTGTGTGTGTCTAACTGCACTCTGCACCAAATGTGCTCATAATGTCATTTTAATGACGCTGTAATAGCCTAATAATGAGCAGCCAATAATCATCATTTGCCTAATGGGCATAGCTTTACAGCTAATCACTTGGACATGGATGTGGATTTCAGTCTTTCAGTCGCTCCACCATCTTTCCTTCTCTTCTTCTCTTCACCCACAGATGTGACAGTAACATGGTTGTAAACCAGCAGGGTGTTTGCTTGAGAACTTTTTTTGTTGATGATGAGAAATGGTTATGTTTCCAATAAAATGTTGCACAAGTTTTAAGTGAATTATAGAAATTTCTGCAAAATAAAATGTCAATCAGTGCGTGCTTCCATCAACTACCTTTATGTGCATATATTCAAGATGACAAGATTACATACTTAATTAAGCATCAGTAACTCTGATAACTCTGATACTTCACTTGACTGTGAGGTTTTTAACAGCTAGCAACAAGGCAGGGGCCCTCCTCTGGACTGGTTACGTGGTCTCCAACACCCCCACTCTTTTATTATGTAACAGTGAGTGGGAGCATTTGATGAACGCTTTGTCTACAGTAGAGGAAGCAGAAGCAGGTACTGCAACATCAAGGTGCATTTGAAAAGTTTGTTTCCATCAGCCTTTATCGCATCTTCTCTTTTTCAATATGCCAACTTTTCTTGTCACCCAAGTTTCAAAACTTTTTGGCGATTTCCAGGTTTTTGGCCATGCTAGTGGTATGGCTCTAGGAATGGCAGTGCCTGTCTGTCTGTCAGTCGGTCGGTCCACTACTTTGGTCAAGACTGAAACATCTAAACAACTATTAGATGGATTGCCATTCAATTTTGTACAGACATTCATGGTCCCCAGAGGATGTATCCTACTGACTTTGGTGATCCCCTGACTTTTCATCTAGCGCCACGAGCAGGTTGATATTTTTGGCTTTTAGTGAAATATTTCAACAGCTATTAGATGGATTGCCATGAAACTTGGTACAGACATTCATGGCCCAGAGGATGAATCCTAATGACTGTAGTGCTCCCCTGACTTTTTGTCTGGGGCCACTATGAGGTTCATACTTCACACATTTGAGTGAAATGTCTCAACAACTACTAGATGGATTGATATGACATTTTGCTACACACATTCATGTCCCCCTCTGGTTGAATTGTAGTAACTTTCATGATTCTCTGACTTTTCATCTAGCGCCATCATCAGTGCTAATTAGCAAATTATAGCATGCTAACACTAAACCGAGATGGTGAACATGGTAAACACCTGCTTAACGTCAGCATTTTAGCATTGTTGTTTTGAGCATGTTAGCATGCTAAGGTTAGCATTCAACTCAATGCACCAATGTGCCTAAGGACAGCCTTACAGAGCTGCAAGCATGGCTGTAAACTAGTCCTGTTTATGAGCAAATTGAAACTGCAAAACACATGGATGGAAACGTACCTAATATGGATGAGTTGAAACTCTCCTTTAGTTGTAGATTAGCAGCAGTTCCATCCGGCTCTCCTTTAGGGAGGTGTGCTTATGTAACATTTCTGGCTTAGTGTACATTTTTTGCATTTTAAATAGGCGCCTGACAGTTAAGGATCTTTTGTTTTATTGCACCACAGTGGAGAGTGCTATTAACATTTCTTTTTTATAAGCTGTATAAATACATTCACACACTGATGGGGAACAAGATGAGATGAGCTCTTTAGTAACAATTAAGGCCATAAATTGTAACAGAGGAAGTGCCACTTGATGTTAATGTTCGAATCTTAGATCTTTTTTTTTTTTAACATGAATTATTGACATTTTTTGTAGTCCTTTTTATTGCATATCTAGTTTCCAATTTTATTGCATGTCTAGTTTTCACAGCTGACTTGATCTACTCTACTCTAATGTGAACGTCAGCTGCAGATGTAGAAGTTTATAAAACATTCCTTTATTAGTACCTAGTCTGATTGATTACTTAACACTACACAGTTTCCAAGTGTCTGCAGTCACTCAAGGAGACTACAAATTACTCCAACATGAAAGGAAAACATTAGTTATTTATTTTTGTCTGACATGCTTGCACTAAAACTTTTCTAAAGTAGGTTGATGAAAGTTTCCCTGTAGAATGCTGACTGTCACACTATTAATGAAGTTTTCATACTGAAAACTTTATGTGTAAGCTGTAATACAACCTGTTTTTCTATCAGTGCCTGTCACCACTGTCAGCATATAGTCAATATGTGGTTGTTGAAACACTTTGGTTGTGCTGAAATACTTAGTGGTAATGCGGTGACATCTCGGAAAGGGACGAGAGCTTTCGGGGGGATGTCCAAGGTTTAAATCTTGCTGTCATCAACCATACACCCTGCTGAAGTGTCCTTGAATAAGACGTCCCCCTGCTGATCTGTGACAGGTCCTGACCTCCAACCTCCCTGGAGGGTTTCAAGAAAAAAACTCCCCAACAATCACATAATAATTACATATTGTTCATCATAGTGTTTTTAGTGGGTCCTTGTCCCCTTTACATGCTGTCTGCTCTTCACTGCAACTTGTCTCTTTCTGTTTTAGCAGATAGATGGATTGTAATTCCTCCATTGTCCCCCCTGTGGGCACTTAGTATGTAACCTAACTCCTCAACTCACAAAATGGCTTAACCAGATGGCTGCAGCAGAGATATATCCCGCCATGAATTCCACTTCTCCTCTTTCTCAAAGTCTGAAGGCTCCCCTTTCACTTTGCTTTATGTCTGCTCTTGAGTCAAAGACGTGAGTGTAATAGAGAACCTGAGCATCCTGCTCACTACAACTCCACACAAAATACCAGCAGTGATTACAATGGCATTGCTGTCTGTATTCCTTATTGTGGCTAGTCTATAAAAAAGATCTCACCTCGTGAATGATGGGGTGTGGAGGGAGGTGTTAGTCTGTGTGTGTGTGTGTGTGTGTGTGTGTGTGTTTGGAGCCCTCTCTGTTTTCCTCATTCACAGTTTTTTCCTGCTGTTACGTCATATTGGGAGAGTTTACGGCTGTGTGTGTGTGTGTGTGTGTGTGTGTTTGTGTGTGTGGAAAGCAGGGTCCTAGCAGCGTCTCTCTTGCTCTCCCTGTGGGAACATAGGTGGCCATTGTTGGGTGCTCAGCGCGACGGGCAGATGGGAGCGAGTTGCTGAAACTGGAAGGAAGCCCAAAAATACTGGGGCAACAGGGCTCTCTGGCCTGTGTGTGTCTCTGTATTAGGAGTTCTTTGGGGTAATACCCTCACCCAACATACACACACACACACACACACACACACACACACACACACACACACACACACACTGCAACTATCCCCCCACATCCCTCCTCTAACCCCTGTCGTTATTCATTTAATTATCTGTGTGAAGCAGATTTTGCAGCCAAGCCCTCATTCCCATGCCACAGTAAGCCGAGTTGGGCCACTGACTGAATTTAAGCTGATGATTATGGGAAATGTAGTCAAAACAGCCCCAGGAGTTTTCGTGCTATACTGTAGTGTAGTTTTACAAGTGTGCTACTGCCATTATGATGGATACAGTTGTGCTTTCCAACAGTAATTAGAGGTTTAGAGGCATTAGTTTTAGAGGCTACAGATGTCACCTCACAAAGTAATTCACACCAGTCAGGACTGTTATATCGGTGGTTACTGCATCATATCAGAACTCTCACTTTAAGGAATGACATTGGGGAAATGACCCTTAAAGTAAACTCAGATGGAAAATGGCTTGGGATATAAGTATTCCCACAGGGACACCACTTTCTGTGAGTCTCTCTCTCTCTCTCTCCCTCTCTCTCTCTTTTCAAACAGCAGAGACAAGTGGATTTCTGCTATTCCTGGGCCAGCTGCTGCTGACTGGCGTAAATGTTGGGAAGGTAATGGATGTGAAATCAGGCTGTGTCTGCAGGCTTGCAAAACACTGCGGCCTGAGGCCAGCTCTGGATGTTTACTGTATCGCCAACATTGGCTTTTAAGGATTCATTGGGTGCTCCAGCAATGCTGTTTTTTGAATCCCTAAGAGTTGTTGAAGTTTGGTGGGTAGAAACTGGAGAAGCAGGAAGGTTGATCCAGTTGATCAGTTTCTCTATTAATCTGGGTTTACATCTCATCCTGCTTTTATTTCATATTGACTCAGTGGGCTCTTTTTCACAAGAAAAGTTCATAAGTAAAGCAAGAATTTGAGTCCAGAAGATGCACTTTTCTATTGTAAGAGGGCAGACCGCCACAGCACACATGTAATCTCCAACCAAAGCTATTTTCTATTGAGCATTTTTTCCTCTTTGCAGGTTTTATTTAGGTCAGAAGAAACTACATTTACCCCTGAGAGATTATTTCCAGGGATGTGGTGCACAGTAGGAAGGTAAATCGACCTTCTTATATTTTCACGGTCGTAAATGTAAGCCCAACTATTCAAGTCTTTAACAGATAACAGAAAATAGGGTATTACAAGGATAAAAAAAAAATACTAAATGTAACTGAGACAGATTGATCATTTCAGTAATTTTTCAAGCAAAACTTCTGAACATTCTCTGATTCCAGCTTCTCCAATGGAGGATTTTCTGCTCTGTTTCATATCAGCGTTTTTTTTCACTTTTTTTTTTAATTTGGACTGTTGATAAGACAAAACAAGCAATTTAAAGAAGTTACTTTAGGCTCTGGGAATTTTGACGTTTGACTATATTTTGGCATTATATAACTTAAACGATTAATTGATGAATCAAAACACATAATGGGCAAATTCACCTATTTGCAGCCCTGGAATGAATAGTGGCTCTACCCCAACATCACCTGTAAGATGACCAGAACCTCATCAATCCCAGAGCCATCAGCACCACACACAGTGTGTCAGAGCACATCCTCTTACTAATGAAACGTCTCCAGGCTTTCAGCCTCAGTGGATCTGTACTACTAGATCAGATGGAGCCTGCTTGCACACACCTGCTATAGACCTTGATGATAGTGTCAAGGGATGGACGCAAACACACGCACGCACACACACACACGCACGCGCGCACACACACACACACACACACACACACACACACACACACACACAGAGTTACATAATTACTTGCACACACACCCTCCCCTTTCTAACCCCCAGGCATGGCTGTTGAACACCGCATCAGAGGCTCAGTATATGAGGCAGCATGTTGATTACAGCATTTAATTAGTGGTTTGTGACATGACTGTGATGTTATTAAATCCACCTAGAGCCAATTAGACTGATTATACACCACTCTCCTGGCCTATTATACAAGAGGCTGGCCATGTTTGCTAATGGAGTGGTCTGGTTTGGAGTCCTAAAACCCAAAAGGGAGACAGCTTTATTTTTTTAGCTATGGGTTTCCATAGCAATTATGATTTGAAATGTGTTTTGATTAAAATGCCTGAAATGAGGTCACTGCCCTAAAGCCTTTTAACTTAAACACTTGTTCCCTTTTCAATTCAGTCAAATTCCATTAAGTTTCTTTTATAGTTATTCTAGTTAAGTTAAACAAAGCTGATTTACAGAACCAGTGGAAATAACCCACTGAGGTTACGGTATACAATAGTTAAAGTGGTGCTGGGTTTGTCTGCAAAAAACATCACTGCTAGCAGATAACCGCTCACTTAGAGACTAATCTGGGTAAGTATGCACACGTAAACAAGCCATAAACCTGTGCAACAACACTGTAGTGTAGGAAAGGATTGGTAAGAAATGGTGCTGTATTCTAAAGAACATCCTATATGTTGAAATATTGGCATCAAAAAACACTGAAATAAGCGTTATATTGTACCTAGATGTCTGTAAATGTAACCCACTCAAACTTGGGGAAAACAGAATGCAAATTCCACAAGCCTCTGCTCCATGAAGTCATTTTCATCTTGATTAAACTCCATGAAGTCCTTCTGCTCTGTCAAATAATTGTCAAACTCTCTGCATAGTGGTGTTACCTGGCAAAAGAAGAGCAATTCTGCTTTTGCAATTTCATATGTTTCGAGCTATTTAAGAAATTACTGTATGTATTTTATCTGATTACAGTGCAAGAAGTCATGAATTCTAAGTTGTTCTTATTTAAAATAGCAAATTCTTAAAAGTAAAGCCAGTTAGGGTTTAATTACTGCACAGTACTTTCATATTTATCTTGTGGAGGTTGGAAAAAAGTTGTTTCTCCCAAAACAAATGGCAAAATCAGTTTCAGACCACATCCACATTGGCTACCTTCATCCAACAAACAGCGATTGTGGTAACTTATGGATGCGTTTTCACACATCCATAAGTTACTGCTGCCAGCTTCAAGTAACTAAGTTCATCAAGTTACAGTAGGCAGGAATCATCAAGCTGTCATACGTGTCATTAGTTTTTACCAAGTCACATCCTCCGTCGACCACAGTTGTCAGTGGAGTCATTATTCATGCGTAATGCTTGCAGGTTTCTTTAGTGTTGAGGATCTGGGCTGTGCAGGGACTTGTCATGCTCGGAGCAGTTTGGAGGCTACAGATTCCTGCTTGTGGTAGTTTGGAATTCCGACAGCTGGTTTGAATGGATGAATGAAGACTGTTGATGTAAAATCAAACAAATCAATCATCTGAAAGCCAAACTGCTCAGCAGCTGTCGGAGCAAAGTTCCTTTCCACCTTCTTAGATTGGGTTTTGTTGATTCTCCTGTTTGGTATCAACCTCTGCTGCCCTTTGTTTTAGATGAAATGGCTGAACCATTGTCCTGAGCCCAGAGGATTATGGGAGATGTGTGCCGAGTCAGCAGTGTCTCACCTTTGTGGCTGATACTTTCTATCACATATAAAGACCCTGCTCTTCAAAGGGGGCTGGAGAGAGATTAGAGTGAGGGATGTATGCTGACATTGACATAGACACTGACCTTAACCACGTGACCTATTTTTGGATTAAACTGGAAATGCAATGGACCAGTTTCAGCAAATTGGAACAGAACAGAGATCCATCATTTCTCAGGTTGGCTTATATAAAAAACTTTTGTTGATAACATGCATCAACTCCTTATGTAGGCAAATTGGCTCTTCCTTTGGAGTTTTAGTTGTTGATGCGCCTCAGTTTTAAGGTGAGGAAGTGAGTTTTGTTTGTCTGCTGCAGGGATTTATAATTAGGTAGAAACTTTCAGAATAAGAAGGAGGAAAAGAGGGTTAGATGAGCTTTCTGTATTTGTATGCAGTGCAGGGTGGATCAGGAGCTTACCTTAGCCAGCCAGCACTCGCAGGAAGGTTTCTCATCAGCTCTCATTGTCAGCCAGAACACTTAAGACGATTGCTTCCCCGGTGACCTGAAATGCGTGGGAGGTTGAGATGAAAGGATGTAGAAAGGAAAACGGAAGGGGTGGAGAGAGTGAAAAGGACAGGGGTGAAAGAAATACAGTGATGAGGGAGAGGAAAACAGAAACAGGACGTCAATATATGATGCTGATATCACCACTGCGACATGGTTCCTCCCTCTACTTTTCTCTGATTTCGTATATGTTCAACACCACTCATGGTCAGATTGACCTAACGAACTGCTGAGAAAAGAGAGAGTAAGCATTGAAAATACTCCCCAATGGTCATGGAGATCCTGGCATTTAGGGAGGTGAATTCCAGACAAGGACAGTCTGGGAATTTAAAGACTTAACAGCTTGATCAACTGCCTTAGTGGCAGGACTGGCAGAATATGTCTGTGGACCTCTATCATTGTCCTGAGTGTACAGATATGAATACCATACTCAGGTGTCTCTGTGTGTGTTTTTATGTGTGTATTACCAAGACAAAAAGGCAGCGACTGCTTAATGAAGTCTCTTTCATTTTGGGGAGGAAGAGAGGTGGATGCACTTCATTAACCTCGATACAACCTACAACACACACACAAACACACACACACACACACACACACACGGAGAGCAGAAAAAGACAGGCTACATTGAGGGCGGAAGTAACTAAAGCACATGCCAGGCGGATGAAGATGGATGGCAACCTTTTCACTGGGTGCTTTATCTTGGCCCACACAAGACAAAAACAGCAGCTTTGTCCACGTCCCATTCCGTTTTTCCATTGGAGAATAGAGAGACAATGTCTAATAGCTAAAGACCCTGACGTTTATGGATATTAATGACATGTCGGTTGGGCTTCAGCTAGAGCTGCGGTGCATTCATTGAAAGTAGAAACAATACCTGCTATTAAACTTCAGTACAATTCAGAAAATTTCCATCTTAATAAGTCCTGTACATTCGTGCTCAGAGAAAAATGTTAATTTCAACTTCAGTTTCTCATGTTAGCAGTCAATATAAGTCAGTGTCAGTATCTTGAAACAAGGCACGACTACTAAGTACCAATTTGAGAAAAGTCTTTAAACATACAGTAGTAGTAGTTAAACTATCCTACAATGACAAACACTGAGAAAAAAGTCTTGTGTTTTCAAGGGAACACAACTGAAGTGAATCTTAGGTATTGTGTATTTCCATTTGCGATTAATCTGTCGATTATTCTTTCAATGATTCTGTTAAACGTTTGGTCCACAAAATATCAGAATAAAGGCCCTCTAAATTTTCCACAGCCCAAACTGACATGTTGACATTGCTTGATTTGTCCAACCAACAGTCTAAAACTCAAAACATATGAAACCGAGAAAAGCATCAAATCCTCACATGCAGGAGTCACGTTTTGCAGTTTTGCATAATACATAACAAATGACGATAAATTAATTATCAAAAATGTTGCAGATTAACTTTGTGTCAATCATGCATGTTTAGCAAGAACTCTTCAGTCAGGTCAGGAGATGCACAGCTACTGCCCTTTAGGTTTGCAGGACACCATGATAAGTAGACTAAATGCCTATTAAAGGTCATCACAGAATATTGTGTTAAGTGTGAGTTGGTGAAGCATGCTGAATGCTTATCTCTTTACAACCCACCATTATCTTATCTGGTGAAAGACTCCAGTTTCCTTGTAGTGACATGTCTTCAGTTATGGGTGTGATGGCCTTTCCTGCCCAATTGGCTTCAATAAGAATCCTGACTGGATCGTCAATAGACATTTGGCTTTTAAATACACCAGGCTGCTCCTTCATTAACCAGTACACTGATCTCGCCGTCCTCTCTGCTAGTGGGCGGACATGAATCAAATTATAATATCCCTCATCTGCCAAGTGCCTTTACCCCTTAGCAACCAAGGACGTTACACTTCTCAATTACCGTCCTCTGCCTGCCGGCTAATAACTTCAGCCTGCATTTATCATCAGTTCAGATCTCTCATCTCTCATGATTGGATCAAAGGGTTCTGCCCAATTCGAACCGAATGTTCTGGTTCTCTGTTTATGTGTGTTTTTGATAATTATACCCCTGTAGAGGATCCAAAGTGGATCATGGGATAGCTGATGGTCCCCGTCTTCCCCTCATTTCCCTCACTCTCATGCTTTCTGTCTAATTCCATGAATCTCTCGCTCCGCTGATGAATTTACGAGCTTGTTAATTGGCTAAATTAAATGCCATTTCCTCTAATAGTTAGAGCTTTAGGAGCCATTAATGGATCTGCCTCTTTCACTAAAAGGGAGGAAGGCTGTGTTTCTGATAGGGGTGGAAATTAATTAGGGAAGAGGCAGTGAAGGATGGGACACCATATACTAAAAGGGGGGCTGGGCAAAGGATTCAGTGATGTCATTGGCGGCACTGGGAAGCCAGACTGGACTGATTGCTTAATGGATGGCTCTGGTACTTTCATTTCCCTTTGCCTTTTTGACTTTGAGCAGGCCGGCATTAACTGCTTGGTTGAATTAAGTTGGCATTGCAAAGCTCGGCCATGCCAAGCCTGTATTTATTAGTGGACTCATGATCCTGATCCATTTGATGAATGCGTCTTGAAGAACACTTGACAAGCTTAATGTGAGATGGCACTTTTTGGACTGATCTAGTGTCCTCTTAAAAGCCAGGTTTCATTTTATTTTTTGTGTGGTCAGTGTTTTTTTTTTTCATGGATTGATTCTTCCAATTAGAGCCCCATGGGTGTCTGAGTGCAGATTTACATGATATTCACACAAAACCAAGCTGGTAGTTAAATCCTTCTGTTTGTGTTGCTTTTTGTGTGTTGTAAGTTTGTATGATGGAAAAAACTTTTGGAGTTTCTTCAGAAACGAGCATTTGACCAATGAAAAACTCTGTCCAAAATTGAACAAATACAAGATTAGGGGGCATGTTAGTTGAATGAGTTTGGTATAATTTCTTGTGCAGCTTGTATAAAATTTTACAGAAAATATGTTCAGACCAGAATTTAAGGCTCATAAATTTGAAAACTCCAGTATATAAAAAAGACTGTCCAAACTAGGTGTCTCATACTGTTTCAAGCCAAACTCCCAATTTAATTGTTATCATTTACATATTGTTCTGTTAGCTGTGTCAGGCAACTGAATGGGAATAAAATAGTGATTTTATCGTGGCTCATAAAGGCTGCCTGCTGACCAAGGCCAATGGCGAAGGATTGGTTTTCAGATTTTGTGCTTTCAGATTTCAGATTTAGCTTTAGCTTTGAGTGGACGTGGCCTGAGGCTCCACACGCATCTTGAGGTTGTGCAGTGTGAAGGTTTGAGGAGAAAGTCATCTCTTGCCACAGTTGGAATGTCAGGAACATGGGGGCCGTCAGCCTCAAGCCTTCCCATAATGTCATCAGTTGCAGGGTTTGGTGTAAATGGACCACAGAGGAGGGGCGCTAACACGGAGCCCCTTCATATCACAGCAGCTCCCACCTTTGACTTTTCAACACAAACAGCAAAGCAGCAGACTGTTGCAGTGCCTGCATGGAGACAGACATAGAATGTCAGACTGGGAGTGGGAGGAAGGGTCCACGGCTGCCTTGTCAAAATAAGGATAACACTCACAGAGAGGAGGATTTGAGGCGTCTGGAGATTCAAATGTTTTTATTCATCATGTGAATGAACAAAACTGGCAAAATCCACCTCATATAGCAGTGACAATTTTTTTTATAACAGCTGTGGCTTTTTCAGTCTTTCCTGTTTGTCTGTCTTGGTGTCTGCATTGGGTTGTTTAATCTCTTCCCTCACACTAAATTAATCAAGGCAGGCCTAGGCCCACAGAGGAGCTGCAGATTTGCGTGGCGTGAAATTACACTATTGTGAATAGATTCTGGTTCAATGAAAGGAAACCCTCTTTGCATTTCTATCTTCTCTTATATATAATCACGGTGTCACTGCACTGCATATTCAAATGACTCATTACAAAATTTAAGTGGCCGCTGTGCTCTGAGATTAAGCTAGCCTTTACCAATTCTTTATGGACACAGTCACACACTCCTAATCTGTGTCTCTCGCAGCGAAACACGCTTACATGCTTGACACCCTGATCCAACTCACTTCCGCCACCATATCTAGAAAATACATTTAAAAAAAGCACCAAATGGTGCCAACCTGAGGACAGGCAGAGATGGTGGATCTCAGCTCAAGCCTCATTTCCCCTCAGACACCACGGTGAAGATAAGTTATGCAAGCTTTGCTTTTTCTTCTGGCGAGCAGTTGTTTGGCAAAGTCCGTCAAGGCCACGTAAATTGGGGCGACATGAAGGATGTGTTGCATGAGGTAAACAAGTACCAAAGGGATCCTTCCCTCCTTTTTCTTGTCTCACCCTCCGGCCCATTTCTCAGCCTCTATTTATTCAAGTGGTGGAGAAAAGGAGGGGGTGGTGAAAGAGTTGTATACTCCTCACAGCTGGAAACTGATAGGACTTTTAACAACCTACAGTGTCCTGTGTGTGAGAAAATGCAGTAGTTGGTCGAAATCCCTTAGAAATCTCCCCCCTCCTTTCCCAGTTCTTGGCCCTGTTTGTGGATGACCTAAAGACTCTCCAGTCCAGACTCACACATGTTGTCTGAAGTTCCCATACATCCTTTTTGAATCACCATGTGAAAAGGCTGCTTTTATTCCTCCTGATGATGATCACTACTAGCTTAAAACTGGAAGACAGTCTGTGGAAAAGTGATTAACTTTGTAAAGATTTGTAAAGAGTTTCAGACAATGCCCACTACACAACCACAATTATGACTCGTAGGGCTGTGTATTGGCAAAAATCTGGCGATACGATACATATCACCAAAAAAGGAATTTTTTAAATCTAATTTTAGGAAAACACACCACCATATGCATAAAACACTGAGTCACTTTTTTATGCAATCAAAACAGTGGGATCTGCAGTTGTATTTATAACAGTCACTGTAACATCCAATATCATAGCACTACTTTTTGTGCAATCTGAGCCAAGGAATGAACATTTGCCTATATCAGTAAAGTGATTCTTTAGGTAAACAAATTAAGAAAAATAAAAAATTGTAAACCGACAGTGTTCTAGCAGTCGGGGGTTTAAACACAACCCAAAATGAACCACTGCCACGGATCGTTGCATGTAAACTATTAATTAAAAATCGATGCTGCGTTTTTGAGAATCAATAGTTTCACAAAACATAATATCACGTGTATCTATATTTTCTTACACCCCTAATGACTCTGTTATTAAGCATTCGAAGCAGGTTCATTATTGCAGTCACAGACTGACTTACTGCCACTGTTCTACAAATACTGAGTTTCCCACTTAAAGCCTTGACCAGTGTGAAAACAGAGGGAGGTATTTGAAAGTGTACAATAGAGCTAGAGAGGGGAGGGGGGGATGACACATTTTTCTTCCTGTCTGTAAAATCCTTCCTTTTTTGGGTAGTGGGGGGTCCCTTTGAGAGGGAACAGTATTCTTAGAGGGTGGGGGGTGTCTTTTTTGCAGTCAGCATACCACTGAGTTGCAAACAAAGACCCCCTTCCCCTGTTACAAACACACACAAATTTTGACAAGACTCTTCACGTGTGTTCATCTTAACAGATAACAGCCTTAAGAGAAAAGGCTGCATGTATGATGTGTGACACACTTTGTTTGCCTTTTAATGCCGAAGTGCTGAATGTTGAGACCAGATCTTTTTCTTTGTGCCTCTATGTGTATTCATCCACATTTTGAAAACTCACTCCAGAGAAACTTTTGATACAGAGAACAAGCTTTTGCTGTTTGAGAGCTTAGTTTGAAGTGCCATTGACATGCTGTGTCTGTCCATAGAATGTGTGTGTGGGTGGCAACATGCAAAAAGCCCATTCAGAGTCCAATGGGTCCATCTGCCATGTTTGAGGCCCTGCTCACACACACACGCGCGCACACACACACACACACATACTGCTGTCCACCTCTTCCCTCTATAGCAGCAACCCAGCTGCCCAACTAAACCTAAACCAGTTTTTAAAGTTTTTTCCTTTTTAGTTTAGACTAGACACCCCACAAATAGATTTTTCTGTTTGTTTTGACAATCAGAAAAGATCACATATTGAACAATTGTGTAACGAGAGAGGACAACACCCTGGATGATAGGCAGTCACTTGGCAGCCACTGCAATCCTACAATAACAAAACAAAAACAAAAACAAATGACCTCCCTAATTTATGCTACCATGGTGGATGGAGAGACGAGGCAGCGGTGGTTATGTCTTCTCTCTTGATGTTTGATGTCAATAGTTAATGATAACACATGGTTAAAATAATCTTTTTAATTTTGTACTCAGTTGTTTTCTGATAAAATAACACTAAATCTTTCTCACAGCACAAACAGGAGAGAATCACTCCTGAATTCCCCAAGGTGGCTCACAGGGGTTTGGAGCTCCATTAATGAGAGCTTTGACAGCTAAATCAAAAAAAAATGTGAGCAATGTGAGATTTAATAAAGGGAAGTTATTTCTGACCTTGTGTGGTACCAATGAGCATTTGTGTCTGTGCATTCATGTGTACTAATTTTGGTACCAGGCACTAAAAACAAGCTTGCACACACACCCCCATTCTTACTTGATTGTGCATACATGTGTGTGTGTTTAAGGAAGTCCTGTGACCGGCCACATCCCTCCCTCTCCCCCCTCGAGTCTCCCTGACATGAATCACTTAGAACCAACACACTCTGAGCTAAATGAACTCCCCCCCTCGCTCACCCTTAATCACATTAGCCTAAGTGATATGGGAATGCCAGGCCAGACACACACTCCCTCCTTCTCTCTCTGTCTTTCAACCCAAATAAATAGCCACTCCTCCAGAGCTTTAAGTTGTCTTAAGCTCCATCTTTGGATAATAGACTGTTTGCTCCCCCAGTGTGGAATAATGAGGATCAAGACAAGGGCAGAGAAAGCAGGACGAGAGAAATGCAAGAGGGTGGAACAGAGGAGGAGAGCTGACACCCGGCTAATACCCGCCCCGGGACAAAACCCATCCAAACACCTGTTTTGTCAGGGTGTGAGGTTATTGTGCGGAACGTCTACTGGATTTTTTGGTAGTTGACTGCTGTTGGGGTGGTGGTTGAATAACTTTAAATAAAACAGACTCATGCCTGGATGGTGGCCGTTTTGACCAGCTGGAAAAATTGAAGGGTTATTTCACAGCAGATTAGTGTTGTCACCACACTGAAACTTCCAACACAATTGAGGGTTATTTTTTACGTTTAAAAAAAAAAAATAAAATAAAAAAAAAAAAATAAATATATATATATATATATATATATATATAACTGCTAGCTTATAAAGTGAAATGTTGCTGTCTGACATGTTTCAGGCCTGATAGCTTTGTTACCATATAACATCAAATAAATGCCAAATTTCGGTAAATAACCAGTCTCTATCCAAATGAAAAAACATGCCATGACTGCTTGCACAAAATGCAATGGCTTGAAAT
Source organism: Macquaria australasica (assembly GCA_005408345.1). NCBI lineage: Eukaryota > Metazoa > Chordata > Actinopteri > Centrarchiformes > Percichthyidae > Macquaria > Macquaria australasica. Next base: position 505,334 of record SEMN01000008.1, on the reverse strand, counting down.
ACTGTAATAGCCAACAACAGCAGCAACAAGGCTTTAAAGCTACCTTTTTAGAATTCTACATTATGGCATACAACTACTAAACAACACAACGATTTGAGTAAACAGCCATAGCTAAGCTAAGTAGCCTGTGTTAACGTTAGCTTACTGGTTTAACAGCACACCACGTATTTTTCAGAAAAATGGTTTGCTTGGACATTTAATGTTGTAGTGCTGTTAAAATGGGACTGGGAGCGCTCACTAAAATCTTGAATTTTTTTTTAGGACAACAATTTGCTCCTGTAAGTAATTTTATTTTGTTAGCAACTCTCGTTGGCACCGCTCCGTAGCTTTTTTTGCTTACTTTTTGCTTAGACTTGTTGGTAGGTCTGCCATGCTCATTTGCCTTGAGGCCAGAGCATTTCCAAACAGCGACTCTATTGCTGTTCTTTCTGCCGCTTTAGCCGCAGCAATCGTCTTTAGCAAACTAGCTGAGTCTGAAAAACAGCGCACTGTGTGTAGGTAGCTTGTGAAAAGACAGAATTGACACTGCGGAAAGCGAGTACCAGTACCGCTTCAAAATGTCTGTGTCTGATACTGTTGGTTTGTATTGGTACAAATGTCCAAATTCCTTAAACCGTGGCAATTTTGCAGCATTTCATGTAAGATACCATAATTTGATTTGAAGCCAATATGTATCTGTGCAGAATGATCAAGGGTTACTGGCCATGCAGGACACGGACAGAAAGTCTCCATTTGTGCCTGGTTAATAACCGATGGAGGGAACTCCACTTTGTCACTTTGTGTGTTATTCTCCAGTAAATAGCTCCCAGTTTCTTCCCGGCCCAGCCCATCTTTTATTGATGAGCCTCTCATATGCCTTGTCAACACTGCTCACCATCAATCTGCATCAGCTGGGCAAATACCAGATTGACTGGCCTGTGTCAGCCTTTGTGTGTGTGTGTGTGTGTGTGTATGTGAGATAGAGGAGATGAATCTGTGGTGAATCTTTGTTTGTTGTGTTTGAGGTGGGTGGGTTTGTTCTGGTATACCATCTTCAAAATTGTAGTACTTTGTTGGTGCTGGGCTTTTTTTTTGCCATTGAATTCAACCTACCTAAAGTTACCAAAGTTTTTTGCAGCTTTTATCCTTTTTGTCATCCTGTTTTGCATTTCTTTACCTCAGCAATATTCAAAATACTGTAGATGGAAGATGGTAATGATTGTATATGTTGAGGGGCGGCGGGGGGGGCACATTTTCAGGGTTTTCGCATGCAGTGACACTGATTATTACTTGTGAAAAAGACTCAGTTCGTGGTCTGTGATCACCTCTCCTCTACATCATCGTCCTCCATCTACTTCCTGTCACTCATCTATCCCAGGTGCATCCTGTCTCTTTCTGCTTCAGCCCTCCTCATTTCCCCAAAGTTGTGCTTCACTTTCATTAACTGTCTTTTTTTCTTTCTTCTCTTTTTCCCACTTTGCCTTCTGAAGCCCACAAATATATTATTGCAGGTAAGCACACCAAAATGTCTTCCAGTGCTTCGTCAGTTTGCTGACAGGTGGTTAATCTTCACGTGTCCTGATCAGCTTTGTGGGGAAAAAAAGAGTCAACTTTATTTGGAATTTGCATCCTGCTACATAGTTGGTTAAACTGTTTATCTCATAAGATCAAGTAATATCTGAAGCATTCTCTCTTATGCATGCCTAATTAATTCGAGGAGCTTGAAGATCAATGCCACACACACACACACACCATTGAAGTACACCCCAAGGAGGTCTGTGTCTGAAATAAAAAGTCTGAGTGTGTCTGTGTCGGCGTGTGTGTCTGATTTTGTAAGTTATGGGAAGGATTTGTATGCGAGTTGTATGAGGATACACCCATTCGGGGAACAGCGTGCCGTGACAGTGTTCACCTGTTGCATGCATGAAAAATATCTTTAAAATTTTGAGATGGGAGCTTTTTATGCTTTCCTGTTTCATACACTTGATACTTGTACTTGCTGACAGAATTAAGGACTGTACTCTCATGTCATACACACTATGTATGTAATTTTCTGTGGTGTAATTAGGGCTGCCACGGTAAATCTATCACAGCAGCGCCACATTAGTGTCAAGCTGCCTGCAGAGTGAGGACAAACTGTGGCAGCACAAATGGGTGTAATGTTTTGTAGTTTTTGAATTGGTTTTCTCATTCACTATCAAGTTATTATTATACATGCACTTTATGTGTGAATCTCTCAGTGTTTCAGAGGACATTTTGAACAAAAACTATTAACTGTTAACTGGCTAATATTCAAGGTATATACATTGATTTTTTGGCCACTTGAGGGCAGAAGAACTCCACAGTGAGTCCAAAAATGCATACCTCAATAGGCCTTTTTCACCAGACATGTCACAGCTACTTTAAGCTCTGTATTGGTCTCCACCAGAGTTGGGTGAGAATTCTATGTAGATTAGTCACATTCATTCATTGATTATTGAAAAGTATTGGACAGTGGATAGTAGAGCTGTAAGCCACTGTGCTTCTGGCACAGTGAAAGCAACAATTAAGTTGTGATATAATTTCCATGCTGCAGGGTTATTGCTTTTTATAAAAAAGACTACAAAATTATTTCAACATCCTCATTATACTATGCAACATTAAAAATTATTACACAAAAACATAAATAAATGAAAATGCAACAATGGCTTATATGCAGTAAAATATTTTTTGGCATATAAGTCTTCTTTGCCTTTTACAAAATAAAAAGTATTTGTTTGTTTGTTTATTTAATAGTGCCAATTAACCCACTATATCACTGCAGCCTGCAGTGCTGCACAACTTCAGAGTTGGGAAATTGAAAATTCCACAGCCCTACGTATCACCAAGTTGTCCTTAACAAATGTGTGTATGTGTGTTCAAAGTGTACACACCTGTGCATGACTGAGTACAATATCAACTCTCAAGTAAAGCATTAGACTTTCATAAGATTATGTGGCAAGTATAAGGGTAGTGGTGAGGTCAAAGGTCATGCATGGTGGGGTTATGAAGTCTCTGGTGCGTGCGACAGTCTGTGACCTGCTCAGCGTCGGTTTCCTTGGGGATCTCATTAACTGCTATACGGGCTAAACGAAATATACAATAACATAAGAAAATGCACAGATGGGATGAAAAAACACACATATAATTTACTTATTGGAATGGAGCCATTGTTAATTTTATTACTTACACCTGTGCTTTTCCTGCTCTGACAAGTCAAAATGTCTGCTGTGAAAAGGGCCTATTCTGCCCTCCGCACTTTTAGTATTGATGCTACTTTTATGTACCTTTGTGGTCGCAACTCAAACGAACCACCTTGAGTTCGCTTGAGGTGCTTGGAAGTGAACGGAAACACTCCTTTTCAGGCACTTTTGGTTCAGAGTTCCAATGACGGCATTCATGGCAGCCTAAGCTAACCGAACCAAACCAGATGGGCAAACCCACCAGAGTTTGTGTGAACAGCAGCAAACACTTATGACATCATCCTGAAACACCTGTGGCATTTAAAACTGTTGCGAGATGATGATATATGCGAACATACATAACAAAAAACTTCCTGTCTTGCTCTGATTCCACCAGCATTGAAATTCTGTAGGGCCCGTGGTATCCCCATTCTCATGTTAGCCTCTAGTTTAGACATACAACGTTGTTCTTCTGTTTTGCTTTTATCTTTGTGCTGTGAATCTTTTTATGATTTTTGCTTTATCTCTCATGCATTCCTTTAACCTTTGATCCATATGTTGTGCTTCATTTTAACCTGAAAATTAAAAGAAGGATGGGGGAAGGAGTTAGTGGGGCAAAATATTATCTTTCTTTTTTTTTTTTCTTTCCGTTTGCTGGACCTTTGTCACATCGACATTGTCAGAGAGGACATTTTTCTCAGTGCTCCGTCGCAGTTCATGATAGCACATGAATAGCACATTCTGCTATGAGCTGCATGGGTCTCATCATCGACAGACCCTATTATCCTCACCCTGGCATATTCCTCAAGCAGCCCTATTCAACAAGGAACAGGTAGTTTGGCCCTTTTCAAAAGCAACGCACCATTAACAATGCACGCCAGTGGAGAGGACATCTTTTGTAGGCTTAGCTATGAATCAAGTAGATACCAATTTCCTTCCCTAGCCAAAGACAGATCCGTTGTTCCTCTTCTCCGCTCCAGTGATCCCCTTCTTTCTGAGCCAGAACTCCATTATCAGCCCTTTAATGTGACTTTCAAATGCGAGAGGATGCAATTATCTGCTGTCTGGTTTGGGAGGTCAGTGTGTGCAGTAATCAGGATTGGAGGGTTATGGCCTGTATCTTCTGGCTCTTTAGCCTTCTGTTCCCAAGAGGGTAGGTGTCATTCATATTAAATGAGAAGCTGTATGCTCAATATTATCCAGCTTGCTGGTGGATAAGTGGCCACTATACATAAATCCTTCATTTCTGCACATCTTATCCTAGCATTGCCTGGACTGGCACCCTTTCTGACTGACAGCTGACAGTCAGAGGAACTGACGTGTTGGGACAAGGCCTTCTTCTTTTTGCCTTCTTTCAAAGCCCTGTAGGTTTTCTGACTCTTTGCCTCATTTAAGGCTGTTGATTCATTCAAAGAGATCGATTTGCGGGGTTGAAAGTAAAATGACCAGGGGAAAGAGTTAGAGTGACTCACTTGAGGAATAGAGTGAATCTCTGAATACTGTGAATAGTTTGACTTGGAGACTCCCAGCTGTGACCCTGGTGTCGATACAATGTTTGAGACGTGTTTTTTGTATTGCTTGAAATATCTGTGAACCAAGGGTGCTCATTTAATGAGAGATATGGCACTCCTTGTTGACTCGTTGATTTTCTACTTCTTAAAAATTAAAAGGTACTTTGGCTTATAGTTCTGCAATATGTTGAATGCACACTTAATTGAGGTAATTCCCCAGCTGGTTTATTCTCATCTTCTTCAAAACTTTTTTAGACTAATGCTCCTTGGAGTAAAGTTGAGGCAGGCAAGCGGCAGCCTCATGTGTTATCGTTGACTATTTATCATCGGCACCCCCACCCCATCATGTCCCTTTCACTCCTTCTCTTGTTTGGCTTCCTATCTGCCTCTTTCCTTGAGGTCAGAGCGAGGCCCCCCGGACCCCCTCCAGGAGCCAAGCCTTAGATCGGAGACATCCTCATCAATCAGTCCAACAAAAAAATAGTCTCTGTAGTCAGGGCCACCCTGACCCTCTGTATCAGCCCTTCCTCAGATAAGAGGCTAATGGGCTGACATGCTCACAAAATAGACTGGAATTTCAAGGACCATACTAGTGTTTTTTCATTGTTCAGCCCCTTAACCGTGAATTGCTTATACTTGACATCATGGCAGACTGTTTCCCCCAGCATGCTTTGAGTTCCAGAAAGATTTCCTACCTTCCAGGCATGAAAATTAACTATCAATCAGTGAACTTTCAAAGTTATGTTAACATTGGAAAAACAGAGACTGTTTTGAGAACTCTTTCTTGGTGGTGCATTTCAAGACACCCAAGACGTCCAGGATTTGTGATTTGGCAGCCAAACACTTTGCATTCTTGAGATATGTTGTCTGGAAATCCGACCCAGACAAGAAACAACAAACAGATATGTTGCGATAAGGATACTGTGGATGGCAGCATTTTTACTGTAATTAATCAAAGTCTCTGCAAGTTGAATCAAATACTTAAATAGAACATGCTTAAAGCTTATGCATGGTCAAAAGAGTGGCTGATGCAGTTGGTTATATGTTTCAGAAGACATAAAGTCTGTTAACTGTTTTTCCTTTGCCTTTCCTTTGGTGCTTATCCTAGTCATTTGGGATTTATCCTTGTCAGAAAATATCAAGTTTATCATGTGTTGTATCCATTTCAGGGTGTCCGGGCCTTGGAGGTTTACGTGTCAGTTCTTGCATGCTGGCATGCTCACGTGTTTATTTCCAAAAGTATGACTGTTTATTTCCATAGGCGTATGCACGCACAAGAGTGTTTATTTCCAGGTGTGTGTGTGTGTATACGAAAGTAAGCTGTGTATAGAGAGCAAATGCTTTCAGCAGCATATGTTTAGTGCCGTGAAGCAAGGCAGGGCTGACAGCTCCTATTCTCCCAGCACTTTAACAACTAGAAACAGTGCTGTAACAACCTGCAAGGGATTCTCAAATGTTGTCAATAATGTTAGGAAGGATATTTTGTCATCAGATATTTTTAGCTTCAGTAAAATGTATAACATAATACAACTGTTATCACTCTCCTTACTCTCTTTGTTTGTTTACAAAGAAAGTTAGATGCTGGCAGGACCATAAAAGATACTCCATTCACGGTCAAAATTACACAAAATAAAATTAGATTGCATGACAATAAAATTGCAGTATCCTTGGAGCTTTTAAAATTGTATTTCCACTGTATTTGTAATATCTTTAATGTCTTTAAAATCATCATTATGTGATGATTAGCACAATTTAGAATTTCCTATATTCTGTGAACAAAAACATTCACCAGTAATAGCACTTATAATGGCTGTCACAGCTGATTGGTACCATTTTTTTATGAGGAGAGGCATTATCAAACCATTCAAGTTTTCAAACTGTAAATGTCCACCAATTTTAAAAGGTTTATACTAATCAGAGAGTTGATGTTAGTTGCACTTTAAGTGCCTCTTGAACTAAATTATTTCAAGTGTCTCCTGATTAACAGCTGGGATTTGCTACGACTGGTGTAAGATTATTATTGCCCAGAGGCATGTTTATTGAGTTGCACATATTCTTTTTGGCAGCTCAAAAACCGCCTGGAGTCTGTCTGCTTGGCTGTTAACTCTTGTCGGGGTTATGTTCGTCTCTTACTTGTTGGGAAGGATTTTTTTCACCCATAGTGCTGCAACTTAATTGCCTTGGTTGGAACATGACCAAGGGTCCTTGCAGTTATCCAAGCATCCCTTTCTCCTTGCAGGCTTGAACACTATCCTCTTTGCTTCACGTCACCCTCTCCTGCTAAAGCCAGATACAGGCAGCACCTCAGCTGTGTTTACTGTCCTCTCCTCTACTAGGATTTTTGACCCATATGAAACCTCTTATCTTCAAGGCTCCATTGAACTTTGTGTCATGGCATGTCTGGGATATTCCTGCATTGTGTATTATTGCTTCAGTCTGGGTTCTTCCTTGGCCTGCTGTAAATGCTGTAAACAGCACTGCAGAGTGCCTCATTTACAAGAGGTAGCCGCTCCAAGTGGCTCAAAGGCACATGTGTGTGGAATACGTATTGGGTCATATGTGTAAAATGTTGGTGCATTGCAGTTCCTCTTTTACCCTGAAAGTACTTTGCAAAAAAGCCAACAACTATAAAGTGCCACCTTACATTTTCTTATTATTGCAGGCTAAAGAGCATCAGATTTGCCTCACTGGACTTAAATATTTGAGAAATTCTCCATTTTGTAGTGAGTTTAACTTTGGTTATCAGCTTGATAACTGTCTCCACTGTGGTGTCAGTGCATGCCTAGTCTATAGCTACTTTCATTTGCACTAAACTAGATATACTTTCATTAAGTTTCCAGGAAGCCCTGGTGTGATGACAATAGGAATTTCACTGCAAGTTAACAATAAAAACAGTTCTGAAACATCTCACTACATATGCCACAAGTATACGTACTACAGTAATAATCAGATGTGTAGTGGATACTAAACTCACACCACATTGATGAACCTATTTTTTATTTCTATAATAGATTTTATTTACCCTGACTGTCTTTTAAGGGAAAAGATATATTGTAATATTGACAATTTACTTAAAATGTCATGGATTTAGTTTACGGCACATGCAGTATATTGACAGTTGCACTCAGTTGATGAACTTTATAGGTTTCCCACCTTTTTATTTATTACTTCATCATCAGTCATGCTGATGTAGGGAATGAGATGGATGTCTATAGAGTGATTAAAGAGTTTCTTGCCCCACCTGTGGAGGGTTTTACCAGTAGGTCTTATTCCTGGCACTGATGTGTGAATGAACAGAATCGGGCTACTCTTTGCATCTGCTGCCACCTCATGGCTGCTTGCTGCACAGTACAAAGTAAGCATCTGCTGCTTCATTGTACTGCCTTACCTGTTACTGTTACATCAGTAGTACTGTAATCAGAAAGAGACAGATAAATGTAAGTAAATTGGAGTTGGATGTCTCATGCTGTCCTGCCTGCTTGTTGTTCACTGTGTGGCTTTGCTCTCAGGATATTTTAAAGGGAATTTGCAGTGTTTCTGCTTTTTTTTGCTGTAGGTCACAACAGCAGTTAATTTGTAGTTTGAGTCCGCTTTTTATTATTCCATTTGTCAACCCAAAGTTTGATGTGCATGGGCTAAATTGCAAGTGCCCAGTTCTCTCTCCACACTAGAACCACATTGTCCTGGGCATCTGAAACACATCTGTTTTTGTCTGAAGGTTGCGGATAAATGAAACATGATATAGCATGAAGAGGAAGAAGAAGAAGAGGAAAATGGAAACAGATAACATTTGGAAACTGTTGTGGCGTTGTTCTGTGTGTGTGTGTATGTCTGTGTTGAGGTCAGAAGCACTGCCAGACTGCCCTTACAGCTTTTATTCTTGTCCGGGTCTCTCTTGCGCTGCTTTCTGTGTTTTCTCTTTAAATGTTCAGATGGAGTACTTCTGTTTCTCTCCCCCCGGGAACATCCATGTGTCCATCATCTCTCTTTCTGCAGAGATGCAATAAGAATTTGGGTTTAGTTTAGTATGCTCTCCCTCGATTTGACAACCCAGGTTCAAGCCCTGCTTATGCAAAACCCTGAATCTCCAGCTGATTAAAAGTTCTGTCCTGTCGCTGACACTGACCTCCATGTTTCTTTACATGACTCAATAGAGGATCACATAGTTACTTTACCACCATCAAACAAGGAGAAATAGTTAATTACTCCTCCATTCAACATATGAAGTACTGATTTCATAAGAGGTTTGTTCTTGTGTTTCACTTTAAACTCAGGTGTTTTCTTAATTCTGTGTCAATAGGAGAGGAAACTGCATGCTGGAGTTTTTAACTTGCAGCATCAAGCTGCTAGGACCAGTGGGTACACTAGGGGGTGCAAGTGCTCCAACACTGAGTATAGGGAGGTGGCTCCACCAGCTGATCACCTCCTCCTCCTCCCCCTCAATCCATGGGTCTGGAGAGTCCAAACCTGCGCTCAGCCCTCGAGCTGCCCCCCTTCTCCTCCTCTCTGGGGTCACGCTCATCAGGGCATCACATGGGAATCACAGCAGACTGAGGACATTATCATTTAAATACACACTTTTTACATGAAAAACAACCGCAACTCAGGCAAAATGTGCTGTCACAATGGTATCTTAGTTTAATGATGTATTTTTTATGGTGCATCTGCTCTTTAGAAAGAAAAACAGAGCAAAGAGTGACAGGAATGAGGAATGAGAGGAGGGGCTGTAAGAGGGATTTGAACCAGAAAAATTATGAGCACATCATATACACCCGATCATTAAAAGGAAGAAAATGGTGGGGGTGGGGTGGGGACTATGAAAGGAGGGCGGTGGTTCATGCACATTCATATTTAATTTGTCATTTGAGCTGCTGTTGCATCAGCTCTTGTCATTTTACTGACAGAGTAGCCAGTGCAAAGTCTGCTTTGACGGTGCTGCGGTAACTGTGTTGCCAAAGGCAGCACCTCCATCGTAACCCAGTAGGTCATGGGGGGTTAGAATATCTAGGTTATAGTAATATAATCTCTCACCCATGATCGCACCTACTGTATATGCAGAGGGCTGCAGTGAAGGGATAAGGGTGTGTGTGTGTATGCACGTGCCCAGGATCCTGCTAAGTAGGTAAATGGGGGGGCTGTCCCATCTGGTGTGTATGTAGCCTCCCCACACCCTGTCCATCACCAGATTAAGAGGCCATCTTCTGAGTCCATGACCCAGAATTCTTACCCACCCTCACACCAACGCCCCCCCGGTAAGTGCCCCCCCCTCCCCCCCATTTCCTCCTTAGGACAGACGGCCTCATGGGAGAGACATGGGGTGAGGTCTCCATTAGCAGGCCTGCCCCTGATGTGGGGCTGTAGTGTTGCATTCATGGACCTGCACTGAAGAAAAATGGGAGTTTAAGCGATGGTGTCAGCTGTGAATTTGAATAGGAGGGCTAGAAGGGTTACTGGGACACAGGGTTACTCTCAGCCCACATGGGGTAAAAATGTGTTTCCACGTGGAAATGGCATTCAGTCTAAATCTTTGGAAAGACTGTATGTTGCATGTATAGAGCGTCATCAGTGTAGTGGGGGGAAATGTGAATTAGACCCAAGGTGATACTGGATTTTCTAGGCAAATATTAATATTTTAGAGTTTATTTTTTACAGTATATGCAGGGAATGATGCACATACTGTATATATGACCGGCGGATGACACATTGATATACTGTAGGTTGCACAAGACATACATTTTTTGGCATTTCCATCAAGCAATAACCCAGATTCTCTATATCTACGTGTGTCCCCTTCCCCCCATATATCCATCTGCTTTACCTCTTTCACTCCTTCAGCTCCCCATTGCTGCCCCTGACTCCCCCTGGAACCACTCTGTTGTCCCCAACACACCCATCCATCCATCCATCCATACACAGACCATCTCCTTAGGCTCTGACCCACTCGGGGCTTTGTGTGAATCCAGGCCACACCCAGTTTAGAGGACCCAGTTTTGTCTTGTTTGTTAAACCAAGCAGTGCTGGAGGCCTCACCATGCTGCTAAACCTCCACAAACACCATTCAGCACCAAAGCATGGTCGAACTCTCTGTGTTAACAGGGGATGTAATGGATCTTCTTTGACATCCGAACAATAAGATATGGCTGCATTTAAAACCTGAGTAAGAGAAGAAGCTGCCTCAAGTAACAGACTGTGTATGTGTGAGTGATGTCTTTAATCACCCCAGTAGCACAGAGCTTTTCTTCCCTTTTTCAGTACCAATTACCATCACTGACAGTGATAAATTTTGATTTTGACACGTTGGCTTTCACACAGCGTTGTCGCCCCACGCTCTGACAGCAAGGAGGCTTGTTTGCACCAGATCCGGAGAAAAAACAACGTAACATATGGGGCTTTATGATCAAACTGTAAGCATCCAAAATACTTTCACTTTAATGGAAAGCATGCCCCATCAAGTAGGGTGTGGGAGGCAGCATCTAAAAGCCATTAACGACCAGGCTTCCACTGAATCCTTAATGACTACTTGTGGAAAATAATGCGTCCAGAACTGCACCAGTGTTTGAAATGATTGTTGATCAAACGGACAAAAAATGGCAAATGGTGCCCTTTGGCTTTCACTCTATTTCCAAAACTAAACAGCGTTTGTCTGAGAAACAGCTGTGTGTTGCTTGAATAATTCCTCCACCTGATTCTATACCATCCTTAGGGGGTAATTTGGAAACGACTCATGAAATTTCAAGTTTCCTCAAGTGTCTACTCCCATTATCACTGAAATTAAGCTATAATCCATTGTATAGTAAATTGAATAAATTGGTTTGGGGATTTAGGACGTACCTTATTTATGATGTGATTGTGCCCTGTGGCAAGCCACATTTCTCATTTCAAAAAAAGATTAAGGTTCCCTAATTGATAAGATAAACAGGCTTCTTTGGTAAACCTTGCAAACTGAATTGAGTTTTTTCCTCCCTGTTGTGTAACACTAATCCATCTCCCTGTTTTTTAATGTAGTGCATGTAACAAGACAACATTGTTATCAGACCCCTTTCAATTATAATGTGTACTCCAGGCTAAATAATTATGTGTGCTCAAAGCAGAAACATCTATCCCTGCTTTTGGACCGAATGTTAAAGTGGGCCTATTAAAGTTACATTATTTGGATTCACTTTCATGATGTAACTGGGGTAAATGGGAGTGCTGGAAGAAAGATAGTGGCATGAAAATCCATTAAGGGTCAGTGGGGAGAGGAAGGTGGGAGCTGCTGCTGGGAAAACGATGGGGAGGCGGGTATAAGGGGACATGTAGCAGAGGTAAATTGGCCTAATTGGCACTTTTGGCTGTCTTGTCACATACCTGCTTAATTGGCGTGCCAAGAGGTCGAGGAGAATATAAGCAGGGGCTCTGGAGCGGGTGGCTTACGCCAGCAAATGTGTGGGAATCGTGTTTGTGTGAGCGGTGGCGGGGATTGACGGAGCTCAGAGTGAATCTTTCCGAGAACCAGAGAGACAGTAAGAGCGTCAGCTCATCAGCATAAAGCATTAAACATTTAAGCTGACCTACAAAGGCTGACAGCCCCCCTTCAGTCACACCCATCACCTCTCCTCCTTCTGCTTCATATTCTCTGCTCCCATCTAGCAGTTCCCCTCTCCACACATACACACACTCAGACACATCAGCTCTGTTGATAATTTGGTTGATAATGAGGACTTGGCAGGGGCAAACTAGAGAAATTGGTGGTTTGGATGCCGAATGAGGGACGGTGGGCTGTGTTTTTGTTAAAATAAGAGGGACTCTTTAGGTTTTAGACAAGTGGCAAACCTGATGCTCTTTGTACTCTCTCCCTTCAATCAACCACTCCACTTCTGTTAAACAAGGGGGATAGCTTTTATGACCTGCTTTTTATTTTGGAGAAAAAGAAAACAGCGTTGTCCACTTCTGGTATTAGCTGTCTCCTCTTTGCCAACAGCTAGAATTTTGTAGCTTTTTGATTCTCATCAATTTGGGTTTCAGAGGAGAATTTTATTGTTAAATGAAGGTCAAATGCTATATCCAAGGCTTTTGCCTCCTAGCAAGAATAATCTCTGGGACAAATCCAGTGTAAGTATAAAGATAGGATTCTCATCTCCATTACAGCCTCTTTTTGCAAGTTGTCCAATTAAATGGATGCATTTTTCAATCTAAATCTTATTTTGTCTTTAAAGGCATTGGCATTAATATATCAGCAGCTGCACTCCACAAACACCGAAGTTTGCCATCACAACTTTGAACTCCTTGCGTCATGATTTAATGCAGAAAGCACTCCATGAAGATGCAGCAGCTGGAGCTTTTACTCATGCAGCTCTGTGGGTTTTAGGGAAACAAATGGGAAAGATGCGGACTGTTTATCATGATCGACTGCAGATGTCTTTTTGTGGCCAGTGCACTCTGCTGTGGAAATGGTTTGGGCAGTGAAAGAGGGAAGAAAAATACAACAAGGATAAAAAGGGGAAATGAGAGTCTCTCTTGGTCTGTCTCTCTCTTTCTCTTTCTTTCCTCGGTCCATCGGTGGTCTGTAATAGATGTGATGGAAATTGATTTCCAGGTGAATTATTTCATGTGCCCCTCAGTCTCAGGGAGACAACAATCCCCCCCACCCACCCCCCTGAGTGCCCTGTGTGACTCTCAGGCTGTATTTTGCCATGCATCTTCCAAGAAGGACTGCTTTAATTGTCCGTTTCAATATTCTGGACTGTTTCCGTTCACCTCAAGCCTTCCCGCTCAGCGTTGAGCACTACCTGTCTATTAGGCAGCTGATTTGCTGATCGATAAGATGGAGAGCGATGTTAGGAAAGAGCAAAGCTAGAATCACTAGAGAAAAAGAACGATTTTAAAGGGCAAGAGAGCCCAAATCATTTCTCTTTCTTTACCCCGGCAGCAATCTCGATCCTTCCATCTACAAATCATCGCCTTGTTAATCCCCCCCTCAAATCTTATCCTTTTGGGTAAATGCCAACGCCATTTTTGTGAGTTTTAGAAGGAAAACTGCCACAAGAAAATATACAATGTTCAGCCCTGTGAATGGGGCCTTATCATCAGCATCACCCTCTGTTTTCCTGGGTCCTGATCAGTCCTTGGGGGTCATTTTCTTTGTTTCTTCTTTACAGAGGCAAAGCAGAAGCTAAAAGGCTACAGTGTGCTTTATCGACAACAGAGGAAGGTGGTCGATGAGTCAACATTATTGACCTGGGGATATGGGACTGACCAAAGATAAACTCTGCTGAAGGGATGATCAAGCTTACTCTAAGTTATATCTTGCATCATCAGCTATTTGGGCTTTGAAGCCAAATCCTGCTTTGAGCCAAGGTCAGACATCTAGGCTTTTCAGGCTGTGTTATATTGTACATAGCTCAGTATATTCTACAGTATAATATATATAGTAAGACTGTATCGTATTGTTTGAAGCTTTCAAACTAGTACCTTCTTTGAACTAATGATTAACTCAAAGCGTATATTATCACACAGCTAGTGCCTAGAAAATCCCAGTCTGAATTGCATGTACTTCCTGGAAAATCTGGATGACAATTCTCAACAGATTGTCAGTCTATGGTATTTTTTACAAGCAGTGTATCTACAGGCACATTCACTTGAACTAGCGCTGCTCTAGATGAGCAATTTGTGGTCATGGTTCTTTGTGCTTTCTTTACACCCAAGCCACAGATCATTGTTAATACTCCAGACAAGGCAACACACAGCTGTGGAAGAAAAGGGGAAGTTATGCTGGAAAAAGTTTTTGGCTGGATAACTGGACTTGGCTTCGTGTCTTATGATGGCACTTTGGTTTGAGTTGAATTTTAATGTGTTGCATGGTAAATGTTCATCAGAAGAAAAACAAATGAAGGTTTTTAATATTTGAATATCAACCATCATTGCCACGTTAATTCTTAGACACGAGTTCCATTAGTGCTAACAAACAGGAAGGGCTGCTGCAGCTAATGAATATTTTCAGATGATCTGTCAGTTTTTAGTTTTGATTAACCCATTAATCATTTGCCTACAAAATGTCAGAAAATAGTGAAAAATGCCCATCAAAAGGATCCAAACCCCCGGGTGCTTCAAAGCACAAATGAAGATCTTGAATAAACAAACTACTTTGCACGTAATGCATGCGTTTCTTCATACTTCCGCTGGTGATGTGTCCAGCTGCGTCTCACTTCCTGGGCATCATCCAGAGGTTGGAGCCGGCCGGCCAGCCGGCCAGGCAGGCAGGCTGTCTTACCCCAGCAAGAAGAGCTCCCCTGGGGGCTATCGCAGCAGAAATCCCTCCCTTCCAATCTCAACCACGGAGAAGCGAAGAAGCCTCACACCAACCCGCAGACCTGCCAGAGCAGCGTGCACCATACGAAGATGTAGACAGACACGTCTACACATCAACCTACACACACCACTCTCCTCTGCAGACAGTGGGGTCTTGAAGGTTACGCTGCTCAATTTCTCTACCTCTTTTCCCTCTCTGGTTCTTCCTCTATCTTGGCAGGAGCTGCTTGCACCTCTCCCACAAGCCATTACCCTCTCCATGTCTCTCCCTTACTCTCACCCTTTTAACTCCTCGCTGTCATTCCAGCTCCCCCGTGTTTTCTTCTCTCTCTCTCTCTCTCTCTCTCTGTTCATTCAACCTTTTCAAGCTTATATGATCTAACCCCTCCTTTTTTCTTACTGCACCTGAATCTATTTAGTATCTCTCTCTCGCTTTCTCTCTTCTCACACCTCTCCCGCCTTCAAAACTCGCACTTCGTCTCCCCCTGTTGAAGCAGTCAGTCTATTCCACCAGCCTGGCCTGCTCTAACCCCTCCCCAATCTCTCCCTCTCTTGCCGTCTACCACTCTGCTCTTTCAACTCTGCACTAATTTGCCTCCTCCTCCTCCTCCTCTGAGCTCAGTCCTGGCTCCAGCTCTTTTTTCCCCTGAGATGTGATTGCCTGCAGAGTGTATGTGAGAGCGAGTGTGAGATAGTGTGTGTGTGTGTGTGGAGAAGTTTGATTGTGTGTGCCTGTCTGATAGAAAGTGTGCATAGTTGAGTTCAACAGCTAGGGTTCAGGTTTGTGTGTGTGTGGTGTTACCTTAAACCCCCCTTTCCCCTTGTAATGAAGCAGATTGCATTAGCAGGACGAGGGTGCCATGGGATCACATAGTGACACCGCCCCCACCCACCCACACACACACGCACACATACGCACGCACACACACACACACACACACACACACACACACACACACTCCCCACCGTCTCCATCAGGGCAACTCACCAGCTAGCAAATCATTTATCACGCAGTAATGGCTCTGATGATCTCTCCCCCCTCCCCATCTCTCCACTTAAGGGCTTTGCCCTAGATTCTCAATCAGCTGCAGCCCCACAGCACACACTCAGGGTTCCCAGGGTGTGTGCACATGTTAAAAACATCTTAAAGCTGCTCAATGCGTGATTCTTACCAAAAATTACACCTGTCCAATCAGCCAAAATCAGAAAGTCGGGCTGCAGCGCAGAAGGCGTAAATGACCCCAAATGAAAGTGTGCTTTCACGTTTGGAAACCTGTGCAGAAGGAAAGATAAATTGTAGAGCTGAAAAGATTAGTGGTTTAAGTAGCTGTTTGACAGAAAAAATATTCAGCAACAATTTTGATAATCAATTAATCATTTAAATTGAGTGTGAAAGTACATTCTTCAACTTGGAAATTGTAAAAAAGAAAAAAAAAATCTTGGCTCAACGTCCACTTACTAGCTTTTTCAAAAGCTTTCAAACACATCTCACATTCTGAATACTGGGAGATGAGATCATCAGCTGATGAAAACTTAGAGATGCGGTAGAAAGCTCAAAAAAGGTAAGTGGACCTTGAGTTAGGATGACTTTGTCAAATCATTGAAGTCATTAATCAAACAATGATGCCACCTACGTGCTGGTTTCATCTTACAGGAATAGTTTGATATTTTGGGAAATACGATCAATAATACGCTCATGTCTGTACTATAAATATGAAGCTACAGCAAGCAGCTGGTTAGCTTAGCTTAAAAACTGGAAACAGGGTGAAACCACTAACCTAGATCTGTAAAGGGGGTAACAAAATCCACCTACCAGCACCTCTAAAGTTTACTAATTAACATGTTATATCTCGTTTGTTTAACCTGTACAAAATACAAAGTGTACTTTGTGTGTAGCAGGACTATTTCTAGGCCAGGTGCAGTGACTTTCTGGAGTCTCCACCGGTTGCCTTGCAGCTTCGTGATGACTACAGCTTCATATGTACAGTAGAGATCCTCTAATCTAATGCTCGGAAGTGAGGGAATAAGCATATTTCCCAAAATGTTGAACAATTCCTTTAATAAATATGAGGATTTGCTGACTTCCCTGCTTTTTATTGTAAATTGAAGATCTCTGGGTTTGGGACTGTTGGTCAGACAAAACCTACTATTTTGTGGCATTTTATAGACTAAATGATTTACTGGTTAATCAAAATAGAAATAATCAACAGAGTAGTGGAAAATGAAAATAATCATCAGTTGCAGCCTATTGAAATGTAAAATCATTAACATTGACAAAACATGTTAATATACATACATTAGTGTTGTGCTGCTAAATGCTTTTTTAATTTTCTATTTGAAATGCTTGGTGTTTGGTAAATCTTAAGAATCTAAAGAATCAGATGCACAGGGGTTTGATGCTTGGTTTGTGTGGTAAGAATAGAAGTAGTGCACGGTTAGAATTAGCAGTAATAGCCACCAAGGCTGAACAGACAAAGAAAAGAACGCCATTGAAACAGACAATCCAAGGAAAAGGACATCACTGTTGGCACTACAGAAATGACTGCAATCTTCAAAATAGAAGATAAAAGAAAGAAAAAGAAATTCAAGGATTACCACTGGAGTGAAATCCTGTCTCGCAAACAGCGGTGGGCAAGTGCTCCATCTTAAGAAAGCAGGACTCGCCAGTGTTAGATCCTTATTTTCTCTCTTATCCCTTTGGTATAAAGCTTCACAGACCGGCCTGATCGGTAAACATGGAGTGCTGCGTACAGGTTCTTAATCCTCAAAATTCAAAAACAGTTTCATCTCTCTGACATTGTGGGGCTACCAGTATGTAATAATTGCATAGTGCTGCTTAAAAATGTATTGTGAACATCTAAATGCATAGCATTTAAAGTTCTTCAGCGTGTAAGGGTACAATTCTCTTTTTGAGGTCTTCAGACTGTTTTTCTTGCTGTGTTGTATTTCTCATGAGGGATCAGCCCAGACAAGCAGAGCCACTCTTCCTTAGACTGCAGTTGTTTTCATTTTCACATTCAGTCCTAGTGCCAAAAGTGGGCCTATATTTCATTCCAACTGGATATGAAATCTTTTTAAATTTAACTTGATGAAACTTGCCTGGATCCGCACAGCTGCCCGCTTGCTCTGGTATAATGTGCCAGTAATGCCTATATAAGAAAGAGCTGTGTTTCTGTGGTGCTCCGCTAATAGGAATGATGGCATAGATCGCATGGCAGCCAATCAGGCGAGCTATTGAGTGCCTGGTTCATTTGTTACTGTGGAGAGGCGAGACATACGATGAGGCCTCGGGTCTCCGGGGAGTCACCTGGCCCTGCAAGGGCTCATAAGGGTCAGATGGCAAAGATCTGGATTTGATTAAGAGGTTGGGGGGATTGTCGGTGGAAACCTGAGAGGAGGACTGGGACTTGGGGTGGAGGGATGAAGAAAAAGAAAGAAAGACAAGACTGGAAAAAGGCTCACCATTTCCCCCTTGTTTTGGATTCAGGTAGTGTTGTGTCCTGGCAGTGCTATGCCAGTATAGAAATTGCCAGTATGTTATCATTCAGGAAATGTAGTGGCATGCGGAGAAATGAAAGGGAGAGGTAAAACTGACAGAATGCAAATGACTTGCAGGTGTTGGAATGGAAATGAAATGAATGGCAGATGAGGTGTTTCTGCTCGCTGTATAGAAATACAGTGACAGAAGTGACCCAAATTGTCTAAAGCACTGCTGCAAATTGCCACAAGTGAAGCCTTGCCTCGTTTCTCTCGTTTCTCCCTCTCGCTTTTTTCTCACTGTATCCGAGTCTCTTTTTTCTTTCTCTCCCTCTTTCACTGTCAGTCTTTTTTCTCTCTTTCATCCCTCCCTCCCTCCCCCTCGTCACTGGAATGGTTTTCAAAAGGAAATCTCACAAATCACCATTTTTCAAACCACGGCATGGTGTTTTCTGCATACGAGGTGTTACCGTAGCAACAGGGCAATAATTCATCCCCCTGCTGTCTCGTACAGATCGTGTTGCATGATTTTGGCATGACATTTGAGACCTGGGATGTCAGTTTTTGTGTTTTTAGACTGATGCAACTATTTGGTCCTTTAACTTGTGCTGCAAAGGCGATTGGTAGTTTGTTTTCTGATGGTGGAAAATGGTGAGGGGTCTGATATGGAGGGTACTGGGTGCACATGGTAGGTGGATGATTGACAATGTGAGAACTACCCACTATACATGTGTTGATTCTGCAGAGATCCTAATTCTTCCTCTAACACCTGTATTTCTTTGCCGGCCTGATAGAGCACAGTTTTTTTTTGGAAAATATCCCATTTTCCAAAGCTGTGGAGTTGCTCCACATTACTCTTCTCAAGGATGAGAGCCACAAAGCCACTTTGCTTTGACCCTGTGTCCAGATCTTGTTGTTTACCTCGCAGATTAATATGCGCCTCGGGATGCCGCTGGTGCCGCCGGCTTCTAAATGTCTCTTTCGGTCCGTCTGCATGATTTTTGCTGCCGTTGTTCCTCTTCATTTACCTCGTTTATCAGTTTGTTACCCAGATGAATAATAGATGAGGCCGCTTGTTGCCTCGGCGACATGCCAAGCTCATCATTGTCATGCGTTTGCTCGCAACAACCAGGTCCACTGCCCTCCCCTGCCTCCCCCTAACTCCACCCCCGCCACTTCTGGATGACAGACGAGTTGATACATCGGCACACACCGCTCACACCGTGATTGAGTCTTGGCTGTTGTGAACAAAGTGATGAAGATGAAGAGGGAGGGCCATGAGAGAAGGACATGTAGAAATCCATACACACATTCATACAGGTCTCATCAGGGGTCCAGAGAAGTGCATATTTGCCTCCTTCTGTTGATTCACACTAGATTGTTTTTGGTTATGTCCTATATGAGTGGATTTGTATCATTTAGTAAGTCTGGAATGGCTTTCTACTGCAAGATCCATCTATCCACCCATCCACCCAACCATCCATCCATCCACCCAACCATCCATCCATCCATCCATCCATCCATCCATCCATCCATCCATCCATTCATTCATTCATTCATCCATCCATCTATCCATCTATCTACCCAGCTATCAATCCATCCATCCATCTAACCATTCTTTCTCTATTCCCACTTCTTCATATTCAAGGGGACATGGGAGCTTCAAACTATCCCAGCATGCTTTGGGTGAAAGGCGAGGAAACACCCTAGACTGGTACCTGGCCTATTAATGAGCTCACACTCTCACAGATAAACGCATTTTATACTAATGGGCATCTATGCATTTCCAGCAAACTAGACCTTTGCACTGTGCCAATAAACTAGAGCATCGTGTAAGAAATCTACATGAAAACGGGGACATCATTCACACAGGAAGGTTCAGAGATTCAATCCATGCACTTTCTTCATGTGAGGATCCAGTGTTAACCAAAACTCAGATTTTACACTGTAAAGATTGATCAGGAAATTGATAGATATCTTTGATTGTTGTACTAATGATAAAACACCCCTTCTTTCAGTCCCTCTGTCCAAACTTAGACCCCAGAACCAAGACCAATACAAGACAAGTGCTTTCATGTAATGTTTTTAAAATCTACTTTGCTCTTTGAGGATGCACTCTACCTTTACCTTTGTCAGCACTAGTTAGAAGACGAAATTGAGGCCAATCACCAGTGAAGATGGAGGTTTTTCTGCTGCGACCCGTCATCAGAAATAAAGACTTTATCGATCCCTGTGGAGAAATTCTCTTTTCTCCTGTCTCCTTAAAGATGGAGGTCAGAGGTCAGGCTTAGCCACATAACACTCTGGAGCTGGATGTGATTTAGAGTTTTGCTCAAGGACACTTTAGCAGGCAGCATGTTTGTCAAAGCAGGAGTTTGAAGCTGGGTTTTCTGGTGAGGTATATTATTTCTTAGCTACGAACAGTTAAAAGGGAGGTCATGAAACATCAGTCCTTTCAACTGAATTTTGCAGAAATCGCTGTGCAGCTACTTGCCAGGGCTTTTTTCCAGTCATAAACTTTATTTAAGAGGGAATTATCAAATATCCGATGAACCATACGGTTTCTACCCTCTTGTCCTTTTTTCTTGCAATTTTTTAGCAGACCATTTATTTTAACCCTGCAGCACCTTTTGGCATTTGAAGGAAGAAATGTGTCTGTCTGTCTCGATATTTTTCTCTGTCTTGTGTGTGAATGCCAAGTCATTGTGCTTATCTTGTATGAATGTGTTTGAGATGTTCAGAGCATTGTGCGGCTGGAAAGGAAGCAGCTAAAACCTTGTGGTTGACAGACAGCTGGTCTCATTGTTATAGAAGGGTATATTGTTGTCTGTCAGGCAGCTGAGGAGTCTGACGATGTTTCTCTACTGGGTACTCTCTGCTCTCTACGGCCGCTAATGGCCCTCTTTCCTGGCTTTGGCTTCCTTCTAATGGCAAACCACCAATGACAGCACTGACCTGCTAACACCTGAGGATACAGCAACACGGACCAATCAAGGGCAGGAGAATCCAGTTTAGTCCTTCTTCACCAGCAGAATGCTGACGTTGGTGGTGGTCGTAATAGCTGGCATCCATCTTGTGTCCAGATTGTGTCTCGCTTTTATGTTTAAATTAGGACTGCAACTCCGGATTCATGTCGAGTTTATCTGTGGCTCTGGGTATTGTTTGAACTTTTTCGATAATGGGGCCTGTGTTTTGGTACTGATATCAAAATGTTCTTTGTTTTTGATATCTTACTTTGAGAAATGTGAACATATTTTTTTTTAAATTTAACAATAGAAGCCAACGTTTTAACTTTGCCTAAATACAAAACTGTCTAAAATTGGTTAAAAAGTTGCAAAAAAAAAGCAGTTGCGATACCTAGCCCTATTTATTTGTTGATTTAATTTTGAAAAAATGTACCATTATTAAGTCTAAAAAATGTCAGAAGATAGTGTAAATTTCTATCAGAAAGCCAAGAAGAAGGGCAACAAATTCAGCAAATGCATCAAAACAACACATTTACATTCAAGTGACAAAGCCCTTATTATGACGGGAGCAAAAGAGGAAGTAAGGTGATGTTGTTATCGAGCGACAAAGTCAACATAGGTTGGGGTGGATGGATGGGTCAACAAAACTTTGGACTTTAACATGGGAGACAGCTGTTTGTTTCCTGTTTCCAAGTAACAGTCCACACTGTTGTTTTTTAAAGCATGACCACAAGTGTTCCATAACCATAACCATATGATTGTAACCATGACAACAGGGTCTCCTAACCTTAACTAAGATGTAATTTTAATGCAAACCATGATCTTTCTCTAAACCTAACCAAGTTGTTATTGTGCCTAAACCTCATATCGTCAAACGGATTTATTTTTTAACAGTGATTTCTAACAGGAAGTTCATTGATTTGGAAGGCACAGACAAATGATGTCATCCTGCCGATGGGGGTGTCAGATCCGAAAACACTTCTATGTGCTGTTCTAGAGGTCCTGGACCTACAACTTGTTTTGTCATTTAGTTTGCAGGACATGGACTTGTTAATTATCAAAATTGTTGTTTCTGTTCATTAACTAATTGATTGATTGACTTATCATTCAGCACTCATCTCAAGGCTTTGCTGGTATACACAGTAAAATCTGTTTGATTTGTCTGCAGCTCCTGGTCGAAGCCGTGTGCACATTTTTTTTGTTTCCTGTTATATAATCCCTGCATCCATTCTTCATGGATCAGTCTCATTTCATTCACACCTGGTTGCTAACAGTCAGTGTACCTTGTGTGCATTAACACCTGAACTTTATCTGTTTTCGGTCTATCAGAATAAAACCCTCCAAACACAGGATGCATTTTAATACCTGGTGCTAAGCAGGTCATTCATTTTCCTGACTGTGATTGCAGCCAGAAAACAGCTATTTCGTCAGTGTGGCACCATATTTTTATTAGGCTTCTACTTTCAGCACACAGGCTTATCTGACTGCACTCTTACCAAAAGGAACTAGAATTATTTACGAAGAGGAAAAAAGGGAATAGCACAGAGGCTGTCATGTTTGAGAGAATAACTTGAGCACATGCCGTCTGATTAGGCATATAAATAATTTATAGCAGTTTCATTTATGGGCTGCGTCTCAAAAAGGAGGTATTGCTCGCCAATTAATATTCCCTTTCTGCCCTCTATCTGAGAAGATCCAGCTCGATGTGCAGCCAGCAGCCAGTGACGGGCCGAGAGAAAAGGAAAACGAAAGAGAAAAGAAGTGGAAGGGAGGAGAGCGAGTTCATTACTGTAAACGCAAGTGAAAGGGTTCCAGTGTATAATAGCCTGTCACTGTCAGCTTTGATGCCAGAAAGCCAATCAGCTAAATCTGCTTGTGTACAGTACGTATATGTCACAGCGATATATGTTGATCTATCTTGCTATAGTTAGACAAAGGTAAAGGCAACAGTAATTATACGTTCAGAGAAGCAGGATTATTGATGTAGAACACAAGGGATTTGCTATACAGTAAGACCTTTGATGGAGCTGGAATCTAAAATAGACTATTTCTAGTTCAAGTCGATGTGCATAATGACAACGTTCCGCGTCAGACATGCTGCTCATTAAATAACTGAAACCTTTGCAAACAATGTTAAAGAATTCGTCATTTTTGTGTCTTGGCATCGTTCCACATCTGTGGGCAGCAGCATATACCCATGGCTTTAGCATTGTTAGCTTTTGTAATTACAGTTCTCCTTGCAGTATTTCACTTCCTCCTCTATGTTGCCTCACATCTGCGTATAGGCCTGCATTTTATTTGAACAATAAGATTTGGTACCAATACCAAAACAATACTTTTTTCAGTGGCTTAAGGTGTGTTCAGATTGAACACAAAGTGAATTTTAGCTCTGTGAAGTGAAGACATGTTGGTGCAAGTTGAAAATCTTTGAACTTGAGCAAAACATGTGCGCATATCCTGCAGCTTTATGACTCCAATTAATAAATGTACACAGACAAGAGGAGAAAGAAGACAGTCAGGAGGGAAAGAACTGGAATTTCTGGTTTTGATGTCAATCAGAGTCTTGAGCTGCCACACAAACACATCAGACTCCACATACGGCTGGTGTGGATGTTGCTAGCTATAGCTAACATCTGTATATTGGCTGTTTGGGGTAAATCAACACCGACTGCAAAAACATGCAAAGTGAAAATTTGCTTTGTATTTTGGCTGAACGCACCTTTATGTTGGGAAATATAAACATGTTTTGACCCTATTTTTATTTAACAACAAACTGCTCAATGTATCAGTGTTAATAAATAATTTATCCCAATTAAATTAAAGTTCCCCGATTCAGACCAAGAAATATCTAATCAAAGAATAAGTGAACAAGCCAGAGAATCTGAACTAGCAATGCCAACTTTCCATATTTGACACTTTTGGACAGTAACACTATACGTGTTGATGTTGCGTATATACCTAGCCCTACTTGTGCGTCTGTCTGTCCTCTGTCTACACCAATGCAAGGTTAGCTGCTGTTGGGAATCGGCCATGTTGAAAGGACAGCTCCCAGCTCATAATGACTGGTCATCACGAGTCTCACGCTGCTTTCTCCACATGACGGGGCCAGTGCGACTTGGCCAGTTCCCCATGGCAGATGGCTGACTTGGCCAGAGACTGACATCTGTATCATCCTTCAGCTCCATCAGCCTTGTGTAGAGCCAGCCACTCCTCCTCTGATTCCCTGCTCCTAGCCTTCCTGCGCTGCTGCCACAATTGGCTCCATATGCCAGCCACATGGAGAAGTGTCACTCTCCACTAGCTCTGCATACAGTGGCCAAGCTCCCAGGTTGCTCTCTTTTCTTTCTTTTTTTGCCATTTCATTCTCTTTCTGTTATTATTTCCCTGTCTGTGCCCATCCATTGGAATAATTTCCTACAGGGCTATTAAGGGAAAATGTTGGTGCTGAAGACCTGAATAAACAGGGCGAGGCAGTGGAGCGGGGAGGATATTACATCCTGTAATCATTATTGTTGTGGGTGTTGATGTGCAGGAGGGGCTGGCTAGAAAATCAGAGCTGGCTAATAACGAGTTACTCGTTCCTGAATGAGTTCCTGTTCATTTAGAAGACCATTGGAAAAAGAAGGAGGAGGGTCAGTCAGCAGCAGGCCTGAGAACATCTGCCCTCAGGCTAAGATCGGCGTCTTCTGGCTCCAGATGAGCCCCGAGGCGAGGAATATCATCCTCACCATATGATAGGGAACTGAATGTCCAGCAGTGGACAGGTCCTGGATGAGGCCCCAGGCTAAAAGCTGGCTCAGAGTAGGCTGAAAAAGCAGGTCATGGCAGCGTGGGATGGAGTGGGAGGAAGAGGCTAATGTGGCCTGAAACACTGAGCGTGGACAGGTGGATCATATTGACTGAAGACTCCTCTGTGGAGGGCTAAACAGCATCAGCTGGAGGAATGGCCAGCAGTCTAAATAAAGTCCACATGCTTACCGTCAATATTCTGTACCAGAATGCCTAAATGGTACCTAAATGCCAGATTTCAAGATGGCCCAAGTGCTGTGATCCATGGATTTGTGAACATTCATGTTCAGCTGTGGGCTGCATTTCACTGCTTTCAGCATAGTGTACCCAAGTTGACGCCACATAGTTGCCGATGTATCACATTGTGAGTCACATTGTGTGGAGCCCACCCAATGTGGGAACTCTCATTCACACTTACACCAATGCTGCTCAATAGTATTCTCATCCACTGAGTCAGAAATAGTGTTGTCATGAAATCAGAATCTTGACTTTGACACAAGTTGGAAAATGCGTCCTTAAAGTCTAATGAACTGCTGCACAGTGTTTTAGTGCCTTTAAACTCATGGATCTATTAACCAAACCAGCCTTATATGCAGAACTGTTTTCAGTCTGAAGGCCCAGTTAGACAGTGTTCTTCACCTCCATCATCAAAACACCAAATGAGGGAATGTCTTTTTGAAGAATGGTGTTTACAAACTTGGAGAATCTATGACAGTGAGCATTTTAGCTGCTCTGGTTCCTTGTGGTGGCCCAACACCTTACTAAGACATTTAATGCTTATATTTCTTAACAGTTTGTCTCCAATCTGTAGCTTCTGTCTGAAGCGGAAATGTAATTTTAGCATGCAGATTGTTATCATGACAACCAAGCACCAATACTATAACAAATGGATGGAAAAATATGTAATTTTGGATACTTGTTTCACACTAGTCAGAGAAGCATCTTGTTTTCGTCCCTCATCATCATCTGTCCTTGTTCCTCCCACTCTTTTTTTCTTGAGTCCCAGTTCAGCAGAGGTCAGTGTCATTAGCCGTGCACAGCTGTGAGAGGCCCTGGTCTCGCTTTTGCTAGTTCTGAGGCCCGATGACTGGGAAATCTGGGAATCTGTTGGATGCTGCTGCGAAGTCTGACTTATGATGATTGGAGTTAATACCGTAGCGAGACAACTGGCCCACCTGCTAGCATCTCACCGCCGAAGCCCACTGGGTGAGGAGTCTGGGCTTCCCTCCACTAGCCCGGCTGCACGGCTCGATGCACATGAAGAATCCAACATGGCCTTGTGATGTCGACCTAATGTGCCTGAAAGCGGAATTTGTGGCCTTGAATACATAGTTCACTGTGGAATTAGATACATTTATAAGAAGTGGCACTCCACTGATGTAATGTGGGGCAGCAGGGCCAGACAAATACATACCAGGAAATAACTGTCAATACCTCCTGATTATCTATACATACACATACACCAAAACAAAATAAAGCACAACATGACAAATATTACAGTGAATTATCTTGGGAATGAGGCACACATGAATAGTTGAGTGGGCCAGTAGACAGGCTTTAGTGCAGGCAATTACCAAATCCGTTTTAAATTTAACAGACTTTATTCTTTTCATCAACATCATTAAAACCCTCATTTACAATGGACAGCAGGAAAGGATGATCTCTAATGCCATTAGTGGAGGCAACAGCTTCGCTTTTGATAGTCCTGCTTTGAAAAATGGACAGAATCCCATTCTAATGGGGTGTTGGTGCATTCATCAACAGATTTTTTTCACACACTCTAATGTACAAAGCTGTTGTTGTTGCATTTAGCGATAGATCCTTACACACAGTTTTTTCCCCGAACAGATTATTTGATGAAAGATTGACCTGAAGAACTCATGCTTGTGTCATGATCCAGGATTGTTCTGTGTTAGTGAGCTTGAAAAAGTATTATACCGAAAGTCAGAAAACTAAGCCTGTAATGTCAATCAAAACGGTATTATTTATATATAATTTTATCAATTCTGAACCAGAAAAGGCAGTTTTCTGAGAAATTCATCCCTTGGGTGCTTCGTCACCTTTACCATCTTTGACAAGTTGCTCTCGGTAAATTAGCAGCACAGTTAAAATGTTGTTAATGCAAATTTGATATTTAGTTCTTTGATTGCTGCCTGTAGGAGAGAGTTCTGCAGATGCTGACTGGGTTTTGCTTGGCCACAAGGAAAGCTTGATGATACTCTTATCGCCTGTTTGAACTCACCAAATCAAATAAATCCAGTTAGAGTTTGTACCTTTCAAATCTGTAGAATCTAGATATTTAGAGAATTGGTACATTTAGCAAGTTAATTGAGAAAATACTCACATTCACATCTCCTGCTCCTCATCTCAGAGCACTGACCCCACACCGATAAAGTGCTTTTAGATACAAAACAGTGCTGACTGGATACTATCTATCATTGCAAAGTTGCAAAAATATTACCTATGTGATCTGCCTTGATCCTGTGGCTGTGCAGCTGGAATGTAGCTTGTATGTGAAATATATAAAGGTGATGTAAATATAAAGATACTGGTAATGCAAAAAGATAGAAAATTTCTCCTGTCTTTCCTTGGTGTTGGTTGATTTTTTTCAAGTAAATCACAGTGCAGTGTTTGTACAAAGTCTTGAAAGTTTGGAAAATGCTTAATTTTAACTGTTATATTTTCAAGGTTAGAAATATGCTTGAATTTGAATATATTCCCTGAAAAATGCTTGATTTTTAACATAATCGGGTGTTTCATCATCTATACAATCACTCCTGTAAACCAAAGATTTCTTAATATTTAAAATGAAACGATCCCGACAACGAAATTGTTGTCTCCTGGCATTTATAGTGACAATTTAGATGTGATGATAAAGGCTTCGAGAGTCTGGTCATTGTTGGTTTAGGTACCTTGAAAGTGCTTGAATTTTACTCTTAAAAAGCTGCACGAACCCTGACAGTAACAGTCTGTTTTTCACATGATAATCCCTTTGGCCTTTTGGAGGAGAAATTGTGATTCAGGAAAGGCGACAACACACACACACACACACACACACACACACACACACACACACACACACACACACACACACCTTGATTGAAGGATCATTGTCAATCAGTTATTGAACTTGACAAACGTTTCACCCTCTGCATAACGAATAGCGCACACACACACACACATACACTTGCATATGCACACACACATATCAACTTTTCCTCCTGCCAGACCATTAAACAAGAGAGCAGCTCCTTTGGCTCCTTAATGGAAATTGCCATTTCAAAGCCTTCAGAGAGAGATGTTAACCTTGTGCGATACTTGTGGCATTAAAAATGGATCAAAGCAGCTGAGCTTTGATGTCGACAGAAGACCTTATTTGGGTCGTGGCAGCAGACCAGAGTGCTGGGCTAACTCCCTAGCGCCCTCTGCTGAGAGAATTTGCAATTTCATTCATGGTCACAAGTTGTGATGTCGTTGTGTTGTGCACTTTTGTGTATTGTAATTGTTTTAACCCCTTGCTTCACCCAAAATGCCCACTTGTTGAGACAATAAGCATGATGATAAAGACAGCAGAGGGACAAAAGGGAGGCAGAGCAGCTGTTTCCTTTTTCTTTTCAGTCAGTCCATCAATCAGGTTTTGTTATGCAATGTGAGAGCTGGTGTGGACTGTCTGGGGGTATCGTGTCTGGAAAGAGCAGAGAGGGAGAGGGGGGAGGCACCTCTGGGTTGCTTTTGATGGGGGTGTGAACTCTTGACCCTCAGCAGGCAGTCTGAAAACTTGGCTCCCCTCAGTATTAGAGTCTCCCCCACAGAGCTCTGCTTAGGCCTGGGAATGAACACACTGTCCAAAGAGATAAATTACTTTGGGGGGAAGCAAGATCACCTACCTGTGTGTGTGTGTGTGTGTGTGTGTGTGTGTGTGTGTGTGTGTCTGTGTGTCAGAGTGTACTGTAGTGTGAGTGTGTGTCCAAGTTGTGTAAGCTTGTATGCTGAAAACAGATAGAGACACAAAGACACAAGGAGCCATTTTACTGTGGGTACGTTCTAGTTTCTATCAGACAGAAAAGGCAATTGTGAGTGCATTCATGCAATTCCTCTGTGGATGCAGCCACTGTGTGCAATCCAGGCAGTGTGTATGCTTGTGCACACCCTTGTGTAAAACGCAGGGGGGGTGATTGAACAGCAGAGATGGAGATGGAGACACAGATAGAGTGAAAAAATACATAAATAATTGATGATAGATACCGCCTTGCATCTGCCGCCTGCAGCCGTTGAGTTTGCTCAGAGTAGATATTGATGCAAGCTCTTGCTAAAACACTGCATAACCACCCCTCTATTCTGACCTCATTATCCCATTATAACAGCAATAATGCATTGCATTTAAAGAGCAAACATGTACTGCTATTGAATAGATGCAAATGCTTCCGCTTCAGATCATTTGCCAGATCTGCTGAATATTCATTTTTTTCCATATTATTTACCACAGGGGGAAAAAAAGAAACCTATTTTAGGTTGTTAGGAAAGTCAGAAAAAAAAGCTCCAAGTAGGGGGGGTTAATTAATTGAATATTGGCTTGTTATTGTGGAACGCACGTGGAGTTTCTCAGGCTCATTTCTGCACTGGTTGGGCATATCGGTCAAAAACAAGTGGGTTGGGCTGTTTGGAGAGACTCAATATGTGATTGACTTTAATGTATTTAAGTTTAGCTCTCTCCCTCCGCAGGCCTATTTTCTCTCAGTTTGCCTCATTAAATCTTTGTGGAAATTCTCCAGCTCTTGTGGAAGAGACTTTCTTTTGATTAGGCTATAAACAAATGGAGGAGTTGGTTGACATCTTCCAAGACCGTGGCCCTCTTTTGTTTTGCTGCTGCGCTGTTGCTGCCCCCCTCCCCACTGTGACAGGACTCGAGTACTATTCCCCAAAGCCTTTATTCTCGCTCGTTTACTTTTTTTTTTCTCTCGTTCCCTCACCCAACTCCAACCCCTCCTCCCCTCTGCCTTTGTTAAAGACGGCCCCTCAACCACTCCCCCCACCTCCCTCTCTCTCTTGCACTATCTCCCTCTCTCGCTCTCTCATTATGCGCTCATCCGTTCCGCTGGCTGAGGGCTGAGAGAGGAGCGCTCAGGAGGAGAGTGTTTGGGAAACCAGTGACACGCTGCTGCTGTTCTCCAAAAAGAAAAAAACCCCGAAGTGTCAGGAGTCTGCTTTTCCTTTTGATAGCCCTCCTCCTCACTTCCCCTCTCTCTCCGTGTTGCCGTGTCTGTCCGGTGACTTCTCAGTCCGCTGACTGAGTGCGCTGACACTGGGACCACTACCTGCTGCCTGGGGATAAAGCGCGCTATGAATACCCGGAGCCTAATTTGTTGTTTTGGCTCCCAGTGAATATTGGATCCCCACGGAGGAGAAGCCGGTGCATAAATCCTTGCGGCCAGGACAGTGGAAGCGCCTCTGGACTAAGACAACCCAGTGAAAAAGGGAATGGATGCGTGAGGGAGCTAAAAGAGACGACAAACCAGAGAAAGAAAGAAAGAGAAGACTGGACAAGTTCTTTGCTGAAAGATAAAAATAGAAGAAGCTAAATCAACCTAAGTCTTACGAGGATCCGGACGCAATGAGAACATTTTCCTCTCATTATTCGGTTGGGATCTCTGTCAGGGTGCTGACACAAGGGAAGAAAGCCCAACAAATCTCCGCCTCAAGCTTCTTGGTTGATTTCTGATCACACACGGGTTTTTTCCCCCTTTTCTCTCCATTCTTTCCATTATTCATTCAGTGTCTCTGTGTTTTGCTGCTCATCCGTAGCTGCTTTGGGGGGAGAAGACGGCTCTGCTCTGACAGGTCGAGTGGGGATTGCGATCGTTCTCCTCTCCAACTTTCCCCCCCCCTCTCCACCACTTTCAGCCCCAGCGCACCAGCGGGGTGGGGGGGCAGCTGCTTACCCGCACTCCACGAGACTGGCCGGGAATAGAGGTTATTGAACCGAAGAGGAGCGGCGGGCACGCAGGAGAGAAGGGGAGGAAAAGCAAACCATCTCCGTGATCCCGGGAGCATATGGTTTAGCAAGAGGCAGCCAGCTGCTTTTCAGACATCACGTTACGGCAGATACAAGTTGCTCCGGTGACGGTGTCGGGTTTGGACGGATCTTACGTGCCGTGGTCGTATATCTCTTCACCGTGACAGGAGCTCCCAGACCAGAAGCCAAAGCAACCAATCCAGTGGATACAAAGAAGCAGTTGTGTTGAGTTAGAGGCGCGCTGGGCAAATCATTGCTCACCCTTGTTGCCCCAACAGGCAACAGCCACAGGGAGGCTAAAAAAAGATGCTCGGCTGTCACCTCTTAGGGAAATACTTGTGACACATGTTGTTGGTGAGCACCAGACCTTGTCTTGGTTTGTAAAGGCTTTTGACAAGGAAAGGGGGAGGGAGTGGTCTAGGAGTCTGCATCCCCAGACCCCTTTCACGTCCATTTAATTACCAGTCAGGGTCACTTGGAGGAGAGGAGAGGATTCCTTTTGTGGATTTACTGTCAGCCTGCTTGGAAGTTTTCCATGTGGATATTTGACAATCCTACACCCACATCCTAATGCACACAGTTCTGGCTTAGGTGCATCTCACACACATATATGCCAAAAGCGCACCAATACCCATTTACAAACACATTACTACCACCCACTTAAGTCCACACACGTTTGCACTGTAAGTATAAACCACTTCACAACACACATACTCGCACATTGAAAGCCCATTAGTTTGTCTTTTTCCTAGCGGGCACAGCAGAATGGAGGTCGTCTGGACAGGTGGGGGGCTGTAGGAGTCCAACATCCCTGTCCCCCTCTCTGTCCTCTTGCTCCAAATGTATGTTATTATCTCTAAAAATGTGTTGCTTGGAAACCGCTGAAAGCTTGCTGCTGCGATTCTCTGACAGAAACAGTCACCGGGTCCCCACCACGGTGTACAGCTGGAACCGCAGCTGAAACACCGACCATTACGCATCTTTTTTGCTTTTTATTTTATCTTCATCTTCATCCTCTGCCCTTACCCCGCCGCCATCATTTTTTCCAACGGGTCTTTGGGCACCCCTCGTCGCCCTCCTCGGCCCGTCATCTCCTCCACCCTGGAGGGGAGGGGGTCATTGGAGTGGAGCATGAGCGGGTGCCACTATCCCTCGCCACCGCCACTGGAGCAGGACCGCAGGTATCAGCACAAGGTGTCCCTGGTGGTGCGCTACTTCATGATCCCCTGCAACATCTGTCTGATCCTGCTGGCCACATCTACACTGGGCTTCGCCGTGCTCCTGTTCCTCAACAACTGTACGTTGGTTCAACAGAAACATACAACTTTACTGTCTGCAGTGTATTCTCTTCTGCTGCACTTTCTAAATGTATGGGTCACTGTTTGCCAATAGAATTTTTCAGAATTCAAAGTACTTGCGCAGCCTTTGAAACAGAATCTAGCTAGAAAGTAATTATTTTGCGTTGCTCATTCTACATAGTTTTTGCATTAAATGTCCTTGTCCTTGTCCCCCCCCAAAAAAACAAGCTCACTTTACCTCTCATGACAGCCTTATCTCCACAAGTAGGGACATCAGGACAGCGAGTCACAGCCCCCCTTTTCCTTGATTCTGTGTCTGTAGGCTTGCGAAATTGCTTCATATCTCCTTTCCAAAGACTTGGCATTTACTTTGAACTGCGGGATGAAGTATTAAATGGCAATTAAATGCCTTTGGAGGATGAAAATGTATCTTTTTTAGCCCCAACCCCTCCCTGTCCCACCCATCATCTGCTCATACTGCATTATTCTTGTCCCACTGTATATTCAAAGTACGCTAGCTCATTAAGAGGCGGAGACATAATGTTTGTGCGCCTTAGTTACAGGTGGCAGTTTTGATGGCGGGCATCACAGTAATTCTTGGGTTAAAGAGTTTTCGGAGAGCAGTTCTGACAAGAGATGTAATTGCTTTAGTTTGTGCTGGGTATCATTTGAAACTGATCAATACTGGCCCCAGGGCAATAATTGAGTTTCTGTACAAAAACAATTTAATTTCAAATGGTGCTTTAAAAGTATGGAGATCTGATTCTCATCTCTACAAATGGCAGGTTTAGCCATTTAGCTTGCCTTCACAACATGATTGAAAACATAGACTGTATATAAAGATGGACGACGCGTCTCCACTTGCTCTTACTGTACAAAAATGAAGCCAAAATATCCCGGACACGGGAGCTGCCATCTTGCGCTGCTGACTTCATTTGGAGCCAGAGTCTGCACAGTGGCGAGTTCGCACCTATACACCTGAACCAGTAGTGAGCACACTCACAATTGTCAATCATGACATCACACCCCCTTTTTTATATCAATCAAATAACTAATTAAAACCAAACTTATCAGAAAAATGAACACTTGAACAGTGTGATAAGAACTACCTAAAATGACAGAAAACATCTTTGGGAAAAATTTGACTTTGACTTTGACGTTTCAGTTTGGCCCATCTTCCATCCGCTGACATGGAGGGGTCGGGGTTTAGTTTATGACCTATACTGCAGCCAGCCACCAGGGGGTAATCCAGATGTTTTGGCTTCTCTTTTGGGGAGCTGTCATGTCGTCCATCTTTATATACAGTCTATGATTGAAATGGATATTCACTGGTCACCTTAGCGCAATGTGCTACCTTTTTTTTTTACATCACCAACAGCAGACTTTCAGGTGTCCCCCTCCACCATTTGTCTGTCTGTGTTAACACTTACGTATTCATTCTCCTCACTCTCTCACTGACTTACACAAGTCTATTTCTGAGTGCCATGCCAGTTTAGTCTGTGTTAAAGGTGAAATTCCTCTCAGCTCTCCAAAGTGGGCTATTATTCAAGACTTGTGCCACATAATCTCTTGCCCATTATAAGAAGTAAGTAAATAAGTTAAATAAGCACAGTCTTAACAGTCATTTTCATGCTGCCAGTATCTAGTTGAAGTGGTATTTGAGCAACACTTTGAGGGGGAGAGGCTCTGGTATTAGTCTTCTCTCATGTCAACCCCCTTTTCTCTGACTTTCTCTTAGTCTGTTATTAGACTGTTGACTTTTCAGCCATGTACAAGGCAAAGTCCCCGCAGCCCGGAGGACTTCACTGCATTAGAAGCACCTCTTTGTCAGAGTGTCTACTTCTTTTCTGGGTTTGTGTCTTTCTGTCACCTTTGTCAGTCTTTCCGTCTCGTTCTAATTGGAGGATTGGTTCATTTGTAACCTCGCTGTGTTACTGAATCAATTTCAGCCAGACAGATTCTATTAGATTTAATTCAAACTCAGTTAAAGCGGGCCAATCTTCACCTCTCAGATGACAGAGTGAAAAGAAGTGTGTGCTGGAGAAATTGATGAAGTGAAAGGGGCTCTATTATGCTGCCAAGAGCCCTCACCATGTGGCGACAAGGACAGCTGGATAGGATAGTGATAGTGCTGGTAGTGATGACGTGTGTATGTGTGTGTGCGTGGTGGGAGGAAGGGTGTTAGAGGAGTCATGCAACCCCAGATTCGCAGATTTCTATTGTCACCATATGGGGTGAAGCACACACACACACACACACACACA
This sequence comes from Macquaria australasica, assembly GCA_005408345.1. Classification (NCBI taxonomy): domain Eukaryota; kingdom Metazoa; phylum Chordata; class Actinopteri; order Centrarchiformes; family Percichthyidae; genus Macquaria; species Macquaria australasica. The sequence continues at coordinate 470,550 of SEMN01000008.1, read as the reverse complement.
CACTCACACAACACACACACACACACACACACACACACACACACACACACACACACACACACACACAGTTTGTAGCCCCCCCAAAACTCTACCACCTGCCAATAGAGCCCACACACAGACACACACTTGCTTTCTATCATTCTATGCGACTATGCATCCACAACCACACCAAAGGGGAAGGTGACACACATACAAAGATGCATACACACACTCCTCTTCCTGTACTTGGCTAAATGTCACAGTCAGACACATATTGATTTTCTGAAGATATAGGGTGAATGATGGCCATGTTGTGACATTCACACATGCACATGAATTCACGCAGGCTTTGCCAGGTGCAAAGCGAGATGGGAAACGCTGATACGTTTATGGAAAGACCTTATCTTGTCCTTTCATTATGGAAATGTGAAGAAGACGTTTAGCTTCACCCGGCATCTCGGCTCTCTTTGTACGCCACCTTCTCTGTCAGGCTCTTTCTGATTCACCTTGTGCGACAACACGTCTGCATCTGTGTATGTTTGTTTGTGTGGGTTCAGACTTACGAATGTGAGACAGGAAGTACAGCCTGTGTGGATGTCTGTTTTTGTGTGTGTTCGTGTATGTTCCTTTACACTCAGAACTTCTATAACTTCTATTTTTCTCATGCCAATATCTGTTCCCCTCGTTTTATGTTTTTTTTTAAACCCCCCCCCCCCCCCAAGATAGAAATCAGTTACCGTCATGACTGACTGGGAAACAGCTTCAGCAGACACTTCATTATTCACCTCTAGCACCAGCCTCTCCTCTCCCCTCTCCTCATTTTTTTTCTCTCTCTCTCTCTCTTTCTCCCCCGAAGCCCCGGCTGTTGACAAGCAATTCTAAGTGAGCCTAAATTTAAAACTCAGCTGTGTCTTGGGACGCCGACGGGTATCGCACAAGTCCTGAGGAAGGCTTCGGCGAAGTGGTTGACGGGGTCCCTGAAAAATGTGTTAGCTGCGTAATTGATGTGATGTGTTTTATCTTCCTCATTATCCCTCACTGTGCAGAGACATCGGAGAGATGGCTGGGTGGCTGCACATCCCTTTTGAATGTGTGTGTTGGTGTTTTTGTTCGGTGCAGGCAGCTCTGACAACTCACCGGGGCTCTGCTCAGTGAGTCAGACAGTTGAGTTGACTGTAAGAGTGCAGATGGTGGTTTGGTTGGGGTGTGCATGGTACTCCAGCGCCCTGGTACACTATGACCAATGTATCATGATGGCCTTTGAGGAACTTGTCCATTTGCCAAGTTCCCTGGTAAATGATGAGAATGCAATCATCCCTGTACATCAGTACTACTGATGGGTATTTTTATGGTGATGGTGATTTATTTTGTACGATTCTGCAAGACTTTAGGTTGGATATGTTTTAGCTTTGTATCATTCAGTGCCATGTCTATGGTGTCTGTATATACACATATATATACTCTTTGTATACTTGCCAAGCTAACCAGCAGGCAGAAATCCCACTTTATGTATTCTGTTCAGTGCTGAAATGATTATTTGTTTAATCAATTAGTCAATCAGCAGAAAAGTAATTTGAATAGCGACCAATCGTTTAGCAGGAAAAAAATCCAAACATTTTCTGGTTCCAGCTTCTCAAATGTGAGAATTTGCTGCTTTTCTCTGCTTTATATTGTAAATTAAATATGTTTTGGTTTCACACTGTTTGTCAGACAATCTAAGTAATTTGAATACATCCCCTAAGGCTCTGGGAAATTGCTTTTTCACTATTTTTTGGCATCTTGTAGCCTGAACAATCAATTGTGTCATTGGAAAAAAAGTCTTCAGATTAATCGACAATAAAAATAAATGTTTTTTGTTTTTGCTTGGTTGTCACGAACAACAACCCGTATTTCCCAGCTAAACAATTCAAAAACAAACTACGTGTTCTTCATCCACCTCCATTACATCCACTGTTATTGATCCATTTACATTGCTGGTTAAAGATTGTCCCAATTTTCTAGCATCAAGGTGTCAAAACTGCAAAGGACTCAGGTTTCAATCCACACTCCACAGTCATTTGAGACTACAGGTCTAGTTTTATGGTTCCCACAAACCGACAAGCCTTATGTCATTGTTTGCTGGGTGTTGACCTGGAGAGTAGCATGATGTCATTTGATATATTAAGGGGGGGGCAGATTAATTCTCCATATGGTTGCTGGGAGGTGGGATTGGGGACTACTGATGTACTGTGTGTCATCACTGTTGTGAAAATTCAAATCTTATCTCACACTTTTCAACTCAAAACAAAAATGGATCCCCTCCCCTGCGTTCTCAATTCTCATGTGCTCTTATAATCATATAGTCATGCGGTGTGGTTTGGGATGAGAAGACCATAGAAACAATGAATGACAAAACAATGATGGTCCCGCTATCGCTGTACTCCTGTTGATTAGCTCAGCTGGGCTCCAGCAGGCCCCACTCACTGCATTAGAATGTGTTAGATAGAAAGGCCAAGCCTGTAGACAGAATGTCTCTTTTGTTTTTTGTTTTTTTGTAGCAACTCAATTACTTGGCCTTTACCCCTGGGAAGTCTCTGAGTCTCCCCAAAACTAAAAACCCATTTCTCTCTCTTTCTCTTTTATCTCTTTCAGACAAACCTCCTCACTTCACACCGGCTCAGCCTCCTGATGGTAAGTCCTCTGTGGTTTCTCTCTGCTCGCCGTTGTTGACCGCTGGTGTTTTTGGGGGAGTACCTGCGAATAATGACCGTGGACAGCGGATCCCTGCCTTTGAAGTGGGCAGCCGCCTGTGCGCTGTGCCAGATTTGGCAGCTCCGCTTTATGTTTCTACACTGTTGGTATGGAAGGCACGTGGCCAGGTTTGCTCAGGGCTTTGATGTGAGAAGGATCTTTTGATGACTTGATTTCATCTGCTCTACATGGCCAGTTGGGCTGATGTTTAATACATGTTACCACAGCAGCATTCACATCTTTCTGATAAGCTCTAATAGGATAATACCTCCCCTTTTCCTGGGTATTCTACATTACTTGAGGCTGCTGGGGGTTTGTAGGCCAGGAGCACAGAGCAGCACCATCACCTCGCCTTGTTATCCGCATGTTCTTGCCTCGTCCCACACATATAAGTCTTTGCAATGGGTGCAGCATTGTCTCACTTGTTTTCTGGCCCACTAACACGAGCTGTTAATTAAAAAAAGCAACATTTTATTTCCAAAACGGTGGATCTCGGCAAGCTTTAATTGGAGGAAAACATCTGGTTTTCAAGCTGCTATCATGAATATTTATCAGAGGCAGCACAGTGAGACAGTGTTTGATAGGCTTTGGTGTTGTATTTTATTTACTGCACTGACAGACAGACGGGGATGGAGTCCTACTAGTTCTGAAGGTGTTTTATCATCCTGCTTGTGTGCAGGCTACAAAGCCAGAGGTTTGAAGGGAGAAACCACGAGGAGAAAATGTTTTCTAATGATCCCAGCCGACCAGCTGCTGATGCCAGGGACAAAAGGCCACAGTGGGGGCTTGCCGAATCTGTTTCTGATAATTGCTCAATCACTCGCCCCATAGGCCAGCTTGTTTGGAAAAGCGGTTTGCGAAAGATGTCAGCTTAAAAAATGTATCAAATTAGAGTTGGTTTATGATGAATGTGATTGTCTGGCGGTGTCGGTACAATAGGATGTTCACTGTCAATGTGATATGGCTGCGGCGTTAGGCTTCAACAAATAATTGTGCTTGATTGGAGCATTTCTCAACTCGGCCTCTCCTCAACACCTGAGGAGTGTACAAGATGTCTATTTTTTTTCCCTTTTGTGCCTCATATCACAAAACACTGGAGATTCAATTGCAGCTGGCACAGTGTACAGCAGCTATTTGTTTTTGTTTTAATGACAGATGAAATTGACTTGACAAATGATTATATCTCACAGAAAGGTCTCTATTTGTCTGTTTTTGAAGCAAATATTGTCATAAAATTTAGCTTTCCACTGGGAAAATGAGAAACAGTATGCAGGCAGTGAAGCGTCCTATTTCTGTCTTCCATTGAATTTTCCCCTACAAAAGAAATAACGCCCTTCTTATCGATTGAGCCACTCATTTCCCATGTATTAAAGTTTTTGCTGTCTGAGGGGCACAGTTTGTTTCTGCACTAGTCGACCGTTTAAAAGCTGCTGCTAGCCCTTAATTACATTTCCAATAGTTCTGTAGGCTTTCCATCAGCAGCCTATGCTGTTTTAATATGCCAAGCAAAACAAAAGGCAAAGTCTCCAATCAGCAGGGTAAGCCTGCCCTGTGGGACGCAGTTTCTCTGGGTCATTTAACGCTGGAGAGATTAGTGAGACAATTAGAGTTGGCCCAAATAAGACAGTAGGCCATTTTTTGGAGAAGCATGGTTTTAGTAGTGGTGGAGGGGCAATTTAAAAGGTTCTCTAGACCAGCAGAGGGCTAATATAGCTCTGCCATTAGTCAAATCTGCTCCAAAGAGCGCAGGGCTTGTTCTACTGAACTTGTCCTCAGTGCCAAGGACGCTTTGCTTCCCGGTACTCAATTACAGGAAATCATAGACAAGATACCAAGGAGTCTGCATTTTTAAACAGCCTAATTTGTCTCTGAACTGCTGTTGATGAGACGTCCTTATTAGCATGAGAAGATTCTGCAGAAAGTAAAGGAATTTGTTCTGCAAATTAGAGCGAGAGAATCTTGGGACTCGCTGGGGAAAAATGCAGGTTCGGCACAACATAAGCACAGCTCTTGATGATATTTATGGTGTGCACCACCCGCAAATAGCTGACGAATCCTCCCCAGTGAATGGCCTATAATCACCAGTCAAAAAAAGTGACAAAAGTCACAAAGCAGCCTTTAATTAGGCTGTTTCTTTGAAAGCTCAAAGCAGCAGTTGCTTGGCTTAGGCCACGCTCATTATTGCCTGTCGTCTCCTGATAATAAGACAGTTGTTGCGTGTTTGGCCAAAGCAAAAAAGCTCGGAGAATTTGCAGCTTGAGGGATTAGTATTGGACTTTGGAAAGGGGGTCGACTCTGAGAAATGCTTGATGAATGAGGCTCTTGGCCCCTAGTTGTCAGTATCCACATCCAGAGTAAACACAGAACATGTTAGTCCACTGGTTAAGGACATGGGAAAGAGGCAGTAGTAATATTAGACATGATCTCTGTCAGTTAATTTTGGTTATTTTTTATAAGAGATTTAAGAGGGATTATTACCTAATGCCTCAAGGTCTTCAGGCTGAGATGAAGATCAGGTGTAGATGGCTGGCTCCCTGGAGGTATCTTTCATTACATCCTATTGCAACCTTGGGTGACTAAACACTGGCCAAACAAGATCCAAAATAGGCCAGTGGCTCACAAGAAGTGTAATGGAGAGACAGAGCCTCAGACAGTTCAGAGGTCCTTTGTGACTGTAGCTGTCTCCAGCACAACCTGCTTGCCAGGAGCCCATTCGCTGTGAATCCTTCAATTTCACATTTGTCACTGACAGTGTTCCCCAGAGGATGCTCCTTACTGACAGACAAAATAAACTCCTGGACTGAAATGTGATTTGATCTAAGATGGTGGGACGCCTGAAAAAAAGTGCCAGCGGGCTCGCTTACACTTTGAGAACGCTCCCTCTTCCTAAAGAATTTACATAACTCTTTGTCAGCTCTGGGAGAATACAGTAACCAAGCACTACACACCCATTACCGCCTCAGATGGGGGGAGAAAACTCACACACATACACACACAATTGTCCTGTAATTTATTCTGCCGGAGCCTTTCCCTGTGTTCTTGACAGTAAGCCTGACTCGGAGAGAGGCAGAATTAATTATGACTCCTCGGCCTATCTTAATTAAATCATTTCACATCATAGATTTCACACAACAGAGGCGAAAAATCTACCTCATCTTTTAGCCGGGGCGGGGGTACTGGCTGAGAATGTCTCGCATCAAGATATCAGAGGTACACTGTAAAGTTGCCTCTCCAGGATTACGATTTCACAGAAGAGTTGTCATGTCTGACTTTTAACAGAGAGCAGCTTGTTAGTCCACTATTGTAGAAGGTGGTGGGGGAAAGCGGAGGGGCCAGCCTTGACTTTATCAACGGAAAAGTTTGTTGCCCTTTGAAAGTACACAGAGCTTTCAGATTGCACGGCTGAACTCTGTAACCTCACCTTGGTCAGGGTAGCCTGTCTTGTTTCGTTTCTGTGTACTCAGCAGATGCTTACGTGAGCGTCTGAAGAGCTCAGTGAGTAGGGTTGTTTCATAAACAAAGGTGAAAGGCAAAGGAATTAGCCAAGTCCCGTCTACCCTCACGTCTAACCATCCGACAGCATTACCACTCAGGCTCGCCTCACCTCACCTCAGCTTACTCAGTATTGATCTGCCAAGACAGGTTAGAAGCAGTACTCCAAAGAGAGAAAAACTAAAATATTAGCCAGAAAAGAGAGAACCGAGTCGGCCGGAGCAGCACTATGTACTTTTTATCCCCTATGACGTGCAGTAATTATTGACACAGTTAGCAATGCGGGTTTGTTTTGAAATGTCCCCCAGCTGTGGAGCAACCGCCGCCAATTGTTGATGCAGGTTATTCCTCGGATCTTGTAAGGATCAGCAGTTCTTTGATGTGGACGGACAGCACGCTGAGCTATCTGTGGCTGTGATCTGGAAGCTCTTAGCCAGCATCCCTGATAGACATGTCGGATTTGTTGGCATTGGGCTCTGTTTTATATAAGCTGTATAGAGGTGTGATCTCAGCTCTAGAGTATTGCAATGCACATATCAGCTTCAATTCAGCTTTTTAAACGTCCTCTTGTTGCCCGCCACAAATTGCATGCAAATCAATTTTCTTTGTGGTTATTAGTACATCCCTTTGTACATGTTTCACTCATGAATATACCTCCACAGTGATGAATGTGCTTCCTGTGATGGCAAATATAACTTTGTATGAGTGATTTCCTTCATGCTGATGGCAAAGCAAGAAACCAATAAAATAGAGAATAAAACAAATTTCCAGTGTACCGAGTCTATTTCTGAAATAGAACGAATGACATTAGCGGGGTAAACACAACCCCATTGACAGTATGAATCCATGCAAGCTAATTGATTGTTTCTAGCTGCGTATCGAAGCCCTTATTGCTCAGCATGGCGGTGCAGAGGAATGGTTGAAAGCCCACCCCTTCTCAGCTCTTTGTCATATATTGGAAGTAATTAGCATGCATTATGGCCTAATGTTGCTTTAAAGGATCTCACTATGTTCTTTGCATGACGGCCGCGGCGGCCATTTGGCACCAGTGAAAGGCTGTGTCGTTCATTCCTTCTCATTAACACAGCAGCAAGTTATTTTAAATCGGGGCTCAGTTGTCGTTCAACTTTAAGCTGTGATGGGCAGGCGCTAATTTAATTGTTGGGTGGCGATGTCAGAAAATAACCACACTGGGAAGTGTAACCAGTGCAACGAATTTCATTGTCAGGTTGTTAATTAGAGGAAAATAAGTGGCTTGCCATGTCAACGTGTTGCGCAGTATTGCGCTGTGATATCCAGCTATTAGCAGAGTCCTGCATCACAGTGTTCTCCTAACTAAGAAGTGCAAGTTATTGGAGCGTTTTGCTCGGTGCTGACAATATCCACCCTGCTCACACAGATACCGAATGTCTTAGTTTTCTGCAGAAGCGCCGGTTGCTGTGAAAGTCAAACATCTGCAGTTCAATGCTCTCTTGCTCTCTCTTGTTCTGTCACACACACACACACACACACACACACACACACACACACACACACACACACACACATATACACTCTTACTCTCTCTTGAACATTTCACCCCTTGCTTCTTGTTTTTCTTCACTCAGCCAGAAACATTGTTTACAGATTGCAGTTGAACCTCGGGGTGTGTGCACGAACACACATCCACTCACGGCACACACACATTACAGAACCCCGAACATCCAATTTTACAGTTTGTATCAACTTTTATCCGTGTCTGTCTGCGTGTGTGTGCTGCGGGAATATGGCTGTTTATGTGCTTTGTGTTCCTGTGTGTGTGTGTGTGTGTTCCCGTTGAGTATGCGTAATGAATCTGTTGTGTGTGTGTTCCTTGGAGGCTCATACACAGGGAGGGCAGGAAGCTATCCATTCTGAGCCTCCAACCCTCAACCTGACCCACACACACCCACAAACACACACACACACACACACACACACACACACACACACACACACACACACACACAAGGTGGAATGAACCAATCACCTCTCTCAAATTCTCAAATTTAAAGTGGAGACATTAGTTAGTTAGTTTTTGTTTTCTGTACCAGTACATTTATTGAAGGTTGTCATGGCAACCTGATGTGCAACTAGTTGTGGAACAGTCCATGGAATCCTATTAGAGCCCCATACTTCGATCCTGGTAAACACATATATTCATAATTCACTGCTCGTATGGTTGCTCCATCTGCAGCAGTGTGTAGGAAATCTCACCCACCCTTAAAACACACACACACACACACACGCAGCGGGTAGCTCTTTGCCTACATGTGTTGTCGTCATCCCTTTCGTTTGACTTCCAGACTTGGAAGCTCTGACGTCAACCAGAATCTCTCTCTCTGTTTGTGTGTGTGTGTTGAATATATGTGTTGTGCTCCACTGGACACAATTATGACACACTGACACATGGCCAAGCGGCACCATTTTCGCTGGCTAGCTTTTTTCACAATAAACACATGCACACACACTTGCTATACAGAGACGCATGTATGTGTCTCCGTATAACGTGCTGATCCGCTGCCCTCTCGCTGAGCTTGGATAAGATTTATGAAAGCAGAGAGGAAGACGGAGGGCAGACGATATTGAGACAAAGAGAGAAACATAGAGAAGAAGAGTGTAAATCACTATTATTTAAATGTTTATGTTCAGCTTTTAACCCGCAGTGTAAAGAAACACATAGAAATACAGATCATATACAGTATATATTGTAGCTGGGGGAGTGAAGGGAGACAACATATTATATGCTACAGTACAGTGTGACACAGAGCCAGCCAGGGGCAGAGTGGAGGGTAAAGACACATTACTGTTTAGCCACATATCAAAGTCTAAAATAGCATTTATGCATGAATTTCTGTAGATTTTATGTATGCGTATATATAGGTTGCTGTGTTACTACTCACTGCTGTTGCTCACTGTCCTCCACTGGAACATGGTTTACTTGTGTGGGCACACAGCAGCCACTGAGCCACCACACTCTTGTACAAGGCAGCAATAAGAAAAAAAAGAGCACCATTATTCCACGAAGCAGACACACAAGGCAGACAAAACCCTTTTCAGATATGCACTCCACTCCGCAAATGTTATTTTACATGTCAGCCTCATTTTTTAATTAGATTAGAGTCTTTTTTCAATACAAATTTTCTCACGGTCTGCCTACTCAGAACCTTGTAACATTCCTCAGGGCTGAATACATAGTTTCACTTTAATGATATAGAAGGTTAGGTCTATGTAAATGTATGAATATACTCATATTGTATATATTAAATCAGCCTCTTGTGCCAACATCTTAAGATAGCATCATAATAAATTTAATACTTAATGTATATTTAAAAAGTGTATATTTTTAAAGATTACAGGATTTTTCTTCTGCTGCACTCCAAAAAAAGGAACAAAAAAGCACAAACAAGAAAAGTTTGATTCATTAGACCATTAGCCAAGCTGCCTTAAATGTTCAACTTTAACTGTAGTGACGTCTGCCCCCTGTATAGCAGAATTTAATAGTCATATCTAATAAAGGATGAAACTAATCAGAAATGGTATTGGAAGAGCTATATGGTGCCCCAACACTGTAATAACGCTGATATAGAGACATGCATGTGATTCTTACATACTCCACTGGGTGTCTGCGTACATTGATGTGTTCCATACGTGTGCAGTTGCTGTGCTTGTAAGTGCGTTCAGTCCACAGAGTCATTAAGTTGGGTTGCAGATGAATACATTTACGTCACACGGGCCCTCATGACTACGCGGATATGGAAAATGTAATTTGGGTTTAAGTGGTCAGCACTGAAGCCGTGGAGATAACCAGCCATTCAATTTAAAAATAAAATTCATCACTGAGGCAGTCAGTGCGAGAACACTCCTCTTCCCTGTTTCCAACCAATCACTGTCCTCTAGCTGTGCTGCAACTGTGGTGTGGAGGAAAATAGATACTATATTTGGAAGCATCATGATCATTCTATCTATGTCTATGTCTATCTATGTAGCTACCTGTCTACTGCATCTGTCTGTCTGTTTGTCTGAAGAGATAGTTTACATGAGAAAAAGAATTTTTTTTTGTGCACTCTGGATGAAATCAGGGGAATTCATTTTGTAAAATGGTGTATTTTTTGCTCACTTCCCATGCATTTAACTCATCATTACATTACATCACCCTCAGTTTCTCGTACACATACACCTGGGAGTGTGTGTACGAGAGACAACAAATACAGAGTGTGCTTAGTATTCCAACAACCTCGCACATCTGTCTGCTTGCTCATTTCCATAATGAGAGAGAGAGAAACAGAGAAGGAGAGACAGAAATAGAATGAAGAATTATGACAATTTGAACAATTTAGCCGTTGTGTTTATTTGTTGAGAGAAAGAAAGATGGAAGTTATTGTGTGTTTTCCGGATCGTACACTGCATATGAATGTGTGTGCCTCAATGTGTGTGCGGCTCTGTAATTTGGTTATTTGAACAGGTTTTATGTTGTGTGAATAGTTTCCACACTCACACAAAGTGAGGAGCTTAAAAACAGAACGTCCTTTGAAAAATGTCAAAGGTTTCCCATAATAAGCCAACAGGCAGTGCCGCTGCATGTGTCTGTATATCTGCTCAGCACTCGTTCATTTGAGCTTGTTTTTCGACTGGAGTCTCATGCAACCCAGTACACTCTGTAACTCCATAATTATGGGTTGGTGTCACTGAAGACAAACACTGTGTGTGTGTGTGTGGGGGGGGCACTATGTGTGTATGTGTACTCTTGTAACTTTAGGAAACTGCTGCATTTACTGTAAATGGATGTTTCGTCCAACCCTTTTTTAGGGTCAGGGTTAAGGGTTACTCCGCAGTTTTAAAAACTTTTCCCCCCATGAAGACATTTTCTAACTAAAGAATAAGAATAAGGCAGATTATTTTACAAGAATAATGACTTTATTGAAGTGCAATATTAAATCACCAGAGTAGCCCTTTAAAGGAGAGAAATAGTTATTAAGACCAATACTAGAAGAAATTACTTTTTCAGATGCATATTGTTGCTTTCTAGTATGAGAACTGCATCTTCACTCCAGTATTAACACAGTCAAATGTGTTTCTGATTTCCTTGACATGCAAGCACATACACATATATATGCACATGCACCAGCTCACAGTGAAGTGTTTTATGAATGTGTCTTGCTTGATATATGGTCGAGTGGATTGTGTATCAAATAACTGCAAGTCAGTTGCCACACACACATGCACTCAACACATGCTGCACACAAGTGGAATTTCATTGCAAGTGAGCTCGCATCTCTCTCTCACGCACGCACGCACGCACACACACACACACACGGCCACGCACACATCTTGCAGGAAACAAGGCATCCAGTGTGAGTCCCTCCACATGTGATGTGTATTAGCTGTGACATTTCTCACTGGTGTCAGACAGCTCTCATCTCCCACAGCTGTCTCCTGTCACTACACTGCAAAAACGGCATCTTGCAGTAACACGTATTGAGACTTAAAATAAGTTCATTAACAGGTTGGCCCCTTTGTTCCGTAATTTTTGTATCTTTTTACTAATTTTTCTGTATTAAGTGACAGTTTGTGCCACCTCCACTTCATCAAGATGTTACGGCTTGATTCAGGGACACAATCATAAGTGGTAGTACTAGAGATTCTTGTTTTTTAAATATTGCCTGATAGGTTGAATCAGTGTTTAATCAGCTGTGATAGTGGCAGAATTAATGTTTGAGGAGAAAAATGACTCCACACTTAAACTGGATGTTTTTTTAATTTATTTATTTATTTTTTTGCAGTGTGCATTCCTCTCCTTAATCCTTTTGCTATCCATCTCCTCCCTTGAAACTAACACACAAACACATTCCACACAAACACAGGCATTACCAAAGACTAGATTACAATCCCAAGCTACACACACCCTTTCCACACACACATACACACAAAACAGCATAAAGACCTCTAACTGTGGCTACAACCTACCAGGTGTGTTTATGTCTGCAGGAAATGTTGAAAACATATGCATGTGTATGGGTTCTAGTGAATAATGAGTGTGTATGTGTGTGTGTGTGTGTGAGAGAGTGTGTGTAATTCAGTCTATTAGTCCCGGATGTAGCTCATGCATGGTTGTTGAGGGAATGGGGGCACTGGGCGGCACTACTGCTGCTGTGGAAGAAGTCGCTGTAACTCTGGCTCACAGGCTCTCTGGAAGTATGTAAGGGGAGGGGAGGCTCTGTGGTCAGATTGACGGTGAACTGTAAAACAGTGGTTCCCAACCTGCAGGTCAGGACCCCCACAAAGGGTCACCCAGGTAGAAAGAAAGAAAGAACTTTTTTTTCTGCTGCACAAAATGATGTTTTATTTTCAGACTTTTCTCTAGGATTTGCTTTCTGATCATTGCTCTTTTGAACGAAGGGTTGCAAGTACAATGCAATACACTAAAAAGTAGTGGGAAGAGAAGAAACAGAGAGACCGAGTTGAACGGGGAGGGAAAGAACAACAGAAGGAGGAAGGGTAAAATAACGCGAAGGAAGGGATGGAGTTGAGGAAAGAAAATAAAGGTAAGAAGGAAGACGTAAGGGAGGGGGAAGCAGAAAAAAAGAAGTAGAAGGGAAAGAAAGAAATTAGTCTGGGAGAGTGAGGGCATGGCAGGTTGGGCAACAACTCAAACATAAGCGCCACAATCCTGCATACTGAGAATATTAAGTTATCATCGTTCAGAAATTGACCTGAACTGAAATTCGCCTTTGATTTATCTCCCTCCTCCTCCTCCTCCTTTTTTTCTCTTTCTCTTTCTCTTTCTCTTTCTCTCTCTCTCTCTCTCTCTCTCTCTCTCTCTCGCAGAAATCCCTTCCACTTTGCCCCAGCGCTGAGGGCTTGTCAGCCTGGGGGGAGGACTTAGCACCTTTAGTGTGTGTGTGTGTGTGTGTGTGTGTGTGGGAGAGAGAGCATGTGTGCGTTTGTCAGAAGCAGATAGAGAAATGTAATTAAACAGGTTGGTCCAATTGGTGCCTCTCATAGACAACAGCTTGCCTCACACTCGTACACAGCACACTTCTTGAGCAGCCCCAGAATGCATTGCTCCATCAGTAGCTCAGTTGTCCCCCTCTTGGTCATATCAAAGGCCAACATCACTGAATGACTTTTAATAAAAGATCAAAATCGTCTCGATCAAGCCAATAAATCATTGCAGAGCTCAAATCTGTATTGCCGAGTGAATCGTCATCTGTGTATTTTCTAAGTTGGACCCCTGAGAGGCAAGACATTTCCTCTTGTTCAAAATGAGACTGTTATGTGAGAGCAGAGGCACTACAAGGAAAAAAAAAAAAGAATGTGCAATTACCTCAGCGCCATGCTGGGTTCATCTGATGCCACGCTACGATTCAATCACCCTCCCCGACCAGTTCCATTATAGATGAAGAATCCATGTTCCTCTCAGGAACAGGGATTGGTTTGGGTGATGATGTGAAGCTTCTTATTTTTGTCTTTCAACCAGATAACAGTGAGTTTTCTGGTATTCTTTTCCCGTCTGGAGTGGCTCTGAACTGGAGCTGTTAGAGATGGCAGCCAGGTTCAACGCTCCTGTTTGACAGCCGCACAGGTCAGGAGCTGCTACAGAGAGGCAGGGCAGTGGCAGGGGCAGGGGCAGATGGAAGCCAACACGCGCACACACACACACACACACACACACACACACACACACACACTTTCAGTTCCTGGGGCAGTGTTAGATTGGTCACAGTAGTCCTTCTGCAAAAGATGAGATATGGTGTTGGAAATAGGAGGTGGCTAGCTTCAGGGACTTGATACACACAAACACATGCTCACATATGAACACATGCATACACACACACAGTCATTATAATTCATCAGCACACCCTCTAGCCAATGCAGGTAAACAAACAGGGATTGGTGTTTGTCAAAGGATGCGCCATAAAGCCAACTTAAGTACAAGATGATATCTAGTCTATCCCTGCTGCTCACTGTCCAAATACATTTTCTATGCAAACCCAAACCAGCTCAAAATTGGCTTTTTACTGTACACCCTAGCACATATGGAGTAAACAGTGATACATGTTGAATTATGTTCCAGTCCAGGCCTGTTCAATGAATGGTTTAGGGATGTGTGGTTGTCTTTGAAGGGATCTCACTGAGTCCCCATGAAGTTAAGTTTTGCAAACAGCCATACATATTTACCTCTCTTAGATGCAGCTTTGAGTAATGTTTTAAATCTCTAAAAGTCGCAATCTGCAACATTTTATGTAGATTTATCTCTGTTTCGCTGCTCCCATCTGTAGACCATTGACTGAATGCAGTGAATTATTCAGTCGATATCCAATCATCAAAAGTTTTAACACTGGGGGAAAGTCCTTTGTCACACAGGAAATGATGTGCTTTACATGCAGCAAACAGAAGAAGAGCTGGGTAGTAAGTAGTCGAACACAGTAGGTTAGTATGAACAGTTTTTTATTAGAAAAGATAAAGGTAAGAGCACCACCTGGAGAAACATCATCAACAGAAAATAAAGGAAAACCACCTCTCAGCCACCCATACAGTAGGGGATTTCAGGTAATTACAAAGTTAAAACAGCACAGCACACAGTTACAAAAGCAAACAAAAATGTTTATCAGGGCTCCAGGGTGCGATTTAACATTTTTATTGGTTGCGCCTGAAATATGGCAGGTCTGATTTAAAAAAAATGTATAAAAATATTTTTTAACAAACAGCAACTGGGTGTGCAGACATTTGCCTCTGAACAAATAAAACACATTGCCACGCATGTCTCTCCCTGTGTGTGTGTGTGTGTGTGTGTGTGCGCGCGCGCGCAGCAGTTAAGAGTCAGAAATGAAAATTATTATTATTATAAATATTATAATTATGAAAAAGAGGTCTGTTCAAATCACGGATTTGACATTGCCTACATATCATTCATGATTGATGGAGATACAGACATTTCCACAAAGGAGTGTTGCGATAGGGGAGACTGGCCAACATGGAGGTGGAGCATGCCAATGCGCAAGGTGCATGTACAGCAGTGTTATACATAGTAACCCCAATAACTGGTTACAGAAATAAGACATGCAACAAATATAGTTATTATTCAGATATGAATAATATGATATGATTCTAATCATCTATAGGGCCCTTACTATTATTGGGGGCACCTAAATGAAAAAGTTAGGCGCACCAGTGCCACTGTTAATCTTTAACTCACATCAAATATGCACCTTTCATATTATAATCCTCACAATTTTCATTATGTAAAAGCCTATTTTTGATACTACTGTATTTATAGCCATAGCCACACACCGGATGTGATGCCAACTGTTTACCTTCTTATAGTTTTCTTTATTAAAACACATGACACAATTAAAGGGAAACTCAGCTGGAGGCAACACTGAGTGGTGAGAGTGAACAAAAACAGGGAAATTGTGGACCGCTAAACCAAAACAACGAGCTGAAAGATGCTAAAAGAGCTGATGGGAACTGCAGAGTCAGAGTCACAATCCACTTAGTTATTTGGCCCACTGCTCATATAGAAATATTGCTCAGTGCAGCTTTTATGATTATATCTTTAAACATGGTAGGAAATTAAATAACACACTGATAAAGAACAGAATAATAAATAATAGAAATCAAAAACTGAAAAAAACAGTTTGAGCATTATTTAAAAGTTAGTTGGTTTAAGATTTTCAGAAAGCCCAACTTCCTTAAAGCCAGTCTCTGTCATGATCTTGGCCATTTCTATCACTGAACACATTATGCTAATGGAAAGAATCAAGGCCTGCTCTGTCAAAGAGCTGCTGCTGCTTTTAGAGGGAGTGTTCAGGTTCATCAAGTTTTAATGAGCCAGGAGAGAAATCAGCAGAGACATCGCACACTTCACTTTATCCCAGCACACTCCTCTGAACTATGCAGCACAGGTACACCAGAGCTGTCAGTTGTCTTTTTTAGCAGCTCTCTTTTTATTTAGTAAAAGGCTTTCAATCTAGATTAAACACAGCTAATATTGCACATCATGAAAAGGATAATCACAGTAATGCTTTTTGCCTTCCTAAAAAAGCGAGACTTGGCTATGCAGGCAGGATGTAAACGCCCAACCAAAGCTTGTACTTTCATCTCTATGGTCTCTTCCTCTGTTTTGGTTTGAATTGGGTTTTTACTGTTGTTTCTCAGGGGACTCTGAGAAAATGTAGCTACATTATTTAAGAAAGATATATGCTTGCAAATGTATTCACACGTCCTTGTTTAAATATTTGAAATGTTTTTGTTTGTACTTACAAGCTGTGGCAAAGGTTTATTTTTTATTTTTGTAGAGGCTGTTTAATGGGATGAGCCAAATGTGGTGGACAGGGATTGGTTGGGACGGGGAAATCACAATGCATCAAAAACATTTGAGATCAGATAGGATGAATTTGGGTCATTGCGGCAGCAGACAACGTAGACCAAAGCGAATACAGACTGTTGAAGATAAAACCGATTTTGAAAGATTAACAGATGAGAATGTCATAATACACCCGGCTCACAGTTTTATTTGATGCACAGTTTTAGGTTCACAGCTTGTCATCACATTACTTTGGGGGAAAATGTGAGGCTAGACAAAGTTTAATTCCCAAATCAGACTAAAGCTTTTGCACCTGGTTGATTTCTCACTGAGCCACCTCCATGACATATGAGTTAACTCCTGATAGAGACTGACAAATGCAGTTGAAAGCTTCCAGAAAAAGACAGTGAGTGGACCTTGAGTTGCAAATATTTTTTTTTTGTCTAAGTAGAATGAACTTTCTAGGGCTGCCCCCCTAATAGTCAACCAAAACGTTAGTTGATGAGAAGAGTCTTAAACGAGCAAGTTTTCATTGGTCGGTTAGTCACAGAAAAACCCCCTCAAACTTCATTCGGGAGCTGGAGCTTGTCTTCAGGGCCAGGACGAAAGTATCAGGGGGCCGACTGCAGCACTGACCTTTTCTCTTGAAACACGGAGTCTGGAACATGGGACAGCCTTGTCGCGCTGCTGTGATGCGTTTGGTCTTCAAATCACGGATGTATTATAAGAATGTGCTTCAAACGCAGCCTTTGAAGGATGCTGCCCCTGAATTGAGACACAGCTGCCGTGAAGTCCACACAAAGTACAGCCCGTCATTGAGTCCGCAGCCGAAAATCAGCCCGATCCCATCAGAGTTATAGTAGAAACACTGAATTTTCACTTGGTAAGTAAAAAATACAAAACTGTTTTCAGTTTTTAAGCTAATGTTTATTTGTTGAAGATTGTAAATCTGTTAGACCTAGGCTTATTATCAGTGAAGGTTTAATTCATCATGCTAGCCTATCTTTGGTGCTAGCCAAGGTAAAGTTGACAGAGACAGGGGAGGGACGATGTTATGTTATTCTGTGTTGAAATACATTATCAAAATGTTCAGTCTCCTTGCTGGTTGTTCCGACACAGCTTCGTCATTAACAGGCAGCTCGCTTTGTACGTGCGCTTGTAATATTTACTGAAATAATTAATTTAATATAAACGTGCGACAACTAGTCAACTAATGGCTTGAACTAACGACTGCTAGTCGACTAGGAAACTCTTTGGTTGGGGGCAGCCCTAGAACTTTCATTCTTCTGTCTTTACCTTCCGTATTGTCATGTTGTTTTCCTCCTTACTTAAAAGTCCACAGTGGTTGCTTAGTGGAACTTGCATATCATCTAATATTTATATCATGACATTTTGACAGACAGACCTCCTTTACTGTCAAACACTGATGTGCAAGATTCCAGCTTTAATGTTCCACCTCAATATGAATAATTATACTGATGGAAGAAGATACATTCAAATATATGAGTAGAGGACTCTTTAATATGTCCAGATTGCTAAACATTGCAGATGGAGGTAACATATGCAACACATATTCCTACATGAAGATGAGTCATTATGCTCGCAGTGTTGCAGTGTTTTTCCTGTGGGAAATTTCTCTTTGACAAGTGCAGTTGCATCCTAATTAAGATAAGAAAGACGCCAAAGTTCGTGTCAGTCAGTGCTTCTGTATTTTTGAGCTCTGTGAGTGCAACAGCATGGTGCTCTGCTGCCATTTACTGAGGCTTTTATCCAGCTTTACTTACTGTGAATGCAAACATATGTAGGCCCAGGTGGAAAGTGGAGCCATAACTCCATGTCATCAGCCATGTCATCTCACTGAGCTGCAGCACCACACGCGCCTCACACTAGGAGACCTATATTATAGAGATATATTACACTACCATGAGCACATACAGTATGAGCTGCGCTGAGATGGTATGACCAGAGGCTGTATCAGTGAGCAGAATCAAAAGTGAGGATCACGATTTCTCCGCTCTGTGCCTTGAGTAAGACACATGCATACAAACTTGAGCCACGCACACCATCTGCATTCACAGTTTGAGCTTCTGCCATGTGGGAGAAGGTGCAGGGATTCACAAGAGTCTGTAGAGAAAAAAAAAGAAAGACTTAATAGTGTATTCCACACAGATATGCAACTTTGAACTGTTGGGGAAAGATAAGACACTAATTGGAGCTCTCTGTAATGTAATTACACCTTCACTCTTTGTGATAAAAAATTAATTCTCTTGGTGCTATTTACCATCTCATTTACACTACTGGATATCTTGTACTGTTAAAATTTAATGTAATTGGGTGAAGACAGAGGAAACGTAACATCATGGTGGACATTAAACCTCATCTAACACACATACATATCACACATACACTGATTATACTTGTTCTTCTTTTCCTTCTCCGTATTCTCTCCCAGCAGCACCTCCATATAGCTCAACAAGCTGAAGTGGGATGGCACAGTGTTCATAGTGTTGAAATAGCACCTGTAAGAAATCAAAGCTTGCTGCAAAAAAAAAAAAAAAAACAGACAAGAAAAAGGCAAAAAATAGTCAGCACTTAGGAAATGGAGGTGTGTGCTCTCAAATTTCCTCATAGGATTTTCACCATTTCCCTGCTTCATTTAATTTTGTTGGGAAATTGATTGAAGTATTTGTCCCATCTCTGCCGCTTTAGGTTTAAGCATTCGACACACCAAAATATACTTGAAAAGGAGGCTTGTGTGGTACCTGTTTTGCTGCATGTCAAAGTTTTTGTAGTTTTTAAACCTGCGGATCGTCCACAGTGGGATAAGGACTCAAGGATAGTCAAGGATTATGCAGGATTGCTCCTGCATTGCATAAGCTAATATAGAGTCTCTTTGGCTTTATGTGTTTGGGTGTTGGTGGGGCCATATGCTGCTGCCTGAGGGCCCAACAGGGGATCAGTGCTGAGCAGGAAACGTTGTGTTATTAATACCCCAGGTGCAACATTGTACGTCTTCCTCAGGACCTCATTTTTAACTCTCCCACCTCCACAGAGTCAAGGATTAATGTGTGTGTTTGAGTGTGTCAGGTATGAGTTCCTTTTCCAGTCTTTGTGTCTAAAGTCTTTAGTCTGCCCTTGACTCTGGATCCGGAAAAATACAGTGTGAATAAGGCAATGTTGATCATACTATTTTTAGACAGAGTGCTGGGAAATATATCAATTATTGAAGCCTGTGTGTGTGTGTGTTTGTGTGTCTGTCTGTCTGTCTGTGGGTGTGCAGGCTGGAGGAGTTCTGTGGGAAGAGAGAATTGGTGTAAAGATTAATAATGAAGGACTGAAGTGTCAAAGAAAGAGAGTGAAAGGAGGGAGAGGAGACGGGATAGATGAGTATACAGGTGGAGTGTGTGTGTGTGTGTGTGGAGAGAGTGGGGGTTGGTACTGCCTGTTCTTGTACCTGGGGTGATAATAACTCAGTCCAACACATTTTCTGACACATTTCTCGGCACTAACACTTGACTGGCTCGGAATATTAGAAAAAACCCTCTTGCGGATGAACACTTTGAGTCTGTTTGGTTTCAGATCAGTGATACTCTCCAAGCCATTATCTCCATATTTCAAGTTTGAGTGTGAGTTCATTTGCTTTTGTCATCCAACAAAAAAAAAAAAAAAATAGATGTGCTAAAGTATCTTCAACACTCATGAGAGGTCTTGAATTTTTCACTGTGTTTAGCATCAGGCTTGCTTTTGGTGCAGCTATAAAATACCCCTGCTGTTTACAGATTCTTTAAACTCAGAGATGTGCAGTCAGAAAGTTTTTAAATTATGCAAATACGAATTTACAGAGGGGGTCAACAGATTCTTTGTATGTGTTGATGCGTGGATGCGGAGGGAAGTGAATTAGGCCTTGTTCACACATTTCAACGTGTGATACATCGTGATTCAACGTGGCAGGCTCTCTCTTGCCTTTCATGAGCCTGAAGCTTGCAAGTGTGTTTGTGTCGAGCATGTACGTAATTTACGTTCTCAGCTCCAATTGGGCAGTTATTCTCTCACAGTGCCGTTACACCAGTTTCTAGCGCGATGTGTTTTTTCTTCATTGTTGTTCTCATTCAAGTCCAGAGAGAGCATTAATGTTAGGTTATATCTGAGAGAATTAGTAAGCCATTAACTGTGACAGTCAGACTTTCCTCAAATTCAGTTTAAATGAGTATTGTAGAATATAAATAACTATGTGCTTTTGTTTAACTAGGGAATCAAAACAGGTGTTATTGGTTGTCACCAAGTTGTCGCCCCCGCAAGTGTAACAGGAGTATATTTCAATCAGGAGAGACTATTTATTGACACGTGCATAATAAAGATGAGAAATGTGAAGAGTCTTTGGCAATTAGACCGAAGTGACGTCATCATATTTTATGGGGGGTAGAGAAGCCGTGAGCAGTATAGAATACCCCTGTTTTCACACACTGAGTACTATAGCACCCCCCATGATTAATAATTCGACTTGAGATGTGAAAACAGTGGAGTCTCCTTTAAGGCCACAAATTACATCCACATTGTGATGAATTACCATCTTTTGTGGCAATGAATCATGTGAATGTGACAGCAGCAGTACTTAAATGTTCTTATTTATCACTTTCTTATTGTTACATTCGCTCTCAGGGAGTCATTTAAAATTAGACCCAAATCGCATTCATTCTTACATTCAAACAGAGCGGTTCTCCAAAAACATGCCAAAAGCAGTTTCCAGTTGAAAATAGTCTGATTTTGCCAGCGGTTATTCTGTTCTCATGTCTGATTACAGAGTGCATAAAACAATAGAAGAAAATTAATTTTGAATTTTGAATTGAGTGCTCAGCCTGGCCACAGCAACAGGCAGATATAAGAAAACATGGCTGCCAAAAGAGGAGCGAATGTACCAACAGTGTGGAGGAACTGCTGTAGAGGCAGAGCAGCCCTTTCTCACACAGTGCCCAATATTTAAACCTGTCCGGGATCAGTTCTTCCCAAAATTCAATGATAATCATCCACATTTTATTAACTCAGAAAACAGAAAACTAAAGATTGTACTAGGGGATATGAAAAAGAGTTGCGTTCTCGCAGGACAGTTTGTCTCTGCCTGCCACAACACGAGGGAATCAGAATCATGTTTGTTTGTTCATCAAGCACTTTGGTTTGGCTGTTGTAGTTTGGTACGCTGTTCAAAATGTATATGTACATACAGTAAATGTATATGTATAGATTTCTTTGTATTGTAACTGTCATCATCCATTATTCATATGGTGCTTTGGCAATTCTGAATTTTGTTATGGTCATGCCAATGAAACTATTTGAATTTTGAAAATTAATTTGGCTCATTGGAAATGGCTCATGCCCTGCATGTGCATGAAACATTTTGTAAAAACAAAGCAAAGCTCTCAGTGATTCAGTTATATTTCATTCTTTGGTGTAATTTCCTGTATATTTCTGCCATTGCTGTCACAGGTCTCAGCCCTGCCCAGCTACTGATTGGTCTCATTTTAGTAAAGGAGCGGACGGTTGAAGATTTGCACCTGACTGCTTTGACAGTTATTAAATGCTATTCAGTTCAGGGCAGATGGATATTAAAAAATATATCAGAGCGACAAAACAGTGCGAGATGTGTCCATCCTTCTATTCAGCGAGACGCTGTCTGTGTTTGTTGACTGATGAAGCTGGATTGAAATGTAATCGACAGGGCAGCTAAGAGAATGACTTTTTTATTGAAGCCATCTGTGTTGTATCCGTGTAAATGTTTTCGCAAGCAAGGCATCAATTCACACTATCTACACCAATCAAGGCTCTTTATTTGAACACCCCCTCCATGCATGCACACACAAAGTTTAGGTCAAAGGTCAGACTCCCACCCCCATGTCACCTCCCATTATTTCCAGCCTAATTTCCAGGATGTAGATGGTCTCATGTGGAGCTGAATATATACGAGTATGGTTGAAGCATGAATATGGAAGAGCCCCAGCTACCACTCATGCAGACACACACACACATACACACACACACACACACACACACACACACACACACACACACACACACACACACACACACACCAGTGTCTGGCCAGTCACAAACCCCCACCCAAACCAGCTGGATATCATCTGCAGGGAGGTGATGGACATTGAACAACACAACCCCACCCAGCCTCATGTACTATTCATAATGACCTTTCCACCGCCCCTTTCTCCATCCCCAACACACACACACACACACACACACACACACACACACACACACACACACACGCACACCTCAGCCATCATGGACTGGTCCAACCTGTGGCCCCTTTGTAGCTCATGCAGGTGCATTTAATGTCACTACTGTTAACGTTTTAGTCCAGGCATCAGTGAGTGTGTGCACATCAGCATGGCAGTAGGGTCACATAATAAAGCAAACTAGCCAAATAGTGAAAACACTCCTGCCTTCATTCAGGCAAACCTTGATGGGAAAGAGAAAGAAACATGAGAGCAAGAGGATGCATGGATGGATGGATAGATAGATGGATGTTTGGATGGATGGGACTGGGACAAGCAAGCCTGTGGTTTTGTAAGTTAAGTTGGTATGAATTGACCACACATGATGGAGAAGTATAGGTGGGAAAAGTTAATTAACAACACTTTCCCTTCCTTCAGTGACTTATGTTGAGGTGCCCTTGAACAAGGCATTTTACAGTCAGCTGCTGCAGTGGAGCAGCTCAGCAGTGTGTGTGGAATGTGTGGAAATATATGATTGTAAATGATTGTGTGAGTTGAGAAAGAGCCTGGAGGCCAATCAGTTGAGTGTTGGTAAAGATAAAGCAAAGGAAAAGTGAAGGTTAAAAGATTACGTATTTTAATGTTTAAGTAGCCCAATGATGAGCATCAAATTAACATTATGCTCTATGTTGCAGGTATACCAAGTTGTTTTTCCCCCACTGTGCATTGTTAACTTACACATTGCTCCCAGCTTTGCAGGGCACAGCAGGTTTATTTTCATCATAGTTTAGATAGACAATGAGATGACTGTGGTGGGAGTTAGATAGCTTTACCTACTATCAGTATAAATGAGAATTACTTTTAAAAAGAGTAATTTAAAAGCCTGGGAGTGTATCATTTTCTTGTTTGGAGACAGCAAAGCTTCAATTTATTTGGCCTTATAAGTAGAGCCTGCATAAATGTGAATAATCTACCTGAAATAAGTGATATTTTGCATACTGGTTAAAAATTACTCCGTGTAATGTGAAAGGGTTAGTAGTACTGCCAAACTCACTGAGAATGAACATCCAACACTGCAGCTCTATGCAGCCTTTAGCTGATTCTTTTTGTTCTCCAGCTGAACATTGACTAGACCTCACCCCATATAAAACCACAGGCAGCGACAAAAACGCTACAAATAGCCAAGTGTGCTCATTACGAACCAGCAGAGGAATGAAGAGTACTCGTGAAGAAATTCGAACCTAGCATCCTAAAGCTAGCTACATCTACATCAACTAAACATATTTTTCTCAGGAGTTAAAAGACCAGTAATAATTGAATTACAATTGCCAGGTGAAATACGACTTCAATGGGATGCTAATGTTTCTCCGTGTCTGCGGGATGTGTAACTAAGCAGCTGTTTGCTAACACATCAGCTATAACATCTTGATAAGCCAACGGTTTATGAGGGCTGTTTCAGTGAGTTAGTTTTGGAGTCTTTCTGTCCTGTAGAATTAAAACATTACTTAATGGGGCCTTAAAAACAAATGAAATCACTCTCTTTTAAATCCTGAATCAGTCATTATAAGTCATTATGTGCTTTTTTTAAGGCATATTTAGTGTACTGGTAAACTGTATTTTGTTGGTTTTTTTATCAGAGACACACCATGTGTATTAACAGATTCAAACCCCTGAGAAAATTTATGAATTAGAAGCATTAACATGAATCTGTTTTGGTGCTGGTTATTAGAAATTCTGATTCATATGTTGCAGCTTAAGTACTGTTCTATGGGGAAATTCTTTTTATGAAATGACAGGGATATTATTACAATAGAAATTGTCAGTGGCCGTGAACAGAATTAAATGCTCTCAATTTGGTCATGCTGTAATGCACTTAACAATTTCATCATTCTCTGTGTTAACTGTTAAGTAAAGCTAAGTATCTGTTGTAGCCTGCGCAGTATTGGATGCTCCAACCAGAGGTGACACACACACTAACACTTTAGCCGACTTCTTTGTATCTCCTGCTGTCGTGTATGAAAATGAAATCGCTGCATGCATAATGGGAAACAAGGCCCTTGGGTCTCTCTCTCTCGCTCTCTCTCTGTTTCCACATTATTTTACCTAACGAAAGCAGTTGTTAATTTTCATATCTTTACTACACAGATATCCATAAATTTATGCTTGGAAAATACATAGCCACCACCACTTACCATATGAATAGCCTTACATTTAGCTTAAGTGATTCAAGTTAATGCAGTCTGGCACTCTATTAAATGGAAAGAGAATCTGATGCAATCTAAATTTCAAGGCTGCTCGCCTCAAATGTTCTGGCTTCCTCTCCAATGACAAACTCTCCACACATTTGCCTAGTTTAGCAGCAGCAAACCCACATACTGCTGTCACCTTACTCTGCCTTCAAGTGCTTTTGGAGATATCATAATTACACATTGAGCGCAAATGAACAAGCCAGCAAAGGGGTTAACATGACTCATAAAGTTGGAATTTCCTATGATGTGGGAGCTGCTGACATATATATAATTGGTGATGAGAGCGCTTTAAAAATTCATGGTTAAAAGTGATTTAATGATGTGTTGCTGGTTTTATGTACATAAATAGTACAGTGTAATGATTCTATTATTAATATTGTGCATATGTACAAGTCCCCTTGGACATGTACTCAAGTAAGCTCTGTCCTGGTTGCTTTTCAAAATAACAGCCACTAACTCACAGCCACACTGTCCATTTTGTTGTTTTATCCAAAAGAACTTGAACGTGTGACAAGTCATATGTACAGTTTGTGAACTTGGAAGATGGAGCTTATGAGAAGAGCTTGAAGGCAGCGTTAGACAGTAGCAGCCAAATCATTTCAGAGAAGCACTCCATATGAAAAGAAAACAAAAGGCTGGCAAGGAGACACATGCTGTAATGTTTTCCTGAGCCAAGGACGGCTCCTATCAAAATGAAAATGAGGGCTTCGAGACAGGATTTTGCTCAGTGTTCACCTGCAGCCCAAAATGCCTTGTATCATTCTGTATCGCTCTGAAATTAAACAACAAGTGCTAAGAAACTACATTTGTTCCAGGCTTCATTTTGCATTTGATCACACATGAAATCATGCTTGCGATGTAATTCCACCTGTCTCACTTTCCAAGCTTGTCTCAAGCCCACCTAACTGGAGCTAAACTAATTCAGCCTGACATGATCCCTGCTGATACATTGTCAGGATGCGGTGTCCTAATCGGCCTCAGACATATGTCATTCAGGCTAGGGATCATTAGCGTGCCCTCCGGGGGGAAACATATCATGCAACTGAGTCGATGATGACTCAGAAATGAATACCTTCCCCACGTTCTCTCTTCCCACTCTGTTCCCAAAGGTAGAAAGGGAAAACGGCTGCAGAACAAGCGTAGAGAGCGAGCACGAAACTGCGGAGACAAAGAGAAGCATTTATCTGGGTTTCCATATGTGTTTAACATTGGGTGAAGCTAAATCACTCAGCCAAAAAGCCTTTAATATATGAAACATGCTTGCCATATGTTTTTAAAGACTGTCTCATTTGCAGGCGATGTGTTTGTCACCGCACATTAAAAGTGTTTTCCATTTAAATTGGTTGGCGTACGGCGTGATAGATAAGCTCCAAAGTGAAAAGGGACAGAATAGGGAGGGAGCGAAACCAGTGTCTGTGAGTGAAACATGTTTTGTTGTCATACTTTTGCATTTGTGTTCACACATTTCCATTTTAATTTTGACCCACTTGTTGACAAAGAGAAGTGTTGCACGGTAATGGAGTACAATTAAAAGCAGTTTAATTGCTACGAAATAGGTTATTTCGGTCGTTTTTCTCCTCCATAGCTGAACTGATCTCTTCCCTTACACCTGTCTGTCAAGATCAGACCTCACACACACAAACACACTCAGTGGTCTCAGATGAAATATACACATCATTGAAGTTGGCCCCAGAACAGGTAGCACACACCTGCAGGCGCTCACTTGTTGTTGCACACACACACACACACACACACACACACACACACACACACACACACACACACACACACACACACACTTGTTTGTGTATCCTAGATGGATCAGCGATAGGTTTTCACTCTGTTCCGTTGGCTGCACAGACCATTAACACACACACACACACACACACCCACACACACACACACACACACACACACACACACACACACACACACACACACACACACACACAAACCAGCCTTGGAATGCATTGTCTCAGAGCAGAACAGGATCTCACGCGCCCTCACACATAGACGCACATTCACTCACACAGAAAAACACACACAGCAGTCAAGGCTCCACTGGACGTGGAAGCAACCAGCAGCAAACATTGCCTTCCTTCTTTCCATCTCGCCACAGGGCATAGCAGTGGGGTGTTACACAGCTTCACTTGGCATTCAATAAGTGTGTGTGTATGTGTGTGTGTTATATGAGTCTCTTATTCCAAAGCTGGTTTGAAGAATTCCAGTACTTATAAAACAGTTAAGGGTAAACCACCATCCCTGATTGTGCTTTTATTTTGAAATCCCAGTGGGAAATGCATACTTGTATTGCATAAATCAAGGCAGTAAAGTGGCTGTGATTTCCAGCTGTGCCCACAATTTCATACAAGTAAATTTGCCTCTTTACAACTACTAATGCATGAAGCTTAGAGGTGGTGCTGACAGCTAATTTCGGAGGGTAAGTGTACCTGAATGATTTGCACACTTTTCCAACAAAGTGAAGTCGCTCGCCAGTTGGAATGGCCTCAATTTACCTGACATCTTAGCTCCACTTGTTTAGCCTTCACTCCTCCTGTGCAGTCAGAATCTGGATCCACTCTGGCGCTTTTCTGTTCTGTTAGTGCAGTTCGTTGGATTGCACATTTTGTTGGATGAATGCAGCGGCCATAAAAGTCACCCACAGTGGCCGACTTAATTTCGTTAAAGTTAAACTTTACAGCAAAGGCAGTAAAGTTGGCTCTCCTAAAGTCAGTCCTATTTTTCGTGGTGAGTTTAAAGCTCTGACCCATGGGCTTCAGCGTGTTTTTTCCCCTCTGATGATCCTGTTTTTTTATATAATATAAACTCTGCTGAAGTCTTCTTCTTTTATTACCCCCCCTTTTCTGCTCATACAGCACATATTCATAATGCTGCAAACTATTCATGCTTCATAGTTTCCTTTCATCCATTTCCAATTAAGATGATGTTGAAATGTCTTTGTTGGCTGTATGTTGTTCAGTAACTCTCCTCTTTTTCATATGATTTTTCTTTACTGTGCACCAGTCTTTCCTGCTAAAAAGGCCCATTTTCAACATTGAGATCATTTACGATTCATCTTATTTACATTGTAGTTATGTTATGTGTACATGCATATGTGTTTAGTTTCGCTGACAACAACAATCTGAGAGAAAGTATGTGGTTACTGTGTTGTCAAGGACACAGTGGTTAGCAAATAATAATTACTTCAATTGATTGAAGAATAATATTAAACATGCTGAAAGTCGTGAATGTTTTTGCATTTTTACCAAAATGTAATGTTTATTGTAGGGCTGGGCTGTAACTCAATAAGTAAAATCATACTGTGATGATATGATCTTATGTTCAAATTAATGAAGCTGTAATCAAAAACTAAAAAAATCATTAAAGTTTTCATTTGATCATTTGACACGTATGAAAAGTTTTCAGTTCATTCTTTTCAACATCAGTTATCAGTTTGAGTAATTATTTAATTGGATTCATTTTAATTGAATTCGTTCATTCATTCATTCATTTATTCAGCACTGCAACTCAATCTATAACTGTTCTAAGGATATGAAGACTCTCTCTCTCTCTCTCTCTCTCTCTCTCTCTCTCTCTGTTTGTCACTGTCACGGGAGTCTATTGGCTTGGAAAGGGGAACACTGTGGCAGCTATTAATTATGTTGGGTGCTAACTGCCAAGTCATATTGTGTGTGTGTGTACGCGCATCTGCACACCTGCCATGAGCTTTTGTAGAAGTCTCTCGCACGCTCAAACACTCACACTTAACCAGCTACTGGTCAGTCAGAGAGCCAATCGAGATCTGTTTGCTGCATGATGAGGAGGCTTCCTACGTACACACAGACACACACACACACACACCAAACTAGCACACTCAAACTAGCCGCCTCACACCAATACTGGGCCAGAGAACGAGAGGGAGAGTGAAAGAAAGGTGGGAGGGAGAGAACAAAACAACAGGGTGTGTGCTGGAGAGAAAGATGGAGGTATGTGTGTTTGTGGACATGTAACAACAATGGGACAGTGCATAGGCGGATAATCATACAGAAGCATAGTTCTGTATCATGATGTGTCTATGCACTGTTCTGTCCATGCTTGTATATATATTTGCTCATACTCCACCCATGTAGCTTCATGTCAATGCTGGTACCAGTTAATCTCGCAACAATGGGCACATTTTCACACAGGTGTTGATTTCTCCCAGAACACCACCAATTATTGGCGCTAGTGATTTGTAAGGCTCCCCTCAGACTACACTGAGCAAATGCTGTGAGACAGAAAAAGCATAAAGTCTTAGTATTTTATGCAGAAACTCACATTTTACATACAGAAAGCTGCTAGGTAAAAAATAGTCTCTACAGATCTGACAATGCAGTTGAACTTCTGAGCACAGACTCTCGAGATTTAGTAAGAATAAAATACAAGATTCACAAAAATAAAAATGTTCACTTTCCTATGGAGGTAAGCAGGCATAATGCTGAACCCAAAGAACTGCAGTTGCATTTCTTTTGACGACTGAATTCCCTGCAGTGGCTTAAATTAGGGCTGTAACTAATGTTTATTTTCATTATTGATTTAGCAATCAATCAATTCATCATTTCAGTGTATAGAATGTCAAAAAAGTAAGAGAGAGCCAAAGGTGACGTCTTGTTTGTTTGTCTGTCCAACAGTCCAAAACCCAAACTAATACATTTACGGTGGTATAGAACAGAAAAGCAGGAAATATTTACATTGGAGAAGCTGGATCCACTGAATGTTTGGCATTTTTCCTCGATGAATCAAAATTATTCTGCGAAATGACAAATCAGTGCTTCAAACAATAACCGAAATTACAGTATTTCCCACTCCATAAATCAAAGGGCTGCAACTAACTCTCTCCCGATTATTTTCTCAATTAATTGATTAATCGCTTGGTCTGTAAAATGTTAGAAGTCCAAGGCAATGTCAGTTTACTGGAAGCTGGAACTTGTGTATTTTTGCTTGAAAAATAACTCACACGATTAATTCATTATCAAAATGGTTGCTGATTAAATTTTCAGCTATACAAACGACATTCAAATCAGTCCCTCTGACTTATATTTATTGGCTTTTCACCGTATTTAACATTGTGCTATTAATCATAAATACTGTCGCATGTTGTGGTGAGGCTCACTGTGTGCCTCAGAGTTGTAGCTCACGCAGTGTATGCCACTGGTGATACTGCCAACCACAAGTCTAGTTACAGTACATCAAAGTTTTTCTTTTTTTTTTTTTTGTTTCACATGTCCAGTAATGTGTGATATGTTGGAAATAGAAACCCTCCTTCCTTCAAACAGTCACAATTAGGAACCCTTCAGCATCTACCCAGCCGAAGTGTCTTTGAGCAAAGCTGCTGAACCCCTATCAGCTCCAAGCTGTGGCTTGAGCACGGAGAGATTTCCAACAGGGAGCAATAAACTATCACGTAGTTATCACATTACTATGGTTGAGATTCAGAGTTAACCTTGTACAGTGCAGATTTAACAGCGTGACTGCATGTCAGCTCTCAGGCCTTTTAGATTTATCTCCCAGATTATATTAGGTCCACTTATATTAAATCATGTGTTTTTTAAAATACATGCACTGACGCTTTATGAGGCTGACGGAGGCTTTCTTACAGTACGCCACCACCAGCAGATGCAATGTCTCACATCTGCTCTCCAGAAATGTCCTTGAACCAGACACTGAATCCCCACCAGCTGCAGGGCTGCTGTCCAGTCGCTCAGCTTGGCCTCTGATGTCCCAGAGGAGGGACGAGCTAAAACAAAAGGCATCAATCAATATAAAGGTGCACAGACCTCACCGGGCTGTTTGAGACCAGACAGTGGGTCTTATTGCATTACTACGGGCAGCAGTGAACCAGACAGCCACCACACTCACAACACACACACACACACACACACACACATGCATGTCCAATGCCGGTAAGTCTTTAATGACATCATTAGGCAAAGTCTCCTCCACTCTCTGGTGTTACGACACCTCAGAGAGAGCTTCATTAAAGAGCAGTGCACGGTCTCTGTTCTCTTTATCTGCCCATACAGAGCATAAATGGAAATGTGAATCTACATAATGAAGCTTTTGCTAATGCATTTGTGTTTTTCCTGATGTGTGTATGTTTGGGTGTGCATGTTTAGATCTTAGTTATGAGGCCTGGATTGGACCGTGGAGTGAGGGCGTAAATAGACAGATAGGAGATTGGTGTTATAGAGGCTGTTCATCGTGCGCAGATTGGAAATTCCTCCTCACCTTTTTTTCTCCTATATCCTTCCTTGTCATTTTCCTTCTTTTCCACCCTCTATATCCCGCACACACATCCCCACCCCGACTATAAGCTAATTTATAATGGCCATATATGCAGTAACACACAAAACACCTCTAGAGAAACAAAAAATACATCTTCTTGAATCAGCTTTAATGTATAGCTGTGCTTCCAGTTGTCTGCAGTTAGTGAATGAATATTTATGTGTGTGCAGGTAGGGGAGGAGTGTTCAAACACATCTGTTATTATGAAGGGAATATGCAGTATATTGGGAGTGGAATATGGTGTAATTTCATAAGCACATCCACAGACATGCCAAGCCACTTTCAAAGACATTTGGGAGTGCAGGGAAGGAATGATATGAACATGTGCAGGGCTCGACAGTAACAGTTGCCCTGGGCAACCAAATTGCACTGCTGTCAACCATCTTGTTTGGCCTGGTTGGCATGCAATTTTTTTATGTTACAGAAAAATGTATCCTTTGCCCTTGGTGGAGAATCTTCTTCCTGGGTGAATGAGATGTAGGGTTAACAAACAGCAGAGCAAACCTATAAACTCTGAAGGGGTGAAAACTTCAACCGGTGCGCCCCGAGTACGCTAAGCTTTAGAATCTTGAGCCCGTGCTCTGACTCCATCAGGCTAACCACTGTTCACCTTGCCTCTGTAACTCAATACAGTCTGTCATCTGTCTTTCTGAAAAAGTTCATTATGTTTCTGGGGTTCACTATGCATAGCTTAAGGCTACATCCACACTAATACGTTGTTGTTTTAAAATGTATAACTTTTGCTACGTTTACGATAGCATCCACACTACAGCGTTTTATAACCCCTAAAATAGAGACCTTTGAAAACGCTGCTGACCCCGTTTTAGTTGGAAAACCCTGGATTGTGTTTTAGTGAGGACGGTCGGAAACGGAGGCATTCTAAAACGATGACGCAGACACCCACGTTTGCTTCCTGATTGGGTCTAATCAGCCACAAAGTGTCCTTCCCTGATTCGTCACGGCCCTATCACGGGACCCTTTTCCGTAAGAAAACAAACGACATCAGCCTTGTTTATCACCGGTTCATTCAACATGGATAATGAATCTCTGCGCTTACTTTTCTCCATTGCTGTTCATCATTCGTGGTATTTTCTGCAACTAAGCAACAAACGGCAGAGAACTGCTTAGTGACGGACAGAAATAATAAATAGATAATGATATAACTTTTTATTTTTAATTTTATCATCCCTGTCTACACAAATATAGTGTACCACACAACATACTGTTGAACAATATTCTGTTGCTGGTTTTGTAGTAATAAATGTCAAGTTAATTTTGAAATCGATTTTCTTACTTCTGCAGCAGAAACCTGAAAGTTATAGTTTCACTTTGGCTCTCTATATAAATCCTGTAAATCAGGCTTCTAGCAAAACCTATAAAACCCTATTATGGGATTCTGAATAACTAAGAACTCAAACCCCAACTCATCTGCTGCATCTCCACATTAGAGAATGGCTCTTATCTGACACGAGTGAGAGATGACGGAGCAGATCTCTTTCCTAAATATATTCGAAATCTGTAATCTAAATATAGTAAGCTAATATTATTTCATCACTGTTCATTTTTAGTGAAATACAGTTCAAACACCATGTGAGACAGAGAGAGAGAGAGAGAGAGAGCGAGAACCACGCAGAAATGTGTTATGATGTTAACCATTTTTGATGTCACTTTCTTGTGGCTAAAATATGGGGCATAATTACACAAAACCATTATCATTCCATTATAAACAAATAAAATATGGTGACCATTCTGTCATTTGGGAACCAAAAGTCTGGCCAGCCTGCCAAACATTTTATAAACTTCCTGCCGGGCCCTGGTTCATCTCTGATGTGTGTGTGTGTGTGTGTGTTACCTCACACTTTTACTGGCATACATAAACAGGCATATAGTGGTTCACACAGTGTGATGATACTGCCTGGCTCTGATTGTGAGTGTTAACGCATATGTGCAAATGTGCATACTGTAAGTGCTTGCAAGTGTGTGTGTGTGCGTGCGTGTAGGTGCAGCCACTTGTGTGTTCGCGCGCACAGCTGTTATATAGTGGAGCTACAGCGGTGTGGGTCAGGATGGGCTAAGCGTTCCAAAGAGAGGAAATGAAGACAAATGAACAGAGAGGAGCTAAACACTCTTCCAGTCAGCTCCATATTACTTATCCTCCGAACCCCCCTCCCCCTCCTGCATTTTCCTTTCCCTCCTTCCCTCCCTCTCCCTGAGAAAATATTACAAAGCCGCACAGAAAGACTCCCGACACGGTAATGAAAGGCGCAAAAGCGTGGCACTTTTTGTGCTACTTTCGCGTCACCGGCAATTAATTCCACAGCGGCGGCTGGCGGGTGCTTGTGGTGCTATAATACTAACGCAAAAACCAGCAGTGCATGGACGCTGCCTATAAATTTGAATCTACGTCAGGCATTTTTTCCTCCTATGTCATTTACCCATCCACGCCTAGTGTGTGTGTGTGTGTGGACATTATGTGAGCTTATGGCCTCCGAGGCACCTCAGAGAGAAAGTTCAGAGTGATGGATAGGCAGCCGACACCGCACTTTGATTTTCTGAAAATAACACAATCATATGCTACATTCACCTTTCAGGGCTATTAACACAGAGAGGCTGTGATAAAAGTGTGTGTGTGTGTGTGTGTGTGTGTGTGTGTGTGTGTGTGTGTGTGTGTGTGTGTGTGTGTGTGAGTGAGCGTGTGCGTGAGCGTGTGCGTGTGCGTGTGGGACAGTGATGGTGACAGGGTTTAAAATGAGCTGGGCTGTTCTAAAATACAGACGTCTTCTAATAGGCGCCATTTGCCTCTTTACTCTCTCTTTGACCGTTGCACAAGTACCAAGTAAACCAAGGAGGAGGCAAAGAGAGAGGAGGAGGCCCCTCTCCCCCCCTTTGGTTGGCTGAGAGGGACACCAGTGAAAGAGGGAGGAAGGAAAAAAAGAAAATGAAGTGATATGTGGCCGTATCGATCCACAGGTCAGGGCTATTGATCATAGATGGAGAGATGGTAGGAGGAGGAGGTGGAAAGGGAAAAGGGGAGAAGGGGAGGGGAATGATGTAGTGCTTTGTCAGGAGAGCAACTAGAGGGGGGTACCCCCATGAACAGCTAGGAGGCCCATGGGGTTTAATATGGGCGGGTGCAAAAGTAGGGCACCCACAGCTCACCCTCGAGGCATCTCCCCCGAGGAGCTGCTTTCATCAACTCCTCATGATGGGGAGAAGCTATGCGCTCAATATTTCCTGTGTGAGTTTTTCAGCTGGGCACATCAATATTAATCTATAGTCTTTAGGGGAAGATAATGCCCTTTACCTTCTGGATTTCAAATTCACTTCTAAATGGAGACATCAAGAAGGATCCCCCCGTCCTATTTTCACATTTCCCATATGGTGGCACTAATACCAACTGGCAAAAGGCTAGTTGGCTCCTTTTCCTACTTTTAACATAATTCAACCCACTTTTTTGCCTGCAAAATTGGTAATTTCTTCTCCAACTATCCTGAATTCCCTCTGGTGACAATGGCAATGAGTCTACGGGCACCTCGTTGTGATTAGGCATAGCGATGAGAAGCATATGGAGGAGGCCCGACTCCCTTTTATCCAGTGCAGACCAGCTCAGCACTTGAGAGCTGCCGCTTCCTGGCTCGCCTTCCAAGCTCTCCCCAGGTTGTCTCTGAGTCTCATCCTGCCGCCATCTGCCACTGACTTGGGCTCTCTCCAGAAATCCTGGAAAAATACGGAGCACCCTCTCCTCTCCATACTGGGAGCCAGCATGGAGGCCCAGTTTCCTCTTCAGCTCTTTACTTTAAAGGAAACTGACGGTGGTTTGAGTCCCCTCAGGCAAAAGTGATCAGTAACGTTGAATTCTGGACATATGGGATTAACTGGCAGAATGATTTGACAATTCAAAGTGAATTGAAGTGGTCACATTTTCAAACCATCAAATGCCAAACTCTTTAACTGGCACTCAGCAAGTAATTTGAAATCATATTTTGCAGCAATATGAACATTGCAATGTCTAGTCTAGGAAAATCCTGCAGTTGTGTTTTGTGTATTTGCTGCATTTTATGGAACTGTGATCACAAAAAAACTGATGAAAACAGTTCATTTTTGTTAATTTGAAATGAATAACATAATTTCCTACTTATTACCAGTGCAGGTATTAGGGAAATACAGGGAAATAAAGTAATCAGGCCTGCAAATAGCATTTACCATCTGAAAACTCTCATGAATATCATTTTCAAATACCATGAATACATAACTTATAACAGTTCTTTCTCTGACTCTTTTGCTGCACCCACTGTTTGAGGGACATTAAGTGTGGTCACCCATAATTTGTTATTGAAAACAGTACTTTACTGACCTTTGAACCCTTCATGTTTGCGTGAAATATGTTCAAAAAACCCCTTGGGTTGCAGAGAGACCTAGATACCACAATTACATAATTGGTATTTACTGCTTTCAGTCAGAGAGATGCATGATGGGTAACAGCAAACAACCCAATAAGGTGCTATTGCTAAACAGAAGACTTGATACAACAAATTTAGGTTAATGAGCACAGGATGGCATCAGTACAGACGCCGTTTGATCGACATGGAACATTGATATTAGACAATTCTGCAAAACCTCAAATTAGGTTTTATGTTATTGTCAAAAAAGCCAGTGTTATAAAGAGTCTTTGACGGTAAGAATTCTTTGGTCTGTGGCATGACAGTCAAACGTCTACACCCTTACTTTCTGCCTCACTAGATAAAGGGCACACGACTTCCTGTGCTGGTGCTGAATATTGGCATTGGACGTAAATCTTACGCTGCAGAATTGTCCAATGTGAATGGAAATCCTTGGAATACTGGGCTGCACCTTATCGTCCAGTATTGATTTGTAGTTTAAGTGTAATTTCCTAATGTTATTTAAAAAACTGACTTATTGATTGAAACATGGATAGCAAACTTGTACTTACAAGTACTTACATCAGCTTTGTTTACAGCCAAATGTCGGGATTGCTGGGAGCCAAGAGTTATAGATGCAGTTATGCTGGATAGTTCTGCTTTTTATACACAAAGAAAACAAAACAAAATCACACATCTACAACCCAGTCAGACCTGTGAAGTGTTTGCTGTGAGGAAGTAGGTCCCACAGTTTGTCTGAGGCAGCCTCACATAATTATTTGTCTGAGGCAGCCTCACATAATTATACAATATGAAGACAAGCACAGCACTCTTCTACAGTATGAGACTCTGTTTTGGCATTTGGTTGTGTGAAAAACCCAAGATCTAGATTTTACCTCTTGTAGAAGGCACATCCTGGGTGAAAACAACTTTTATGCAATCAGATCTTCTAAATCATTAAAAACTTACTAACCCTAACCTAATTTTGGCTGATGACCTGTGTGATAGGCTGCTATCTCTCTCCTAATTGGTTACAAGGCTTTGGCTATGAGGTGACACCGACCGGCTCTGTGCAAAGTTGGCATTGCTGCCCAGTTTTTTGTTTATTCTCTAGGAGATGGAGTGGTGTGTAGTGGAAATGAAGCAGAGAAAATGTGTCTGAAACCCCATGCTGTGGTAACAGTGACAGAGAGGCAAGTTCTACCCTCCTCTACTCCTCCTCCTCACACACCAACACTCACTTTTTAATGTATAAAGTTAGAGGAAATGCAACACTGATGAAACATTTGGTGACGGTGATGAGACGTGGAGTGAAAGAGAGTGGAGTGTGTGAACAAGACAGGCGTGGAGAAGATGAGACGGCGTTCGCTGTCTGCGTTTGTTTGCGTGCATGATTGTCTGCGTCAGCATGTGCGTGTTTTTGCATCCATTCTCTGCATGTCTGTGCGGACACTGTGCTTTGTGAGAAAGCGAATTGTCCCTCACACTCCCACACAATGCCTACTTGCAATTAGCAAGGACAAAAAATACCTGCGTGTGTATGTGTGTGTAATATGAAAACCTTTGTATAAAGAGTCCATCACAAGACTCTGGGAGGTGACGGTAAGCTCAGACCTCAAGCTCTGAGATGTGAACAAAAGAGGGCTCCTCTCCTCATAATACTGGCATAGTGGAATAATTGAATTCAGAAGTGTACTGGCAGCCATGCTGGTTTTCTTCATGTATATTGCAGACCAGCAGTAATCTGTTCTCGAGGAGCATGTCTGGCTGTCTGCTGCTGAGTTTGTGGAGGAGATATGAGGTGACAGAATAGGGCTCTGTCACCAATGCCTCCATTATTGATAGGACTGGGTGGGGGGAAGCATGGCGAGAGAACTGGAAGAACAGGAACACGGAGAAGCTAAAATGTTTGTTCATGCCAACACACAGCTTGGTTCCATTCCCCATGCGACTCATTAAAAAGAGCAAGACACTACAACTCATGGGGTTTGGAGTTGCATTTCCTGTAAAGCACTTTGAGTTGAGCAAAGCAGTATTACCGCTAGCAGGAGTAGGGTTGCTTTTAAGTGGAGAATCTTAGGTTGGGGGTTCTACGCCTTCTGTATCTCAACTAATGTGAACACTTCTAAAGTCATTGTCATCTTGATGAATGAATGATACACTTTTTAGCTCTAATCGACAGTGCCAAAGAGCATGTCAATTTGTCTGTCCCTCCATCCAACAGTTTGGTCCAGAAAACATATATAACTTGACAACTATTGGCCACTTTGCAAAGGAATTTGCTTCTGGTGGTCATAGTTTCCAATGAATTATTGTTGATGTTTTTGGTGACCCCCTAACTTTTCGTCTGCCACCACTGTCAGGTATACATTTGACAAGGTGTCTTGAAAAGTAATTGGTTTGTTATTGAATTTACAGTGAACATTCATTGTTATTCTCAGAGGATGAGTCATAACTGACTCACGTTGTACAACAAATATCAAGACATGTCTAATGCGCGCATTGTTATACATTTTATCAAGCACGTTCATGCTCCCAAGAGGATTTAACCCTTCATTTTGGACGCTTTCTCTGGTATCAATCTGTTGTGGCATCTTTGCGAGATATCTCACAATGTAATTAGCAGATAGCATAATACTGTATGTGTTAGAGCAAAGCACTAACACTGACAGGTCATGGGTTCATCTCCCAATTTAGCTGTTTTAGCGAGTATGACAAACTCTGCCAAGATGAGGAGTTCACTTCCCTCTCTATTTCATTCTCATGACATTTTTCTCTCTACTTTCCTCGCTGTTTTCTTTCCCTGCTCTTGTCCCTGCCTGATCAAGACAAATAACTAAGTGTTTTTCCTCATATACCCTTCATGTATTTTTCTCCCATAACAAGCATGATTAGGCAGATGTTCTAAGCTGTCAAGAGCTGTCATATTTCAGGCCTGATTTATGACAATGCAGCACCTGCTATATTCTGAGACCTAAAAGATAGCGTGAATAAAAGAGAAAAGGGTGGAAGAGACTGATCATTTTGAAAGATGCAGCTACTGGCAATTTGGGTTTGTAGATGGTGATGAATGTCACAATTGTCACACTGTGTTTGCTGTGGTCTGCATGAGGAGATAAGTAGTTAGGTTTATTGCACTGCAGAATTGTAAGTGACCCATAACTAATCATAACCCTTATTGAAGCCTTTATTGATCCTATACTTGGCGTAGAAGACCACCATCTTCCCGGCTAAATTAACAGGGGTCAACAGATTACCGATAAATCAGTGTGCATAACCCATTATGAACACCCTCTGTATTAGGGTTGAATAGCAGGCCGATAACACTTCCACACCATACACAGCTCTATGGTTTGAATGCCATAAAAGCAAAATACAAAATGTATGTGGAGGAGGTGCCAATGCAAAGTTGATGGAAGAAGGCAAATGATGAGGGACAGATATCGCTTGAGTGAGACATTTAACCTGATTTATTAAACCAAAAGGCAATCAGCTTCAAAGTGTTTTGTTTTTCATTTTAACCACTGACATGTGTTCAAAAAATAAAAGCCACATTACCCAAAATTTTCCCCAGATGAAGACATCTGGATTGCATGGTGAAGACCTGACATTCAAGAATTATAGAATATTTACACGTCAACAAGTCCTCCAAATTAAACTACAGAATATGTCGGTGCCGTCCAGAACCACACATACAAGTGTTTTCTGATCGGAAGGACGACATTACTTGTCTTTGCCTTCCAAAACTGTTAAAAATTACTATTGAAAAATAAATCAGTTTTATAATGTTATGGTTACGCTTTGGTTAGGTTTAGGCACAAAAATGACTTAGTTAGGTTTAGCGAAAAATCATGGTTTGGGTTAAAGTAAGTACTTTGTTGAGGTTATTGATCGATCTTGGTCATTCTTTAAAACTGTGTTGACTGTTGTTTGGACACAGGAAACGAACAGCGGCCTTCTGTGTTAAAATCCAATGTTTTGTTGACCCATTCATCCACCCTGACTTCCTCCCTATGCGGACTTAAACACATGTTGTTTTGGAGCACTTGCTGAAATTGCTGTTGATCTCCTTGGGAGGACAGTCCCTAACCACATTGTAACAGCTTTAACTATTTCACCTTAATTCTTGTCTGTAGGTGTAAAACTGCTGGCATGCTTACAACAAAAGAGAACTTGCCCAAAATTAAAAAAGAATAAACCTGTGGAATACATATTTGTGTGTGCTCACTAGCTTTTGTATGTTTTTGTTTTTTATTTACACAATGCCAGTGGGACTTCATTAAAATTAAAAAAAGAAACCATCGCCAAGGGAGACTAGAAATAGCAATGACAAAATCTGAGAGCAGTAGCAACAGTAGTAGCTGAGGTGACTGAGCAACAAAGTCAGCAGGGACAATATAGGGATCTAAAGGCTGGAGGATTAGTTTTAAAGAAGCAGATCTCCTCTAACAAGCTGAGCCACCATAGATTTAACTTATCAGATATTGATTTCAATACAGAGATGTAAATAAGGACAATGAACAGACATCTAACTAGGCTTTTTTTGAAGCCAGTTGGAGACAGATACACAGTGGGTGCACATTTAGAGCTTTCATTTTTCCTTTTGATCATAAGAACCTAGAGGAAATTGTTTCTTTGACTTACTGGATTGAAAGGAGGCACGTGTGTAGAAACTAGGAGGGATTTGAATTGTGGGTATTTTCCCTCTGCCTCTCATATTTCACTTTAACCTTCCCTCACCTCTTTTTCTCTCTCAGTATTTCTTCTATAACATGCTCTTCCTGCATTCCCCCCCCCTCCCCCACTACCCCCTCACCTCCCCATCTTGATTCTCTGTCTCCAACTTTATCTCATTCTCTGGAAAGGCACAGACTCGTGCAGGTCTGAACTGTGCACAGCGAGGAGAAGCGGCCGCCGTTTGGTAAATAAGTTCATCCAGCGTGTTAGCCAGGTCAGAGCCCAGGCGCTCAGCTGTACGAGCGTGTGTGTTACATTCAGGAAGCAGGAGGAGAAAGAAATTGATTGCCCCTTTATGTGAGGGAATGAGAAAATACTGTACCAGCCTACACACACATACAAAGACATGCTCACACACTCAAAACCCTCCATCTTCAAGCAGAGAACTGCAGCTAAAGGCACAGAGAAAATAAACGAATAGCTCTTTACGGTTTGTTTTCATCAATTTGTTCATTCTGTTGTTGCCCTGATAAGAACAGCGCGGTTGAAGAAGCAGGACAAGAGAAAAGTTGTTTGCTTCTGAAAATCCTTTGAATGACTCTCCATTCTTTCCCTCCTGCTCCCTTTTTTTCATTTAACTGGTTTAAAGAAGCGATTTTCTCATATTGAGCCGTTAAGGCAGGGTGTTCCTTTGTGAGCAGATGTTTTCTTTATTTCACGCTGGGCATTGTATGATTGCAGCAAGATCAATAATTGACTGCATTGGTCCCCTGAGGACCGCTAACCAGAGATCAATAGAAACCTTGTAGGGTTGCTTTTTCCCTTCACATATTTTACCAGGTATAACTGCTGCCCACCGTTGTGTTTCTTTCCTAATTTATTTTTTTGCAATGGCATAGTACATCACTTCTGGACTCTGGAGTCTTTGATGTAAATAATCATATCGACGAGTGAGGAAGGTAACTTCTCTGCAACTGTTAATCAATGCCGCACCGATCTATCGCTGTTCTTCACACCTACACAACACACTTATAGCCTCAGTGCTGCACATGGCCATAGTGAGATAGATTTTTAAAATTAGATTCTCACCCCAAAGCCTTTAGCAGAGGGAAAGTGATGGAGAGAACTGCACAATCACAGCAAATAAAAACTAAACATTCATTTTTAAACAGTACTGCAAGGAGTTTGATAAAAGGGCAGTGGATTTATACAGAAGCTTCACACTTGTGTACATATATAAACCACCTGTGTGCATAATGGAAAGTTTCCACTCCTAACCTGATGAGGCAAGCTACTCCTGTGCCGATTGCATCACTGGATGTTGCCATAGCAACCTGTCCCCTCACTACGAAGGTCTTCTAGCACAGCTACACTGATAGAGAGGCTAAAGCCATCTAGAGAGAAGGAGAGAGAGATGAGAGGACTGTTAAAAGCCGGCCGGTCGAGGAGCACATCTGTATTACTTAGCGTCAGCTGAAAAGAAAGGCTCCCTTTATTAGGAAGTAAGTGGAAGATGTCCCCCAGGAGTGCTAGAGTGTAATGAATTTAGACTCATTCAACATTAATGCGATGTCGCTTCGATGCCACCGAGCTGTATCTCTCTCCATCAACTTCCGTTTCCTGATTTCCTGACAGTCAGTAGGTCATTAGTCAATGTTGAAGCCACCGTTTGCAGATTTAATCTGATCACGGCACATTTGGCTTCACCTGAACGGGTTATTCAACACGTTTGCCATTTGTGCATCAGTGCCCCAGCCGTCCCCGTAATTCAGTCACTATTCCTGTCACCCATGTAAAGTTCAGGACTGTTAATTATTCATGCACACCTCTCCTTCCCTTCCCTTGTCTCGTCTCCTTTCCTCTCCAGCTGAAGCAAACCGGACTGCTGTGAAATAATTCAAAAACCGGACAGGTACAACCCCCCTGCAGAGAATAGTGTTCCTTCCCTAAAGTAGCCATTTTGAGTTTGTCAAGGCGATTCTGTCAAGCCTTATTGGGTCTGAACGCGTTCATGCTTGCCACGACAGTCCATTTCTCCCCTTTTCACTTTGTTTGAGGTAAATGCAACAAGGCAGCAAAACAATGAAACTGATAGAGCATTTCACCACAAACACAGGCTGTGGGGACATTTTCTTCACAGAGCAGAAACAATCTCAAAGAAATAGGAACTGCTGGATTTGGGGCATATTTATCGAATGTGTGTGTGTCTGAATCTATGTTGAAAAGCAAGCAACAAGCACAAAATGTTGCACAGATAATATATTATATGATGAAATGTGTATCTTTCATCCACCATGCATGCAATCAAATACTATTTTACAACTGGGATTGAATTTGAAGGCATAGGGCTTCACGATTGCTAACTGTGTTGACGCCACATTTGTGCTTTGATCCACCAAAGACATCAGCTGAAATGTGTATCATCTTAGTCCCATACTGAATCCAGAAGCATCAGAACTGGCAATAAAATCGGTGGAAAATTGCCACCAGAGAACTATGCTCGACTTTCTTTCAACCATGAAATTTTTTCACTGGGCTTTAATCACGACAGCGCGATCCCTTTCCTTTCATAAGCCACTGACAGCATTGAGAGCATCCTTAAGGCTCCAACACCATGTCATATTTAATGGATGAGCCGTCCAAACACGGGATGACGTGTTACCTGGACAAGACGTTTGCCTTGACAAGCGCAAACTGGACATGCTGTCTTTTCTCTCCAATGGATTTTCTTCCACAGCCTCCAATAGAAATAAAAGACCATGGAAGTGAAGCTTTTTAACGCCGCAGGCCTGGAGATTACCATACACACTTATATGTGACTGGCGAGTGTGCACACACGCATATACACACATTCATTGCACTCAAAAAGCACAAATATATGCATGAAGAACTGCAAACCTTACATTCATGCTGGAAATGACTTTAAGTTTAAGTGTGCTTGCACAATTCTGTCTACAAAAGCAAACACCTTTGCATGCAAAGGTGGAACCTGGGTAAGGAGCTGCAAGACAACACTTTATGTTTTCTGTTGTTGTATTTCT
This sequence comes from Macquaria australasica, assembly GCA_005408345.1. Classification (NCBI taxonomy): domain Eukaryota; kingdom Metazoa; phylum Chordata; class Actinopteri; order Centrarchiformes; family Percichthyidae; genus Macquaria; species Macquaria australasica. The sequence continues at coordinate 427,128 of SEMN01000008.1, read as the reverse complement.
ACAGTTTACGATATCAAGGAAACCAAACAGTAAAACAAAATATAGTATTAACTGTCATCTTTTTGAGATATTGCACATCAGCTGTCAATAGTGAGCACAATATAAAAACAGGGCAGTGCAGCCAAGCACTCCATATTGAGAAAGGCATTTATTTTTTACAATGTCCCCTGTCATCATCTCAGCTCAGCTAGAAGCTACTTTGTTGTTTGGCAGACCTGCACACACAGACAAATAGAACACATTTAAAATCCACAATACTTTCACTAATCAAGTGAGAGTAAAGAATCTCTGAAGGTCATGCCTATTAGTCCCAGTGGAGCAGCATAGTTGTTCTCATTATGAGCTCATCTGTTATCTGAAATGTTTTTTTTTTATTGCTTAGGATAATGTATAAATTTATCTGATGGTAATGTGCCAACCTTAGGGCAAAGTGACTTGAACTCTCTTGACATACGTACATAAAAATATACACTGTATCTCAGACTACCTATCAAAATTTAGACAGCTGTCAAAACTATAACTGAGAAAAAAAAAACTAAACTTAAACTCACTGTCTCAGTGTTCTTTAAATTGCAATCATATAAGGGACAATCAGCAATTAGGGAATCAATATAGTCCAATAAATGCTAATCCCCATATATACAGTAATCCCAGGTGTTTATTGGTTCATTGGAATTGTTAGAAATGTAGGATCCTCTAAGACTTCTAAGACTCTAGACCCATCAGCCACTGGGGGTAAAGAAAGCCCTGAGGAACAGTGCTGGATCTTGGTGCTGTGGCAACAGTTACAGGACGCCTGACGCCCATACACTCAGTTGCCATTTTATTAGGTACAACTTTGCGAAAACTAATGCTGTCTTTCAAATTGGACCTGCAATGAATCCTACCTCCATGACGCTTATACTGTTTCATTTCTGTGGAAACTGTTTTAGAGAGGTGTTGATTCAACTTTATGGTAATTTTGGAAGCTGTAGTTTGTGGTGTTGTTGAATTGTATTGCATTGAACTGAGAAGTGTTTATAATATTTTGTCCACCCCATCTATATCAATAGGGTAAATATAAGAATAACTGGCATCTAAGTGTATATTCAATAGCCACCATCATTTTTGTGTTATTAATTTTAATTAATTAATCAAATGTATTAATTGTATTATTTGCCAGGTGGCAGCCAGAGAAACACGTTAATGCTAATGAGGTACAGGCAGCTGGAAAGGAAGTCGATGAAACGTTTTTGGTGTGTGCGCAGGGCAAGCGAGTCACTGGAATGAATGAGCCACTCATGTTTGGACACCTCATTCATTGTTTAATCCATCAAAGAGGCAAAGTAATTAACAGGAAAAGGTCCAGAGTCAGAGGTAAAGTTTTTTAGCATATATGCGAGCTGTTTACTAGCTTGTTTCGTAGACCATAGCGACCTAACTGCTTCCATTCTAAAATCAACAGGCCGTCTGTTTTAACACTAAATTCCACAAAATTACCAAGAACTCTCTGTTTATTTTAGTGCCCAAACCATGCAACAGTAGGACACACAACACCACAGTTGTGTGTGCTACCTGTGGGAAAAGCTTTACATTGGCTTCCTGAAGATTACATTTAATCACATTTGTTGTCTTTGTAAAGTAATGCCTATCTGTCTCAGGACATGTCCACAGGATCCCCGCTGTTTTTATTGTTGTGTCTACACTCCCAGAGATCACCTGTCAATCAAACTGGGTCAGGGCCAGCACTGTACGAATTTATTGTTGACAAAGTTTATGTCGGTGGTGTACATTTATTTTCAGCCATGGTAGATAACGCCATTCATGTTAACTGCCAAGGGTTTCTTTCTGTTCTGAAGAAATCGGAAGTGTCAGATGTATCTTTCCTCAAGTACCAGGAGGGTTTCTCGCAGGAAAGAACTCCCAGTACATAAGTATGCAGTTTGTACACTCGGTCCAGAGCCTGCACTTGATACCTTCACTCTGACAGAACCTTCCGCTCCGGTGTCAGTCTTTTGTCAGTCAGCTAAGCTCGAGGCTAGAGTGAGATTTTCTTATAGGAAAACATCACAGAAGAGATGTGGTTACAAACTTCTGCTTGCATTCATGATTTTTTTTCTCTCCAGGTGGTGTGTTCACTATATATGTGAGTTATTTTAATAACAATATTAATATTATTTGCTTTATGGCTGGAATACTGTATACTGATGATACCTATATTGTTAAGAAACATTGCTGAGATGTTTAAAACATAGACAGATCATTGTTTGGTCATCCGCAACCTCAGTCTCCTGTGTTTTTTTTTCCCCTCATACTATCAGACACCCTCCCTCTCTCTTGTACACATCTGACACAGTTCGATTGAATTTCACCTCTTGTCACTCTGCTCGCATGGCTTCGCCTCCAAGACACCCGCTGACACACACACACACACACACACACACACACACACACACACACACACACACACACACACACACACACACACACACACACACACCGTGGTGTGAAGTGATGGCAGAGCAGTGGGCCAGTCATGACAAGGCCTTCATGCTAGCACCTGGCTGCTCGTGTGTGTGTGTGTGTGTGTTTATGTGTGTGTGTGTGTGTGAGACACCTAATGCCTACACCTCTCAGACACACACACGCTGTCAGGAATACAGATGCATTCATGGATAGCTTCGCACATACACACACGCTCACTTCTTTTTCCCCTGGTACAAAAGAGAGTGAGCTCAGGTAGCTGTCAGGCGCTCTCCCACAGGGAACAGTGGGCAAGTCAAAAACAGCCTCCTCGCCTGTCACTCCACACACACACACACACACACACACACACACACACACACACACACACACATATATTCACACACTGTGCTTCGGTGTGAGGAGAGAGACAGAATGAGATGCCTTGGGCAGATGCTGGACCAGTTGTCTATGCTGCACACAAAGAGTTTGTGTATATGTGTGTGTATGTGTGTGTCTATTAGTCTGCCTATCCAGTGCCGCAAAAGCCACCTGCCAGCGAGTCCAAGTGGACATGCCGCCTTGCATTTAGTCCTGGCCTGGGAGCCAGTGATAAGAAATATCTGTGTGTGTGTGTGAGTGTGTGTGTGCACGTGTGTGTGAGTGTGTGACATGTATATCCTCAGCAGTGACACTGGTTGTTCGCCTCTCCAACCAAGAGGACTTTTTTAGAGTGGATTTGGATTTTTAGGTGCTTTCGTTCATTGATTTACAATCAGGTTGGCTACCTGTGAGAGCTTGGCATCTCTTTTAACACCCCCCACTCCCCAGTGCAGAGGCAAGGACGTCACGCCAGCTGGCTGCCAAACAGCCCTCAAAGTGGGCGCAGAGCCACAGCAGCTGTAGCTGCCACAACACGGGTCAATTACACTCTAAGTTGATGTTGTATACACACAACACGAGCACATGCGCACACAGGTACTCCCTGTTTGCTTTGCACTTCTGACAAAGTTTATAGTTTGATCAAAGCTGAGGAGTCAGTGGGAGGTTTAGGATCAAAGTATTATATGTTGTTGTTGCTTGACTTGTGTAGCCTTGAAATGTTTGGCTAACCTTGGTTTGTCTTCGTGTTGCCCGTCCGACCATGTTTTCCTGGATCATTGATGTTTCAAAGACTGCAGCCTCTTCAGAGGATGAAAATGAACTGTACACAAGACTGTGTATCAGCCGGCTGCCTGTAGATTGATTTTAATGTTGTTGCTGACTTTTTGAAATTTTTAACATTGAAGCTTTTCCAAATTCTGCAATAGGCTCAGCACGTCCAACATCACACTGTGCTTGCTCTGCATGGGTGGACAGATTCTCCCTGAATGAATTGAGAGCATCTGTTTGCTTTACGCCAGGATCACATTTAATCCCTGATGCATTTGTGTTGCTGAACTGTGTGGAGTTCTGTACAAAGACCCCAATGGCTCACGCATACTGAGATGAATCTATTCAGATGTGCCTGTCTGCTGTTAAAACATGAACTTTCTTTATATTCACTCATGAAAACTTGATGAAAAGAAGAGGTGGGGGAAAATAAGTTAGTTTGACTTTGTGCAGTTCATGTACGATAAATGCAACACTAGGATCACACTCAATAAAGTGTTTAATTGAACTATGCATTGTGCAGGTTTGTGGCCAGACAGCTTTGAGCTACTGTAACTGACAGTATTGTGAGAGAAAGCAATATTCTGATCAGATGTTCTTATATCAATGCTAACACATTCTCCTTTTTTTCTCCCTGTCTGGCAGGCTGCAGAGGGATGTTGTGTGGCTTTGGCGCTGTATGTGAACGTGACCAGACTGACCCGACCAAGGCTGAGTGTGTTTGCAAGAGAGTGGACTGTCCATCCTTGGTGGCGCCTGTTTGTGGCTCGGATTCATCCACCTACTCCAACGAGTGCGAGCTTGAGAAAGCCCAGTGCAACACACAGCGACGCATCAAGGTGCTGCGCAAGGGACCCTGCTGTAAGTAACATCACCCACCTACCAACCACCCAACTACACTTAGAGACACTGACAGAACATATCCATTTTAACAACTTGCCGGATCTGATTTTGAGTCTGAAAATTGTTCTTTTTCAAACAAGTGGAAAGATATTTGAGATAATTCCATGTGCTTTCACTGCAAAGCAACTAATTTGAATTTAAAATGGACAATTTTTCCATAGTAGTCGTGCCAAGCCATGTTGTCAATGGCTGCGAGCAGTCAAGCTGCACTGGCACGGTGCTAGTGGTAAAGCTGTTTACCTTGATAGCATATTGGACATGTGCTAGTCACAAACCACAGTAAGGGCCTGTCACCTGCAGCCCTTTTTAGCTCACTGTGGTTGTTACTGTTTGAACTATTCCTCCCTGCAATATTTAAAACTGATCCGCTGACCAAATAGCACAGAATATGTCCATAACTGGTTGATTACACCTGTTTTCATTAAAGAATAGCTCCACTTATTAACTTGGTGACAAACACATTTCCCATAACTTATTCACAATAAAAGCATCCCACCGGTTCGCCAGTGGAAAGCTTTTAATGTGAAGTAGCAGCAGCGGGAGGACTTAACACAGCTCCAATATGGCTGAAAGCCAATCAGTAAAATAAAGCTAATATCTGATACTACAAACAGGAACACAGGAGTGAAACTGAGCAAACCTCAGAGATTCAGGTAGGAGCTACAACAGTACTAAGATCTGTAGTCTCCAACACAGATGGAGACCATCACAGGTCGGCCGTGGTTGGCCCTGCTACCAAGCAAGACCACAACAGCGTGGCTCGGGGCAGTTTTCCCCTGCTTTGGGGCTGTAGTGGAAACGCATGTCATCATGGCTTAGCGGGGATAAAGTGGACCAACCCGGGCCTGTGGAAAAACCCTATAATTGTCAGAAATCCCCCGACATGTGTGGAGTGATCTGCCTTTTTCTGCCTCGTAAAGAGTATGAATATGAGACTTAATCACTTGTTAAGATGGAAAGAAAAGCCAATTTAAAGTTGGACATTTGAGTACTGTGTTGTGTATTTTCACATTTGAAGACAATAGAGGTTGAGCAGATTTGACATGTTCATCTGCTATACTGTATTTATGAGATCACCACACTCCAACAGAAAAAGATTGACATCATTCTTCAAAGACTTCTAACATTATTTTTTTATGTTAGCGTGTGTTTTTTGAAGTGTTGCCATTAGTATATACAGGGTTTGAACATTTTGAGATCAATTGGCGCCTTTGATCCAGAAAAGATCAATCCCAGAATGTCCACTGAGTCTACAGTATTTCAAAAAAACAAATCTGACCCGAGACTAGTATCTTCACACTTCGTTTTATCACTGTGCCAGAGCTGGAGAAAGGTCTGGCTGAACCCATTATCATTCAGGCATAGGGGAACAAAACGCCCAGGTTTGTTTGTATTTCTTTAAACCAATCACAGTTGTCTTGGGTGGCACTAAGCCCAGGATGCCGCTACGGTGCCCTTGCAAAATAGTGTTGAGGGGAACTCTATCTATTCTATTTTCAGAGTGTATGTTGCTAGCTCAGAGGTTGTTTCACGTAGCGACGGGCGGTTGAAACGGTAACACGCAGATAGCGGATGGGGAGGAGAATTCCAACTGAAATAGTACTTCCTGTGAGTCAGACTAACCCGAGACTGACGCTCTGCATTAAACTGCTGTGAGAGTTGAATTTAAAAGCGGTGAAGTATAGGTGAATAAAGTGCTTTAAACATGGTAAATGTTGAGGTTTTCGCTGAAATAATCGACACAGGACTTGGGATGTTTTGATCTTTGAGACAGAAAACTAGTATGGCTACTTCATCAGCCAAGCACAAAGCTGAAAGTCTCTGAGTGACGTTAAATTGCTTGTTATTGTCAAGTAAATGGATTTTTATTACTCCCTGTCCTAATACAACAGGCTTTGCCTTCCTTGCTTTATCCCCCAATAATAAAACACGTCCCCATTATTTCCAATCTATTGTCTTTCCAATATGGCCTCACTCCCAGTGCTTAAGCGCCACCTGCACCCTCACAAGCAGAAAGTGTGCCACTCACTGCTCCCGTTGGTAGCCATCCAGTGTGTATTTTATCCCTTTAGCCCCTGGTGGGTGCCTATACTCCTGCTGTACCTCTCATTGCTTCTCTTTAGCAAAGCCCATCAAGATCCAGGGCTCTGAGGGGAGCAGCGGATTCCTGCCAAAGCTGCAACATTGCAGCAGCCTCAATAATAACTATAGTGTTTTGTCAGCGTCGTGCCTGCCTGCCAGTGTGGGCCCACTGCTAATTCCAGGGGTCTGATTACAGTGCCGGCTTGGACCTGGCACTAATAACAAGCTTGGTGACTGCTGCTCACTACTGGCAGAGAGGAAATAAAGAGATATAAAGGACAGAGAGAGGACAGGAAGAACAGAGAGTACAGTGGAGAAGCATCTGGAGAGGGAGGGAGGGAGGGAATAATGTTGAAATAGGAATGAGCTATGAAACATTTAGAGAACGAGGGGGATGCAAGAGCAAGTGAGTGAGTGAGTGAATGGGTGAACAGAATACAGGAGTAGATTAAATCCAGGGAGAGAAAGTAGTGTGAGTGCTGTAATGATGGTTTATGGAGGGTTAAGGCCATCAGAAGCACTATAATTACCACTGGCAACAACAGCAGGCAGTCACTAGCAAAAAAAAAGTAAAATAAATAAATAAAGTAAAAAATAATATTAATGATGATACTAATGATAGTATTGCTGATAATAACTACATGCTTACCATGAGAACAGAGACTTCTCTCTTATCACGTCACATCTGCAACAATGAGTCAAAAGCTGTGTTTTTCATTCCTCCGTTGCCTGCATTTTAAATAGGCCAATATTAAAGTTCAATTTAAAAAATTCAATCTGCAATCAGTGCATGGTGTAGCCCTGCTACCTTATGTACTTGTAAGATGGTAAACAACAAAGAAGCGGATAACACAGCTGTCTTTGAAAATTTGTTTAACAAAGGGGGAAAAAGCTTGTTAACCCACCTGCCACATTTTGTATTGTTTTTACCCATATTTAGCTTTAACAAAGCAGTACCTCCTCATTGTGATGATGATCAATGTAATCAATGCACAAATGTTTAAATGTAAAGGCTATGATTATGAGAGAAATAGACTAATTAAATGAACTTGTAGCAAGCCAACCTCCCTCCAACATATGGCTTTATATCCTTCATGATTATTCATACAAACATATGAATTATATTTATTAAAATACCATTTAAGGATCCCTTCAGAAGAAGTTTCTTTACAATTTCTGTATTACAGTTCCATTATTACAGAAATTACCCTCAAATTCTTGAATGTGTGTGTGTGTGTCACCCAGCGAAAGACTTCCACTAACTCTGTTCAGAATGTCTAAAAAATATCAGATAATGATAATGAAAGAATTCACAGCTCAGTGCCATTGTAGTAAAAATACAACATCATTTTTAACAGTGAGTTTCTACTCAAATGAATTCATTACATAATGTTTTTTAAATTTAAAACTCATGAAGCAACATTGTCAAACCCACAGCCAGTGTGGTCTATAAAATAACATTGTAATAATGTCTCGCAGATTAGCTCGCTAGCGTTGGTGCCAGCCTGGCTAACCTTGTTTGTCACCTTGCGAGTCATAGCAGTCCCTTAAGAGTCTCCCACATGATCGCTGCTTCAATGAGGACCACATTTACACATCCTGCTATACAGTCTAAATAGTTTACGTTCCAATGCAGGCCATGTAGAATCTGCCATGACATGATGTAGGCATGTTGTTTTTTCATTTCTGGAAAAGGCCTCGGATCTTTCCTTTGATAACCTTTGGGCAAAAAATGGCAACTGCTGCGAAAAAGGTGGAAAGTGTAAGTCACACTTTGCTGTGGCTGAGCACACTTGGCCAGTTTTATAACTGTATTTGCAAAGGTTAAAGACTTGTTTGGTGGATCTACACAGAGCGCACAGACTCAACCCCGACTTCATATGTTGAATACGCTGCCAGGTGAACTTAAAGTCTAAACTGTAGGCCACCAGTGTTTTTATTAAATGGAAATCAAGATATTATGTTTTGATTTTAAGTGGCAAATGAACATTTGTTCAGTAAGCATTAACAGGTTTTTGTTGCAATGAACTGAATGCAAGCAGTCACAGTGTCATCTGTAGGTGTATTTACAGATGACATGTATTTAGCTTTGCTTTTATTGCAACAGACTTGTTGAAAGCTCCCACACAGCAAAATTAATTTTGTCAATAGACAGTGTGGAGAAGGGCAGCCGACCAAAGAATCAAAGGAAGTGGTTTTATAGCCGGATGAATTGTATGCTGTGGTTTAAGATTAATCAGAAGATGTTTATGTGTTTGTGTATGGCTAATTGAAGGATATTTGCATATGTACTTTGTATGTTCATACAGGTACTGTAGTTAGAGCTATAGGTACCAGATGGTACCAGACGGGATGGTATACGTGCATGTCTGCCAGGGTGTGTATTTGTGTGAAAGAGAGAGAGGGTGTTAGGAGGTCAGGGGAAGCCGAGTGACAGGTTCTCATTCTCTTTCTGCCTCCAATAAATTCAGCCGGTACAGAGGGTCTGGACAGGTCACTCTGGTTGAGATTATGGAGTTGTCAGGGCTGATGGAGGAAGAGAGAGGCAAAGCTGGGAAGGAGGAAGAGCGGGAGGCAGCGCGAGAGGAGAGAGAGTTGAGGGACTGAGAGAGCTTTTAACTTTAAGAATAGTGTGGGCGGTTGGATTGGTGCCTTTGTGCAAAACCTCGTTTGACTCATTCGATTTGAATGGTGGGTTTTCATTGGGGTAAGTGAATTGACTACCGTTCTGAGAAGCCGTCATGTCCAATTCAAATCAACTCGGGAGTCTTATCAGGAGTGCAGCCACAAAAGAAGTTGTTTTTTTTCTCACAGATTATCTTCTTTTTAAAGGGAGTGGATTTATATGGAGCATGTTGTTAGCACTAAGTACAAGTCTGAGGCGTGGGGTGTGTTTTTGCAAACAGGAGGGGAGCATCAACCAGCAGGCCCCTGACATCTGTAGGATGCTGACACCTCTACCAGGACTGCAACACTAACTTAAAAGTAGAAGAAGAATAACACACTCTTCCTTTTACAAATGAAAAGTTCAGTTCTCGCTCACTATGGTGGCTAATGTTTAGCCAAACTTTAGATCATTAATGCTGTGTAACTGACATTACTGAGCATGTTTGTTGACTTTATGACCCTTCTGCGCTTATGCTAATGGTACATGTGCACTGCATCTTTCATCTGCATCTGTAACGTTACATAGTTTCTGTCTATGTTAATGGCAAATTCCAGTTTCATACAACCTGGGTCTGAGTTTTGGCCATTGTGCAAATGTAATACCACTGTACTCACCAAGTTAATTGTTGAGATTTGGGATCGGCAACTTTGCTAAAACAACATTGAATGAAGCTGGATGCATGAGTAGTCACATGATCAGACAGGTTTTAATAAACCTCCAGGTTAGCCTGATTTATTTGGAAGAGGACATGAAGATAAACAGTAAAATTAGGATACAAACTGGCAGTTGTAAACATCCATCACAGTTTACAGACCAACTTCCTGGCGCAACTTTGTCCCACTTTACTTAATGTAGTTGTATGCACACAGTTTTCCCGTGCAGTAAGGGGTTTTTACCAGCGTATTGGGTAAGCTCACTTGCTCACTTGTAACTCCAAATAAAGTGGCTTGTTTACAACCTGGACTCCGTCAAACATTGTTGTAGCAATGTCGCCGTGTTCCCAGCCCTCCCCTACTGACACATGCCCGTATATTCCCACTCTTCTGACTGCACAGTTCAGCTTAGCTCAGATTGGCTTAACAATGGAAAAATCCCATTTAACCACATTCATTTAGTACCTCACTCATAACACTGAACTGCCTATTACAACAGTTAAGTGCCATGTAACAGTGTAAGTTCCCTCCTGAGGGCAGGACAAAACGACCCACATGTTGTTAAGGCGTGGGCACTTAGTTGCCCCCAGTGCTCCGCTATAATATTCACATAACCTGGCCCTTAATGGTTCAGACCAGCTCCGCGCCAGCTTCTTCATTATCTTCCTTTTGTTCTAGATGGATGATTTAGGATGGATGGGGTTACATTTCTGGCGGTCAAGCGGACAGGCAGTGAGCAGATAATGGTCTCTGATATTATCGAAATTAAAAGGAAGCCGCGTTTAAATTGGCCCAGCAGGAGTGGCTGATAACAACACAAGGCGAGAAGAAAAAAAGCGGTCAGTTAAGAAAAGAAAGAAGTCAGAGGCAGAGGGAGATAGAAACAGGCAGCAGAAGCACTTTCTGGTTCAGAGAGAGAAGAGACATTTGGGGAAATGTGTGTATGTGTGTGTGCATATTACTGTGTGTATGGGCATGCACACGCCACAATCAGCTTGCATGGCACCATGTTGGCTCTCCTAATATTGAACTTGGAGCAGAGTGGTAAATACACTCCCTTTTCCAGAGAGAGCCACAGAAGTGCTGCAGAACTCATCTTGTGTGGCCACTCTAGTGGAACATGGAGTTTTTCGTTCTTTTTTACTTTTTCTTCTTCTTCTTTTTCTGCAACAAGTAATGCAAAAAAAGAAAAAGACAAGTGGAGCGTGTGCGTGTGAGGTGACTGGGGTTCGAGAGAGTGATCAATGGAGATTGATTTGTGTGTGTGTGCATGTGCAGATGTGTGTATGTGCTCTTGAGAGTTGGCCATAAGCACGACCCGCTGCCTCCTACTCTGTCAGTCCACTCTCCACTCTCTCTCTCTGTGCTTTAGAGAGGGCTTTATCTCTCCAGCCCCGACACACTCTTGTGTCCTCACAGTGAAAGGAGAAAGGCATCAGTACTCCACACCTGCTGCTATGTCTGCTCTAACATACTGCAGGCAGTCAGACCAAATACTAAGAGGATGTGAACCTCTCCATCTTAAACTTAAAGGATGTGGTGCAACTTGAGGTATTCAGTTATAATCTATATTGAACATTTCAGAGCTGCTCAGGGATTTGATGCAGTTGCATTCATTTTCTGTGTGTATTACTTGAAAGGATCAAACCTGTTTCATATACAAATAATGCGCATTTGCAGGCAAGTTTCGTAGCAACCATAATGCTGGCCAGATTACATTTTCTATCAACTTAATGAGGAAATATTTATATTGAGCATATCATTGTATTGTCATGTATTTGGATTTATTTTCCCTCCAATATCCACTACTGGCAACTAAAGCATGATTAACATTTTTATGGTTATGTTCAGGGATGGAAATTAGCACCAGGCACCAGCCAAATACTGGTAAATTATGAAAGTGGATGGTAGATATCAGACACAAAATACTGATTTACTATTGAGTGGCTGGTGAATTTGAACATTTATCTGTCAGTGGCTGGCAGATGTTCACATCTTAAAAAGTTAATTTCCCACCCTGGTCTTGTTTTGAAAATTCAAAGCACTTGGTGAATGTTTGGAAAGATTGTGGTCTTGGTTAATTATTGAAAAAGCCAACGCTGCCTTGTTTATGTTGGTTTTTCCGTTGATTCTCCACCAATCACCAACATGTGTGTGTGTGTGTGCCCTGTCTTTCATAACACTGAGGTTATGTAAGATAGCTGAAAAATCTATTTGAAAATAATTTGATACAGCAATCAAATGTTACACTTTATCCCATTCTCCTGTTGTTTATCAGTCTTTTCTTCTCTGAACTGTTGTTGAGAGAAGGCTTTTTCCCAGAGAAGCTAAAACCGTCTCCGTCCCTGAGCTTGTTACCCCAGCTGTACTTTTTGTCTTTGGTCTGGTGCTGGTCTGGCTGATTGTTAAGGTGTCTGGGCTGGGACGGGTAAAGCCCTGATTTATCCCCTCGAAGGGCCCAAAGCTGGCTGGGGGGTGGGGAGGGGGGTGTTCAGGAAATCTCCTGCAAGCAAAAGCTTCATTTTGGAGCAGAGCTGGAGAGTCAGGAGATGAAAGCCAACCTGCTTTATTCCTCCTTTACCCCCACATACCCTCTTCCTCTTCTTCCTTTTCCTCTACTTCTCTTTTTGCTCATGCTCTTACAATCTCTTTTGTTGCTCTGGTGACATGCCCGGTTGCCCCCGGTGACAATGGACTGGTGGTAATAGCTCTAGATGGTGGAGATGACTTTTGGCTTTGGCAGAGCAGATAACAGTGTTCTGCACAGTCTAACTGATGATTATTTATCTCTACCTCTGCACCTTTCCTCCCCTTTTGCTTTCCTTCTTTTTTTCTTTTCATTCCTTCTTCCCTCCTTTCTTTCTTCCTTTCCTCTCTCCAATATTCCTCTGTTCCCTCTTTTTCCCATTCCCCTTTCCCCTTATCTCCCTCCTTGGTTTAATCCCTACACTTTCGTTCTTCCCTTTTCCTCCCTTCCTCCCCCACTCCCTCTTTTTCTTCTTCTCCCACCCCATTGTTCTTTGCCTCCCTTCATCTCTCTTTTTACCCCTCATTCATTCCCTGCCTCCCTTTTCCATCCTCCTCCCTCTTTCTTTCTGAGTTCATTCTTTTTCATGTCTCTCTCTTTTCACCTCTCCTTCATTTGCTCGCTGTTAGACCAGCCAAAAATAACTCAGTCACGCTCTAACCGCTTCTTACTTCTTTCTCTCCTTCTCTCTTTCTCTCTTAGTCCCTTCCTTCTCTTCCATTTGCCTCCTGAAGATTTTAAGAAAAAATCTCTTTCTGTTTCTTGCTGCTACTCTCATCAGTAACATGCGCGCACACACACACAAACTCAGAGAGTAATCAAATATCTCCGGGGTGATTGCTGAACACATTTATGTGCACGCAGACATACACACTAATACACACACAGGGCGAGAGGTCATTGTAAATAACTCGGTTTTTGTGCTTTCATTTCCCTGGGGCATTGACTGTTGCTTGGTATTCATAACCATAACATGCAGAACCTGACAGACCGACTGTGTGTGTGTGTGTGTGTGTGTGTGTGTGTACTGATACTGTATTTATACCCCTATGCGCGTACACACAGGAATACTTAGTGAAATATGCACACACTGTAGGCATTTTGCAAACAGATAGATTGAAAAATATACATACTTGTTATCATCCTTCACCACACACACACACACACACACATAAAGAGATGATAATGGGCTTTGCTGGAATCCTCTATCCATCTTTACTCACTGTTCCACTCGTCTGCTACCACTTATACTTGTAAGACAAATCCTGTCTTCTTATCTCTCTCTCTCTCTCTGCGTTCACCTCTCTAAAACCTGCAGGCAAAACACTGATTATTTACACACACACACACACACACACACACACACACACACACACACACACACACACACACCTGTTTAATACCAGACAAGGGGTTGTGTTTTGAGACTTTTTAATGTATTTATGCATTTGGCTTCTCCTGAATAATACATCGTTATTTGTTATTTTCCCTGCGTATACTTTGGGAGAGATGGAAAGGAGTGAAAATAATAAAAGCAGGGCGGTGTTGAAAATATGAGGATAACTACCAGCTCAGCAGACAATAGTGGATATTTTATTTTATTTGTGTGGAACAAGAATGGCGACAACTGTCAGGAGCCGGATTTCTAAAGAAAATCTGTTCTCTGTGTTGGCTTGGTTTCTATGGTACGTGTATATATATGTGTGTGTGTGTTAGTGAGTGTGTGTGTGTGGAGCTGTACAACGCAGACACATGTCCTCATATAAACCAAACTTTCTTTCTCTAAATTCTGTTCCAGTCAGTGACTTTCTTGGCATAAAGAGACGGAAAGACACAAACGAGACAGACTTGTCTATACACCAAACAAAAATTTATTTGCAACAGTTCCTTCAATTAATCCATGCTGAGTTTATTAATAATTTGGTTTTAAAGTATGTACAGCACAAGATGATCTACAATAAGTATCTACATCAATGTTTAGCAGTCCAAAAATATTTTAATGTCTTTTATATATATCTGTATTCTTCACTGCACTTTTGTACTCAACCACTTTAGGTGCACACACACAACCTCTCCTGCCACGCTACTTATTTAAGTGCTGGCCATCGACTGCATTCACTCCCCAGAGTAATGCTGTGTTCACATTGTGGCAGTAGAGGGCAAATTAGACGGTCCTTGCTTTCAATGGGAGATTGATTGTAAAGTCCACCACCGCTGATTTAAAATGAGCAAACAAGATGTTAAACTTTTGAAGCTTTTACCTTCTTCTGCAGTAGGGAACCAGGTGTTGAGATAATAAGACACATGGATGTAGTCACGTATGTGTGCGTGTGTATGTATTTGTGTGTGTGTGTGAATCAACTCGCATTGTCTCGTCTCAAACCTAGATGAGGTAGTGCAGTGGCTATTGATCCGGGTCATCAAGACCTAGAGTTCTGCTGGCGTTTATCTTAGAAACCTAATGAGACCCTGTTTACACCTGGGTGGGAATGTGAATGTGGTTAACTGAGTGGGAGGAGAGAAACCCAGCAGTCTTTTGTCCACAGGAAGAAGAAAATCTCTATTTACTATATAGTTCCCTATATTTTCCATTTTATTCGAGTGTCTGATTTATAGAGTGCTCTCCAAAATACCACAATGAGATGAAAAAAGTGTCCATGGCATGCAGACTACTTTGTGCTAACAATCCCCCAAGGCAATGCGCCGCATTTTATAGATGCAAAAATAGTCGATTGACACTACACCTGTCAGTGATGATGCAAAATGACAATGAAGTGTCTCAATTTACTGCTTGTTATAGAGTCAAACACTGAGTGTCTGTTACTGTATATAGGGAGCACAGTAGTGAATGAGGGACATAGGGGAACAAGGTTTAGTGCCCAGTTTTGCTCTGGACAATGAATGCTTAAAAGGACCAGTGTGTAGGATTTAGTGGCATCTAGCATTGAGGTTGCAGATTGCAACCAACCGATAACCCCTCCACTCACCCTCCCCTTCCAAGCGTGTAGGAGAACCTATAATGGCCACAAAATACGTGAAAACCCAGCATTTGGTTTGTCCGTTCTGGGCTACTGTAGCAACATGGTGGTGCAACATGGAAGAGGACCTGCTCCCTCTGTAGATATAAAGGGCTCATTCTAAGGTAACGAAAACACAATGACTCGTATTTTCAGGTGATTATGCACTAACAAAAACATACTTATGAATATTATATTCCATTTCTGCCAATAGATCCCCCTAAATCTTACACACTGGTCCTTTTAACCTACTGCAGGAAGCATATAAAATGATTTCTGTGAACAGAAACCTGCAATGAGACTGAACAGCAGCCACAAGCTACAGAATAATGCCTCGTTAATTTCCCTTAATTTCCCATGATTCTCTTAAATCAGTTGCTTCAACTGACAGCAGGGCACAGCGAAGGAAGTTGGTGACCTTGATGAGGAGTTGGTGTGCAGCCTGTTGCCTGCAATTCTTCGTCTAACAGCTCACTGTGACTGCTCCTTCTTGTTACATTCCTCCCTTGCAGTATTTAATTCTGATCCTCTGACAAAAAAGCTCAGGAAATGACCCTGACTTGTTATGTAGAAGCATTTTTAATGTACGATCGACATCAGTGCTAACCCCAGTTGGTGACAAATAAATGGCGTTTCCTGTCGCTGCTTCATAATAAAAGCCAACCTGGGGTTCGCCAGTTGAACGCTTTTAATGTGAAGGAACTGTTTCCATCAGCAGTAACTTACTAGAGCTCTAATGTGTCTGTATTAATACTGTATCTAATATGGCTAACATGAGTTAACCGTGAGGGTAACATTAATGAGATAAAATTACAAACAGTAATGATACATTACATGCATGTATCATTTCCTGTGAATCCCATGTGTGTGCGTGGGCAAGTAATGCCCTGCAGCAATGGTGGACTGCCAGTAACAATGAAACCTTTTACTGTAAAGAGATCATTACAGAATGAAATACATTAAATGGGTATTGTTGGAAAATAAAACACAATAAATAAATAGTAACAACAACACAGTTTGATTCAGTGAAAATCTTAAGGGTAAATGCCATTAACAAACACCAGCGGGTCCACCCTGAAGGCGTCCACATTATTGCAGGGGGTTTTAATAAGGGTAATCTAAAATCTGTACTCCCTAAATTCCATCAACATGTTAGATGCCCAACTAGAGAAAAGAACACTCTGGATCATGTGTATTCTAACATCAAGCATGCATACAGAGCTGTACCCCTCCCCCATCTGGGCCTGTCAGACCATCTCTCCCTGCTTCTCACCCCTGCATATACCCCCCTAAGTCGGCAAGCAAAGCCCACAAAGAGGACCATTACCACCTGGCCTGACACGGCACTTCTCCAACTTCAGGACTGCTTTGAACATACCCAGTGGGATACCTTTTACCACGAGGACCTGGCAACATTCACAGAGACTGTACTGTCTTACATCAAGTACTGCATTGGGAACGTCACTGTGGACAAATGCATCCGGGTATTCCCAAACCAGAAGCCTTGGATGACAAGCCAGGTCCGCATGCTCCTCCGGGCCCGAGACTCAGCCTTCAGGTCAGGAGACAGAGATGCGTACAGCGCTGCTCGCGCCGACCTGAGGAGAGGTATCAGAGCTGCCAAAGCAGACTACAAGAGGAGGATAGAGGACCATCTTACCAGCAATAACCTCCGGCAGGTGTGGCAAGGCATACAGAGCATCACAAACTACAGAGGCTGTGATGTGACATCCGGTGACACAGATGCGGCACTGGAAGAGGAGCTGAACAGCTTCTTTGCCCGCTTTGAGACTCATAAACAGCACTCAGCCGCACCACTACAGCCCCCTCCAGCCTCAAGTACTTTCCATCTCACTTTAGAGGTTCAGGACGTAAGACGTGTGCTCTGGTCAGTGAATTCCAGGAAGGCTGTGGGTCCAGATGGAGTACCTGGAAAAGTGCTCAAGGCATGTGCCTACCAGCTTTCGCAGGTCTTCACTGACATTTTCAACCTGTCTCTGGCACAAGCTGTTGTCCCGCCCTGCCTGAAATCAGCCACTATCATCCCGGTTCCAAAAAAGTCACCTACAGCCAGCCTCAATGATTACCGCCCCGTAGCACTCACCCCAGTCATCACCAAGTGCTTTGAAAGACTGGTTCTACGGCACATTAAAGCCTGTCTCCCCCCTTCCCTGGACCCTCACCAGTTTGCCTACTGGACAAACAGATCAACAGAAGATGCAATAGCCATAGCTCTTCATTCAGCACTGAATCATCTGGAACATCAGGGGAGCTATGTCAGGTTGCTCTTCATTGACTTCAGTTCAGCCTTCAACACAATAATTCCGGACATTCTAGTCTATAAATTATCCAACTTGGGGTTCCCATCACCCACCTGCGCCTGGATAAAGGACTTTTTGATCGATCGACCACAGCGTGTGAAACTGGGCCCACACCTCTCCTCCATCCGCACTCTCAGTACCGGCTCTCCTCAGGGCTGTGTGCTCAGCCCACTACTTTACTCCCTCTACACATTCGACTGCAGTCCCACCCACCCAGAGAACACCATTGTTAAATTTGCAGATGATACGACAGTGGTGGGGCTGATCTCGGAAGGGGATGAGACAGCCTACAGGGACGAGGTCCTGCGACTTAGTGAGTGGTGCTCAGTGAACAACCTTACACTGAACATCACAAAAACCAAAGAAATCATCCTGGACTTTAGGCGGAACAGTGCCGACCACGTCCCCTTGTACATCAACAATGAATGTGTAGAGAGGGTCCAGTCCTTAAAATTTCTAGGTGTCCACATCTCTGCTGACCTCTCCTGGTCTGCGAACACCACAGCAGTGGTCAAGCGGGCCCAGCAGCGGTTACACTTCCTGAGAGTGCTCAGGAAGGAACAGCTCAACACTCAGCTGCTGGTGAGCTTCTATCGCTCCTCAATTGAGAGCCTGCTGACCTACGCTACTACAGTATGGTACTCCAGCTGCACTGAAGTAGACAGGAAGAGGATGCAGAGAGTGGTTAAAACAGCACAGAAGATCATCGGCTGTCCTCTGCCCTCCCTGTCAGACATCTACAACTCCCGTTGTCTTAGCAGAGTCAAGAACGTCTTAAAGGACAACACTCACCCCGGTTTCCACCTCTTTGACCTGTTGCCCTCTGGCAGGCGCTACAGGTCTATACGATCAAAAACCAATAGACTCAAAAACAGCTTCTTTCCCAAAGCTGTTAATGCACTGAACTCACACCTGCACTGACATTACTTTCATCTTTTTAATACCTGTGCAATATTTATATTTATATTATTTATATCTATATAATGTTTTGTTTGTTTATCTATTCATTTATTTTTATATAGGTTTTGTTTTCTATGTGCACTTTAAGGAGTTGCCCTTTTAATCTCATTGTACTTTGTATAATGACAATAAAGGCATTCAAGTTCAAGTTCATTCAAGTTCAATAACTTTAAAATGATCCATTTTAACTACCAAAATAGCAGTTTTTTAAAATGTGATTGCATTGTTCCTGAAAACCCTTCCCATCATCCTATAAAACCTGTAACTCTGAGTAAGTTTCCTATGTATAAGTGGCAGCATGGGACTGCATTACTCATGACTGCATCCAAATGGTTAGAATTCATTCATTCTGAAGAACCCAAATGTTTCTCAGTGAATTGCTTTTACACCCAGGAGCTAACAGTCTTCCCTGCCCTTTGTTTCCTCTGTGAGGTGTGTCCTCACACAATATTCTGTTTATGGTGAATTTACACAAGCAAGACGCTATTAAAATACTGTTTCTCATTGGATTGAGTGGGTCAGTTTTATAGTGTTTATTAGAATCACTTGACTGGCGATGCTGACCGTATGACTTATTTTCTCTGGCAACAATGTGAACACTACTGATTTCCCTAATCACATTAACTTCATTCTAACTTTGTGAGGATTGTGAGGACAGGCCAATATACCTTCATTTCTCCCTAAAATGTGTTTCTTTTCTTACTCTCAGATCTAACAATTTTCTTCACAATTAGAAAAATAAACACACACACACTCACTCACACACACACACACACACACACACACACACACACACACAGTGCCTGCCTGTGGTAATAACGCTTGCCAGAAAAGGAAGAGAATCAATCCAAGTTATTTTCATCTACTATTTGCTCTGAGTAAATGTCAGTACTCTTTGCTCCTCCCGCAGCTTCATTCTGTCTCTCCCAGAGAGGCTTATAAAAACTGCTTAAATTAAATTGTTGTCATGTTAAACAGGGTCCTATATTGCAAGGCTGAAATGTTTGTCTGATTGTAAGTGTGAGAGAGAGAGAGAAAGACACATTTAGGAGTTAATAAACAGCACGTTGGTCTTTTTTTTTTTTTAACACAGTTTTAAATTATAATCCACTGGATCTTTGTTATTCTTTAAATTAAGTCTCACTCTTTGGTGCCAGGCACTCATTACTGTGGTATTTGCTTACAGTGAGGTATTTTCTTGTTTTTTCTGTTGATGAGTTTTCCATGGCAGTTGCTGATGTTGTTTCAGTTTATTCCAAAAAAATCACTGGAAATGTAAAAGTCATGATTTAGCACAGTGGTTCCTAAACATTTCGACTTCTGACCATTTATAGTAAGTAATCATTGGGGTAACTTCAGAACAGCTTTTATGAAATGGTTGCTCTTATACAGTATATGTTGGTGACAGAGAACTGTTAAATAGTTATTTACATGCAGCTGTCGGGAAGAGAGATAAAGCAGAGTGAATTATCAGACTTTAAGCACATGTCTTTGAGCTTATTATGCATTCATGTGGAGCGTGTGTTGATACTGTATGTCTTCACACAGATGTGCCTCTGTTTGTGTTGAGGACTAACACCTACTGTAACTGAGTTTTCAGCAGCTCTGAACAGCATATTGCGCCCAGCGGCCATCACTCATTAGCAAGTGTTGATGGCAAAGGCCAAGTATGATTAGCCAACGCGTCGCTGCACATCAGTGCTGATTTTGGCTCCCCACCACCACTGGCTCCCATTAATCAGGAGCTAATGAAAGGAATCTTGTGGCATATGCTCCACTTAGCCCACATGAGTCCTCGTACCTCTTTCTAGGGCCAGGATGAAATTCTGAAAGCATCGCTCTCTGATGGAAGAAGAATTGATTTCAAACACAGCATCTTTCTATCTTCATTTTGTTGTCAGTTTGTGGGCATAAAGGTGTTTTGTACATTGTATTTATTGAGCTTTTAAACTCTTATGCATACTAAAGTCATTTCTCCTGTTTGTTCCTCTCAGTGAAATTTCAGTGATGAAAAGATTTCATCAGTGAACCATAGCTGCTGGTATAAATGTTTGCTGTAATGCCAAATCTGCTAACTGGGTCTAACGAGTTTTCATCTCGCTGCATTTGATCCTGGGGTGAATGGTGTAGAACTCAACCATTTAAAACCACATAAATGCATTATTGATTACGTGTGGTCCTGGCCTTAAAGAGGTAAACAAACGAGCAGTTAATAGCATCTCTGACTGCACTCCCCGACTTAGTTTGGCACTAAGATCTTTGTTGCTTTCAAAAGGCCTCAGCTTTAATCCAAGAGACACAACTCTTGGTACTGGCCCTGACAGTTTTCCAATAGGTAATACTGACTTTTTCCCATAGGCCATTAAGGTGACAGGGAGGCCCAGAAGGTTAAAGAGACTGTCCATCAGCTAGTGTTGTCTGTCTTTTCTTCTTATCTTTTATCTCTTTTAGCTTGCTTATATGGATTACAGGTCTGAACCAAAGTGAGCTGTAACACTGTGCGGATGGTTTGACACATGATGAATAACCATCCAGAGAGTCCTTTAGCAAGACACTGAGGGCACTTTAATGTCCGGCCTAAATACATAAATCCCAATCCAGGATTATTTCTTTAGTGTTTTGACAGGGTGGTCATCATCGCTGTTTTGTTTTTACACACAAGAATCCTTCCATACATCCTCATCACTTCTGTCATGTGCAGCATTTTTATTTGCATAAGGGACATTCAGTATTTTAAAGCTGCACTAATCAATATTTTTATATTAACAATGGATCAAATGACTATATGTAATGTGAAAGGTATCACTCATGTGATGATCCAACAAAGAATTATCACCCAACTTTCCAGTTCCCCTCAGCTCTACAACTTTTAACATCTTTCAACTAATCGTTTTGGATTTTTACGGCCCTCAAGTTTACTGTCTGGTTCACTCTTGGTGCTTTAATCAACCCCATTTCCAGCAGCAGCGGACTGTTGTTTTTAGTAAAAAATGCTCTGATAAACTGACTGTACGCTACCTGCCCAGCATCAAACGAGAGACAAGAAGTTAGTGACTAGCTGGTGAACATAGTGGAACATTTAGCAGCTAAAGTGCTAGATGTTTTTCTCAGGAGTTAGTGGAGACCAAAACAGAGCTTAAAGGAGAGTGAAAGTGGACTTTACGTCATCAGGTGGCCAGAAAAGTGACTAAATGAATGTTGTGTGTTCTGTGACTGCTGGATGTGGAGATTAGACACTTTATAAGTTGTGTTAACAACTTGTTTGGCTGCCCCCATGTGGCAAAAGAAATAAATAAATTTTTGCTGCTCTAACATTTTGTATTTTGATATTTCCTACGTATATTTCCTAAATTTACCAAGTGGACCGATATTATCACCTGGAGACCAAAACATCCCTTTCCCCACCACCATGATTCATACTGTGTTGTTGTTGTTATGAGGGGGACCCAAGACCACTTTTTGTTTTTTAACCTCTCCAGATTCAACAAACTCTTCAGGTCCAGAAAGAAAACTCTCTAATCTGGCCTCAATCTCACCAGCTGCAGGGCTGCTATTCTGTAGTTGACCTCTGACCTCCATTTAGAGGGGTAAGAAAACAGAGAATTTCCCTTTGAGGGGTGTGTTTAAAAAAATATCTTTAGATTGTTCAGATTATCACACATAAGATAAGATGGTTATGACAATGTTCTTTTCAGTATACAAGTGTAACTGCCCCAAGGCTCCACGTGGTCTCCTTCAAAATGCGTGTCTATATGTGCATTTTAATATTCTCTGAGGTTTAACTGAAGAACAGAAGTGTTTTTTTGTGAAACTGTGCGCCGTCCTTTCAAAGACCTGTACATCTCTGTCTGCGTTTGTCATAAATGTCACATCCAGACGATTTGATCCCATCCTGCCTTCTTTCTGTCACTCAGCAGAATAAATGCACCCTGTGTAGTCATTTCAGCACCCCACCTGTGCTTTACTGCATCTTTCAAGCACAAGATCTATCTGCCACTGGAAAATGACAGTTACGGTACAAAATTCACTATTTTGGAATCAAAGGCCTAAAAGCACTGCAACATTTTAGTATTTTATCATCTGTCATTTATATTTTTCTTAAACATTTATCTGTTTTAGGTCGGACAATATTATTGTCTTCCAAAATAAAGTCCAGCAATTAAAGCCCCCATTCTTTGTCCCCTTAAAAAGGTTTTTCAACCTCAGTTTTGCATTGCCCAAATCTCAGACATTCAGGTTAAAATCTCTCCAGACAAACGCTATCCAGCACACACTCATACACCGCTACTTTGCTGTGAGTGTGGCCAGCAGACTGGAGTATGATGAGGGCTTTTTGTGGTTCATTTTCTCAAGGGTAAAACAGCAAAGCGTGTAAAAGAGAGCAACAGCTGCAGTTCAATGGAGCTCTTTGAAGAACTACATCAAACACAGAGAATCATCTTCCAGCCATTGGCCTCACAGTAGAGAAAGTGAAGGGAGAGAGTGTGTGTGTGTTGACAGCATGTTGGAGAGGTGTGTAGGACTGTTAATCCTCTGGCCTTGCCTCAGTCCCTGCCTCCTGATCCTCATCACTTGGTTTGGTTGTCTGGCTGCACATTCTCATCTATATTTGGATCTTGGATGTTGGTCCGTATTGATCTTGTCTGTTAATCTTGTTTATTTTCTGACCATTCTATACTGCCTTTTTCTTGGTCCCATTCCGACCCTTTCCCTTATCTCACTTTCACACACTTCACTCCATACCACCGCTCTACTTCTCTACTTCTTAAGCCTTTCCTTGCTCACTTGCCCCCTTCTTTGTTTAAACCACCCAAATATTTATTTTTTGTTTGAGCTCATTTTTGTGGTCTTCCTGCATTTCACATGCTCGACATCACATGTCAATCAAATCTTATTTTCTTTTTTATGCCATCCCATTCTCGTGAACACGATATCTCAGAAACGCCTTGAGGGAATTTCAACTTTACTCTGAGATCATAATGTCCTGGAAATTCATCACCATTATTCAACACCATAACTCAGGAACAGAAAGGGAAATGACCATATTTCACAGTTGGTCGGACACTGAATAGGTGACACTTTTGACTCAAAGGCCAAAGGTCATTGTGACCTCAAACTAGGTTTTTAGCCATAAGCTATTAACAATGAATTGGACGATTCCAGATTTCACACACCTGCTGACTGGGACTACACAAAGAGTAAACAGTAACAACCACAGTATGGGCTTTCCTCCATCTCATCAATTCTGCCTTTTACTTCCTGCCCAATTCTGAATTTCGAGCATCATTGGAATCACGTGACCGCAAACAACGTATTGGAGCACGCCTAGCTAATAAAAGAGTGAGTCTCACCTACAGCTCATAGAGAGGCTTTGCATCTAAAAATGCCAGGAGAAAACAAAAGCACCACATTTTGTGTAGCTATACTCTATAATAATCCATCTTTACATAGTAATCAACTACATGTGTACCTGTTTAGCCAATACATCTATGCTAATTCTTCATTAATCATTTCAACAATGTATATTCACACATGTATCATCAATATAGTGATAAATTCAATTTAGCCAAAAAATACACTTTAAATACACTTCAATTCCTTTCAAGTGTTCACTACATATATTATATGAGTCTGGACAGACATGGATGGAAACTGCAATTCTAGTTTTTACTTTGAATTGCATCATTTCCTATATGCCAGGAGATTTTTCCCAAAAAAGACCTACCAGACATTGTTACTTTGTTCAGAATCATTCCACTCATTCACTATACCCTGTGTAATAAACACTCAATATTTTACTCTTGTGAGAAAATTGAGATTTCAGACACTTATGACAGTGATTTTTTTTTTTTTCAAATAGTTGTTTTATAGAGGCATATAAAACAACGTGGGGATCTTTTAGGGCACTGTATACTCCGTACATTTTACACTTCAACACAGAATTCAGACACACAGCACATTAGGTGGCAAATAGGGAGTGATACTGGACACAGCATGAACGTTCAAAACAGCAATTTTTAAAGCTTTCACGTTCTAAGAAGGTTGGATCAGCATTGAATTTATGTTAAGGAGTAGCAAAATTGGCTATGTTGTAGAACAGATCTATACTTAATAGTTCACCATTTTGGGAAAATGCAGTTTTTGCTATTTTTAAGAGATGGAAATTAAAAGATCAATACCAGTCTCATGTCTGTACGTTAAAGCTGTGTTAAAATGTTTTTCTAGCCACTGTGGGGCACAACCACTAAACATCTCACACATTTGATAAATTATGGCCTTTATTTTTGTGGCGAACTGTTGCCTATTTACACGTCCAGCAGACACAACGCAACTTTAGCATTCATGTGGAGTCTTGTTTCTGATGAATGTAAGTCCAATAATCACTCTCCTTTTAGCTCTGTTCTGGCCTCCACCAACTCCTGAAAAAGTAGGCTCCTTTGGGTGCTAAATTCCCCACGTCACCTGGTCCTGGGCAGCATGCAGTGTGTTTATCAGAGCTTTTCCACTGAAAACAGCTGCTGTAAATTAAGTTGACGAGAGCGCTGAGACAGAACCAAACAGTAAAGCTGCTCACTGTAAAACCAAAACACTGAGCTAAAAGATGCAAAAACACTCCATAGAGCTGGGGGGAACTGCAGAGTTAGGTGATCATTTTCAGTACGAGCAACATTACACGTAGTGATTTGACCCTGTGTTCACATAAAAATACTGATTATTGCAGCTTTAAGTATGGTACGGTGTTAAGCCTAGCTTAGGGAAACTGCTAGCTTGTCTAAATGCCTCATTCTCGAACAGAAAGCAAATAAGCATACCGGTATTTCCCAAAATGTTTAACTCTTCCTTTACTGTAAACATGTGAACATTGTATTGCTTGTCTTCTCTTCTTCTGCACTGCTCTCTTGCAGTATTTTCTCAACGACATTTGGACTCAATCCCCTCATTGTGGTTTTCCTCTCTCTGTCACATTCTCTCTCTCTCTTTCACTATCTTTCTCTCTCTTCTTCTTCTTCTTCTCGTGCTGGTGATACGTGGGGTTTCTTGATTAGAACACACACTGCCAAGTCCCCCCACATCGCATCATTGCATTTGATTAGCTCCAACCCCCTGCTCCCTCCCTTATCACTACCAGCACAACAGGAAGCACCACACACACACAGACAGACACACATGCATGCATAGATACACATGCCTACACAAACTCACTTGCAGACTTATCTGAACTCCATGGCTGCCTGTAAACGTGCACTGGCATATATGAACGCACACAATCTCCGCACACACACATATCTGGGCTTCTGCTGGTGCCGTGGCGGCAGGGCATCAGGTAAAGCCAGCATGGTGCTGACAGATCCCTGTCCCTAATGAAGCATTAATAAACTGCAGCACAAAACAGTGGATCAGAGAGCAGCAGAGCTCCCCACCTGCCTGGCTGTCTTCTGGCTGCCAGGGGGAGAGATGAGAGGGGAGAGAATTACTGTAATCCCCCGTCCTCCAAAACCCCTCTGCCCCACTTTTCAGGGAGACATCAACCCCCATCACCTGCTCTTCAGTATTGTGCTGAAGGGTCTGTACTTTTCAGTTTTCATCAGTCTGATGTCAACCTAATACTCCTAATAAAAGAGACCTTGCATGATTAAATTACCATACAGTACTTCCACTAACACTCCAGCAGCTCTGCACCAGACTATACAGCTGGAAGTGCAAATGTTATTTTCTCTACAGTTGTCAAATATATTTTAATATGCAAATAAATGTAGTTTTATTGAAAAGGTATGCATTAAAACACTTAAAGATAAAAAAAAAAAAAGGATAAATATTTTTATGCATGCAGGAAAAAACAGACTTGGAACATGGAGAGATTCAGCATTGTTGGCACAAAATTACATTTTTCAACAGCTTTTTCTTTATCTTTCTTCGTTTTCTTCAAAAGTTCGTTATATCTACGGCTCAAATAGAGTTGAGAAAGTAACTTAATTTTGAATCTAGCAAGTTAGGTCCACTTGTGTGTGGATGGTGCGTTCACATTTAACGCAAAGTGAATTTTGTGAATTTGACTGCTGAAGTGTTTTTGCATGTTTATCTGCCCCAACAGACAATGTAGCTCTGTACATTCATGAACCAAAGTCATAAAGCTTTGGAATGAGCACACGTCCATGTCCGTTCATGTCCATTTCGCATTGACTTTATGTGCAGTCACGCTGCCTAGTCTGAACACCTTAAAAGTAAGCACTGCTGATCAGTTACTTACCAGTATCCATCTTACCTCTGCAGCTACAGTACAGTACATCACAATCAGATTGATTTCTCTCCCAGTTTGAACCCAGATTTACTCCACATTAAAGCCCAACTTGCAGAGATTTCCATGTGTTACTCTTGATGTGTGATGGTGTGTATCCATGAATCGCCACAGCACATGAATTCACAATTATGCACATAGGTAGTCCAGTCACAATACGTCCCCGACTGGCAGACAGTGCCGGCCCTCTGATTCAAATGAAGCAAACCTGCTGAGTGTAGATATTCCTGGAGGTGTGTCCATTCAAATGCTGCATGCCTTTGATTAGAAGAATTGGAGCAATTGTTCGGTAAAAAGAGCTAATCAAATCCAGGTCCAGCTGTGATGGACTGACAAGAATGAGCCCATAGTGCTTTAAAAAATAGCTGGATTTTAGAAAAAGCATGTATCTTAAATGTAAAGAAACCAGTTTCCTTTAAAAGTCTAATTTAACATACATATAAATATATAAAGGAATATTCTTTTAATTGGGCCCCAGAATGCTGGCTGTTCTTTGGGGCGTCCTCTCCTTCCCTCATCATAAGCTCGAGATGTCATCTCTCTCTGTTTGTGCTGGAATGTCGTTGCTTCAGTGTCACTTTGTGTCTTTATCTCTCTGTCTATCTGTATCCTTATCTGCCTTTTTTTTTTCTCATTATCCTTGCAGTCTAAACCTCGCTTAGCTTTACTCCAGCGAGGGAAACTGATCTAATTGGCATCGAGGATCATTCTAATTTAGCAAAGCCTGCTCTGCTGACTTATTCAGTTCCCCGCTTTGTGCAGTTTTTTTTTGCCACCTTTCACATGATAATAATGAGAAAATATAAGCGCGAACTCCCTGAAGTTTGCTGT
This sequence comes from Macquaria australasica, assembly GCA_005408345.1. Lineage (NCBI taxonomy): Eukaryota > Metazoa > Chordata > Actinopteri > Centrarchiformes > Percichthyidae > Macquaria > Macquaria australasica. The sequence goes on along the minus strand of SEMN01000008.1, from coordinate 399,276 downwards.
GGTGAGTGTGTTTTTTTTTTCTTTCTTTCTGTTTTTTTCATGTGGGTTTGTTACACCGATCACATTCACCCAGGCAATTTGCCTGCTTGTCTGAGTCTGAGAAGGGAAGCTTATCTGCACTAACGCCCCATCGAGGCTGTGCTTCGTATCCAAATCGGCCCCCGTTAGCATTCAAATCAAGAGCCTCCACCTCCCCTTCCTATTCTACCTAGCTCTCGTGCCCCTTACTACCACCCCCACCTCTATTTGCCTGTCAACACGCCAGCTTCGCTCGGAGGAAAAGAGAGAGAGAAAGCCCAGGCTATTATTTAATGAGATCAAGAAGCGCGAGGGTGCTGTTTACTGTCACAAAGCAAACAGGGGCCCTTCTCTGCAGGAGAGGATCACTGGGCTTCTCCCTCATCTTCCTCATCTTCCTCGGTACCTGTGACTGCCGCCTCCACCTTAACAACCACCATTTTATGGAAACCGCAAGCGTTTTGACAAGGTGCTTCTTCTTGTCAGGACACATACCTCCTCCTCCTCCTCCCATTCCCAACAGAAACAGTATGGCTTTGAAGCTTATTTCTGCTAATACTGCATGCTACATAACAAGAGCCCAAACTATTTTAAAAGAGCAAATTGTGTAGTGAGTGTAGCTTGTTTGTAATTGCTTCTGCTGTGATTTAACATGACCTTTTACCTGCTCCGGCAGATACAACAAGGTCGTTACTGCAGTGCAGTTTCCCACAGGTCATCAGTGTCTCATTGTTTATATGACTAGAAAGAAATTAGAGACAAAGTGTCGCAATCGCTATCTAGTCCATATTGGCTGCCATTAACATTGATTGCTCACAAAGACTTATGATTTCCAGTAATGACTTATGATTTCAGTTAAGTCATTTTCATCAGTCTCCCTTAGTTAGAGCTGTAATTTAGTACTTTATTTTGAAGTTACTTTTGAGGTGTCTTTGTCATAAATTAGGTCAGTTTCAAAGTAACTGCTGCAATACAGCACAAATATAAAATGGGTAAAAAAAATTTAAAAAGTGTTCGTTAACGAGTCTAACACACCAAACCTCAAAAGGACTTGACAGGAGAGAGCGGAAAAAGAAATATGTGTCATGAAGATGAGGAAAGTGGGGTGGGGGGATATCCTTTGATCAAGAGCGCTCCTCGTAGCACTCTTGTCTCCTTACACATCCATAATATATCTCTGCACACATTCCACTCTCTTATTAACAAGGCAGTGCCATTCCATCCCTAAGAAGGGTATCGAATTTTCAAAAAGGACAAACCTGTAACACACTGCTTTATTGTCTTTGCTTCAAAATGAGGATGGGTGAAAGAATTCAGAGATTCAACATATGCACTACCCCTTTAAGTTAAATTCATTGTTTTGTTGCTTGCAACAAAACAGGGGATAATATCGGACATGGGTAAATATTTATTCTGAAAGTGGCGTGCTTAGGAAATGAGAGGGCTGCCGATGCTCTGCCTCTCTCTCAAGGGAGCGCATGTTTGTCCATGACAGTCATAAATATGTATCATGCAACGAGATGACAGCGATTGTAATCTGATGGCCGCCTTTTGTCAAGCATATGAAACCCAAGAAAAGCCCCCATCAGTGGCAAACACATGCAAAATTAAAAGTTGCACCCTCTCCTATCATTGGAATGAGTCACTCAGCGACAAGAGGCACGCTGTTTAATTAGGGTGGAAACAAAGTCCTCAGGGGGGGAATACCTCTCTCCCTTTTCCCCTCCTCCCTCTCGGCCTCATTTGTGGAAAGGTAAATATTCAGAGGGTCGCTTTTCAGCCGTGGCGATTAAAGCATGCTCGAGCATAGCAATAGACAATGTGTTGTGAATTCAAAGTTCCTAAATCAATTCGTGCTGCGCTCCGAAATGAAACGCAACTTGTTTGTACGAGTAGACAGCTGTGGCAGTGCGTCCTTACCCAGGGGTCTCAAGTAGTTCTTCAAACCCAGAATAACTGCGCGGAGCTTCCAAAAGTGCACCAGCAGCCACTTAAATAAGGTGGTCTGTCATCCATGATCCACTGCAGCAGCAGTGAGTGTCCTGGAGTACAGCTGGTTGACAGGTGTATTCTTCAATGGAAGAACCCCTCTGCTTTTGACTAAACTTTGTTTTCATGTCTGTCCCTGCCTGCAGCTCTGAAGGACCCCTGCACTGATGTGACCTGCAGCTACGGCAGCACCTGTGTCCAGTCGTCAGATGGCTTGTCGGCTAAATGCATGTGCCCCCTCAGTTGCGAGGGCAAAACCGAGCAGACAGTGTGCGGCAGTGATGGAAAGGACTACCGCAACGAGTGTGAGCTCCATCAGCACGCCTGCAAGAACCAGAAGAACATACGAGTGCAATACCAAGGGCACTGCGGTGAGTTACCTCCTCATGTTTTCTTTAGGATTATTTTAGTGTCCAGAAATAGTGAAAAGTGGTCATCACAATTTCTCACAGCCCAATATACCATCTTTAAATTAGTTTGATGAAATACTGAATTTATAATGATATACGCAAGGGAAATTTTAGCTTGATAAATGCTTTAAATGACGATCAAAAAGCTCTACTTTTCTTTCTCCTCTACGTTCTCTGCTTCTCTCATTTCCTCTCTTTTCTTCTCTTGACTCTATTTACTTCCTCTGGCTTTTGTTGTTTCTCCTTCACATACCCTGCTTACTTATGGCACGCCTCTGCTAATTCTCATTTTTCATTCAGGTAGCTTTGCTTCACACAGGTACTCCTGCAGTGCGAATTGTTGTTTTCTCTAAGTAGGTCTTCAGAGCTGTCGTTTTCATCAGGCCCAGCGTTTTTGCTCATCCTTGTTATCATCAGGCGATGGTTGTTTACTCCCAAGGCGCTCAACTTTGGGGTTCGTTTTTAAAAAAAATTTTTATGGAGAGCCAGATGGAGGGAAAGAACAGCAGACACAAACTCTTTCTCTTAGCAGCGGGAGCCTCTGAGAGACAGAGTAGGGTGGCGAGCAACGAGAGATGGATGTGCAGGTCTGCCGGTGGAAGGTTGGTCGTATAAATTCAGTCGGCCAAAGTGACCTGAGTTGCCCGGTGCTCCCTGGGTAGGGCCAAGGCTCAGAGGACCAGTCGGCCCTGATGGTCCTCTAAATCTTCCTACAGCCATTTCATCTAAAGCCTTGGCTATTTCATGTCGCAAGCCCTGGACAAATGCAGTTGATTTATCCACACTGCTAGTTTTTGCAGCAAACAGGCTATTCTTTTTGTAATTACCCTACTTGCTCAGCTAGAGGAAAGCATGGTTCCTGAAAGCTGTTCTTCTCAGTTAATGGGAGGTAATGGTCTTTCCCTCAGATAATGGTTTGGCCGGCGGGTGAGGCACTGCGTTATGCAGAAACACTGCATGCATTACGATAAAACCCCTGTTTGCTTGGTTGCTAGTCTCTGAAAGCCTTTGCATTGTGCTGATAGAAAACAATCAGAGGCCTGGCCAGAGCTGGCCGTGGTCACTCCGCCTCCCAGCCCTCAGCAGCCAAAGCGTTCTGTCCCTTTTTATGTCCCCACATTGTCACTCTTTGTATCCCTGCCAGAGGTCTTTGGAAACCATTTCCCCTTATTCTCTCTTTCTCTCCTTTCTACCCCTTTCCTTATGATAGGGTGTTTCATCCTTGGTGTGTTTTGAATGACTCGCCGGCAGCTTGGCAGTGATTTGATATGTCACGGTGCTACATAAATCCTTTGTCTTCCCACATGCTGAAAGCGTGGCGAGCAGAATAAAGCCTGGGCTCCTGTTTCAAGGAGTAACACCCCGTCCCACACATCCACAAACCAATTCCATTATGATCACAGACTGATATGGCCGAGCGTGCCAGAGCGATGCTCCCCTAGAAGGAGGGAGGTGCCAGGGAGCAAATCAAACCGACCGTCTCCTCATCCATTTCCATGTCTTCCCTCCGCATCCAAGGTCCCACTCTGAGCCGCTCTCAACTGCTGGGCCACTGATAATATCTGTGAAGGAGTAGTGATGGATATGGGTGTAACCGTACACAAAATTCACGGTTCAGTATATACCTCGGTTTGGGGTCATGGTTTGGTAAATTTTCGGTACAGCAGGGAGACCAAAAAGTAAAATTTTTGTCATTTATTTTGAAAAATTTAACATTCAAAAGTGGCTCATTGGCCATAATTCTTACTGTAAGAGTTAAGGCATTCAAATACTGCTCCATCTTAAGACTCTGATCTGTTGATCATTCCTGAACAACTGCAGCTTGCGCTCGTTTATACAGGGCAGCACAACAGACTGACTAAAATGCACACGTGAAGGCACATTGTAAATTCCATATTCTCTACGATAAACACTCCTGCAGCATTAGTTATTATTGGTACCGTCCGAATCTGCAGTTTGAGTCTGCCTGAACGCTGTGGGGAGAAGGACTCGCCTTCCAGTCTGGTTTTGTCTCGTTCTGCTACTCGACACATTCGGGTGATGTCGTCGAAGAGATGAACATGTTTGAAGCGTATCCACAGACATACTCAACTTCAGCTGAACAATGTCGGCATACAGTTTGACACTAATCACTGTCGATTTTCACTAACTGGGAAACCGTAACTAATGCTCCCATACAGTGAATCTAAATGTCATGGGAGGATCCTCCAGCTCTGGTCTCTCATTTGAGTTTCCCATTCGGATGGCAGCGACACTACGTGAGCTTGACTAACCTGGCTAATCGGGCTAAGCTGACTAGCATGCTACAGCTGATAGACAGCAGCTGGTGCACTGCCAGATCTTTCGAGGTAAAACTGGTGCTCAAAAATGTCTGTTCCACGTTTGGGAGTAGTAGACATAAATGGACTATTTTGACAGTCACTGTTTTGGTCCCTCTTCCCTTTCTTAGTCTCTTCTCTTCTCTTCTCTTCTCGTCTCTTCTCTTCTGTCTGAATTTACTAAAACAAATATTGTCAAACAAGCAAAAGTTAATTCATTCAACCTATACTGAGAGCATCATTTGGCCTGAAAAAAATATTACAGGTATATTGTTGTTTACTGCAGTTTAAAAACAGGCATACCAAAGCTCTATCAGGAACTTAACTTTGGAAGGAACAGTTGCCAGTTTTGAGGTAATTAAGCGAGGACACATCTCATCCTGTAACATTCATGAATGTCCGTGTCTTCACAGACCCGTGTAAAGACAATGAGAACAGTCTGAACACAATGTGCTTGGTGGACGCTTTCACCCGCCAGCCCCTCATCTTTGGCCTGCCGGAGTCGTGCCCCCCTGGTAATGAGCCTCTGTGTGCCAGCGACGGCGAAACCTACCCCAGCGAGTGCACCATGACAGCAATGGGCATGCAGAAAGGCATCAAGCTCAGGAAGATTCATGCAGGACGGTGCAGAAGGCTGGGTAAGGGCGAGCTTTGTGGCCTTTAGCAGGAACTGAAATCTAAGAGAGATTCAACTGGGATCACACTAAATGCTACTTTTAGAATCAGATTCAGAGAATTGAGGGCTAAAACATATTGGATAAAATAGTATGTAAAAATGTAGTAGTAAATTTGGCAATGGCTGCTGAAGAAAAATGCATGTTTTCTAGTGAGGTGCTGGCTTGCAGGTAGGTTGATAGAAAAGGATGTAGGGGAAAGTCAATGAAGACTTTTTATTTTAGGTTCTACAGCGTATGGGTTAGCATTTCAATACATCTTGCCCCCTTCTTCTTATTATCCTAAGGAAGGCAAGATGTGTCAAGACAAAATTACAGCTAAAGATTACATCGACATATGATAAAATATGTAAGACAAGTAGCAATGTAACGTTTGCCTTTTTTTGCCTTATGGCCCTCCTGCTGAATCAGTCAACTCCTTGATGATGTCCTCCTGTTCTTTTTATTTTTTCCTGACTTGTCTTTGTTGTTGTAGCCGTGATTTTACTGTGCTGTGGCCACCAGCCTCACCATGATAGCCACAACCAGATAAATACTGTCCATGGCCTCACACCTCACCCATAGCAGATAGGTGCACACCCCATAATTGTCCTAGATTTAATCTTTTATCACCCACTGTTCCACCTGCAGGACACTAGCACTGTAGAATGTTGGCAGACTGCTAGTATGAAATGTTACACGAATGTGAACACGTTATATATGTAACAACAGGTGAGATCATTTTCAAAAAGAATGCCCTGTTGTAAAAATAATCCCGGTGCAATTCTCGGGAGAGTGCACAGCTGAAACCTTCAAAGTATTATGTCTGCTGATCTTCAAAGCAGTTTGGCAATCCAACAATGTACTAAATTCTTGAAAACATTGTGTCCCAATTCATCGCAGGGTCTACTAAACAAAAGTAGTCCATATTTTAATTAAAGCAAACCACCCCCAAAAGTTGGGATGGGTTTTAAAGGGTGAAACGAAATGGCTTGGCAAAAACGCAACAGATAGAAAGCAAAAGTCACAAAACATCTGCATCACAGTATCATATATGCACACATTCACATATTTCACATGATTTCTTCCTAAAATGTGAACAGGTGTAGGTGAACTAGCATTAAAATCTAACCCTGTAACTGTATTCCACTGCATGGCACAGAGATAAATGACTCTGAGGTCTCGGGGTCTGTACTGTATCCATGCTAGCAATAGCTTCCTCCAGCCTGATAAGAGCCTCAAGGGCTGTTATCTGTGATATTAGAACAGGGGGTTTAAGCCTTAGTCAACAAAGAGCTGTCAGCTTTTACTGTATGTCTGATAGCCATCGGAGGAAATCCAATTTTCCCGCTGTGTTGTCGGCGGCGCCTCGCAAAGCCACAGCTGTGTTGGTGAATGACAGTGATGTGCGGAGACCCCCACCCATTTACTGAGACCCCTGACAAGGCCAAAGACAAGAATAGATCACTGCAGAACGCCCTTTGGTACAGTCAACTATGAAGGCTGACACACACTTCTTTGACACACCCTGGTTCTCCCGTTTGCTCTGCTTGACAGGCTGATGAAGGAGAGTGAGGGGCTTAAAATTGCACAAATCCGTTGAGTAGCGTTGAGTTTGTGTTGCGTGTATGTGTGCGGATATGTGCATGTGTGTGAGCAAGTGGATGAACGTTTTTTTCCCCCTTTTCTGCTACGCCTTTTTCAAATGAAAGAATAATTCAATTTGAAACAGAGATCCATGAAATCATATCCCTAAGCAAATTACAAATTGGTATCTAATGAAAATGGCCATTTTGACTTGTAACCATGACATTGCACATCCTTGTAGCCCTCTCGCTCATATAGCAGTGATGTAATTAAGTGTGGCATGACAGGCTTTTAAAGAAAAGAGAAGAAGGAATTGAATTGCTGTACAAATTTGATCCACTGATCAGGAATGAAATAAATTCGAAGCCTAGTGAGCGCCTCCAGAACAGAGGCCTGCTTCAAATTGGATTTTCTCACTTCAATGGCAAATTTGCCATTTCACATTACCAGTGTTTCTTTCTTTTTTCTTAATTTCCGCAGTAGATTTCTGCTTAGTGAGTCAAAATGTAATGAATAAAAGAGTTTAGACTTTAACTTGACCCTAATATTAAATTCTTGAGTTTGAGTTCCCCAATTTTATTAAAGTTATTGTGGAACTTTATTGTTAGTTAGATCGGAGCCTGGCAAACCTGATCTCCAGTCAGTGTCATGGGTTACATGACCAAAGAACATATATTGACAGCACCCAATCACAATAGAATAGAATAGAATAGAATAGAATAGAAGTTAGGGGAAATGTAGAAAAAACACTTGTCTGAACTGAAATAGAAATAATATTATCCTGAACCGAAACTAAAACTACTGCATTTCAATCAAATCTAGTATTTTCACTTTTTTGTGATCCAGTCCCTTGTGTGGCAAGAACAATCATTTCCGTCACAATGATAAATTACTCTCCAGGCTTCAGAGGATTCACCTTAAGTTCAGCAAAAAACATGAATGTTACTTTTCTAAATATGAAGTAAACAAATTAACTGCTCACCTAATGTGTTTTGAATGAACGGACCAATGAAATAATGAACACTCAAAATGAACAGAAACTAATAAATGCTAAAACGTTACTAGTTCTGTTTTGTATGACCAGTTTTGTATCTGTCAACCTGCAATCTTTTGGCTGATTTGTTCGGCTTGATTCTTCTTAGAATGACTGCTTATTATATTAATACTTAATTAACTAACACATATTCATTTCAGAAGTGTTGTTAAAACAATTTCATGTATTTCTGAAAAAGTCTTAACCTCTGCTGCTGAAAGAAAAGCTTTTACACGCACTACCAGTGACATCAGTCCACCCTAACAAGTAATTACTGTTTGGATGAAAACGGATTTATTTCCCCATGGTTGGACCAGCAGTGTCACACAGCAGGAAGAACAATCAGTTCCACACTTTCCTAGCTTGAAATGTTGTTTTTTGCGCTTGCTGAGTACTTCTGTTGTCCTTTCTATGGTGATCAGTCTGCCACACTGTTACAAAATTGGCATCTCTAAAAAGCCTCGGTGTCTATACAGATGGATCACAAATGGAAGGAAAAAACCTGAAGAACTGAGTGGAGAAATATAATGAATGCAGATGGTATGAGAGGTTACTGCAGGGTTTGATGAGTCTGAAAGTGGGTTAGCGTTAGGTTAACTCTAAATAATACCAAGCAGGAATAGCCAATCCAAAGATTGTAGATTAATTTCCTTTGTTCTGTCCACCTCCTTCCTCCAGAGGGCTGTAAGGAGGAGTGCCTCTTCAACTCTGTGTGTCTAGTGGAACAGCTGAACGCCCGCTGCTCCTGTGATCCCATCGAGTGTGACGGCACCTACAAGCCCATGTGCGGCAAGGACGGCCACACCTACACCAACGACTGCGTCCGGCGCAAGGCGGAGTGTCTGAGCAAGACCCTCATCCCCATCAAGCACCCAGGGCCCTGTGGTGAGTGGAGCTGGAGGATGGGAAAGAGTATTGATGGCTCCTTTGGAGCTCTACAAGGACTAATGCTGTTTCCTCTCAATTCCTCTCTCGTTCTATGTCTTTCTCTGCTATTTTAATGCATAGTCAATGTGTTTTTCCTTCTGTTTCTTCTAGGCTAACCGTATGTATATCTATACTTTAAACTTTACTGAAAAGTGTCTGAAATGGTTCGGTGATGCGCTCTGAAGGGGGATTGGGGTAACTCAAACCGACAGAACGCGTGTGCCTTCCTTTAAAAATCGTGCCTTCACTTCTCCACTCGTCCACCTCCCATCCATCTCCTCATCCCTGCCACGCTTCATCCCTCCATCTCAAACACACACCCAAAATGAAACGCCACCTTCATGTTTCATTCATCCACTATCTGTCTTCTACACCGTCACTAGTGCCAGTCTTCCACTTCGGTGGCTTTTCTCGTTTGCTCTTCCTCTGGCTTTGTCTTTGTCTTGTGTGTTGCTTTTTCTTGTATAAAAAAAGCTATTCTTTCTTGTTTCAGTGCGTCAGTCAGTCTGTCTGTCTGTCTTTGTCCATGTGGCCATCTTCCTGGCTGTCTGGCTGCAGGTGGAAAGTGGGGTCACCCAGTGGGCGACCTCATCAGGCGGACTCTGAGGGGTGAAGTCCTTCCCCTCGCTCCGAAAGGACCTAACAGGAGGGGTCTTGTACTGCTGTCTTTTTCTTCTCACTCTTTGTGTCTCTGTGTGTCTCTTTGTGTCTTTAATGTCCTTTTCTTCTGTTCACCCTCCTGCAAAGATGTAATCTGTGAGGTTGGATAAGTCGTCCTCTCTCCCTGATCTTTGTGTTTTATTTCCTGTCTAACTAAAAAACGCTTCTCCTGTTCCTACCTGCCTAACCACTGCTCACCTCTGACTCCTTTCTTACTGCATGCAGTAGTGCACGCCAGCTCCTAACCTTACTGCTTCCCAAACAATCCCTCTCTCCATCATCAGGACTATCTCATAAAAGCTTGAAACTGCCCGATGAATCCACAAAGCATAAAAGGTGCACTACGGTCGGAGTTCGACTGCAGAGTTCTTTGGAATCCCTTATATCCAATCCTTTTAGCTTTACTTTTCAACAATTGAAAGTAACTAAAGTTAAAAATAACTTAGCTAAAACCGGTTCAGGCAACATCTTGAACCACCTTTGCTGACTGAGAAGGTAGAACTATGTAGATTACAGTTTTGTAGCCAAATTAGTGTTCACTACATGTAGCTGAAACCTGAAAATGAGATGAGTAGATGTGATATGTTGATTAAATATGTATCTGACACACTGAAATAACAGGTGTAGTCCACTTACTTTTGCACACATGTTTCACCAGTTGATGAGCTCAAATCGCTGGTATGAAATGTATTATAGTTAAGCTGGAAGATCTCAACACCTAAAATTGACATAACCCGACCAGCAAGATCATTTCACTTGATCTTTGGCTGAGACACTGGCTAGCAGAGAGCATATTCACTATGTAGTCAACAGCCAAGAGATCATTTCTGATGTTTGGGCAAGTTACTTACAGCAATTAGATACAGCTCACATCATCTGCAGCTGGTGACGTTTTCCATTTTAAGCAGCAAAGCAACAGTCAGAGTTGTCTACACTCTAGGAATGATGTCAATATTGGCCAATTTTGCATCCATTGCATCCATTACCAGTGTCCAGTGCCAATGCAGGAAGTAGTTTGTCTCTTATGTAGCAAGGCAGAAGGTATGGGGTGGAGGTCAGGGTGGTGGATGAGCATGTAGCCCATTGAACGTACATGCAGGAATTTGCGTCCCGTTGCAGACCAACAATTAATGTGTAATCTTTTTAACCGTAACCAGAATCTTTCCTTAACCTTAAGTTTTTTAGTTGCCTAACCTTAACCATATCTTAGCCATAGTTTACTTGCCAAAATTACAGTCTTTCCCTCAGCTTAACCATGTCATAGTTGCCATGCACAGATATTGTAAAAATACATTATTTTTAAAACGTTAGCATTGAACGTTAAAAAACATTGTCATTGAATGCAATCCGGGGTTTTGCAAAATAGCCCAATATCAACGTTCTGTCTGGTGAAACTAAGAAGCCAGCTACCTGAATGTATTGTAAATTGCTCTTTGCTAATAAAAGAAGAATTAAGAGAGATCAACGGTTCAATAAGAGATTTGTTAGCTTATGAGTTTCTAATCTGAATCCAAATTGGAAGCAACTATTGGTATCCATTCATGAGTTGCACACACTTCAACAAATGTGTTAATTTGACATAAATGATTAAATAGGATCATAGCCCAATTTTAAATGCCAGATTCATCCAAATTACAATATTTTCTCACTTAAAACTAATGGTGTTTTTTTTATACATCTCCACTCATACACATTGAAATCTGATTTATTTTCCTGTCAAAAGTACAGTTTTTAATGGATGCCCCTTTAAACCCATGCATATTTTTGAAAAAATTACGTTTTGCCTGGCTCGTTCATTTTTGACATTGATGTGTGCTTAACACCTTCTGACTTGGGTGTACTTCCTTCTTGGATTGGATTTTTCTAAATGTGTATTTCAAGGCATGACATATACAGTTTATTTGACCGAGCGCCTCTCTAGTACTTTTTGAAGGTGATTTGAGTGCCTTATCTTAGGTGAATCGCCTTCTGAATTAGAAGCATTTTTTGTTGTTTCCCATCACAACCCGATAACCCAGAAATAATGTCCAGAGCTGCTGTCCACATTTTCATTGTTGTTGTGACAGAGGTCGAGAGAGATCTGTCCATCCTCCAGGTGTTGGGGTGGAGCTAAATACAGAAGGTATCTCCAGTTGTCAGCATCAGGAGGCACCAGCACTCATTAGCATTATTGAGCCGTCTGAGCTGTGCATATATTAAGTAGTGGAAATGGCAGCACAAGCTCTTATGTGTTTTGCTCTGTTTCATTATTTCTGGCAAATGGCATCTCAGCCCCCCCCCCCCATTTGTTTAGTTATTTTACTTTCTTTCTCTCTCTTCATCCTTCCTCCCTTCCCCTGCGCATCGCAGCCGTCAGCGACTGGTAGTATGTTTCTTTAATGCATTTTTATTGACATTTGCATATTTTTCAAAACAGAGCACCCCCCAACACCACCACCACCACCCCACCCCCGATTCAGTTTTAATTAAACATCAAAAGAGGCAAGCGTAGGTGCCCACAGAGACTCTTGGTTTAATCAGACAGATGATATGCATGCAAGGTGTGTGTTTGTGTGTGTGTCCATGCACATGTTAGAACTTACTTTCTTTCTTTCTTTCTCTGTCTCTCATGTCCTGTCGATGTTTTTTACTGCCAGTGTGTTAGTAGGACTGAGTCCAGATTAGATAGAGGTCCGTCTCTATAATAGCACTGCCCAAAAGATTTAAGATATTTACAACCCTGACAGACAACCAAGGGATGGACGCAGTGAGTGTGTGTGTGTGTGTGTCTTTCTATCTATAGATCAATCAATAGCCCACACTGATCACGGAGCAGGAACACACACAGTGTGAGATACACACTTCCATTGTGCTCTATTGTGCTTGTGCTCTGACTGACTGACAGTGTCAAAAGACGACTGCACAATGACCGCTGTGTCATCGTGGTACACACACACACACACACACACACACACACACACACACACATGCATGACTTCAGACGAAGTTTCATATATCTGAAAAGGAAGAGTTTGATATATTAAATTATCATTATTTGATAAATAATGATCTCTTTCTTCATTTCATTGGCTGTGTGGGGCGGGGTGATCGATTGCCCTGCCAGCTGTCAAACGGATGAAATAGTTCAGTTCTGACACCGTCGTAAATCTCTTTTCATGTGGGTGACAGCGCGTAATGTCACCCCTCCCCTGCCAGTGCTGGCCTCCACAAAGAATGGTCATGCAAAGAACCCACATGTCAGTAATGTCCTGACTGCTGTCCTCCCCAGAAAACAATTTGATTGATATCTAAAGCTCTTCAATTTAGACATGCAGACACCACGTGGTGTTCAGCTGATTAACTTGCGTCCAGGCGGCGTTACAAATCTTCAAGACGTCCAAGAACACATGAGCCTGTGAAGGATTTGCTGGAAGTGAATCAGAGCGGGCTGCTGGGAAGGAGGGTAAATAGGTCTGCAGCCTTGGATTCTGATAGAATATAATAAGAGCCTGGTGACGCTGGAGGAAGAGAGGATGTGTGTCATCCCCAGACAAGCTGATGAGATGACACAACTGCTTACGCATCCACTGTTAAAAAAGGTCATCAGTTGTTTTTTTACTCTGGATTTTATTTTCCTCATGTTTGCCATAGTGATGATTGCGTCTACTTAGCATAGAGCTTTTACCATGTTGCAGTTCTTTTGACTGAAACATAATTTCAACCTCACACTACCTATCTGCTGTGGTTAATTTATAATTGATTGTAAATGCTGTGGTTAATTTATAATTGATTGTAAATCCATACAGTTTGTGTCGATTGGAAGTTTCACAGCGTGGAACACATAAAGAATATTTTTAGAGCGAAGCAATGAAGTCCTGTTTTTCCTCTCCTTACCATATGATGTCAGCACAGCAGGATACCAGCACAAACTAAACAAGAAAGTGTGCATGCAGCATGGGCCACTGTAGCAGAAATGTTATGATAAGTATGTTAGGATATAGTTTATCCTCACCATGTGCAAAAGGACATCTTTGGGATGCCTTTATAAAGGCTCGTCAACACAATTCTAGTCCTTCAAACTGTTAAGCTTCAAATTAAGTCTATTTATTTAATATCAGAAAGCCAGACTGAAAATTAATTTCTCTTATAATAAAAATGTTTAATTAAACCTTCTAAGTTGTATCACTGCTCACTTTCTGCCCAGATGTTTTTTTTTTTAGTACTTTGAATCAATGGAAGCAGGAGTGTGAGGTGGCTCACCGTAACTCCCTGGAGCCTGTTGATGTACTGGCCTCATGTCTGGTATTAGTACAACAGAAAGTGGAAGGTTTCTAAATTGGTAGTTAGGGTGTTCATAAAATAGAAATACAAGCAGCAGTGTGGCTTTTATGAGCGTAGAGGAGGATAATTTTGTAAAACAGACTAAAACAGACAGTCTGAGGGGAACACGTTGGCATGCAAACTAGGAATAAACAAATGAAAGAGCTAGTTTTTCAGTCAGCAATTCTTTATTCACAGCTCTTTTGTCATTTTATGTGTACACAGCCGTGTGTGTGTGTGTGTGTGCATGATTGCAAGCGCCGAAAAACTCATACAAGTGCGAGCGAGTTGCTTGAAATGTGTTGCCTGTCGCCTCCGGAGGTTAACACAAAATCACTCAGCGGCAGACATATTGTCATTGACAAAGAGCTCTGCAAAGCAGGAAAGGAAAATCAGTCACCTTAGGTGTCAAGACTCTGTGTCGAATATTTTATCATTTGCATGTTTATTTGATTAGCATCTCCGCCGGCTGCAGTGATTGGACTCACAAACAGTCATGGCGCTTGAGTATGTAAGTCAGCCAGAGATCACCAGTGCTGTTTTTCCTAATCAAGTTAATTAGAGGAAGTGCCGTGGGAGCCAGATTGACAGCAGCCAGGGACCGCTGGTCCACTTACTGCGGGCCGCAGGCTGTCATCGTACAGAAATTGCAGAGAAATGTGGGTCAATAGGGTGTCAGAAGTGACTCGAGGCATTGTAGGTGTTGGATACCGCTGGGCTGTGATCAACCACGCAGTTCTTCCAATTTCTACATTTGTCATTTAATATCCTGTTTCCTATGAGCCCCTCCTCATGCTGTAGCTCCTGACTAAATGTTGAGCTTTGTCATTCCATTTTAACTAACGCTTTCTTTTTCAATCAATCTGAGAAATCTTCAAAATCATTTTGAAACTTCCTGTGGCACACACACCCCAATGATAAAAATCACTTGTTTGGATTAGACAAACAGTGTTTAGACGTTGTCTCTTGTCTGATAGATACATGTCACAAGATCAGGGATCCCAGCTTGTCTTTCTTCTTTCCCCACGCTGTTTTTTCTTGTCTCCATTTTGAAGAGCAGCATGTTCTTAGTTGTAAATGCACAGAGAGGCTTCGATTCACCTTCTGTCTGTGATAAGTATTCAGTGGTAGACAGACACAGCCTGCGGGTATGCCTTTTGCTGTATGCTAATATAGCCTTTTCTCTGCACCTCCCTTTCCCTCGACTAATATGATACATAAATGTTTTTAATGCGAGGGAGGCAAAGGGAGTCGGATCAAAGCCCTGCAGGTGAAGAAACACGGAAGGCGGGGCTTGCTGCAGATTGGCTGCGCCCCATTGGAGTTCTGTGTTGTAATGGGTTGCAGTTGTAGGTGATTCTCCCTGCCAGTTGGCCACTGCAAGCATCACCTGGATTACACTGATTCACTGCCCTGCATAATACAGGGAACGATTTGGAATTGCACACGGACCTGAGGGGAAAAGTCCAATTAACATATGTATGAGCTGAGTGGAGATGGGAGGAAGCTCTCCCCAAAATAATCTCCCAGTATTTCACCGACATGTTACGGGGGGTTAACAGTGTACGCCTGCTCAGTGCAGCAACCACACAATCACAGCCAGATTACTGCAGGGGCTTGCTGTGCCATCACGTCGACCTAACGAGGGGTTGTTTAGCTTACAGTTACACTGTGGCGTCCTCGCCGCTTCACCTGTCAGATAACACCACTAAGTGGGCAATAATCATACTTCAGGCAGACAGGGAAGCCGATATCAGGACATCAGAGGAACGTGTCCTATCAATTCCTGACATGGCCGTGCCTCGTCTGGGGCGAGTTGACACAGTGTGGCCTAACCTGAAGTAATCCCCTTCGAGTCCTGAAGCGGGGCCGTGCCATTAAAATACCACACTAATTAAAATAGAAAAGTTACACGGCGGCTGGCAGGAGAGGATACAGACTGAGGTGACACCCAGAATCCAGTCCTCACGACTGTCGTCATGGTACAGAAACAGAGCTGAGTGCACACTGGCAGAGCAGAATCCTTGATTAGAAAGAATTATTCATGTTTTGGTTGTTGTTGTTTTTTTTACTGTTTCTCCTGACTTTTCCCCACTGCCACAGCGGACCACTCACTGCACCTGCTCAGCCACTAAAATAATGCCATGGCTACTGCGCTTATGAGTTTGGCACTACTCAACTGTCAAGCTTTTTTTTTTTAAATGTATAAATAGCTTGGTTTAAACCCAGCAACTTTGTTTTATTCTGGACCTGCCTGATAGAAACACTGATGCATGCATGAAAAAGATGTATTGAAGTGTCTGGGAGAAGACCAGGGAGAGAAAGAACAGTGGAACAGGCTTGTGAACACCATCCCACAAGCCTTAGTTGTGACAGGCTGCCATTTCAAAGCTTCTGCCTGCATCCAAGAGAGAGAAAAAGACGGCTTCAGTTTTTAACTGTGTCATTAGATTTTTACACTTGGGGAGTTTTGTCTTGGTTTTATTTTTTTTTTCTCACACCCTCTCCAGTTAATAAAACAGGCAGAAATTTTACTCCCCAGAGGTAGAGGATGATAAAAAAATTAGTTTTGGAGGGGAATTCTTTCATCTTTTTTATGTGTGTGAAACAAAGAGAACGGGAGACTAAGGCGTTATCGGAGGCTGCAGTTGTGTTTTAGGAGCTTGTCCTTGGGAAGTGGGCTGGTGAACTTTTATGGAGGCCAAGGTTGTACAGTTAAGCTCGGATCACAAGCTTATGACTGTTATACACACATGCACACACATACAATCGCAGACACGCATGAGGCGTTAAAAAGAGATCACAGGGAATCAATTGTTTTTGAAGCCGTACCAAATTAAGCAGCATTGAACAGCTTACTTATTTATGTGTTACCTCCAAGCTCTTTTGAAACAGCAGCTTGGCATCATGACACAGACATCAGTAGCTGTGTTCCACCTTGTCAATTGAAACATTCACTTTCCAAAAATGGGAGAACCTGTATCCTTGCCTGAGATCTGGAAAGATTTGTTTAATTACAACCTATACGATCTTCTCTACTTTTTGCTATTTTAAGATCTATACCTCAGTTTCTATCATTATTTGGAAAGATGGTCCACAGGATTTGCTTTAAGATGTCCAGGTGACATTGATCTTTATCTCACATACCCCTCTCATCGCCTTAATCAGAGTGAAACAAGCTAGTTGCCTCCGTCTGTGTTATCATAATTTACCCTAGCAAGTAGAGGCACTGCTGAATGCTTCTGAGCTGATAAATGAATCAAGGGGCTCCAAGCACGCCAAGTTGCCCCCCTGTGATGCCATCTAATCCCATAATGGTCACGATAATGGTGGAGCTATGGGTGGTGTCATTACAAGGGGCAGTTTCCATGACAACACCCCCACCCCTCTAACAAAAGCTAAAAGAAAAAGGTAGACTAGAGAAGGAAGAGTGCTTCTCATCAAAAATGATTTGATGCCTCCGTCTGCTTTTTCCTCTAATCTGCAGACCCACCACAGTTAGCTGTGATCCCACCCTCATGCCTGAAACTTTCCAAATGAAAATCACTACGGAGCCAGGCTATTGTCTCTTGCTTACTCTTGTGACCGGAGAGTGCACTGTCCTACCTTAAGGCTCCCTGCTGTGCTGACACATAAGCTGCATTTCCACCAAACACTTTCAGTCAAGTACCCTTGAAACCCGTACCTAACCCATACATGTACCTAAACCCTAGATCTGTTTTGCGGTTCCCCCGCAGGCATTACTCTTAAACGTAGGCGGGGTTGTTACCGGATGGTAATAGCTGTGTCATATCTACCGCAACACAGTAAACAAAGGAACACAAGAACTCACCTCATTGATCGTCCACAGGACGGAGTTGCGCACTGACATTTTCAGAATTAAATTAAAAGAATTTGTGTGGAGTGTTTAGAGTCTCCTTCGCAATCAACGGGATATTTTAAAATGGCGGGTTTATGCATTGAGTCCTTTGTCGCGCAAGAAGTGACGATCCTATCCAATCAAAGGACTGCAGTGTTTCTTGCTCCACCTTTAAGTCCCAGGTCAGTGTGCTAGGTACTTCAACAGAAGGGTAACCAAAAAAACGGGACAGAATTGAGTGGTTCTGTTGGTACCATCCACAACTTTTGCCAATGGAAACGCACAAATAACTGTTCTAATGTGTAACAAATGGAACTGAACTGAAGTGGACTGCTTGGTGGAAATGCGGCTATACACACTGGCACCCTGTCTCAGTATACACAGTGGCATGTAATATTTTCATTGGCACATAAAGCTACAAAGAATTGATTGAGTCAGGCTGGGAGGCTGTGATCAGAGGACTGTTCGTACCGTTTTTCAGGTTTTCTCTCCCTCCTGATCAAGTCAGGCTATATCAGCCCAGCCTACATCCATCTGACACTACAGAGAATCATAGGTGCAAAATCCAGTCCTCGTTTTAATGAAGTCATGCTGGAGCTAGTGCGTGAGAGGGAGAGACTGAAGCAGACACCTCTCTGTGATGTTCACATTTCATATCTGCCTCTGCCCAGGAGCTTGCCTTTTTTGAATTATTAAGCAGAGGGCTCTTTCTTCTCTTTGCCTGTTTCTTATTCCGTTCTCTATACTCTCTCTCTCTCTCTCTTTCTTCCTCTTGCTCTTTCTTTTCTCACTCCTCCATGTCAGTTCAACCAGCTTTGGCTGAAGCGGTGGCTCTCACTGAGATGCAAATGGCAGCCTTTGATGGGGCACATTGGGAACGTCAATTAATCCAGGCGTTTACTCGAAAAAAAAAAAGGCTGTGCAACCATTGTTCACAGGCTGTTTCATCTCGATTGTGCTACAGGGCCGTGTTTATATCCGCTGTCCTCATGCCACCGGATTCGGCGGACTCTTCAGAGATTCGGGATACATTAGGATAGGCACAAAGGCAGAGGAAGCAGAGGTGTCACAGGAATAGGGCTGTATTGCATATTCCATCATATCTGTTTTCCTCCCAAATCCTTTTCTAACACAAAACCTCCCCATGTAGCTATGCTCTAACTTACCTCCCTGTCGCCTATGCCCTTTCCAGCCCCAGACCTTTCTCCAACCTCTACTTTATATTCTTCCTGCTTCCCATCTACCCTGTTCAGTATCCCCCCTCTAACTTTGCTCTCTATCTCTTGGGTGGTCGGCCTTCAGATCTCAGCAAACCGAGCCCCTGCTTGGATAAGGTGTGCGATCATGGGGCGATGTGCGTGGTCAAGAACAACGAGCCAGTGTGCGAGTGCCCCGAGGCCTGCCCACAAACGTCCGACCCAGTGTGCGGATCCGACGGCCACAGCTACGGCAGCCCCTGTGAGATGCGAGCGATGGGTTGTGCCCTGCAGAGGGCCATCCACATCCAACACAAAGGACCCTGTGGTGAGTAACTGCACAACAAAACACCATTGAGCTATGAAACTAAAGTATGCTGGAACCTCATTCATGAACTGACAGTGAGCATCATGTAATAAATACATATATTATGCAGTCATTTACAGTGCAGTCATGAAACTACTGTGAGATGGTGTGAATCATAGCTCATAGGTAGGGAAAGATCTCTCCGTGTGGAATATAATTAAACTCAAATTAATTAATAGTGCTACATTACCCTGAGGCAAAATTATAATCCACAATTAACACGTATGGAGTTATATTCATGGTGACCCCGTGGGGCTTCCCATTTTAAATCAACAAAGTCAAAACAATCCTTAATAAATCTTCCTGTCTCTTAAGGAATTTCCTGATCCCTTGTCCATTACCCTTCAGCCCTTCTATACCAACACCAAGAATCTCTAATTTGCCTGTTTTGACCTTTAAGTGAAGATACACTTTACTCCAGATGAAAGAGAGTGCAGACTATACTTGTCTGTAATTGGCTACATGAGTCACTTGGCTTTGTCTTGCAGTCTCGGAGTATCAGCTAGTCATTAGTACACCAGCAACAGCAGAGCTTCAAGTGGTAAAAATGTTTTCAGATCGACTATGCAGGCACACAGCCATATGGACAGATTTTTACAGACTGGTAAACTGCACTTAGTGAATAGTCTTGATGGCTTAATGCCATCTTGGAAGGCCAATTTTCACATGGAATCTAATTGGTGATTGAGTGTTCTTCCTTGGCTACGATCAAGCCATTCGCTTTTCACACACCCTGGGCAGAAGTACAGTAGTTTTTAACCCCTTAGTCCGACTTTCTCTCTCAGTTTCCTCATTCACTCAGTTTTACAACAATAGATTTTTTTCATATTTTGAAGACCATAACAATGAAAATGAGTTGGTCTCTGCTGTGCTGAATTTTTTGGATGAGCTGAGCAGTTAGCTGAATGATAAACACAACTGAATTAGTCTCACTTTGCTAGTATGAAATTGTACTCTACTGTTTTGTCTTAAAATGTGCAAACAGTTTATGGGTCGAGTTAGTTTGTACGAGCTGGTGTGAATGTTTTGTAAAATGAGTAGTGGTTTGAATTTCTTTCTGTGCTGAGTAGATGACAGGGTGCTGCCTGTCTGTGTATTGCATCTGTCATCTTCCCCTCCCTGCCTTCTCTCAGTTGAAATCCAGCACATAAGGATGTATGCCAACAGGAAATGGAGCGAGAGCAGTGTTTGGTCCGTGGCTGACTCAATTTCATTGCGCCGCACCGCAGGTAGACGGCAGGTCTGTCAGCCCAGGGTCCCTCGGTGGTAATGAATAGTTTTTATTTTAAAAAGCGAGAGGCGGAGCGAGCTGGCGGAGCGGAGGGCCCTGTCTGTAATCCAGCACTATGGATGGTTCTTGGCTCCCAGAGGAACAGGCCTGCATCAGCGCAATGGTGCCATAAAAATGCTGAGGCATTGGCTTGCCAGGCGCGAGCCAGCCGAGGAATGATGGCGATGATAATGTGGGTTATTTCCGGGCTGTTTGCACAGCTTTACTGGGCTTTATTCAGCACCATAACAACTGACTGACTTAAGCTATTATCTCACCTAATTATCACAGGCTATTCCCACCACTAATATACTATACATGTTTATAGAGCAGAAAAGGAAAGAGAGGGGAAGAACATATGCTGCCTTCATGTGCTATTGGAAGCATCGGAATTAAACATTTAAGGCATGAGCAATGGCAGAAAGTGGGAATAAAGTGAGATTTTTCTGTGATATCCAGGTTGTTAAATAACCCTAACCATTATGTTACAGAAGAGCATAATAAGTGATTCATTTTATTATATTCGTTTACCATTCTGTGTGATAATTGGCATGATATGTCTAGATTTATTGCTTTAGTTTGGACTTTTATTTCATCAAAACATTAATTAAGTGCCGCATTTTCATCTATTTATTCTGCAGCATTAAGTAGATCCTTCTATGTGTTCATATATATGTGATTTCCAAAATAGCCCTTAAAAAAAGTATTTTTGTTCACTGGCTCTGTTTTGTTTTCCATCCAAATGCACTATAATGTGTAAGCTGTCAGATTTATGGCTTCCAGACTCAAAAGTAGGAGCTTAAGAGAGGCAGGTGGGGGCGGCTATAGTTTAAGAGGTGAGAGAGGTGCTACAACAGGGAAAATAACTGGGCATATGTGCTTAGCTGTGTGTGTGTGGCTTACTGTGGCCCTTCATGGGCCCAGCCATAATTTCATTTCCGTCCCTCCGGGCTGGAAAAATAGTGGTTATCTGTATGGCTCAGGTGCAACCCGATACCAATATGAGTGACATTTGTTATTATTATGAGATTTTTCCTCCTGCTGCGTTTGAGTGGCAGGCAACCTTGTAAGGTTGGCTGGGAGAGGTGCACTCGGTTAATAGACCCCCCAGCTGGATATCAGTTGCCTCGGAAAAAGGGCCATTCATGCAGCTTTACCCAAGCAGATGAGAGCAGAGGTGCCGGAATCACTGGAGAAAAGGAAATAACAAATTCCCCTTTTTTCTCCTACAGGTGTTTGAAATGATATACGCAGTTGAGTAAGAAATATAGGTCACACCAGCAGCATGAGAGTGGTGGGAGAGAGACAGTGAAAAGAGGGCACAGGAATAAGAGAGGGGGAAGTAATAAATGCATGGAGAGAAGGAGATGGAGGTAAATAAGATGAGGAGGAGCAGAGAAAGTGGGGGGCAGAGTTAATAGTGTAGCGGCCAGGCAGGCATCGACAGGGGAGTTGTTATCACCCAGGCATGTTCACAAGCCTTCAAAACACAAACCAGCCTACTTCTTTCTGCTTAATCCTGAGGTAATACTCTGCCCAGACCCCTCAACCGCAATTCAGATTTTTTCCCGGTGAGGATATCAACAAAACGCCGTAAAGCTGGAGGGTCTTTGTTTTTTTCTCCTCAATGACTCAATTCTTCATGCTTTGAAGGCCGCGTTTTATACCAACCCGCCTTTATTTGCACTCTCACTTCCAAAACCACAAACACTGCCACCAAACACAACAAGAGACGCTGTAACAGTGCAAGAACTGGCAAGGGGACCTTGACTAAAATCCTCAGCAAAAGACAAAAAGTTTGACTTGATAGTTAGAGGAGTGACGTGGCAGGAAATATAGGAAAACAGGGAAGGTTGAAAACATATAAGGTGACTCCACGTTAATGTACAGTATCTTTGTGTTATGCTGTCATACCCAAATACATCAAGCAATGTGTAATTATTTCTGATAAATAAATGCATGACATTAAAGTTTCCATGACTTATAAAATTGCCATGGCTAGTGAAAGCTGTTGATGTGACACAATCATATCTGGCTCTCAGCTGCTTGCATTTTTGAAACAATTTCAAATTAGATATGTAAATTTAAGACCCCAATATGTCTTAAATAAAGTTAATGTTGTATCGGTTTAGAAATATAGATTTCCCAGGTACCAAACAGCCTAAATTTAGCAAATATCATCCCAACTCCACTGATCCGCTTGCCCATGTGTTAGCTAAGTGTAGCTGATTCTCAGCCCATCTCCACACGCCTAAAACATATCCAAATCTGGCAGCCATTTATGGTCCAGAGGCAGGTTTAAGCCACAGTCGGCCTGAATCAGGTGGTGACCTGGGTTGTCTTGCTGTAATGTTTTTACAATTTTTAGTTTACTATTCAAGCTAATTTTGGGCATATAGTTGGTTTTAGATTTTGTTAGACATTAGGCATTAAGGCCTTAAAATATCTTATCTTGATCTTGGACACACTGTGTTATGCTATATAATTTCCTAGGCTGGAGAGGTTCTTGCATTGGTGGACAAGGTATTTGATTGCGATGAAAGATCCCAGGTTCTAATGTTAGCACACTAGCTGTCACTTTTTAAGCCTTCCAGAAATACAAAAGTTTTTCACTGAAACTCAAAACTAGTGATGACAGACTTGGAGATGACTGAATCGGAGATGACAAAAAGTGGACATCTTAACATTATCGGTAATGGCGACAATTCTTCCTCTTCCCCTGGCTTTGAACTGAAGCGCCCCTCCTTTTCTGTCTGCTTGCGATACATGTTGTCTGGAGGATCAGGCAGTGTGGAGAACCAGGTGCGAGGGGCAGGAGCTGATAAAGAAGCAAGGCTGCTATCAGGACACAGGGCCTGATAAAGGACAACACTCACCACCTCCACTTCCTGATTTATAGCTGCCGCAGCCAGAGAGGAGCCACGACCACAGAAACACCCATTTTACTGACACTTGTATTTAATGTTTATTTATTTTCATCACAAAAAAACCCTAGGTATTATAAACCTCTTCCTTTAATATCTTTTTCAGCCAAAACTTCCAAACCCACTTGTAGTGTCATATAGATAGAAGGAGCAACATGTGATCACTGACATGTGGTCACTGACAATAGATTATTATTTAGTCTGAGTCACACACACATTTGTTTATGGACCTGGCTTTCTGCACAGAGGCATTGTCATGTTGAAAGAGCAAAGGGCCTTCCCCAAACTGTTGCCACAAAGTTGGAAGCACATTATTGTCTAAAATATCATTGAATGCTGTAGCATTAGGAGTTCCCTTAATTGGAACTAAGGGGCCTATCCCAAACCACGAGTAACCAAAAGTACACATCAGCTGAGGTGAAACATTGGTCCTGCATGCTACTAATATACAATATATTGCTCCTACAGGCAATATACTGCATGTTAAGTGCCACACATTGCCATATCCAGTTCACAGTCAAGGCTGTTAATCCAAGAAGGGAGTGGATGCCAGCACAACATGGAGAGATGAAGGAAATGAAAGACTCTAAAGGAGTAATAAACAGATTAATAATGTGGAAGGTTCCAGCAGCCAGCCTCGCCTCTCTCAATTAGTGCTAAATCAGCAGCGGTTATTAGCCTCTCCCTAATTGAATGTGATAGTGAGCTGTGCTAATGCAATCCTCCAGGTGTAATTGGTGTCAGAGGGAGAGGAACATCTATTGCTCGCCCCATCTCTCTACAAGGCCGCACGTTTGCTTTCTCATTCGCTTCCTGCCCCCTATGTGACATCAGTCAGTACCCTGAACATGTCTGCCTTGCCATTCTTTCAGGGAAAACCTGTGTCTCCAGAAGCAGGCAATTCCACAAGAGATGATCCAAGTGAATCCTCCAACTAATAAAGGAAGTCTCAAAAGCTCTCTAAGCCTTTTGGGTATCTCAACGCTGTCTTTTGGAGAGAAAATACAGATATCATCTGCCTGATTCAGTCTTGAAGTGTGGTGGAAAATAGAATATTTATAAGCAGATATGAAGAACCTGTCAAAGTTATAAATACAACCAGTGACTTTTCTCACTCAATTCTGAACAGCTTTCCAGTACCTGCTGCTCAAAAGCATCCCCAAAGGATAGTGCTGGCACCATGCTTCCCTATAGGAATGGTGATGATCAGTACCTGGCTTTCACTAGATATAGCAATTGGCACCCCGGCTAAAGAGTTCAATTCTTGTCTCATCAGACCAGAGAATCTTTTCCTTCATGCTTTCAGAGTCCTTTAAGTGTCTTTTGAAAAACTCCAGCCAGGCTGTCATGTGGCTTTTTCTCAGGAGTTCTGATCACTCTCCCATAAAGTCCTGATTAGTGGAGTGCTGCAGAGATGGCTGTCCTTCTGGCAGTCTCTTCTATTTTTGCAAAGAATTGCTGAAGCTCTTTGTGTTCAGTTATTTAGTTTCAGCTCTAGACAGAGTGTTTTTGGGTGGTTTCAAGCCCACTGTGCTCCCAGGAACTTTCAGTGCTTTAGCGTCTTTTTTTTTTTTATCCTCCTCCTTAGATCTGTTCCTCACTAGGATTCTATCAGTGGAGAGTTTTTTTGAATTTCATGGCTTGGTTTTTTGCTCTCACATGCATGTGAAGCATGACACCTTTTAATAGAAAGGTGTGTGCCTTTGGAAAGTATTTCAAATCAATTGAATCTGCCTCAGATGGACTCCAATAAAGTTTTATACTGATTCTACACTCAGTATGGAAACTTTGCATCCCTGCACTATCTGTGCTGCTGCACTGCATCATTAAGCACTACACCAGCTGCCAGCAACACAGCTTGTGCAGAGCTAGATAAAGAAAAGACAACAGCTATTTTTTACTATTTAATTGTTTTATGGCTGTGGTTCACATTATGAATGTTAAAACACTGAGGAAAATTATAAGTAAATATATGTTTACTGTGTCTGAAAAAAGCATGCTAGTACTATCTTTTATTATTTTTGATAGAACTTGCTTCAATATTGACCACAAAAGTGCATACAAATGCAAATGTTGTGCCTATTGTGAGTACTTTTTTGTGAATATGTACAGTAAAAAGATAAACTATGCAGAGCTCAATATGTGAAGTCAGGAAAAAAAGTGATTCCTTTGCAACTTTACATCCATTTGAGATATGTTTCAAGGATCATCAAAAAGTAAGATCTAGCTTGAAATGCATTGCAATACGTTTGCAGATTATTACACACGGCAAAATATGAAACGTGTAAAAGGGACTTAATATTTTCCAAATTCTGGGTATTTATAGGAGTCTGTTTGCCACCGAAAACATACCTGAAACACACATAAACACACACACTAAGCCTTTGCCTTCTCACTTATCTCCATCTAGATGAGGCTTGTGCCAACTGCTCTTTCGGGGCAATCTGCGATGCCCAGAGCGGGCAGTGTGTGTGTGCGTCGGAGTGTGTGGAGTCCCACCAGCCTGTGTGTGGCAGCGATGGTACCACCTACAGCAGCGAGTGTGACCTGCACGTGCGGGCCTGCAATGAACAGATGGACCTCCGAGTGGTCAGCCAGGGAGAGTGCAGTAAGTAATGCATACATTTCTACAGTATGTGTCTGATGCTTACTGTGCGTCGTACTTCTTGTTTCTGAATCTCAACATCAAATGAAGAATACAAATAGTTGTTGACATACGCACGAATCATGGGTGATCAGTGAAAGGAAGAAAAAGGCAAAAAATTGAAAACACACCAAGATGTATGAAGTTCTTTTTCTCTAGCTCTAAATTAAATGTACATATGAAAAATACAAGTAGAGCCTCCTACAGCTGCAGGCAGGCAGCTCATATTTTAATAAAATTTGGATGGAATTGCAGGATACTCAGATGGGGAATTACTAAAGGAACATGTCAGTTTTAAGAGAGGGATACATTACAAGAGGAAGTGGCATGCATGGCAATTAGGAACGGACCAGAGAAATCTCATTTAAATATCTATTCCAGAGATGCATTTTAAGGTGTGGTGTGAATGAAATCCATCAAAACAACTCCATGAATATTTCCTTTTTATGCTCTGACCCGTCCCTCTGCTGTGTGTGTAATTCAGAAACATGCGGCAGCACTGTTTGTGCCTGGGGTGCCCAGTGTGTCCAGAATAAGTGCGAGTGCCCACAGTGCTCGAGCGAGGCCTACTCCGCGGTGTGTGGAAGTGACGGCACCACCTACAACAACGAGTGTGAACTCCGCATGTCCTCCTGCATGCAGAAGAGGAGAATTGATGTGGCGAAGCCCGGCAGCTGTGACGAAGGTAGGAAATGGACTTTGAAATGGTGTAATTATGTTAACCAATTGGCCATTGAAATGGTGTAATTATCTTTATCAACTGACCTGTGGTACAGTATTCAGTCATCTGTGGATTTTCATAATGGTTGCATATGCCACCAGCCGCATGCCAACAGGCCAGCATAACAAAAGATAAAGTGCAAGTCATGTCCATAAACAAAACCTGTTACAAGAACAGACGTGACTTCTGGGTGATTAAGTTCAGGTCAGCTGTACATTTTAGAAACAATATCTTTATACTTTGGCTGTCTTGTTTGTTTGTTTATCAGCCTATCTCTTATACTCCATTTCCTCAGGTACCGTAAATTCTCAAATAGTTGCCAGGTTCTTTATTTACCTCAACTGTAGATAGACCCAGGCTCATATAAGAGACAACCATTTATTTCTAATTTTATTATATTTCATCAGATTTCAGTAAGAAGCCTCCCTGTTTTCTTATCTGCTGCTTTTCTTATTTGCTGCAGCTGCTGTTTGTTGTTTATGACTCTCAACACTTCCCCCATTTTTGCTTGTTGTCTCCATAAATTAAAACCAATCAAGTATTGTCGGGGCATCACGATAGCTCACCTTGCACAGCGCGTACCATTAAGGCTGAGTCCTTACCGCAGCAACCCAGGCCCTTTGCTGAATGTCATCCCCTCTCTCTCTCTCATCTTTCTAAAGCAGTCACTATCAAATAAAAAAAGGCAAAAATGCCTGGGGAAAAGATCAACTATTGTTGGTCCTACTTTGCCGTTTGAACTACTGTTGAATGAAACTACTGTTAAATGAAACTCAACACTTCTTGCACAGATGTTAAAAATTAAAACCTGTAAAAGAAATAAAACTTCCCATCTTCCCAGTAGGCTTTTAATGAGAGGAGGATGTTTTAAGTTTCACTGACAGTAGCACAACGTAAGAATAGCAAAGTATAAGTGAATGAGAACCATATTTCTGTTAAAAAGAGAAACTCATTTGAACATTTTCCTGAATTTACCATATGAGCCATGATCGCACAAGTCATTTCACTTGGCTTCTATTAGGAGCCGGGTTTTATTTGTTTGTGTTGTCACAGCTATTAAATACCGGCTTTTATTTACAAATTTACGGTATACATTTGATCAAGCCCTTCTATCCAGTTGTGCTTTTAAGTGTGTGACCGATGGCACTTAATGTGAGTGTCCCTGATTTCTACGCCTGTAGCTCTGTCGTTCCTCCACATTCTGAATAAATTAGATCAAATTCACCGTGCAAATCATATCTTGATCAGCGCTGGCAGACCGAGACAGGATATCACCGTCCCTCTCTCTGCTCCGCCTTGGGGACTACTCTGGAGGGAGCAACATGCCAACCTCTGGTTGTCACGCAGACGGAGGCGATGCTGTTCCCCCGTGGCTGTTGGGTCGTCACATGAAACATAGTCATCCTGTGACAAGGTGTGAAGGGGAGCAGATTTCACCTGCCAGCAGGAGGGATGGCTGGAGAGAAGAAAAGGAGGATGGAGCCAATAGAGATGAGAGGAATCCTCTTCCATTTTGATTGCTAGCCAGGGGTGTTTCTTTCTTTTCTTTTTTTTCCTGCCATTGTCTACCATATTGGCCCTGGGCCTGTGAGGAGAATCATTCCGCCAAAGCTTCTCGTGGTCGATTTAACATCATTTCATTGACTGAGACGAGTGACCTTTTTTGTATGTGGAGCATGAAGAAACTGTATGCCCGTGATGCAGACTCACTGTCACCACACACACATACATCTACACACTCTGTCCCCTGTCTGTTGGTCGTCTGGGATCAGGCAAAACATGCTCTTTTCTAGCTCCTTACGGGCATTGCTTTGCTTGTGGTGCCTGATGGCTAAGTTTTTCTTTTTGTTCTCTCTCTCATGCTGTCTCTGAACATCCTCCTTTTTTTCATCACTTGATCATTTTGAGTGAGAGAAAACCATCAGGCTTACACAATAGAATCTTTTTTTTTCACTCCCCGTTGCTCCCTGCTATCCCACCCACTCATGTCTCTCTCCATTTTGCACTCTTCTCCATCAAAATTGTGCCTCTCGACAAAAGGGGCACCAATGCTTTCAGGGGGTGATAGGGGTGGAGATGGGATCGTCTGCAATCGATACATTTCACCCTAGGGGTGACCACTATTCCTGTCGTTTTCTGCAGGCTCCGTCCCCGGTCCTTTCAGTCCCCTCAAATCTTACCCAGACCCTCCACAGGAAGTCTTGTGGGATTGCAAAAACGATCAAAACCAAGTTGCTGTTTTTCCCCTTGAAATATCTGTGTTTGGCTGTGGGATACTTCTCTTTGGCTACATACTGTAAAAAGGATTTGTTGTTGATATATTCACCCACGCCTAGATGTATGGTTGGTAGGTTTTGGCAAATTAGGAGTATATATTGTGTAATACAGCACTCTGTCACAAGACATAAGACCAACAACTGTATTTTCTGGCTCTATTGTAGACAGCAGCAAAGCTCTACATCACCGGTGTGCATAACCCCCCACTCCATACTTCATATCTAAGATAAGCCTGGAGAGGAAGAGAACATGTGATTTATTTGCTTACGTAGACCTGACTTAAAAACCATCCTCATTAGTCTTGTTGGGGGGAGGGGACACAGAGCATAAAAATGGAAGTTGTTTTCTTCCGCCTTTTGTTTAACAGTAATGAAAAATGACAGTGTTCCCACTGTTGGCCATACAGGGAAATTTATCACCTGTTTAATTTCACACTTGGGTAGACATGGCCTCAGCTCCTTTTCTCGACATTGACAAAGTTGCAACTGAGAGCAGTGCATCACCTACGGGGGCCCAGGCCCTTTTTAAGTGAATAGACATTTAATAAACACGATTATGAGTGCAGGATCACACAGTGATGCACGGTCCACGCCCTGCTCCTCACATCGCACAGATCGGATCAAGAAAGCTCCAAAAGACGTGAAAGGGCATGAAAGAAAAAAAAGCAAAGTGGGTAGCTGGGTGGGAAAAGAGCTCATTGGAGTGAGATCAGCAGATTTTACCTTCATGGTCCATCCATCACAGAGCTCGTAACCTTCTGTTGAGGCAACAAAACTTCTTTTCTCCTTCTGCCATCTCCAAACAGCCCATCCCTTCTCCCCACCGGGCGTGAAGCTCTATCCCTCTCTATCTCACGGAACTTTATTGGGACTAACCTGCTGTCACATCTGTCAAGAGCAGGCCATACGAGGGACTGATGGATGGAGCGAAAACAAAGGCAAATTGCGCCATGCCACATCCTTCAGCAAATGCCATTTTCGATCTTTGCTGTGACACACGCCACAGCGAGGGAGGGTTTGTTTAATCCAAGTTGACACAGGTCATGATATCAGAGGTATCATAATAATATTGGTCGCTCCTGGAGCCACTGATGTTGACACGACTAATCTGGTTGACCAAACATCTTCAGGCTGCGTCTCAGTCCATCACACACGTTTTCCCCTCTCTATCCTCTGTTATTTACCTTTATCCTCCTCTTTTCCTCTTCCCTCTCTCTGTCGTCTTTGACACTCTTCTAGACAGCTTTGACGATAGCATCCCCTCCATCACTTCTTCCCTTATTTCCACTGTCAAACCTGCGTGATGTTTTTTCCTCTCTGTCTTTTTTGGACATTATTATTATGCTATTCATTTCCTTTCTTCTCACCACCGCTGAATTCTGTCTTCTTAATGGAGCTCCCTTGACTAAATAGAGTCTAGCTTCTGACATGATTGAGTAAAAAGGAACGGATGGGCAGTGCAGAGAGAATAGCTGTTGCAGCCATCTTAGCTGGGGATGTATTAATTGAAAGGTTCATAGGCAGTGCGGGTGGCAGGCACATCAAAGAGCAACAGCTAATTAGGACCCCCCTTCGCCCTTCACTTTTATTTATTCCATTCTAATGTCTTCCCTCTTTTATTTATTTATCTTGTCTCTGTAAGGGGGCCTGAGCGGAATATGAATTGGCTACTCCTGCATTTCCCTTTTACTGCTGAGCTGGCGTACAGTACACAGATACAGAGTGCCTCACCTCTTACTTACTTCTCTTTCTGATCTGTTCTGGAGTCAGCTGACTTTTTCAGATGACATCTGAAGCCAAGCACCTGCGATAATGTCGCTGGCAGTTGAAAGCCATTAGCCTGCGCATTAGCCCCGTCACAAAATGCTATGTTTAACTCGGACTGTGGTTCACAATCGATAAGTAGCTACAACAGCAAATTGAAACAAAAAGATTAGGGTCGGAGGTGCTGGTTTAAAATGGAGACAGAGCGAGTCCTTAACGAGTCCTGATGTTTGTGGGGGATGTGGCCACTGAAACGCTGCACAAAGCTCCAGCTCCACTCTCGTATCCACTGCTAATGAAGTGAAGCCCCTCCACTGTAGCGACCACTCAAAGCTGTCACAGTCCATTGCTGATGACCCATACAAAGAACAGCCAGGCCTTCATCTGCCCCTGCCCCTCCCCTGCACTGTGACCTGCTCCATAATCTACTTTAGAAGATGGGTTATGCTAAGTGGCACTCCTATCACTACGACATTGATTTCACCATTAGAGGTGGCGCATCAATACAGTGAGTTGAATGAGACCTAAAAGTAGACAGGAAGAGGAAGATTCAGCTTGATTACCTGATGCTTTTTGAGTCTTTCAGCTGCGCAGGGAGCTTTTAGTTGGACTGTATTCCTTTTTTGAATAACAAATTTGTTTCAAATGAACTTTCTGCCAGCCCACAGGGTGCCTCTCTCTCTGTTTGACATTCTCATTCCCTGCCTTCACACACATTCACCTAATCTCCCTCAGGAGTTCCATTGTAGGTGAAATTTGCAACTTCAAAAGCAGGATCCTCCCCCTTTCCTTGCCTGCACTCTGCAACAGCCCCCGATTTGTTTTTCATAAATGAAACTCTAAACTGTGCTGCTGGATATGTTTTTTTCCCCTTCATGTATTCCTTTTTAAACCTTAGATTCCTTACCTTGTGCTAAAGTTTGCAGAACAGTTGAACAATGACAGCAGTTTTGTGAACCCACAAGTCCTGGACAGTGATTAGGGGACTTTGCTTGGCCTAGCCTACGAACATAAGGTCAGCTTGAGCAGCTCTCTTACTTCAATCCAGAGAAATGCATTTTAAAACAAATAAAAGGCCTTCCAGGGTCACAGTTAAAGAGTTGCTGGGACAACTTTCTTTAAAGTCTCAGGCGATAATTAGATTTTACAGAACACTTTGCAATTAGTTGCATTCTCATATCAGGAAGCAGGCACCCATAAAGCAGCACACTTGGAGGCCAGAGTTAATAATTCGCTCCCTTTTTGTCTCTGATTTAATTGAAATGAAAAGGATGCCTCACTGGTGGTGCAGAGATGTTGTGTTTAATTTATTTAGTCAATCTCTTGCCCTCACTACAGTTGGTCATTATCTTGTGCTACCAGCAGCGCCTTTGGTTCCCTCTCCCCACGACTAGTGTGAGGGAAATGTAAATTATCCTAACTTTGTGAGGTGCCTAATGTATAAGTTCAGCCTTAACTTAAAGAGAAATGAAAGTAGGCCACTGTTTCCACCTGATGCACTGCTAAAGGGGCATCTCCCTCGTGTGTTTGTATGTTTTATTAATGAAATTGTGTACTGTTTTTAATGCAGACTGTGGCTCAGGAGGGTCAGGCTCAGGCGTGGAGAGCTGTGAACAGGACCGCTGTCGCATGTTTGGTGGCTCGTGGGACGAGGATGCAGAGGACGACCGTTGCGTGTGCGACTTCACCTGCCAAAGTGTGCCGCACAACCTGGTACGGCTGCCTTCAGAACCTCTCCACAGTAACCACTCACATGGTTTTAACCAATAAGACACAATTGATGCAATTTGTGTCAAAAAGCTTTTTCTCAGAGTGATAACTCAAATTGGAGCACACAAACATCAGACACATACAGCTGTCGACCTATTCTTCGCTGTAATAGCTGTATTTCTACAGTTCATCAGTTTAGAAATTAAATTAAAAAGCACTCCATATGACTTAAGATCTTGTCTCCTAATCATCAAATTTGGACTTTTTCTTCAGTATCAAAAGCAATCCAGGTGATAGTTGTCTGTACATTTATGGTTACAATGCAAACAAGAACTGCTTTTGTAATATAAGATAAAAAAATAGGAAATGTTGGAGTTCACTGACTCCATGATAAGATTATTTTTCCCGTTTAGACAATTTCAAATTGCATAAAATGTTTTTGTTTTTTTTCATAAATCTGTCCCAGAACTTGTATTGTACAGCTGACATGCCAATTGCCAGTTGATAGCACTTCTGAGTGTAAGTTCTTTTCAAATAACAATGTAGGCCATTTGAGAAAAAAGAAAATTAACTAAAGATCCATTTACTCTTTTTTCTCTCAACCGCATCTCAAGGTATTCATCAGTGTCATTTTGCTTAGTTGTAATGGATGGCTCAGTTGTCATCACGTCACCTAAGTATGGAGCGTTGGTCATATGATAACAGGTGGGTGTTGTGATGAGCAAACTATCAGCTGATGAAGACCGTGAGATGTGGTTGAAAGCCCCTGAATGGGCCAGTAAGTGGACCATGAGTTAAGATTTTGTTGTTGTTTTTTTTTTGTTTAACTACTGTTTCCAAGGTCGAGGATGAACTTTCACACTACATACAGGGCATGCCTCACTAAGACATGTACAGTAGTGACTATGCGGAAAGGCCGATAATGGAGCGACGCCTGCGAGTTAACTCAGGCAGTCAAGTGAGAAAATTTCCCAACTCTCCCTCTGCCTGTCAATGGCACTGCTGCCCTGCATCAGCATTGCTCATCACTCCCCAATATCTCTATGTAAACATATCTGCGGGAAGTGATGAGGTCAGAGCCTAGACGCCAAATTCTAACTATGTTCTGCTGCTATAATAAACATTTCAAACGTGAGTTGTCTGACTGAAGTGTAGTAAAGGGAGTGACACCGAGCAAAAAGAGCCTCGGGTTAAATGCGACGTGTAATACTCAACTTTCTGTGATTGTTTTGTAGGTTTGTGGCTCAGATGGAAAGAACTACAGCAATGAGTGCCAGCTGAAGAAGGCCAGATGTGAGAAACAAGAGCACTTGTTGATTCAGAATCAGGGACCCTGTGCAGGTCGGTACATTACACCACTCAGAGATAATGTCATTACAGTGCTCAGAAGCACTCTCACCAAGACTCATTGTCATTGACATCCCATTTCTTCACTCATTCCATCCATTGATGGGGCAGTAATAGTCTGTAGTTGGAATATAATTCTGACAGCACTGCTGTTGTCTCTCTGCAGCGCGACCACTGTAGCCATAAGCAAAAGAAGCGAAGAAGTTCATGGTTAAATATGATGTGTATGTTTGTGTAATTTGCTCAGGGAAGGTTGACTCAACACACTTGAGGCTTTTCAGCAACGCTCTCGTTCATATCTGGAGACTGACCGGTCCTCTGGGGCTGGCTAGTGTGCAGAGTTAAGAATCTTTCTCACGGGCACATGTATTGACTGAGCTGATAGCAATAATGATTCACTGCCCCTGCTTAGACGTTCTCACAGTTTAAACCATTAAACCTGTGTGCACAAGCTCACTCTTAACCCTTAGGATATCACTTTACCTTTTTTAATATAAAAACCCTGTCTTTGCATGTAAATGAACGTCATTCATCAGCCAAAATAGTCGTTAGATCAGTGGCTAAGTAGTAAAGGTAAGCCGTCTTGCTCTCCACGGCTATGTTAAATGAAGAGCTTTTGCTCTGATGCTAGCACAGGCCGGGGAGCAGAGCAAAAGGCACTTAAGGGATTTTGTGTGATCATTCCAGCCTGTTTGATTCCCCGTGGGTCTAAAATAGAGGAGGATGGAGAGAGTTGAAGAGAGAGTGAGAAAGCGGGAGCAGCCAGTGTTTTCACACATACCCCTGCAGATTCTTCTCCTTCCTAAGCTGGCCTCCTTGGGCACTGACTGTCACGCTTCTCTACCATCCATGGATAATCAATCCTTTTTTGAAGAGCCCTCTATGGGTACGAGAGCTCTG
Source organism: Macquaria australasica (assembly GCA_005408345.1). Taxonomy (NCBI): domain Eukaryota; kingdom Metazoa; phylum Chordata; class Actinopteri; order Centrarchiformes; family Percichthyidae; genus Macquaria; species Macquaria australasica. The sequence continues at coordinate 364,404 of SEMN01000008.1, read as the reverse complement.
GGCTCTCCTCTCCTATTGGCAAATGGAAAAACTCTGATCTTGGGGAATTTCACTGCCCTCCACATTAGCTATGTAAGGAGAAACTTCATTTGACCTCAACTCTAGAAACTTATCAAAACATGCCAACTCTCACTAGCGAGCATGAAAGCAACCTTGTTTTTTAGAGGTCCTGCTTTTGAAAAAACTTGACCTCTTTTGCATACGGTGTCAGCAGTGTCACCTGCTGCATGCACATTTGTAAAGTTTGCCAAAGCATTTCAAATCGTCCTTTATAGCTGCCTGCAAACTCAAATCTGGGTCAGGGATTTCATTCAAATCCAAAGAAATACTTATTGGTTTACTAGACAAGCAAACACGTGCATGTGCCCTTGCAGGAACATAACAGACCAGCCACAGTCACATCAGCAGAGACAGCGCAGCAGAAGACCTTGGAAATGGGAGGGTAATATTGCACGTCACAGTGAGCTGCATTGTGCCCGACAATGACCACTGAAGAGGAAAAACCCTTGAAGGGTGGAAGAACATATGAAATTAAAAGTTCTCCTTGTCCTAATAGGCTCAGTACAGATAGCTGAATGGAGCGCTGGAAAGTGGTAAGTTAAATGAACTGTGTCCAAAGCCCATCTCTGGAGTGGGAAAGCACTGGAAAAAGAGCGAGCCGAGTCATCACCATTAGGTTGAGGCTCATATCCACACCAGTAACAGCGTGATTTATGGCCCCTGTATCTCCAGCCTCCAAACTCCAAATGAGCAACACAAGAAAAAGAGATCGGGAGGGGAACAGAGAGAGACAGAGAAAAAAGGGAGGGAAAGATGTCTGCTTTTTATCTCTACAACTTTACTTTCACTCCAAAGCCTGGAGAGAATTTGAGCAATGATATTTTTTGCCTCGGCCGTTAAATAAACCCCCTTTTTCCTCCAGCTCTATGTTTTGTTGTTCTCTTCCAATTTCTGGAGAATGGCCAGGTTTTGGGAACACATTTGCTTTTATTTTGTTGAATGTAGTTCTTTATTCAGAGCTGTCACACTAGTTTGAAGGCTGGTACATCCTTAGACAAAGGAGCCCTCCACACGCTGTGCAGGCAAAAAACAGCTTGGCACATTCCTTCACATTATGCAGCAGGCTTTCCTTTTTTTTTAGGGGGGGAGGGGGGACTTTGTAGGGCAGCAGCAGCGCAATTTCGTAACATTAGACAAGAACAAATGAAGAGAACATGCCTCCTAGTAGGTGGTAAATGTCAGCTGCCGCACATTCACCAGCAACGCCATTGTTTGTTTTCACTGGAGGTAATAGCATCATTTTCCCCCTGATTTTCAGCCATTGTGGAGAAAGTAGCAAATAGAATTGTTATCTTGAAGCCGGCTGCCAGCCTCTCCACCTCTGCCCCTCAAGCCAATTTCATTGTTGGCAAAAAGTTACATGTTGCTCGGAGATTGTGTTGTCTAGTTCCCCCCACCACCAAACCCTCCCCACCGCAATCACTCAAATGTTGGTGTTCTTCTTTCTCTCCTTGTGCCATCTCCCATCTCCCCTCCCATTTTGTTCCTACCTCATCAGCGATTTCAGACACATCTCCGCCTGAGCTGACAGCACCCCAGCACTGCAGTCTGTCTGTGTACGGCTGCTGCTCCGACAACGTGACAGCTGCCTTAGGAGTCGGACTGGCTGGATGTCCCAGTAAGTCCTCTTCCACGTCCTGCTTTGACCCTTCACCTTTGATGTGTCTTGAGTTTGTTGTGTGCACGCAAAAGAAAAAGAAAAAAAGTTGTAGATACTATCAGGCTATTTCAGCATATGGGGCTTATTGTCCTTCACTGCAATTACAGTACCCAAGTTGCAGAGCTGAAAACGTTTCATCTTAATCCAAGGAATAATTATGATAATGTTGCACCGTATCAACAGAAAAATCTCTTCATCTGATGATCTTGACGAATGATAGCACATAGATGGGGGAGAAAATGCTGCATCAAGCTGTTAGCTAGGGGATATGGTATGGATGGAGAAAATGCAGACTTAGAAATAAGGATATACAGAGATTTAGTAAAAGGGAAGCTCACCTAAGCACACTTTATCCACCTTTTTATTTGTGGAATAGGGCTTACCCAACATTTGAGCCTTTAATACAGCGTATCCATCATAGCAAGCAGCATCTGTGAGTAATAACTGTTGTAAGTTATGTGACGATAGGGTCTTTCAAAGGTGACATCCATGTTGCTCTGTGCTCCTCAGGTACCTGTCAGTGTAATGTCTACGGTTCCTACAAGGGGACGTGTGATCCAGCCACCGGCCAGTGCTCCTGTAAGCCGGGTGTCGGGGGACAGAAGTGTGACCGCTGCGAGCCGGGCTTCTGGAACTTCCGTGGCATTGTGACAGAGAACATGAGCGGCTGCACACGTAAGGAATCACTTCTTTGTATCTGTGCTGATTGAGCAAACGTACATGCAGGCATCGCACCTGACTTCAACAGTAGGAGCAGTAATTTCATACAGTGCTAGTCACTGTATGCATGCTGCTTTTTGTTCCTTCACATAAATTGCTTATGGCGTCCTTACACCTTCTTTACACAAAGGGTCAGTTCACACAGAATTACAATAAAAACATATTTTCTCACTTGCCTCAAGTGGTATGTAGCCATGCAGAGAACTGTGGTTTCATTTGGTTTTGAGTCAAGTAGATTTTATTCTCATTGCCCAAAATCACAAATCACCCTTTGCTTCAGAGGGCTTTACAATCCAAAAAAACCTCAGTAAGAACAACAGAGGAGAGATCCCTCTTCCTAGACATACAGACATGCAATAGATGTACATAATTGCAGTAGTAGAATTACAATATGGAGAAACAGAATGACAATATTAAGTTAATAAAGTACAAGCACATGATATTGATATAGTGTATAGTGTAAATGTAAAAAGGTAACGAATTTCAGGTAGAATGTAAAAGTGTTTTGATTGAAGAGTGTGGTTCCAATGGAGGTGAATGGAATTAAGTTCAATTAGTTTAATTTAGTTGGTTGTCAAAGCATTGAAAAATTTGATTTTAAAAAATCAACAGCACTGTGTCTGTCCTGAAACAATGTCCGAGTTACTTTAGATAATCCATAGACCTCTCTGTGGACAGTTTTCATTGAAAAAAACTTTTGAGACAGATACCTCAAAACCTGGACAAATAAAATCAAATCTACAAGGCTAGATTCCACTGGAGGTAAGAGAGAAATTATTTGATGGCAGTGTTTGTTGAAGGAAATCCTATTGAAATCCTACTGTGTCCTTTAGTCCTGTCAAAACTGTATTGAATGAACTGTTTTCATTTGTATTCAAGTGGTGAATGGGGTCAGGACCCCTTGTTTGTCTTGGTGTAATGCAATATGGTGACCAGCTCGTATGTAGCTGATGTATCATAGGACATACGCTCCCAAAGCCACAGAGCATTTTCCGTCAACAGCAGGAAGCCTGCAGGTGCCTCACCCGTGGCCTGACCTTAACAAGGTTTACCCACAGCAAGCAGACAGCATGCTGCACACCAATACCAGGTTCAGCAGGAGAGGAGAGAAAAAAAACACACATCATTGATTCTAGGAACATGATGGGGTTGATGTTCTTCCCTAGGGTTGTTTTCTTGAGTTTCTGTTATGTACTCATCCTTCTCCTCCTCCCTTTCCTCTCTCTGTGGTCCCTAAGGCTCGGTGAACTATTCCCAACCCTTGACTCAAGACATAGATGTATCTGAAGGCTGAGGCTAAGGTTGCCTCAAACACACTTTGCACACTATACAAGCCTGTTCTTATCCCTCTTCCTGTCATTGTCCCTAATTGAGACTTTTTTCTCATCAATCTTTCTCTTCCTTTTTTCCTACACTTCTCCATGGCAGCATGTAACTGTGACGCCACAGGCTCTGTCCGGGACGACTGCGAGCAGATGTCGGGTCTGTGTTCCTGCAAGACGGGAGTGAAGGGCATGAAGTGCAACGTGTGTCCAGATGGAAGCAAGATGGGCATGAATGGCTGCGACAAAGGTAATAAGAGAGAGGACCAAGGCAACCGTTGGAGCATTAATAAACCACACAAAACACACACATCGTCCCAGCTTCTCTCCATCACTCTAAAGTGTTTTTCTGTTACTCGTCTGATCCGTGGATCAGCCTCGTGGCAGCCATTTCTCTCTCTGTCTGCTTTTCACATCCATCTTATTTATCCAGTTTATTGGCACAGGAAGAAAGTGGCAGCAGGGCAGTTAATCGATAGTGATTAGGAAAATACTGGAGTGTACAAATGACATGTGCATGACACATCGGCCATTGCTATTTTATTTTCTCTACACCATACTCCATTCTGGATGATTCACAATATCCAGAGTATGTTTATACTTCTGCATAAGGACTATTGATTACTTCGATTTATAATGAAAATAGCAATAGTGATTGCACAAGCTGAAAGCCGGTTGAAGGAAAGGTTAGCTCCTGCTGTGGGGGCCTGCAGCTCCTTGATTAAGATGCACCATCAGATATCGACTGGAAGTCAAACGCTTAATGAAGCCAGCAGTCCCGGCACAGTGGTGGAGCACTCCGCCACACACCTTGCCAGATGAAAAGACGAGGTACTGAGGACTGGTAGCACATGAAAGCAGGAGCCAAGGGGTGGGGGGTACTTTAAGCCTCTGTGATGCTGCAATCATGCAAAGACCCCACACTTGCAGCCTGGCAGGTGGATGGTGGGCTCCCCGGCTGCAGCTCCTGCTGCGGCAACTTCAAGGCTTCAAACGCTCCTTTGGAGAGCTTCGGGAGAGATCTGTGGAGAAAAAAAGGCAGAACCAAAATATCCTGAGTGCACACTTTTACACAACTTTTGTTTTTTACAGCAGTAAGGCTGTTTAGGGAAAATGCTGTGGTCTATGAAACTTTGACTGATTCACACTGTGTGACGCACAGGTAACTAGACAGTTTTATGATTACATTACTGCTGCTGCACTGTGATTGTAAAGAGACTAAAAACAGGTCACTCACTTAAAGAAAAACTTTCAGCCTGTCCCCTCCTACACGCATTTTAAAATCACCCAGAGTGCTGCGAGAGGTGTCAGGGGCTGTGGCTCTGTGCAAGGCTAGTTCAGTAGCACCCTAGTTACTAACACTAGTGCTAACGCTATCCCAAAGCAAGCCAACACAGTGTTAACAAGATAAAGATTTCTATCAATAGTATACATGCTGTCAGTAATGCAGATAAATCTCTACATGCTATTTTTGTGGGGTTAAAACTGGCATTTGGACAACCTCTCCTGGTTTTTAAATGTAACCGCCGTTTTACATGCTAACACTTAGGGTTGGATTTGTGTCACTAACTGGGTGACACAGACTGAGGATCACAACTTCTACTAGCTGGAGGGTCCATACATTTTTTTTGTCCAAATCAAAATCTTTGGTGTGACGTCATACAAAAAGCAGATTAAGATTTGAAGCAACAACAGCTGTATTATTACTATACTATTAAAATGCAGTGTATATGAGTGTGCTTTACAGAGAAACCAGTGTAATGACTGTTTAAGAGGCAGACCGTCTGCTTACTTAATCAATGCTGCTAAAGCAAAAGTTCTGCAATTGTAAAAGTTTAACATTAAATATGTATGCAAATGTAACTTTTAATTTAGCTCCACATTTTCAAGCAGCTATACTCCATTGCTGTAAACTGTATGATAATGGGACTGTACAGAATGTGTAACAACACAAAGCCATTTCTTCCACAGGTCCCGAGGCCCCGACTTCATGTGAAGAGTTAGTGTGCAGTTTTGGAGCTTCTTGCATTGAGGTGAACGGCCAAGCTCACTGTGAGTGCCCTTCACCTGACTGCGATGAGAAAAATAAAACCAAGGTGGGTCTTTCAAACTGTCTGCACTTAAGAAATAGGTAGTTTGTGACATAGTATAAACAGAAAGACATTGTTTCAGTGGCCTACAGGGAGTTAACGTGTTCCTCTCTCCATCTCTGTCACTGTGGAGCAGGTGTGTGGCTCAGATGGGGTGACCTATGCCGACCAGTGCCAGCTGAGGACCATAGCCTGTAGGCAGGACAAGGACATCACAGTGCAACACTCTGGACAGTGCACAGGTGAGCCCTGTCGAAGCCTTCATGCATCACACGTCGCATGGATGGCCAACTGTTGTCAGGTCCCGATCGAAAGATAATGAGCAGTGCCGTGGCTCTCAGATTATCCCCCTCCTGCTGTTTCTCCTCCTATCAATTTCTCTGTCTCAGAAACTAAAGTCAGAGCAATGTGTATGCAAATTTAGCTTTTACCTGCACATGATAGCAGTGCTAGCAATCACACCTATTTGTGATTAAGCAAATCCAAATATTTTATTTCAAAAGACACATTTCTGATTAAGATCAAAGTCACATGTAAGGAGTCATCTGTATTCAAATACTCTTCTGAGAATTCAGCTTTTCCTTGTTTGTAATACTGCACTTCCTCAAGCTCCATGATTATGATTGTCTAATAGCAAATATTTAGTCAATTTCATTGAATACATAGAGTACACTAAAGTAAGCTCTGCCTTCCCCCTGCTCGTGAACTGCCAGGTGAGAGCAAAATCATGTGCACCACTGGAGAAAAGTAGAATAAGAAAGAGAGAGATACTGTAGCATTTTAATACCAAGGGTTCAGTAGTTTGACTTGAGTCTGAGCCTTGCAATCCCACAAGATAGCAATGACACTTCCTTTCTGCTTTCTCGCTCCTCTGTTGGGATTTGGCTTCATCTTCAAACCCTCCTGTTGGGAAATGCGTCAGTCCCCTTCGCAGCTTCACGCTGCCAGGAACACAATGCCGTTTCAGTATGATGGAGGATGTAGAGTACATGTGTACTGAGTAAAAGGTACAGCTTTTGGCCCTTGGTCCAGATGCTGATGGACAATGTTTGGATCGATGTAATAGGTGCTGGGACATGCGCCAAGGCCATGGATTTCATGTACAGTGAAGTTGTCGCACTAACTGCCAGCTTGCATCACAACGGGGTTCTAGAGACGCCGCTGGCAAGCGCAGTCGGGAAGAGGAGTGCCAGCTGTGTGGTTCTGGCCATGAGCCACTGCCAGGTGTCTAGCATTTTAAGGTGGAAAAATGTTCATTCACCTCATCACTCAGTGGGCACAGATCAGGTGACCTAATACTGTGTCACCAAAAAAGCAGAGTTCTCTTCATACATCTCCCTTGAACACTCTTTGTCAGATGCAAACTAGGTCATATCCATAGGAGGCAAGGCTGTTGACATGGTCTGTGTTGAATTGCAGTTGCAGGTACACAGATAAAGAATCCAAATACGCTCAGCAAGAGATCGACAAGGCTTTGATAAGTCCCTGAACATCTGGTACTTACAAATTCAGTGCCGTGGGTTACCAGCAAAAGGAGCCAAAATCCAGTCTGGTTTCACATTCCTCTGTTGCCTGGCAATAGAGATGTGGGTTGCGTGTAATCCCTCACCTAGCATTGCTGCACACAGAAGGCAAGAAGACGCCTCGCAGAGGACTCTTCCTCTGTCGAACCCTCAGGGAAAGAACAGACAGGCAAGCGCTCGGGCCCACCGACAGCCACAGAGGATCTTTTAATTTCTTCTCCCGGATGCGGCCGCACCGCGGGTAGCTGCTCTGCCGCTGCTGTCGGCTCGGGGGTTAGATCTCGAGCTCATTTCACGTGTGGCTGGGTGCGAATTAGCATTTGCTCTGCCTCCACCCCTCACCACGCCGCAGCCCTGCCTGCTCTCCCTCCCACTGTTTACATGCAGTGCTTCCAGACTCCCGGCCTAAGCACTGTGGCATGCTAATGCTCACCAAGCTGCTATGTGGTTTGACAAGAGAGAAATGCCAGTATAAATGAGTGAATATTGATTTGTTTTAACATCATTGATCTCTTGCAACTTTTTATTATACCTCAGAGCTTGACTACTGCCACACAGTCTCTACTAATAGGCAGGCTAAGAACTTGCAGCTAACTGATGTTACCAGCTCTCTCTGAAGTCTCCCAGCTAAAAGACAGCGCAGCCACAGAGGATAGGGAGGAGTTTTTCTGGCTTCTTTGCTGTGTCTCAGCAAAAGATGAAGCGATATCTGAGAAACCCAGCAAAAAAAAAAAATTCAAGAGCTGCTGTACCGAGCAGCAGAGGGAGGGAATTTGGACCGATGAGCAAATTCTGGCGCCGGGGGAAAATGGTCACCAAGTTGGCAATGACCTGCCTCTCCCATATGGTGTTATCACCTGTAGGTTTGCAGCAAATTGGCAACGAATGCCAGCATATGGCATGGGCAGCCCTCCGCCTGTGTGTTAGGGTTCTGTTGCCTTCACCATCTCTCCTCCATGTCCTGCGATTTTCTCTCATTATTCAATCCCTCATTCTGTTCCCACTGTTTGCCTTGCCACATTCTCCCACTGCTAGCTTTGTTAACCTGTCTTTTCTCTCTGATTTAAACCCATTTCTGTAGGCATTTGTCCCTATCATTTTCTTCTTCTTGGCTCTGTGGTTCCCTTGTCTTTCCCCTCTGGTCTTCTGTATCCAGATTCCTCCTCCTCACTGAGCGCGGCTGACACCACAAACAATCTTAATAACCACCTTTCAACACTAACTACTCGGCTGAGACAAGCCAAGATGACAATGATTTTTTTCTCTCTCCATCCTGTGACACAACTGTCCATTGCTCCACTGAGAGGAAAAAAGAAAAAAAAAGGCAAATGGACTGTTAAACCTGATTAAGAGAAGCATCAGCTGAACAGACTGTGCTGCCAGACCTTCTTTCCTCTTTCAGACGCGTGTTCTTTTCTTTCCTTATCCCATGTCACGGAACTCACTGCTCGAGATATGCACACACACCCAAACACACATTAAGCACTTCCCAGGGAGAATGCCGCCTGACGCTAAGCTTGGCACCTGACTGACAGGTGTAGCCAAGAGGAAAGGCAATGCATGCCACCATTCTTGGCGATAGCATCACTGCTCTATGCAATCCACTCCAAATCTCTCTATACAAATATCTGCCGAGCTTTAAGCTTGACACCCTGTGTGTCTCCCAGGCTTTCTACCGTCTCAGTAGGTATCACATTTCACACCTCGATGAATAATTGCCGATCAAATCTGCGATTATAGCAGTGTAATTAAGTCCTACACATAATGTTAGGCGAATCCTAATGAAGCGCAAATCTACGGTATAGGGTTTTTTTTTTATCTTCTGTTCATTTCACCCACACACTAGCACACATCTATACTCATGGGGCGTAAAGAAGGAAGAAGACAGTATTGTCACGCCTGCTTGCCTCGGCTAAATCTGAAGTGCTCACTTACGTAGCATCTCCCTGCCAACTCACTTCTCCCCCTCAGGAGTTTTTGTAATATTTATCGTTCTTTCATCGCAAACAGTTTGTCCTTTTGCACTGGAGCTTTTTGCATTGGTAATGATGGTCTCTCCGCAGAGAGCCTCTTCTCTCTCCCTCATTTGGAGTGATTCCTTGCAGTGTGTGTGTCCATGTTTGTGTGCGTCTGTTGACAGCAGTGTGTTTGTGGTGGCGTTGACGGATGCTCATGCTCTCTGCAAGCAGCAGTCTGCCGTCTTTGAAGCCAGAGTTAAAGCCGGCTTTTTTTGCCCCATTTCTATCAATCATTCATCACCGGAGGCACTGGCTGCTGGTGATTAAAGCTATGCTACTGGAGGGCAGCATTTGAATATGGATATATAATTCATAGGCATTGGCACATCATGCACGCAACACACGAACATGCATATTGTGCACACAGATGCATGCCATATGTGTACACACGCAAGCACAAACACACTACGCACTATGCACTGACACCAACTGGAGCGGTTTAACCCTGTCTGGGCAACATAACTCATCTGCAGGCGACACACACTGCAGTGCATATAACTCCGGATGCAGTATGTCATCTGTTGGCATATTCCATATTCACTCTGCATATGGATACACTTTCATTACTTAAGGTTGGTCAAAGAAAGATTCCTGACATCTCATCCATTGCAGGGTTTTTAATCAGAGGTTGCTTTTACAAATGGGAGCATGCATGTGTGTGTGTGTGTGTGTGTGTGTGTGTGTGTGTGTGTGTGTGTGTTCTTTTTTAATGTAATTTCATTATGACATTGTTGAGCATCAGGGAGAGGGGTTAGAAGATTAAAAAGCACAATCATTCAGTAAATGCAGAGGTAAAAAGTTATTGTCAATAGGTTGTAATAATCATTAAGTGGCTTTGTTGTGCTTTATCAGCTAATGATGTTTTTGTTTCCTTTGGTGTGATGTTTGAGGTTGTAATGGAGTTAGGTGAAGCAAATTCAAACATTTTCATCTTTGCTCAGTCATTCATCCATTCCTTGCTTCCTCCCCTTCCCTCCACCAGAAACCATCTCTGAGCCGGCAGACCGACCCACCCCCAACCCCCCCGCCACCACCCCCAGCTCAAGCGCTGCCGCCACCATCACCACCACCACCGCCACCTTCCACCCTAACATGGTGTGGGCCATCCCGCCTCCAAGGACGGCCGAGACAGAGACCACTGTGCGGCCCCCGACCACCACCCCCTTTTCCACCCACATCCACAAGAACGCACGAGCAAACCACCACCACCCCATCCACACCCAGCCTCAGCCGCCACAGTCCACCGCCGCTGCCATCACCTCCTCCTCTCGCAGCAGCCCTGCCCCCTCCGCCGCTGCGACCTCCTTCGAGGGCTCGGGCAGCGGGGAGCCAAGCGGGGACGACCAGACCGAAGAAGAGGAGGAGCAGGAAGAGGAAGCGGGTAGCGGCATGCCAACAGAGGCCAGTGGGACAGAGGAGCCTGTCGGTAAAACCCTGCTCTTTCACTTCATTACCCATAATGCTTTGAGGGGTATTTAGGAGGGGCTTTTTTTTCAAGAAGGGTTTGGGCAAACTCATAGTCTCTTCTTAGCTGACATCATAACACATTCATGCCATCATCTGTTAATTGAAAGTTACATTAACATCAGCACAGGCTTATGTATTTGTATGGAAATTGTTTCTGGGGAGACAAATGTCAAAGCCAGGCAGGCAGGGAAGAAAAATCCTTGTAAACAGATGCTGTTAGTGTCATTTCCACTTACAGAAGATGCATATCTCAATTTCAGACAGAAAAGAATGTATTTGCATGGTTCACTGTTGCTACATCACCCATGCTCTTTTCTCCCGTTCCACCGGCACGCTCGCTCTCAACAGCTAGCAAAAAAGCAAAAACTAAACCAGGCTCTGTAAAATACACTCTCCGCAGGCCGGATGAAACTGTTGGCCCGCATCTGGGGATCTCTGGAGCCTGACTTGACAGGCTGATGTGACTGGGAGGTTGAGGTGTGAGTGTGTGTGGAGGCTGCATACCTTGTCACATGACTAGTCTCAAATCTTTCCCGACATGCCCTCCTGACTGTAACAGCAGGCTGCGGATTCTGGGCCTCTGCTTGGACAACAAGGGGTGACTGAGACTTTCAATCAGACCTTTTTTTATTTTTTTTCTGTTGTTGTTTTCCATCCATCCATCCACCTCCCCTGACAGCTTGCCGTAACAGGATAGGATTGATGGAACAGTGTGGCCCCAATGTGCTCTTCCTCAGCTCTTCCTCCTCCTCCCATCTCGCTCCTTCTCCCCGAGTTTTAGATTTATTCTCTTGTCAGAGGCTGACCAGAGTGCTCGGTGACGCGAGGAGCATGTAGCCTGTCTGCCAAGGAGACCCGGTGTCTTGTGGCTGTGTGTGTTTATGTGTGTGTGTATATGTGTGTGTGAATGAATGTGTACCCAAGCATGCCTGGCCTTTTTTACATTGATGTGTGCTTGCTGAAGGAGCAGTGCACACATCAATCTGTAAGTGTTAAAGTGTGAGCAGATTAGGAGATTGTACAGTTCAAACATGGATATTAAATCTGCACTAATCTGTGTTTCTTCATAATTTTAACATGTGTGTTTGTGTAAAGTCTTATCTTTGTTTTGTGTGTGTGTGTGTGTGTGTGTGTGTGTGTGTGTGTCTTATCTCCCTCTGCCTCATGTCACTGAGTTTGTCCAATTCTGAGTGCACATATCACTGTCTGAGTATATAAATGTGAGAAGGTCAGAAGTGTACGTGTTTTGGTATCCGCGCTCTGTTGAAGTCTGCACTTATCTGTGGCTGTGTGTGTGTGTGTGTGTGCGTGTATGTGTGTGTGTGTGTGTGTGTGTGTGTGTGTGTGTGTGTGTGTGTGTGTGTGTTTATTTGACAGCTTTCATGGCTCCCACTGGAGTCATGCAGCGTCCCATTGCTGTTGTGCACTGTCCTGTTTCCCCCACCAGCGCTCTCCTCTTCAGCACAGCATCTGTAAATCTGCAGACCACACGCCAACAGATGCCCTATAAACCCCCCACCTCCCTCCCTCCCTCCCTCCCTCCCTCCTCTCCTTCTCCTTTGACCGCGTGTCCTTGAGCAGGACGTCCCTCGCCTCTGATGTCTTTACGACTTGTTTAGCCGCTAGCTGTTTGCCTGCGCGATTATTTCTAATCTCTGTGCAGCCATAAACTGCGTCGCTTCGACCAAGACACCACCTCCAGCAACACCATCATTAGAGAGGACGGAGCTTCGCTGCTGTTACACACTCTCATTCTTCAGAGAGAGAAAGCTCAGTCACTTTTATGTCTTTTATGTCCCAAGATAGCCAGATATACAGTGACCGCAACGCAAACTCGACTGTAAGGCCACCTGGGAGGCCTTGAAGGTAACTGTCAGCCAATCAGCAGTGAGCAGTTATCGCATCCCCCTCATCATTTAAGGCGTTCTGTGTGTGACATGACTGGCAACGGTGCCCATTATGTGTTCTCTGCCTGACAAAATGAGTTCCAGGTGTAAAATTTCCCATGAAAATGCCATATAATCACTCCTGACAGATGCCTCTATTAGCGCCGAATGACAGGTCAGCAGACTGAAAAAGCACAACCATCTGCAGAAGCAAGAGCAAGTTGCTAAAACAACAAACAAAAGATTGATTTGATCTTAGAAACATCACCCGTCCACAGAGCCTAAAAAGTCTTTGAAAAAAATAGCTCTACTCTGGGTCTCTGAGATAAGCTGGCTCGAATTTATCAATTTTCTGAAGCTTCATGAATTATTATGACCCCTGTGTATCACCCCCAGGTCCCACGTTGGCAAGCACCACTGTACCCATGGCTGAGGACAGGTCGTCCTGTGACAACACAGAGTTCGGATGCTGCCCCGATGGCAAGACACCATCCAGCACTCCAGAGGGCGCCAACTGCCCCTGTAAGTCAAAATGCCCCTTCAGAAGCCACTATCTCTCCCCTGTAATTACCTGAATATTACCCTGTTCTTCCTCCTCTGTGTTTTTGTCTCCTGTCAGTTGGTACTATATTACAAGAAATGATAAGAGAGCTGAAATCTTGATATCACTTCTGGGCTAGCTGCTGCTCCATTAGCTTCTGTTACTCAATGCAATCTCTTTCACTGAGGGACACACTGAGGGTTTCTCTGTCATTGGTGTTTTTGAAAAAGTGAAACAAGTTCCTGGGGTTAATATCCATATTCTAAGATACAGTAAATTAGTATCTATTACAGTTATTAGCTAGCATTAAACCCTTTGTAATTGTAACACATTTAAACAACAAATACGTTGTTGCAGCTCACATTAAAGAAATAGTTCATATTTTGGGAAATATACCTATTGGCTTTTTTCTGAGAGCTTGATGAGAACATCAATACTGTTAAATATGGAGCTGGACCGGGAGACAATTAGCTTAGCTTAGCATGGCATAATGGCTGGAAGCGGGGGGAAACCGCTTGTCTCTGCCTCTCCACAGTAACTACCTACACCTCTAAAGCTCACCAATACTCTTTGTGTCTCTTTGATTAACCCGTACACAAAGAGAAATGTACTAACAACAATTTGTAGTTTTAGGAGAAGCTAATTTTTAGCTGTTATTTCCACTGCCTCAAAAAGGTCGACACTGTCCTTGTTAGCATCAAGGTGCAGTGTTTTGCCCCAGACTTCAGTCATTGATCTGCTGTCTTAGGCTTGTGGAAAAAGTGTTGTTTGTTAAAGGCTGCTAAAACCAGATGTAAAAAAACAACAACTAAAAACTACAGAATCACATTTAACATCTACTGCACAGAATGCTTGTCTCTTTCTCATCTAACTTATCTCCTCATATTTTCTTTTTTAAACTCCTATCTTCAATTTATAACCTTGATTTGTTGATACATTGAGAGTCAGTACAATATTTTTTTTTCATATTTAATGTTTACTTCTGCAGTAGTGATATTCTGCCATCTGCCTTAAACAACCAGATGAACAGGTGGTATTACTTTCTGCAGCCGTGCTTTCATGAATCACCGCCCTCATATGTAAATGATCATATTGGCAGGTGGCAGGGAATTAAAAAAAAAAATACACAAACAGTGAAACGTGAAGTCTGACCTCAGTAATTCATGTTTGTGAATGTGACAACACTTGACTGTCTAACTCTGATATTAGTCATATTCTGCCTGATCCCCAGTGAGTTTCATTTTCTCCAGAATCTTGAATGAAGTTTGGTTTGATACAAGAGTCAACATCATATTTTAGGGCCCCCGTGCCTTGGTTTATAAATAACCATTACTGTCTCTATTCCTGCTTTTTCTGTCTTCCTTCACCTTCTCTCTATTGCTTTTAATCTCCCACCTCTCCTTTTATTCACCCCCCCCCCCCCCACACACACACACACACACACACATTCTTCTCTTTATCAGTCAGTGCCACTGTTCAGTATCTCCCTCTTGAGCGATATCTCACTCTTTTCTCTCCCTCAACTCAGTCAATCTCAATCCAGTCTTGCATCAGTTCATTTCTCTCTGGAGTTGAGCGGGGAGAGAGTCGAGAGACTACCAGAGGCCGACGAGTGCTGTTGTACCAATCAGTGCCTCCTGCCAGACTGGGTTCATAAAGATAAAGGGCTTCTCTCTCCCCTTTGCTTCTCTATCTCTCTCCCTTCATCCCTCAGTTGAAATCTGCTCTCTATTTGTCCCAGCGGCATTAGTCTGACTGATTGTAAAAGGAGGGATTCTCTCCGGCTCCCATGGGAGCTCCAGGTCATGACGTGAAAGAGCTGAGGCCACAAATGAGTGTGCAGAGTTGCATTTCTGGCGTGTTGAAGGTCTCAGAGCCTTCCAATAAACCAGAGTTCACTGCCACACAAACCACAACATGGTCTGAGATATTTGGCTTTCCACAGCCTTCTGCCATTTATTTCTGTCACAGAATTTATATGCAAACAGAGGTGAGACATGGAACGCCACATCTGTTAAGACGATTATAGAATCATGTGCTGTATAAATACCTGTAACAGGTTTTAGCTGTAACAGTTGTAACAAATCCGAAAAGACCTGTAAATATTTATCTCAGCCAACAATGACCGCATCCCAGCAATCAATACTTCATTCAGCTCAAGTGTTACCAATAAAAGCAGGCAGCGCGATAGGCTGATCGATACGCCGGATCATTTTTCTCCTGAGAAAAGCTCAGCCGATCCCCCACTCAATAGAAGCGAAATGACACGTCCCACATGCTGGAATATCCATCGGCCGGCATCTCATTGCACCATTCAGTTTATTGATGTGTGCCCGGCTGTCTCCAGATGAAAAGGACTAATTGTTCGCTGTTCCAGTCTTCACATTTCATTGAGACATCAAATGGTGAAGTGGCTCAAGGTTGAGCTCAGTCCGCATGTTCACACACTCAAGGAGACCCATGAAGCCCTTGGATGTCAGACCTTGGTTTAGAATGTTTGTTTCACTCAAATTACAAAAAAGGACTTAACTGTATTCAGCCATGGAGATTTGGGTTTATTTGCCCAGGTGCTGAGAACTTTGTGGCCAAAAAGGCTTCAGTGCAGCATTGATTCCTTAGCCTAAAAAAAATCACTGCAGGCCCTCCATATGTTACATTTAAACAAGGCGATAACATCCATATGACATCAAAGATAATGACCAGCAAATGCTCATGTGAAAGTTAATGGCACGCTAAGCTCCAGCTACTGTAAACTCTTCCATATGCCAGTGGAAGTCTGACAAATCCATTACATTTTACTGTTCGCTAGAATCTGATAGGCAAATAGCTCTGTCCCTCCTTTTATCACTCTCTTTCTTTCTCTCTTAACATTCGTCACAGCAGTGGGCTGGAAAATCACCCTCTCTGATGTTTGTCTTTTTTGCAGATTAAAAGTCTGATCTCTCTCGCTGTCCCCTCTCTTTCCTTCACCCCCCTTTGTCTTACTGGCCAAACCTCGCCCATTTGCCTCTATTTTATAGCCGCCGTCACATCTGGATAAATGTGTGCTGCCCGTGAAAGTACTGGGGAGACGGAGGGAACGTGAGTGGGGCCGGAGCGTGTCGGCAGGGTCTGCTGTCCTTTTCATGCAATTTTAACCAGGCCGTGTCAGTCACCGGTCTGGCGGCATTAAAGAGACAATTACGGCTATCTTTCACGATAATCATACAAGTGCTCTTCCCGTTCTCGCTGGCGTTGCTCAGGCAGGGGCAGCCATGATTGATTTGGCCAATTTGTTCTGCTGATTACGAGCAGCGTGGAAGCGCGGCATCAGCGCCTCGCTTGCTCCTCCGTTCTTCACCTCACACAAACACACAAATCCCCTCCACTTTCAGCTTTATTTCAAGCCCTCTCCTCTCTGATGGCAGTGCGAAGAAATCGTAAAGAGACTTGATAAATGTTGGACAACATAACCCCCAAGGTCGCACAGGGAGGCTCTCTGTTTGCTGAAGAAGGCACTTTTGAGAGTGCCTGCGGGCTGTTTCCTTTCTAGTGTGTGTGCATTGTTTTTCCTTCATGTTTTTGTGTGTCTGTCTAACTTGTTGTCTTTTTGCTCAGCCCTCCATGCTTCGGCCAGCTTTTGGGATGAGTCTCAGTCTGGTAAAACTGGCCCATTTTTCCACCTTCCCTTCCCTCCTTCTTTGTTCCTCCCTTCCTTCTCTCATATCTCACAGTCCACCTCTTCCACCACCACCACAACCTCCACCACCACTATGTCCACCTTTAACGGCCAAACTCCAGCTCTTTTTAAACCCCCACGCAATCAGCAACAAACTCACTAACCTCCCCTTGTCAAACACACACAAACACACAATCCATCACTAACCCAAAACTGGCACTACCCAGAAACAAGCACTGTGTGAAGGCAGCGGGAACTGAGGTTTGAGCTATGGTCTTTCAATATCACATCTTCTTTCCTCGCCTCCTCTCCTTCCAGCCACCATGAGGTTCAGCGGTTTCCTGCACCTGGACCAAGTGGAGGGCCAGGAGATTTTCTACACCCCCGAGATGGAGGACCCCAAGTCAGAGCTGTTTGGAGAGACGGCCCGCAGCATAGAGAGTGCTGTAAGTGCTGAAGGAGCAAGTAGTGTTTGGAATACGGTTCAAGTAGCAATACTATTCTTTGGCTAAATATGCCATAAGACAATATTTTACTGAAATTATCTTGTTTACGTTTCACCTTTAAAGTGAGACTCTGAAACTGTCTAAAGAAGCAATAACCCATTCATCAGCTATAAAACACCCTTCTCCTTAATTTAATGCGCTCAGGGATTTTGCTGTTATGACTTTATGACTCTTCTCTACTTGTGCTATTGTTACACTAAATTTTAGCATGTCACAGTTAAACATTTCAGTGGTTTTATCATATATCATGAGTAAAACACACCTACCTACACATCACTTGATAATGTAATCATATGTCATATGTTCTAATGCCCTCAAGTGGCCAAAAAAACTCAATTAATACTGCTTTAAAGCTACTGACTCCAGTAGCAATAGCCACTTGTGAACACAGTGGCTTCTGTTCAGCAAAAGTTACTTATGCTGTGTCTCAGTTCGCGCTCTTCTGTACTTCCACTTGCTATTTTGAGTGCATAAGTGCGTTCACACTGACAATTATGGCAAAATGCAGTGCAGCGGTCAAAAAGTTGAGTGTGGATTTCTGGACACTTGTCGCCTTCAACGGTCGCCATCTAGGCTACGTAGCGGAAGGGGAGGGACCACCAACCTATGAAGATGGCGGCCGCAGATGCGATTGCTATGGTGAACACTGCACTAAAAGTAAAAGCACGTTACTTTTTATTCATTTTTAATAAAATTGAATTGAAGTAAAGGGAGCAAACAAGCCGGCAGATATTTTGGCAGGCGACAATAGATGTTGGCAATAATGCTCCGCCTGGTTGCAATTCACCATTAAAAAGAAGAAGAAGTGGTCAAATGTTGCGATCGTCATTTCCGGTAAGTGCAACGGCCGTGTTCAACACACACTATGCTGCACTACGCAATAAGTACATAGTGTACACAGTGTACTACATGGAAGTATGTGAGACACAGCAATAGTCTCGCTTTGAATTTTCACCTCAAGAGTGGAAAAGCTTCTGAAACAACATTCAAAGCATCATGAGACACTAAAACTCTTCACCTGGAGCCGGACTAATCAAATTCTTTGAGCTCTTTCAGGCAGGCTCAGGGACGCTTCATTGCAGGTTTTACAGTCTTGACACCCCTGAAGCTGCTGAGTAATATTCTGCCACACTGAGCTGGAGTGATTTCTCCGGTCAGACATCTGATAGGAAAATAACAATGATAAAAAACATGTTCACCGGCTGCGGTCAGGGAGGAACATACATCATATCAGAGGGAGACAACATAGCCTGGCTGATATTTGATTTTTAATAAAAGGAATATTGGCAAACTGTTACATCAGGTGACCCCTAGGAAGGAATATAGTGATTGAATACCAGTTTTCTTGACCCAGGGAGGTAGATCAGAACAAAACAAGTCTTCACATGATTGTGGTTCAGTAATTATTTTCCCCAAACATTAACATCAAAATTAGAAATCTGATGATGTCTAAACTAAGATTTTCCTTACATATACTACTGATTAAATAAGAATTTTTACAGCCACATTACATGAGGCTCTCAGAAACTCTTCAGCTTAATAAGAGAACTATAAATATAAATAAAATAAAACTAACAAGTCTCTGCATAATTGTGCGAAGACAAATTTGTCGACTGCTTGCCAAACACTTCACAGCTTCAGAAAGCAGCATCTCATGTGAGATTAATTAAGATTTTTCTGATATTTGAAAAATCAAGTCCTTATTCTGGATATGAGTCTCATAAGTTTGGATGGTCGTGATGCCAGTTGCTGTTAGCCAGCCACGGCCCAGGCAGGCACGGAGCCTGGACAGTAATCACAGTTTGGCTCAAGCGGTTTACACTGGTTGAATTTCTCCACTGTCCGTTTTCTCTGTTGAGCTCAGACCTTTGAACAAATGTCTGTGTTGTCAAGACAGGGCCTCGCTCCTCTGATGAAATAGGGACGTGTGTGTGTGTGTCTGTATACACAGTACACATCTACCAGCTGTTGAATCGGTGTCACTAGTCCCCACTGGGACCTAATCTACTACCTCACAGCCATTTGTGTGTGCATGTGTGCTCGTTAACGCTCTTGGGCTGTGTGTCTCTGAAGCCTGGTGTGCCACTTGACAGCAACCACCCCCTCTTCAACTTCACAACACACACACACACACACACACACACACACACACACACAAAGTATGTACACGGTATACAGACATAAAGAATCAAGCTGCAGCACGTGTCTTTGCACCGCAGCACGCTGTTGCAATTAGTAAATAAATTAGGATAAGAGGAAAAGAGAAGGAGAGGAAAGAAACATCAGGAGGTCCACAGGAGACTTAATTGTCCACCACCATTTCCATCCCTAAGCCAGCTTTGGAGGATTTTGTTTTTAACCTGTCACACCTCAGCCCACAAATTAGAGGTGTTCATTAAATGAAGGAAATAATCTGAACTGAGTGTACTGAATCATCAATGTCACTGACTGAATCAGCAGCTTTATACATTGGAGCTCACCTCCCTAGTGTCTGAAAACACCATGATTTGCAGTATGTTAGTTTTTGTTAACAAGCTTAGTGAAAGAAAAAAGAAAAGCAGCAGAAATAATGTCCACATGTTAACTCTGCTGCAGATAGGTGGTTGCTGAGCATTAAACCTTATGTGATAGCCTAACAAAAACGAATGAACTACATAGTCTGGTACTGCACGAAATGATTTGAATGAGCAAAATGACTAGTCATTTCCACCTCTACCACAGAACACAAGAGCTCCAGCTGAGTATGTCTCGTAATAATACCACATAATTTTGTTTAAAAACATCACTTTGCGGACAATGATTGACTTTAGTAAAATCAGTGAGATGCAGCTGGGGCGTGTGGAGGAGCGTTCAATGGAAACAATGGAAGCGGCCACTCAGAGGACGCTCCAGTAAAGTGGGTTAGCAGGCCCTGTGGCTCATTCCATTTTAACCAGCAGCTTAAATGAGGACGAGGCAGAGGATTTGCCTCTTGTTTCTTGTTGCTTTCGAGTGTGTGAATGTAATTAATCCACCACCATGCTGTCAAGAACAGAATTACTGGGGGAACACTGAGTACTGGATGTGTAACTTTTTAAAATTTGAGCATGAAAATGGTCCAATTTAAAAGATAACATATTGGCCCAGAATTTTGGCTGAAGGCAACTTCAGTCTAACTGCTGCTGTATCACTGTTGGCTTAAAAAACATCTTAGTCAAACCTCCTTATGGAGCTCTTCTGGCTGTTGCAAGTTGAACACAGCGGGGGCATCAGAAGCAAAACCAATCAGGAGTACATGTCAGGATAGCATGACATTTATCTTAGCTCCTCCCGAAAACCTGTCCCTATAATTAATACCACGGCTGCAGCTAAATGTTAATTTGTGCACCCCCACCCGATAGGTTTCTTCTCTGCACCCCAATTTGAGAGTCTTTCTTCCTTGGAGATAGAGTACAGTCTTCTGGAATTGGACTCACTGCTATGATAGCGTGTAGCTCATTACCAGCTTCATTTATCATCTTTTCTCTTTGTCCGTTCTCTCACCCCACTCTCTCTCTATCGTTCTCTCTCTCTTACTCAGCTCAATGAGTTGTTCAGGAAGTCGGAGGTGCACAAAGACTTTATGAGTGTTCGTGTCCGCAACTTGGCACCCAGCAACTCCATCCTGGCCTTTGTGGAGGCCCACTTCAAACCAGGTGAGAGATCTTTGAAGAGAGCAGAAGACTTGAAAAAGCTGAATGATGATTAAGTACAGCAGCCAACTGTGGGAGATATGTGGTTGGAATCAGTTATGGTTTGTTCCCTTTTGTCTTTTAGCAAGCAAGACATCTTAAAAATGACTTAAACTGGAAATGAAATTGGGATGGCCAAAGAAGACCTAATTAGTTTTTTATGCAGAATAAGCCACCATATCACCATTTTTAAAGCACTTTACATTTTCACTCGTAACTCTTGGACTGTAAGGCGGAGTTCCATAACTTCTTATTACTTTTTCTACAAATTCCATTTAGTCTTCACTATTTAGCACATACTTTTTATACACATAATTTTTTGGATAATATGTTTAATGTTCCATACAATTCTCTTAAAACTTGTTACAACAATCTTGCAGGTGTGGCCTATTTGATGTAAATTGTCATTATTCTTGAAAGCAGTTGTGTAACAGCAACCACATTGTACCTGCATAAACACTGAGCGATCCTGCAAATTCAAGTGGCATTTTGCCTCTACAGTAGGTGGCACTACAGCAGCAAAACTCATTTAAATGGCCATGATTCAGTAGACATGCTTTACACAATTCAAAAAAATCTTTCAGGTTTCTATTGCTACATGTATTTTGATGCATATCCAGATGCGGGTTAAAAACTTGCAAACATTTATTAATTTAAATGTATTATTAAAATAACAAATTTAGGGGGATTTGCATCCTTAGCAGAGATATTCACTCTTTGAGTGCTTTCTACTTATATTTTATTTGGTTCATAATATGAGTGTTTTTCCTCATTTGTATCTTTTTTTAATTTTCTTCTCAATGCCAGCTTAATCTCTTGCTTGCAACAATTTGCCCCAGTGTTAAAAAACCACAACATCATTAGAAGGTTTTTACCTCTGCTTAGATGTTCAGATTGGTGTTTGTTATTCATCAGAGCCGTTGAGACTGTTGGCTTGTGCTCTGTTTCAGCACTCTGTTTCCCATTTACAGTTAAAGGTACAATTTGTGATATTGAGAAAAAGACGTGTGCCCAAGGAAGTTCAAAACGGCAGTGGAAACTGCTGTTACTGTGAAATTGATTGACATGTGTCTTAATACAGTGACAAACACTAGACAACAGCTAAATGTGAGTTACTAATCTCTTCTTAATCTGTTAAAGGTTTGCTTACATCACTAATGGTGCAATCACAATGTTTATATTTTCACAATTATGACAAATTGCCACATCTACATACTGCTGATTTGTCATTATGAAGACCAAGTCTTGTGTGTATATAAATTCAACTCTGAACTTCCCTACCCCGCCTTTCTTTTTTTCTTTTTTTTTTTTTTATGAGCATCGTATAGCGTCCTTCACACCGTTAAGCGGCACTCCTCCATGGCCAGTAAAGCAAACATCTGCAGCGAACGTTATGAGAGCGATTCATCTGGAAAAAAGGCGGACAAGCGGCAGGTGGAGGACAAGTGGTCCCTGGACACCCTCCACCTGCCATAGACAGGGCTTTCTGATCCATCCATTGAACCACTAAAGAAGCTTGATTCCTGTATTTGCTTTGGAGTGCTCCTCAGAGGCCTTGTCCTGAGTGGTTGTACCTCTTGTTTATTGTAGACACGAAATACACAGTGGAGGACATCGAAGGAGCCCTGCTGAAACAGCTGAAGGCCTCCAAAGACACCAGCATCGCCGTGAAGAAACCGGAGGACGAGAATATTCGCTTCACCAATTATGGTAATACAGTGTGGATTTAACAGGAGTGTGTGGGGATTAATAAAATGAAAAGGGGTTTTAAGTTATTCATGAGGTGATTTATCAAAGGTTTTACAGGTCTTGAATAGGAAATCTCAAGGCCGCAGGCTCTACATACTTTAATGTCTCTTTTTCTTTTTTCCATTGTTCTCTCCGGCTCTGTTTACAGGCCTCTCCTCCAACCCCTTCTTCACCACCACTACCACCACCACGGCGTCAGTCACCACAGCTGCTCCCAGCACCACCACCACCAGGCCTCCGCCGACCTCCCCCTACATCACACATCGCCCGCCAGGCACTACCCGCAGGCCTTACAATGGCAGACGTACCACCACAACCTCAGCGCCGGTCACCACACCACTGCCCACCACCACCACCACCACGGCAGCTGTCACCACCACCACACTGCCTTCAGCCACCACCATAGCCCAGATTAAGAGCAAGCTCCACCACAAGGCACAGAAGCCCTGCAACTCCCACCCCTGCCTCCATGGGGGCACCTGCGAGGACGACGGCAATGACTTCAGCTGCAAGTGCCCCGCCGGGCGAGGAGGCGCTGTGTGTGAGAAGGGTGAGCCGGCTGGGTGCTTTTTCTTTTTCTTTAGATATTAGGAACTATTTCTTCTCCCATATTTGTTATTACTCTTAAATCAAAAGTTTCAAAGTCCGAGCTTATTTCAAACTCATCTAAGAAAATGAGCTGGAACAGACTTTTCCTATAATTTGCAACTAAGAGGGTTTTAGGTACTGTGCCTTCCATTGTGCCAATCATGCCTTTTAGTTGTTCTATAATCACTGCTAACCACATCCTCAAGTGCTTTAATATATTTATAAAGTAGCAGAGACACACCATTATAATAAAAAAATCAAATATTAAAGGAATGTTTTATTTAATGAAACTTTCATTTTAAAGAAAAGAAAAAGAAATATATTCCTGTTAAGCAGTAGTTTTGTCTAATTGCAGCTTCACAAAGTGGCTGCAAAGTGACACCTTAAGTAGCGGTGTGAGTAATGACGCTGGGTTAGTGCTGGAATATGTAAATGCAATGATATGTGGCCACAGATGTGGATTTATTGGGTCATTAAAAGCTCAACAAGACAACAGCAATCAGAGCTCAGAACAGAGCGCCAGTTTTATACTCTGATTTTCTAAAAACTTGAGAACAAAGAGTTGAGGTGTGATTGAGTCAGACACAACATCTCTCCTCGGTGGCTGCGCTTCAAACTCATCTCGAGTGTTTCAAACAGGTTCAACACCTCAGAAGTGAGCGACCGCTGAGCCGTTCACCAAAGGCAACACAGACTCCAATCAGCACCACGGAGCAAATCATAAATCAAGGAGAACTTCTTGAGAAGCACAACTTTTTTGTTTCTTCCCTCTTAGCCTACTTTGGGATTTTTGGGGGATGTGGAGCAACCTCACGCAGCTGCATCTTAAGATAATTGACACTAATTGCTTTGATGGGGATTAGCTGGTGAGAATCAGTGTGTGTCTTTGAGTTAGAGTGGCTAAACGCACGCACACACACACGCACAAACTGCACGCCAGCCTCCCCCAGATCAATCAAGTCATTAGAAAAGAGTGAGCTCATCAGCTGCCATTCTCCTCAGAGAGACGGACAGAAAGACAGATGGACGGAGAGAAAAGGAGCCCGGGGGAGAAAATGGATGATAATAATCATAATTGTCGAGTGGCGAAAAAACAAAGGTTTCCTGTGCGTGTGTGTGTGCATGAGTGAGGAAATCTGTGTGACTTGAGGGTGGGTGAAAAGCTCAGCTCCTCCTCTTTCTCCACCTTCTCCTTTTGATAAACTCATCAAGCATTTTGGAAAAACATCATTCCTAAAATAAACTGACAGAAAGGCTTATTTCTCTGCCATCAAGAGCCAGTGACACACCACCTCCGCTCCCACTTAATTATGCACATTAAAACGCCTATTACGCCACGATAAAGCAAATCATGAAGTAATGACAGGATTGGCTTGTTGTCTTCATTCCTCCACAGTGATCAAGTACTTCATCCCGTCATTTGGAGGCCAGTCGTACTTGGCTTTCCAAACCATGAGTGCCTATCACACGGTCCGCATCGCTATGGAGTTCAGAGCATCCGAGACGACCGGCATCCTGCTCTACAACGGCCAGGATGGCAAGAAGGACTTCATCTCTCTGACTCTGGTCAATGGCCGGGTGGAGCTCAGGTGAGCGTTGTGAGAGTTAAGAGGGGCAGCGACCTCGTCAGCTGTTGATTCTGCTGCTTTGCTTTTGTTTGATTAAATTGGATGAAACTTAAATGATCCCAGACAGGGTCGTGTAGATAAAACAAATAGAGAGCGCTGAAGATAATGAGGCAAATAACTAGAGCAAGTCAGCATGTTG
Source organism: Macquaria australasica (assembly GCA_005408345.1). Classification (NCBI taxonomy): domain Eukaryota; kingdom Metazoa; phylum Chordata; class Actinopteri; order Centrarchiformes; family Percichthyidae; genus Macquaria; species Macquaria australasica. Next base: position 339,139 of record SEMN01000008.1, on the reverse strand, counting down.
AAAACACCACTGCCAGAAAATAAATAAAGACACAGAAGCTTCTTGACAGATTTGTAGGTTACGGCGACGAAGACATGCCTTCAGAAACGGGCTCAAACTTGCAAATAAGCTGTTAACATGATCACGTTTACAGATGGTGGGAACATATGCACAGAAGTATGTGCAGGAGGTCCACATTTGGCATTTCATAATCACATATATACAAAGATGTTTGTATTTACAGATGGAAGCAACGACATATAGAGATGAGTCCAGAAATGGCTCATAGATGCATTGGACTAAACATGCACAACAGACAGACATCCTGCAGTCAGGACAGAAGTAACATATCGTATATATAAAAATAATATTAACGCTCTGCAAGTCTGGACTGATAAGAATCACCTTGTTTGTTAATTATACATAGATATGAATCTGATTATGGAGAAATTAATCAACCGTCAATCTTAGATTTTGCTGTACCATTCATACAGAGTTAAAAAAAACAACCTTTTTTTTAGCTTATTTACAGTATTTACCCTAAAATCGCAACTTCTTTAGTTGCATTAGGCTATTAATGTCATAAATCAATACGCATACGAGTTCTTTATGGCAACATTGGGTTTTCGCAGCAATGTGACGAATGATCTTTACTTTTTCAGGTATTTAGGTATCAAGTATTTAATTCCTATCTGGTTATTTATCTATAAACAATTTCTCAATGAAGTTTCCAAAAATTCAACTATAGTGTGATGGGATTGATCGATATTGGGATATCAAATTATATATACCTTAATATAAGCAGGGTTTGTACAAAGTCTTGAAAGTTTGGAAAATGCTTAATTTTAACCGTTATGTTTTCAAGGTTAGGAATATGCTTGAATTCGAATAGACTCCTTGAAAAATTGATTTTCAACATAATAAAGGAAAGTACTTTTCTTGTGTTCACTCGTCATTCATAGCTAGATAAGTCCTCTGTTGATCCCTTACTGTGGAAATTAGGAAGCATTAAATAATCACGATCAAAACATACAGTCAAAGTTAATATGAACAGCTGATAAAATAAACAAAGTGACAATATACATTGATGGCTGTGGGTATAAAGGAATTCTGTAAACTTTATTTTTCACAATTGCATTTATAGTAACAATTTAGACGTGATGATAAAGGCTTCGAGAGTCTGGACATTTTAGGTTAAGGTATCTTGAAAGTGCTTGAATTTTACTCTTATAAAGCTGTACGAACCCTGTATAAGATTTTATCATCCGAACTTGATTCATGTGGTTGAGATTGTCTGTGAGTATTGGATTGATTTTGCATGTGATGCATCCATTGTTTGTAGTGTGTAAGGTTATTTGAGTATCCATTTAAAAAGAGCTCTGCAGTGATTTGGTGTTTTGCTTCTATAAGATTGGGCTAATCACAAGAGACACATTGTTTTAAAAACAATGGTCAAAATCAATGCAGCATAGGCCAAGATAGCCAGACTTTTAGTCGTTAGTGTAGGGTCCACCTCCAAAAACACTGGATCCCACGCCTCCCATAATGCACCTCTCTAGTTTCTTTTGTTAGACCCAGCCTGCCTGGCAAACACTCACATCATTCATTCATTCATGTCCATGCCCTCACTTTGTAATGCATGATTTCTGTTTATGATTTGTATGTTTGAAGCCAGGCTGAGTATCACTCCTTGTGACCAGTAAATTAACATGTAAAATTAGTGGAGCCCCTTTAGCGTCACTTTAAGGCTAGTATCACTTTTGGATCGAAGCTGACAGTAACCAAATGTTTCTTACAAAAACTAGACCATTTATTTTCCTGCCAGAAACCTGCAGAAACACTTAAGTATTCATCTCTTCCCCCACAGTGGAATTGTATGCATAAAAAATCATTCGGGGTAAGGCAGTGTCAGAAGAACCGTGAATGGACTAATTAGAGATTCTGCACCGCGTCTGTTTTGGACCTATTATTTCTATCTATACCATCTCCTTTCCTTATCTTTTCCTGTGTTTCACCCTGGCCTCTCGAAGCCCTTTGAGTTCCTCCTAACCTGGCCAGGTTAGATTTCTCTATTCAGAGCGAAATCAATAGCAAACTAAAGGGGATCATTAGTCACTTGTGCTTTCAAATGGAGCTCTGCCTCAATTCCAGAAATACAGCTGTGAGATTACCACCCACAGCTCTGCAAATCCAGGACGTGGGGAGAAGAACTAATTATTTGTGGCAGATAATTGCTCTCAGGTTGTGCTAATACTACCACATGTGTAGGTGCACATACACGACAGCTCTTTTCTGTGACGATATGGCCTTTTGCTAAACAAAACCTCATTAGATAAAAGGTTTAATTAAAAAGAGGGTGTGAAACACATTTTTTAAGTGACTTACTGCCTCATTCCAGTCACATAGTTGGGAATCCCAAATGGGAAGTATTGTACCTTCTTTCTTTCATCTCTCTCTGTCTTGTTGAGCAATATGAGCAGATTTCTTCATCATCATTAGGCGCTGCTCGATAAAGATCAAACCTATTGTGAGGAAAATAACCTCCTGGAGAGCTGTAAATATGAAGTGTGATGCAGGTATAAAGTGATTGTTGGATAAGGTTGACTTAATGAGCATCTAACATGCTTTGTATCTTCTCTTCTCAGGTTCAACACAGGTTCAGGCACAGGCACAGTGGTCAGCAAAGTACAAATCAGCCAGGGCCGCTGGCATCAGCTGGTGGTGACTCGCAACCGGCGCAACGCCATGCTCAGCGTGGACAACGAGCCGCACATCGAGGGCGAGAGTCCACGCGGCACAGACGGCCTCAACCTCGACACCAGCCTGTTCATTGGAGGAGTGCCCGAGGAAATGAAGCAGGAGTAAGACCTTCTATCTACAGTTACACTTTGTTATGATCACATTCAGGGCAGGAAGTAAATCTGACAGAAAGTCCATTGACCATAGCTTCTCTTAGTGAAAACTTTCAGTCTACAGCTTTTAATTTTGAGTCCAACACTTGAATGCAGGTTCTCATTTTCTTTTTTTTTCACTAGTGGAGTTATCTACAGTACGTCTTACTTCCATGGGCAGATTAACCCAGTAGGGGGACCCGGGAAAAACAGTTAGCTGTAGGCCCCTGTTGAACCCGTTTGTGGTAATTTAGCTAAACACAAATTTATTTTGAAATGTGTACCATGTAAATTTTGACACAGGGCCCCTCCTCAAACAGCTGTTCTAGACAGGTAGACAGAACCCACCTTAAGGCATTTATAATTTCAGTTGATATTGTGCTTTAAAGGTGCATGTTCCCAAATAAATTTGTAGTCAATGAAATTACCCCAAACCAATGAATGAACAATGAATATGGGACCTCCAGGGGTCACTGGGGGTCTGGGTCGACCAGTTGCTAATCCAGCCTTGCTTACTCCAATCTTAGTTGGCTAAAGGATTATGGAAATATACAGTGAAGCGAAAAGCAACCAAAACATGTTTTTCAGTACACCAATTTCTCATGTTGTAATGAGATACAATCACTTAAACAATGGGAATTATCACACAATCACCTTTTTCAGTATTCAAATACTTTGGCAAATGTTTTAGCATTTTGTTGTTAAAATGAAAGTTAGAATGTCTTGAATGTGCACCAATTGATGATACAAATGTGCTCTTGGGATGAATTTTGGATCGTCCATTGGTCTGTAAGTTAATCATAGGTAGCTCTATAATCAAGTTAATGAGATTTTGATCAGAACTCATGGGATGTGAACAATGAAAGGATGTGAAGTCAATCAACAACTGAAAATAAATTTAATAAGACTCAAATTATTCTTCGACCTCATCCCTTACTATAATATATTGAGATACATTGCTGCATTAAATGTATGAGCAATATTATACAGCATACAACATCTTCTTTACCCTAAGCTCAGTGTTAAGTGATGGTCAGTAGTGTAATGATTATAATTACAGGCTCTGTCAAACACTGTGTTGAAAAAAGACATTTCATTCTTTCCGTTGACCTTTTTTCCTGCAGTGTAAGGGAAAGGACAGCCGTGGCCACAGGTCTGGTGGGCTGCATCCGCTTGCTTGATGTCAACAACCGGGTGCTCAACCTGCAGGAGAACGGTGGCGACAGTCTGTACGGCAGCGGCGTAGGTGAATGTGGCAACAACCCTTGCCAGCCAAATCCCTGCAAGAACGGCGCTGCGTGCCAGGTCAAGGAGGCAGAGATGTTCCACTGCAAGTGCAGCAAAGGATTCTGGGGTAAGATGCCAACAAAAATGGAGCTTCAATACTGCAGCGGTGCAGTTCAGCAGTGTTCCTAATGGTTATACTGGGATTTCTGGACAGTCATGGAATTTGGAGAGGTTTATTCCAGTGTGAGTGCAGAGAAATAAGTAGAAAATATGTAAATTCATATGTGAAATTTCCAGACTTTTCTAACACCCTGTTAAAATGATGTTCATATCTCTTCTTTGCCTTCTCTTCTGGGATTCACTGTGGTCATGACTTACTCACAAATCCTAAGTAAGTTTGACAGCCTAATTTGACAGTGTAACTCATGCCCCCAGCAGGAGCGCTGGAAGTCATTTTGTAAACACCAACACCATCAAATCTGTGTGTCCAACACAGAAATGAGAGATTAAATGTTGACACGGCACGAAAAACATGAAAACGTCCACCAAATGCTCAGTGAATGGCCTTTGGCCTATCTCTACTTCCACATGCCTTCCTCCTCTTTTTTCTCCCTCCAGCAGATGCCAACTAACAAGCAACTCAGAGAGAATATAGTTAAGAGCAGACATCATCAGGCGCTAGCCAAGCGTGCCCTTTGCTGGTTGTACTGCAGCCTACTGCAGAAAGTTTCGCACTAGAACCAAATTAATTGTCAGCGTTAACTTTTATGCTTGAATAGTAAAGGATTTTATACACGCATGGGGGCAGCTCGGCGGTCAGGGAAGCTACCTTTCAGCCAAGTCTTAAGAGCCATTTTCCTTGAATTTAAAATGTGGATCAATAAAGTATCACATTGCATTATTATTTCCTTTCATATAAGAGGTGTTTTTATGTTTTGTTGTTATTGAGAAGCCTGGGAAGCAGCAAAGATAACCCTCCACTCTGAAGAAGCATTGCTGTGATCAAAGTTGTGTTGGCAACATGGCGTAAAATGAATGGTGATAATGAGAATTGGACCGTTGCCTGCAGACTCAAGACAAGTTAATTTTGTCATCAAGGCCAAGACTGCCGGTCTCGAAGGTAGGGACAGATCACAGAAAGCGAGAGGAGAGAATAAATGGGTGGAGAGAGTTGTAGTTAAAGAGAGGATATGTCAGGACAGCCTGGCAAATGAGGGAGGTGAGAGAGTATAAGAGTTAAAAAGATGGAAGAGAAGGAAGAGATGTGGAAAAAAAAGAGCTGTGGTAGGGAAGAAGTGAAAGCGGAGGATAAAAGCTAGCTTCCAAAAGCGTGAGTGAGGAAAAACGAGGGAGCCCTGTGAGCTCAGCAGGGATGGGGTTCATTAAAGTGCTCTCCTCACCACAGGCTCTGACTGCTAAAGTAATGACGGGTGAATTCTGATGGGCTGTGGCAGAGGGCAAAACCATCATCCACCAGACGCGCCCAAGCCTTTCCCACAGTCGGCGTTGGCCCAGAAACATGGCCGCATGGTGGGGAGGATCTCCACTGCTTAATCTGGACGTGTAATATTTCCAAATCCTATTACAAAATGACCTCTATTACAGAGGAAATCCACACACCCCGCTTCTCTCTCCCGCTTTTTTTTCTTCCCCCCTCCTCTCAGATGGAATAAAAGAGAAAGTGGTTGAAAACATTTGTGGTTTTCTCATGGGGGATTTGTATGTGTGTGTCTAGGTCCAACTTGTGCTGACGTCCATGACCCATGCGAGCCCAACAGGTGCCATTCATCCTCCCAGTGCCAGGCGCTGCCCGAGGGAGGCTACAAATGCGAGTGTCCCATGGGACGTGAAGGGAGGCACTGCGAGAAAGGTAATCTGACTTAACACTGTATATTCTGGTGTAACTCCATAACTTCATGCCCCAGTTGTTCTCTCCAGTGCTTATCAAGGAGCACCAGTGTTTTGATCTGGAGTCAGCTGAGTAGCATCCGCCTTTTTGTTGCCTCGTTTCCTCTTTTTTTTCTTTCTGCTCTGTAACATTTCCATCCATCCTGAATCGAAAAGGGAGATCAAACGCAGAAAGAGGGGGTGGGGGGTTGAGCCTTCAGGGTGGGAAGGGATGGGAGGGTTGGTGGGTTGCAGAACTGAGGTAGATGATTGGCCCCATCGGGCCATTCACTACATCGACTCGGCTGCGCTTGTTAGTCAGTAAGCGGCAGCGAAGCCGCAGCCTCCCTCCCTGTCTATCCACCCACAGGTGTTGTGTTCAAACATGTTTGTTGCTACTTAGCTCCACATGGCAGAACTGGGCCGCGGCTGGGGAAAAGACCGGAGCACAACTCAGCTGCTTTTGAAGTTCATCATTAGCACTTTTGGCGGTGTCGCCTTCTGAAGTCTACCCATGTTTTTTCCCTCCCTGGCTTTGTAGACGTTGTCATGCATGTTTGCCGAAGTTGACTTAACTGTGAATGAAAGAGAATATACTATCATGCACATTCCTAACAAAAGAGAAACACTCACCCTTGTGCCCCTGGGAATTTAGAAAAATCAGATGGGGATAGCCTCCTTCCAAGCCCCAAGTCCCAGTTAGCAGGTGATTAAAATAAATTGAGGTGAACCAAAATCAATGCTGTGTGAGCGAGAGCGTCTCCCAATTCCAAAAGGCTATTTTTTCACAGGAATCAATGAGATGACTAATCGCATCAGTCCTCCCTGCCCACGGTGATTAATGGGAGCGTCAGTCAGCCAGAGTGTCAGCCCCAGACAGGAGCTAACAGATAAGGCGGCAGTCAGGCGGACATACCCTCTGAGGGCTGCACTGAGAACAGTTAAAAAGACAGGTGGCGTAGAGCCCACTCATCAGAAGCCTGAAGGTGAATTAGTTGTAATATGAAGTGTGTGTAACCTAGTGTGCGTGCACATTCAGTTGAGCGATGGTTTCCATTTCAATTCCACCAGGGTCCGTCAGTGCAGCTTGCTGCTGTAATATTCACCAGCAAGGACTTTTCTCAAGGGTGTTCCAGTAGTATTGAATGGCCTACTTTCCTCTGTGCTTTTACCCTGTGATAGTGTAAATCATTACAATTTAGTGATGAAAGCAGGATCATTTGAACCCAGCCGGTCCTTGAAAAACTAACTGCAGGGGGGAGTTTGAATTTCAGCAATGTTTTACATTCATCACATTAGCTATATTAAGCCAGAGACCAGGGTGTGTGTGTGAGAGAGAGAGAGAGAGAGAGAGAGAGAGAGAGAGAGAGAGAGAGAGAGAGAGAGAGAGACAGTGTGTGTCTCTGAGTCACACTGCAAACAATTCTGTTGAAGAGCTGATTGATTGGGGGCGGGACCAGGAGCTTTGATTTTAACTGGCAAAATGTGCGTTTTAGCTTCCTTGTTATTGCCTTTCCTAATTTTATATTGTTTTGATGGGTTTTATTGCAGGTACTTATTATGTAGCATTACTCAAATACAAACAAAATTACCTCAGAGCTTACTTTCAAGCTCAGCACCAGATGCAACAGCTCCCTAAGTATTGCTATTGTGGCATTTTTTTCTGTGGCATTTTATATGAAAGTTCAGCTTGAACTTTTCTTGGTCGTCAAGCTTGGGTTTTCCTGGTCACTCATCTCATTCCAGTGCCTGGACCTCTGGTGACTTATTGATCACAGTGCTTTCATTTTGGACCAAGGATGAAAGAGAAACCCCCCTCCACATTCCTCTATTAGAAACTGCATTCTGAGCAGCTCTATTACTCTAATAGAGTTCAGTTTTGTGCACAAATCCTTGTTGTGTGTGCAAGACAATTTTTTCCTCTCCTCCATGGTGCGTGCCATCATCATTAGCAGTCTTCTGCACAATAGCTAATTAGCTTTCTCATCTCAGTCTGCCTTCCCCATCCTGACTCGACTCAGCTAATCCCAGCCAATTACGAATAAAAGCTTTCTTGCCGGCTACATAGGTACGTGTGTTAGTTTGTGTGTGTCTAAGTGTGCGTGAGCGTCTCGTATTGCCTCTGAATGATGGTAGTTTTTGCAAACAACACCATAAACACATACCCCCCGGGTGACACTTGAATGATTTTTAATGTCAAGCCACTTGTTAGAAGGATGGCACGGTGCCTGTCCTAATCACTCCAGACAGCCAGAAATGGGACAGCCAGGCGTAGACCCATCGCAAAGACATGAATTTGTAAAAAGACCTGCCAAAATACAATGGCTGCATTATTTCATGGGTCCCGGCCGTGGTGTTAAACTCTACATGTCTCCAAAGGTTCTTTGTTATACTGTGGCGGGCTGTGTAATCAGTCTGACATAAGGGTTTTTGAATTTTTTTGTTTGAATTTCTGTCAAGAGAAAGTCTTAATCCCAAATGCAATGAAAACACAAATCCATCTCTTTCCATAATGCTGACAGGTCCCTCAAAGATGTACCGACCATCCCTGAATTTCAATTCTGTCAGCAACAAAAACGGGACCCGAGGATGACTATAGTCTCTTTGTTTTTACAGTGGCTGAGAGGAGAGGGGCTTACATGCCACTATTCAACGGAGACTCTTACCTGGAGCTGAAGGGGCTCCATCTCTACGGGCATGACCTGCGGTAAGTCCCATGTCTCTGCATTAAACCCACACAGTCAAGACTTAAGTCTATGTATGACTAGGCGGAGCTGCCTTCTTTAAGCCTGAACGTAGTGACAATGAGGGTTACACAAATAACATGTTATCTAGGTCCCAAAAACAGGCATACAAACAGCTTTTGTTCTATCTCGGGTATGTATGGTAGTGTATCTCTGACTCTTGCGTGTGTTTACTGACTCTTGTTTGTGCTTGTGTCTGCAGTCAAAAGCTCAGCATGACAGTGATCCTCATGGCCAACGACTCCAACGGGTTGATCTTCTACAACGGCCAAAAATCGGACGGGAAAGGAGACTTCATCTCTCTGTCCCTCAACGACGGGATCCTGGAGTTCCGCTACGACCTGGGGAAGGGACCTGCTACCATCAGGTTAGCATCATCTAAGAGTCTAAGAGGGTTTAAATTACACAACTATATAAAAATAAATATAAAACATAAATAAAAAATAGATTTTAAAGAAAGTATAAAGAAAATATAGGCAAGACGTGAAAGATATTTGGGTTGCTATTATGCTATAAAATTACATTTGAACATGCTACAGGTTAAAGGACATACTGAGACATACTGTTTCCTAATATATGACTCACCTGAGTGCCTGTGTGTGTGTGTGTGTAATTCAGGAGTAAGGAAGCAATCCAGCTGAATGTATGGAACACCGTCAACCTGGAGCGCTCCAACCGCAAAGGAGAGATCATGGTGAACAAGAAGGACCCTGTCCGTGGGGAGGCACCGGTAAGAAAGAGCAAGCTAACAAGCTGCTGCTAATGGTTATCTTGCTTTTAGCATGCAGGGATGATGGGCCTACTCTATGTTTAGCCTTGCTTGTGCCGTATATACCGTATTTGTTTGATCATTTGCGTGCGCCTATCACGTCATCGCCACAACCTCGGGCTTTAGTGCTCCTTTTTGCCCTTGTAGAGGCGGTTCAACTCGCCGCTTCAGGCACAGTTGACTCACCAAACGTTACCCCGTTGCTGAGGTTTTCCACCATGCGTTTCTGCCAGCTTGATTTGCTGAAAATATGCCCACTATCTCCCGACATCCATCAAGGTAAGAAGGAGAGCTCCAGATGTAGTGGGCCAGTTTGACAAGCTGTCTTCATTTTGGAAGTCCTGTAATTCCACTTTTTTTTTTTTTTAACTCTGCCTTTCAGCTTGCTGACATACTGGAGCTAAAACTTGGTGTTGCATACAGAAAGCAAAAGCAGGTTTTACTGCTGGTATACAGTCAGTTTTATAAATTCAGCCTTTGAGGTGGTGTCTGGGGAGGTGGAGGCAGATAAAGGTGATAGCAGCAGCGAGAAGAGCGTAATGAATCTCTTCAGCCCCGCGTCTAGACCAATAAAGCAGGTACATGCTTCCAAATGAAGGCGATCTAATAGTTTGATAAGCCTGTAAGTCATCCAATTATATTAAACAGTGTAATTTGTGATCATGAACATGCACTCTGTCAACTCCATCATCTTCCTCTAAGACGCAACGCTCTCCTCCTCCTTTATTTTTCTCTCACTGCTCCGTCCTTCCTCCGCTGCCTCCCATCGTCCGCATGGTAATTGTGTTTTACTCCAGCAACAGAGGCAGAAAATCTTATTAAAAGAGGACAGCAAGGGAAAAGCGAAGATGGGTGTGGGGGGGTGGGGGGACGCAAGGGATGAGCTGAGACTAGTTATGGAGCTCAGTGCAGAGAGACCCCATCTAGTTTGGCTCTCAGCTAATTCTCTCCTACTCCTGCTTTAAGAACTAGGAGGGAGTTACAGTACGCTTGGCCTAGAGAAGCCCATATCATATCAAAGGTGGTCACACACAGACACATGTACGGATACATATTGCATGCTGGGAGTGTTCATCATATCAAAGATGGCTCGGGCTGTCAGCATGATGAAGCACATACTTTCAAAGGCACATAGGTACAAATAGGAGAAGTAAAAATCTACTTCACCTCATACTGAATGGCAGCAGTCTGTAAATGAAGTCGGGTTAAGTGGCACTATTCACCGTCTCTCATCCAGTTTTTTTCTTTTCATCTCTTCTTAGTGGCACCATCTGCCTCATGCATGGCCTTCTTAGACTTTGTCTTATTTGTAGTCACTCTCTTTAGTGTAAACACACGCTTGCACAGCTTTGTGGTTGTATGTGTATGTACAGTATATGATGCAAAGGTGCTTTTGCAAAAAAAAGTGGGATCTTCACACTTCTCATATTCTTATTTAATGTACTTATCTCACTTGCCTGTACTATATTGCAGCTATGTTTAATGCTCTTACAGATGTGCCCAGTGTGTATGTGTGTGTACATGAGAGTATAAGCGATGTGTTTTGTGGGCTTTTGCACTTGCCTAGCTCTGCATGCCTCTTTGTGCACAGACACTTACTATAGTCTTCCCCTAATAACCCTCTTCCTCCCTATTTTCTTTCTTTCTCTATGATGTGCTGTCTGGAAATAAGAAATCACGCAAGGTAATGAGACCCAGTCCCAGTCACACCTTAGCCCATATTTCATTTGAGTCGTTCACCACGTCCTCTCACCCCCATCTCTCCATGCAACAACAGCACAGAAAAAAAAAGAACTTCTGCAGAGCTGCGGGCAGCTTTAAAGATGCCAGTTCTGTAGAAAAACTTTGCCATTTCATAAGCCCATATACGCACACACAAATGGCACTGAAGGAGAGATGCTCTTAAAGAACGCGGTTTGGCTTTCACCTCAGTCCATCTGCCGTGGGGGTGGAAGGGGGTGGGAAGGTGGGAGGGAAGAAGGAAAGGAGACAGTCATCTTTGTGACGGCCATTGTTTTTAGCAACAAAGAAACGTCTTCATTAGTCTGCCGTGGGCGGGGATATCACGCCAGTGCCGCGTGGCTGTCGAAAAGTGAGAGCGAAGATGGGAGGCGAGCGAAGGGGAGGAAACATACCGTAGGAGACGGTGAGGTGCCAAGCCAAGCCGAGCCGTTCTTTTGTCATCTGCTCTCATTTCTTTTGGACACAGGAACAATACTTCATAATATCATAAAGTCGCTCACTCTTTCACCCACTCACTCGTTCATAACAACACAAACAACACTCACTGAACATCACCGAGCAAGAATCACTCCATAGAACCAGCTGTCTGCTCTCGCCAGGTGCAGATAATTACCTGTTCAAAGCAGGACAGAACATTATGCACCATTTCATTGCATGAAATCTCACTTTAGAGTCATAGAAAAGTTTACATAGGTAGTGTGTGCTCAAATTCTTGAGTACCACATTATAAAAGTGTAACAAACAAGATCAAAAACCACAAGTCCAGGGGAACAGGTTCAATATGCATCTGTAACTTTTACCTTCAGAGTAAGTGAGTGTTGCAGAGCTGTAAGGTCTACATAAAGAGCCTGAGGTGGCCTACTCTGCCCTGCAATTGGTGACAACCTTTGGCTGAGCCTGGAGACACCAGTCACAGCTGGGTCCAACAGCTTTGGCCAAGGTCCCCGCCCTGTCTCTGTTGGAAGCGGCTCAAGGTGCGGTGACAGAGCCCCGGGCTTCAGCCGAGCACCGCTGCCTCCTGCACTCCAAATCCCATCCTAAATAAAAACAGAGCTGGTGCCAGCTTGCCTGCACAAAGCCTGTTTATTTGGCCCCTTCCATCATTTTTCCAGCAATTAACTCCACTTTACCCCTCTGGCAATTACTGCTCTACATAAAATAAAGATCATTAATTCCTTCCCTCTGAAGTGGGCTGACTCTTCCATGCAAAAGAAAGAAGCTGCACCTTGCTAATGCAAAGCAATTGTCCCAAAGGTTTGGTGGAAAGAATCGAATTTCATAGCCGTCTGCCGCCCAAATGAATTGCAATTAATGTGTCTCCACACTCAACTGTTTGAAAGGTCGGTGCTTATGATCAGCCATTCATTAGAGATACCTGTAAAGAACCATCCATATCTCAAGTCCAGCCTGCTCCTGATTTCCCTTTGTAGTCTCTTTTTTATGTCTCAGGGATAGAGGATAATTGACCACTCTCTCTGAGAGACCTAGAAATCAATTATGTTGTAATGGATCAAGTGTATTGACGGGGAAAGAAGGCAAGGAAGTGCAGTTAAAGCGTCTGCCAGCTACAATATGGATAAATCCTTTTTTTTTTTTTTTTTAATAGGACAATCTATATGATTGTGACATGTCTGCAAATGTGGTTTATTAATCTCACTCTTTATATCTCCACTAAAAGGATACAAGTCATTTCATGCTCCCTGGACACAAACGCATAACTCCACTCACTAAAGTAAAACCATAAAGCATCACGTCCTGAGAGAAACTGCAGATGGGATACGGGAAAGATTAAATTGGGCGTGTTTAAAGATCAATGTGGAGTTTCTTTTCAAGTTTGCACAGCTCCAGCTCACCAGTTGATGCCTCTTTGTGTCCTGTCTCATCAGAACCTGCACGTAGACCTTAACCTGAAAGAGTCTCTTTTTGTTGGCGGAGCTCCCGATTACAGCCGACTAGCAAGAGTCGCTGCACTCACGGATGGCTTCAAGGGAACAATCCAAAAGGTAAATGTTTACAAGCCTCTGTTTCTTGAAGGAGTGTGGCTTCATTAGCTCTGCTTGTGGATTCTACTATTGTATATATGTTATTTTAATGACTCTGGGATCTCACATATACAGTAGCAAATTCAAATGATAAGTTATTAGCTGTCCGGCTGTCCTACTACAGACCCCCATATTAGTAATATTCCATTATAAGCTCACACTGTGATGGGCAGTGGCTCTGCTCATTTGGATTAGCATGCACTAATAATAGAATGCACATTTTGAAGTCCCTCCCTTTCGCTATTCTCAGATCTTTGCCTGACAGCCTTCCAGTTTTTTCTTTCTCCAGCAAAAAGCTCATCTCTGAGTGCCAAAAATAACCCAGTAGAACAAAGGCAGGATGTTACTGTTTGTGCAAACTTGTCATTAGTTCTCCTCTGCAAACTTTCCCTTGACAGTTTCGAGCAAATCAAAAGCTAAATGTGGCGTTTGTCTTACTTGGCCTGTAGGGAATAGTTAATTATGAGGAAGACGGGATGTATTTTCAGTTTGATGAGAAGAGTGGTAACAAATGATAATCTTCAAGTGTTTTGCTAAGGAGAGAAAATTAAATCAGATAAATTTGACAACAAAAGCAATGAAAGGAGGTACGAGATTTAAAAGCGAGACAAGAATCATAAAGGTAACCCTCCAAAGACAGGTCAAAAACAATTAATATTAAGAGTATTACATAATCACACGTCTATGAAAATAGGCTTTAAGAAGTGATTTATGAGATTAGAGTTTACAGGCAGATTGGTCCAAAATGTAGGAATAGAAAAGTCTAGCCTATATTTTAAAACTAGACATTCAATTAATAAATAAAAACCTAAGGATGGATACTACATTTCCCATACAACCAATAGCATTTTTGAGTGCTATTTTCTCTAGTCTTGCTAAACACGTCTAGTAAGCTGATCTTTAGTGTTTAACCTAAAGTATGTGTGTGCCCCTTTAACGCTGTTTCCCACTCCCAGATCATTCTGATGGGCACCCCAATCCTCAGAGAGGAGAACGCCCTGCGCTCCAGCAGCGTAGCCATGTTCCAGGACCACCCGTGTGCCCAGGAGCCCTGCCACAACGGCGGCCGCTGCAACCCCCAGCTGGACACCTACGAGTGCATTTGCCTCAGTGGTTTCTCAGGGGGACACTGTCAGAACAGTAAGTATCTCTGGCCATTATCATCTATCCTTACAGCCATATTACATTTGTCTTTATCCGACTTCAAGTCAAAGAGCCAGAGACAATCTTGATTCTTAAACACGTGTTAGCCTAAATATAACTAAGGATCAGTATGATTGGTCTGCGTGTAAGCCAATGGCTAACAATGACATTGAGATCACCTTATCATGGCAGTGTGAAATTGCAATGAATCATTGTAACTGTACAAATTGTTCTATTTCCTCATCCAACATTATTTGGTTGGCAGCATTTTGGCTGCTTTTAAAGCGCAGTATGAGTGGGACTGAAATCAGCTATACTTTATGTAACACGGCTTGTTCATGGCTTGCTTCAATGGAAGGTGAACTACTAGTCTCTTCTTTTTTCTACTTGTAAGACCTTCGTTTCCATTGTGTTCTGTCTGGGCAAAGTAATAATGTCGATATTAGACATGCGATGTCGCTTTCATGTTAGGGTTATTATGTATTGATTTCAAACTAAAGCAGCAGTTATGAAAATGATGAAATACGTCAATTGAATATTCATGAAATGCTCTTTTCAAGAGTTGCACATCCCTTTCATCATCTTGATGTCACTCTGCCAGACATATACTCACTCTGGCCCGATCTGTCTTACATACTCAGTCACTGCCTTCGCCATTAACCTTGTGCGTGTGGCCCGCTGTCCCTTTCATGTTAATTAAAACTACAAACGCAGCTCTCCCCCCTGCCCCATTTGCTCACACTCCGTTGCCTTCAGCTCTGATAACTGAACCCTCTGTCTTATTGATTGGTATGATCTCATCCTCTGAACAATCCTCTTTCCCCTCTCCTTCACAGCCATCTACGAGAAGTCTGCTGGAGAGACAGAGGCCGTCGCCTTTGACGGGCGGACATTCATTGAGTACCACAACACTGTTACAAAGAGGTAAGGAAGAGGACAAGGGGATCATCCTCATCTATTCAGCTTCAATCAACACCTCCATTCTAGTAGCTATTAGCCAAATAACCCCTCTGTCTATCTACTTCCTCCCTCGGTCAGCCATGATGACAGTGTTGATGATATCATCAGTGCTAGGACTTCAGGGTGAACTAGGCGGTTGGCTAATAGCTCATCCCCCCCCGTCCATGGCAGGCCTGCTCCGCTTTTGACAGGATTTCACTAATTAGCGAGACGGTTAACAATCACAGTGTGGCCCTGAGCACGCTCAGTTCGCTCTGTGGTCTGCTGCTTTGCACACACTGGACAATAAGCACACACGCATGATTAAACTTTTTTAGCTCATTTTGAGTGTGTGTATGACTGTTCTCCATAAAACTGGCATCCGAAGACATGTCGCCTGCAATTTTTAACACCCTGTAAAGATAAAAAGCTGATGACGCAAGTGTAAAAGGGTTTCTGGAGCGGGTGTATAAAAAAAAAATCCTGTCCCTTTGGGCAGCTGATGAGACATTTTTACTCTTCCATCCATCTACAAGGTTGGCAGGAGTGCGCCTCCAGGTTGGCATAAACAAAAATGTTTATGTGATGAACCTGAAAAGACATCAAGCATACGGCTCTATATCTTCGTCTCACAGCTCTTCACACAAACATTCAGAGGTGTGAAAAGCGGGCCACAGCCTGCAGATCATCACACCCCCATGGAGACGCACAACTCACACTCACTCAGAAACAGCTGGCTGGAGAACTCTGTCGGATATGTGTGTGTCTTTATGTGTACCTTTGCTGTTCGTCCATGATGTAGGCATTCCAGTTGCGTGACCTTTGTCCTGTCCTTCAGTCTGACCACCCTTGTCGCTGTCCACACATGTCTTGTCTCACATATATGTCCTTCACTGTCTTTCCTTTTCACTCAAGCCAACTGACCAATGAGATCCCAGAGTAAGTAGACTTTATGACTGGGTATTTGCCCAGCTTCAAATCAAGCCCAACTAACAGCAACAAAAAAAAGCCATCTTTGACAGTTAACCCAATTGAAGAGATTAAAGTACATTCAGTTTCCTGTCATAATTTCCACACAGAAATCATCTTTACCGTTAAAGTCAGATTTTACGTTCAAGCTCCATATCCCTGATTTAATTTGACAGATTTCATTATTTTAAATTCATTTTGCAGTGTCATTAGATCTTTTCTTTTTTTTCCAGTGCAAAGGAAAGCATGAATGTGTGCATGATAAGCATTGTGCTCAACCCTCAGAGAAAATGTATTGCTGTACTAAGAATGTGCAATATTTTATGCATGGTTATAACTCGTTCCTAAACAAAATGAATTGCCACGCACTTTACGCTGAATGGCATTAACTGTTATGTGGGAAATGAATGAGACCCCTTGAAAACTGCAAGAGGAGGATCTACTAAATACCCCTTAACCTAGTTTCTGGTGCCTGCTTGGGAAAGCCCTCGGTCATGACTTAGTTATTAAGGATATTTCTTCCTGCTCATTAGCTCAGTAAGTAACCTCTTTTTTAAAAAATCCCACAAAGCAGCAAAGCAGAATTCAGCTCAAATTAAGCCGACTGGATTCAGCCCAGAGTTCCAATCCATGCCAGGGCTTCTGTCATTTCGTTTTTGCCCGATCTCTAACTGTAATTGTGAATAATTATGGAGTCGGCCGTACAGAGAGGCAGTGACATGTTAATCACAGATTTGTCTCCTTTTGTAGATTAGACCTCCAATTGAGATCTCTCTGCAGTGTGTAGCCATGGGCATCAATCTCACTTAGCAGGAGGGGACAGTGGTCCTTGGAGCCAGACTGTCAAAAGTTTAATGGATGTCACATTTACTAAGAGCCACAATGAGCGTGAATCTAAGCAAACCAGAGCCCTGGCGCAGCACTCTGAAGACGTGCCAATCAATTCAGCATGATTTGATTTTGTAAAGGAAATGAAAACATTTCTCGAGAGGCCATTAAGAGCTGTGTGAGGCCAAAATGTCAAACACTCACCTTGGGTTAATGTTTCTGTCACTATTTACAGCACCCTTTGATCGCTTCTCCTTCACCTCTCTGCCCAGATCTGAAAGCTCAGGTCTATTTGCTCAAGCCCCATTATTTCACTGACAAATCATATCTGGCCATGACTCTCAACTGATATGGCGCTTGACCCCATTTTTTGACAATTGCCCAATTTTTCTCATTCACCGCTTCCATCTCTAGACAGAAGGTAATTGCCGCTGCCCTGTGGCGTGCAGCGCCATAAATATAAAGGAGTTGTTCAATAATTGGACACTGACTTAAACTAGCCTTTGTACCGGTGTGGACACTGACCATGAATGTACTTAATCTTGATGCTCACATTTAAAAAATGCTTCATCCCATGGCATTTTGGTGCATTAGTCATCACCTTGATCCGACTAGTTCCCTTGAGAACCTCCTTTTATGGTTGTGGTGTGATCAGGGCTAAGCTAGACACTTCCTATGATCACACAACAGTTGTTATCGACTGCTGACACGGTCGATATTGTAGTAGAGCAGATAAGTTATGCTTTTTGCAGCTCCAGGTCTAAACTAGACCTCTGTGAGTCACCCAGTGGGCTCACAACATCCTTCCCTCCTTCCTTCCTTCCTCCCCTCCTTCCTTCTTTCCTTCTGGCCTCTTGCGCTTATACTGCATGCCGTTGACTTTCTCCCCTGCTCCCTTAAGTCCTGAGTCTCTGGAGAACCCGTCTGACCAGAGGTGAGTCTCTCAAAAGCTTTTAGACTTTGGTGCTGTCCACTCGCCTCTCGCCTCCTCATCCTTCCCTTCTCTGCAGACAACCCCTCCCCGACCTCTCACAGGGCTGAACCCTCCTCTGCAGAGACAAGATTGTTTCCATTATTGAGATAGAGTTACCAATACGAATCACAAAGAGCCTCTGCACATGCTTCAATTAATTCTGAAGTTCAGAGCTCTGATAACGGCACAAAACTAGCCAGAGCTGCAGCGTCTTTGCAGTAGCTGTCCTCCCTGATGGCTTTTTATTATTCTAACCACTACTGCCACCTAGAGTTTAAATGGAGGACTGCACTCTGGGAAACCTTCTGAGAATTTGAATACATGTGAGAAGTAGATAAAATCCCTCCATTTACAAAAAGAAACAGCTACACACCAGAAATCTATGAAGTCAGTGGTGTATATGAGATTTAGAATGCTGTGCGCCGGCGTTGTTTTATTCATGATATATTCAGCACTTTTAATAACCTTGACCTTATCACTGACAAGCCGCTCTGATGGAGATTTATTGGGCCCTGTAAGCTCTTTGAGGGTTTGCCAAGAGAGGGTTCGCTGAGCTGTATTTGTGTGTTTTTTCTTTCTCTGGAGAAAAAAAAACATGATGCTCTTAAATCATACTTTTTTGTTGTTGTTACTGTTTACCTCAGCAGTTGGTTGATCAGGGGGGTCAAAGTTTCCAATCTAAGCATGTTTTTGAAGGAGAAAATCAAATTTGACAAATTTTCCCCACTTCTGCTGAGGTGAACCAGCATTATTGTTGGCCTGAGCCGTCAAAGTTGCTTTACCTTAGGCCAGCAGTTAATAAACTCCAAAGTTAAATATCATCCCATTGCTTCTATACCTGATGCTCTTTCTATTCTTGCTCATTAATTAAAAGAAAGAGAAAATGAGAAAATATTATTTACAGTGTAAGGAGAACTTGCCATACTCAGTTTCTCGTTATCCCCTCCCATTCCTGTCCTGTTGTCCTCATGAGCCTCTCTGCTTGCTGTGCTGACTCCTCTGTCTTGTCGTCTGTCTTGTTTAATCTTGTTGTATTTTTTTTAAACTACGTGTCATTACTTCTTTGTCATACGTGCCCTCAACTTGTCTTTGTCTTTGTGTTTAAATACCCTTTGAAGAAGGTGGAAGTAGATCCATTTGGCAGATGTGCAGACAATTGCACAGATGCTGATTGACGTGCACACACAGTCGCACACACACGCGCACACAAATCGAAGGTGTGATTCCCTGATGTCTACTATATCCCTGCTGAACTCACAAAGAACAGAGGGACTTTGTAAGTGTGTTTGTATGCAGGAATGGATGCGTTTGCGTGTCCCCACATACAGTAGAGGCACATCGCGGTGTGTATTTTTCTCACACATCGGTGACAGTGACGTACAGTGCCTCTTAAGGAGAGGTGGTACGCCTTGTCTCTGCATCCAAATCACCCCCACATCTGTAGCAGTCAAGAGACTGGAGATCAAACAGCTGCCTAAACAACATACACACACAGAGCAACACAGGAGGCACTGAGCAGCCGTGCAGTTCGGGCTCAGTAGGATGTAGGAAAGTTAATAGCAACACAGCCCCCTGCTACTCCTTAACTCAGTCTGCATCCTTAAAAATCACTAACTCTGTTAGCATGAGGCTGTAGAGCCTGAGCAAAGCTTTCTGGCTACATGTGCTAGCACACAGAACCATATGTCATCCTTGAATCATGGGTAATGTACCCTCGAGACAACAGCAGAGGTCCCTTGCTTCACATCTGCAATTACAAATGATACAAGCACCAACTGAGCTGCGTCAGCTACGCCAAAGATTAGAGCTCCTTGTGATGAATAAGACCAAAAGCTAATTAATGCACTCTCTGCTCTCCTAGTGAGAAAGCTCTGCTGGTGAACAAATTTGAGCTGAGCATCCGGACGGAGGCAACCCAGGGCCTGGTGCTGTGGAGCGGGAAGGGCGTGGAGCGCTCTGACTACATTGCCCTGGCCATCGTGGACGGACATGTCCAGATGACGTACGACTTGGGCTCCAAGCCCGTGGTGCTGCGCTCCTCTGTGCGTGTCGACACCAACCGCTGGATACGCATCAAGGCCAGCAGGTAAGATGGGAGATGGCAGGTAGCTGGGGATCAGGAGAGAAAGCATTTACAGTTAGACCAGGATTAGACTTAATCCATATTGTATTTGTGTTGCTGCAATCTGTGTAATGTCTTGCATGCGTCCTCTGCTACACAGTGATCCCTTGCACTGAGATGACTCTGATTAGTTTCAGATTAAGGTTATTTTCATGCCTGGTCATGCATGAGTGTGACGCATTGCACATCAAATTGCTTAGACACATTAATGAATGTTCAGAAAGGGAGAACATGCGGCAACATCCCAACACATTTTGGCACCTTATAGGAAGTGTATCCAGGAAATAAATGACTAAAATAAATCAGAATTCATAACAGTATATATATTAACACATTCACTGTATACATACTGTACAGTATACTCAGTGTGTTATATAAGGCAAAGAACTGCATTAAAACGACATTTAAAAACATAATAAATCAAAATAGAATAAAATAATATTTTTTAAAAATGGTCGAATAAGATAAAAGACCATAAATTCACTTAGTGCAGTATTCCTATGCTGGTTTAAGGTTTGTTGTGTGGTAATTTGATTAAACACCAATTCATTTAGGAATATGCAATATGCCAGCACAGAATCAGCTAAAACGATGAAGTTCTTAAAAACTAGATGGCGACACAGGGACCCTCTTTTAAAGACAGGTCCTCAAGATATCGTTCTTATCTGCTGCCTCTCTTTTGACTTTGGCAGCAGAATCAGATCAGTTCACATGAACATTCTTCCCAGATTAGAATATCTTTTCCTATCACTGCCAGGAGAAATCCCTCAGAAACAATTTAGAGAATGGAATAAGCTTATTTCACCCTTCATTTGGGATAAAAAAGAGACCAAGGTCGAAATTCTCTGCCCTTCAGCTGTGTGTGTGTGGGGGGGGGGCATGGCCTTCCCATCTTTAAGGGATTATTATTTATCAGCTCAGTTGAGCCCTCTTGTATACTGGTGTAACCCATCTTATGTAGCCAATTGTTACTCATATATTTAATGATGCTTATAACTCGGGAAGCAATAAACAAGTTATACTATGGCATCACATCACTGAATAAGGACACTACAGACTATTTGAAACAACGATGGGAACATTGGCTGGACATTGAAATAACTGAAGACATGTGGCTGAACGCCTGGGAAACACAGTCATCCTCCACCAACTCTCAGATCTGTAGAGACTTCTGTTGGAAAAACCTGAAACAGGAGTCCAAACAAACTGGCCCTCAGCTGTGCTGCTGGAGGGCATGTGGAGAAATCATGGTTGATCATGTTCATGTTTTCTGGTCTCTATTCTCTATTCAGACTTTCTGGAAGGAAGTAGCAACAATCATCTCAAAAACTCTGGGTGTTCAGTACAACATTCACATCCCTCCTTCTCTAAAGATGATACCTACCTCTTAAAGATCTTGCTGGCAGCAAGTAAAAAGGCCATTACAAAATACTGGCTTCAGAAAAACTGTCCCACTGTGGCCAATATTGTTAAACACCTGCACCTTCTAGAACAGATGACATATATATATATATATATATATATATATATACTCCAAAAAGAACTGGGAGAAAAAACGCTTGGGAAAATGGTGTGTTTATGTAGCGTAGTGTTTATGAGACAGATAAACTTTCAGAATTATTGTATGTAGCATGTGTGATATTTTTGGCAAATTTGCCTTGATTTACTAATCATTGCATGACTTCATATTTGTCTGCTGTTTTTTGTTTTTTTGTTTTTGTTTCTTATTTGCTTTTTGCTTACTGTCCTCATAATGTGAAAATTCATGAATAAAATAAAAAATAAAAAAAGATAACGTTCTTATCATGTAAGTTGACACTGTGCTTTAGTTGTGTATATTCCCATATTCTGAATCAAAATTACAATTGATCAAATTACCACAAATTACCACAAACAAGAACACAAAAGTTTTTGGGGCCCACTTACATTCAGTCCTCGATTGGTAATTCAGTCTTGTAGACATTTTGTACACCTGTAGCATGTGTCTACAGTATATACATAAATAAATAACCCATAAATTAGACACAGTAACACAGGTTTTAGTTTAGTACATCAATAATTTAGATGTAGAAAAAAAACAAAGCACACAATACTTTTTGCCACACAGTGCCACATTAATGGATTCCTTCATTAGAAACAAATTAACTGCCTGAACTTTGAAAATGACCCACTTAACACCTTCCACGTGATCTCTGCTTTATCGCTGCTGAACATTTGCTTTCAGCACGGCTGTGAATGGAAGTATGGGGGATAATTAGATTGCTTTCATCATGTAGGGCAAGAATAATCGATCCTCGAAAAGCCGCTGCATCCATTTCAAACAGGGATTTGGCCAAATCTCATCCCAGGCTTACAGGGAGACCACATGAGTTGCTAGAAGATGACATATTTTGGATGTTGAAGATGGTGTAAATCGCAGCATGTGGCTTGCAGCTCACATAGTTACATAGCTATCTGTGTTTGCGGCTTGCCTTTAATGACACCCCCTCTGTTGGAAACCCACTTTAGTGGGTTCAAATTAGCCCCATCATCACCATCCTTAAGTCTGTGCTAATGCGTAGCACTGAGCCACCTAAAATGAATGGTGCTCTAATGGCATCTGTTAGCTGCTAGACAGGCACATTTAGAACGCTGCTTGGCAAAGGCAGTTATGTGAGTGCTTAGTGTGCTGGCAGTTGTGCAATGGAGTCTTGATGCTTCAGATTAAATGAAACTGCTATTTACAGCTATTCAGTATGACATGCATGCATCAGAGCAACTTCCAACTGCATCTCTCTTTTTCTTTCTCCTCCTCAGAGCACTTAGAGATGGCTCTCTACAGGTTGGCAATGAGGCAGCAGTAACAGGGTCATCGCCTTTGGCAGCAACACAGCTGGACACAGACGGAGCGCTCTGGTTGGGTAGGTGCCCACACATGTTTAAAAAAGAAAAAAAAACTTCATTCAGACTTAAAAATGTGTCTATAAATGCCATACATCAAGTCAGGGGAATACTTGTAATTCTATGGTACTTTTTCATCCTAGCCACTGGAAGAAGGCTGCCAAAAAATGAGCAATGAACTCATTGGCATTGCAGAGGATAAGCAAAGTCTCTGGCAGGGAAAAAAGATTGCGGTTTGGGCAAAAAAACGTCCAAGCCTATTCAGGTATTGAGTTGAGAAATGAAAGGCTATCTGGCTAATTCAAAAGTTGTCTGCTCTCCTGAATTGAAAATGACCAAAGTCGGCCCGTTATCTACCTCAAGTTCAATTTTGTCTGAACTTGGCTCGGAGAAATCGCTTTTGAAAGAACACACACGGCACGGTGGGATTGAACATTCTGAGGAAATAACATTGAAGACGGGCACCGGAATAAATTCAGACTGTTCTTTGAAATGCACAGTGCAAGGCGGCGAAGAGGCAGGTCGGAGAGGAGACGCAGCGTGAGTGACATTTAAGAGACACGCCGCATGTAGAGGTGCGCGCGTGTACTCAGGAACACGTATACAAACACACACATGCTCAGACAGGGAGGCAGTGCGGTGGAACAGGTGCTGAGCGAGCCCTGCAGCAAGAATACATAATCCTCACACAGCCCTCCCATCGAGAGCCTCTCTCCTTTTTAAATCCCCTTTTCACTGTTCATCATTAATTCATCTGTAACTTGCATGAAATTAGCCCTGTCGATCCCCGATTTGGAGGCGCGCAATCCGATTAAAGGGGGCAGGGACTGGGGGTGTAAAGAGCTTGACAGGATATGAACTCTCAGCTCGACAGACTAAAAAAGAGAAAACGGGGAAGAGAAGGAGAGATGGGGAATGTGGGGGGAAAAGGAGTTGGACTAATATGAAGCGAAGAAAGACAGATGATGCAGGAGGATTCTGAGTGTAGATAGGGAGGGGGAGAGAGAGAGAGAGAGCGGGGATGGCAGCCAGGTAAAACATCAAAAACTAGGGCCTCAGCCTCTCTCCCAGTCAGAACAGATGTCTTGGAAATCTGAATAAAGATGTTTCATGCTGATTTGTTGAGAAAGACGCTAATGACTGCTTTGGGTGTGCTGGCTCCAAACACCTTCAAAAGAAAAAAGGAGCCAGCCACACACCCAGCAATTAGGTCATCAAGTCTCTACAAAAGAACACTTAGAAGACTGTTTAAAAAAAAAAAAAAAGAAAAACTAGTTTGCATGATTTGAATTAGAAGGAAAAGTGAAGTTAAGTTAAAGTGAAAAGTTGCTGAAACATTTGCTTTGAAATACAAATCTATGATATTTTCATATTAAGAAATGTCTATTTTTAAACTTTCTATGACTAAGTCAATTTCCATCCATTTCACAAGTGCTTTAAGGGGACATTTTGCCAAATAACATAAGTTTTTCCACTTAAATCTTGTGGTATTTGGCCATGTAGTTTTGGCCTCTACCCCACTTCAATGGAGGTGGATGGTATTTGGTTTGCACAGCACAGCAATGAATGCTTAGCACTAAGATGGAAACAAATTAAAAATAATGTGGATGTAAGGTGTTCATAATTTTACACCACCTGTCATTTGTAGCCCATTTATTAGCACTTTATGCTCCATGTCAAATTAAAAGAACCTTCTCTCTTGTCTATCTTAACTTGCTCTGGCTGCTGTGCAGGCTTTCTGTCTACTCCCCTTTGATCATAGTGATTTGACAAATAAAGTGTCAACCTGCCACGTCCATCAGCTGGTGTCATTGTGCGAAAAAATCAAAGACAAAGCTTGACAAAGACAAGTAACTGCTTCAGTAACAAAAAAGCCCTGAAGTTTGCCTTCAAGGCTCTCTGCCAGAAAGCCTTTCTAACATGTGGTTGACGTTGTGAAACGGTCGCAGTTTGGTCAGGTTTAGGCACCATAAGTACGTACTGGTGCTCAATGTTGAGTTATTATTTTAACCCAAACCATGATCTTTTCTTAAACCTAGCCAAGTAGTTTTGGTGCCTAAACCTAACCAAACTGCTTCACAACATTAACCACGTGTTAGAAAGGCTTTCTGGCAGAACAAATAATAAGTCAACAATTACTTTTGGTTTCACACGGGACACGAACAGCGGTCTCCTGGATGAAGGCCCGGTGTTTGACCCATCCACCCCGACCTTCTCGCTACACGGACTTTGTCGCTCTTTATGCTACATCACCTGACGTCCTAAAGGCTTTCTGCCAGAAAGCCCTGAATGCAAACTTCTCTCATGTGAGCATTTTTCACATGAAGGTCAGTTTACTAGTCGTGGGGAGTACCACTCAGCCTGTGAAGACAGTTGTGTAATTTCTTTCTGTGACTCTGGAGGAGCATATCTTGGCTTGGGCTTTGAAATTTAAAAATTTGTAATAGAAAGTCTGCGTTCCAAACTGGGGGCATGTGGCTTGAAAGATGTGTCAGGGAGGGCCTAATGAAACAATGCTATTGGCTGTTTTATGGGAAATGTAGGAACTAGCGTTTTGGGAGCTTGGCCAATGCTAAATAACTGGAGTAGCCCTTTAAAAGCATTATAACAGTTGCTGCTTTAGAGGGCAGAACGGTTTAGCTTGCCTCAGTCTGGAGTAATTATTCTCTGATACGTGTCTTAATGTGAGTGTATGAGTGTTTATATACAGCAGCTGATTCATCATCATCTCAACCTCTGTCTCTGTCTCCCCTCAGGTGGTCTGGAGGAGCTGGCGGTGTCCCGTCGGTTGCCCAAGGCCTACAGCACCGGCTTTGTTGGCTGCATCAAGGATGTGGTGGTGGACGGCATGGAGCTCCACCTGGTGGAGGACGCCTTAAACAGCCCCAAAATATTACACTGTTCCGCCGCCAAATAACCTGGCAGAGACAAAATATTGAGGAAAAATGAAAAAAAAAATGAAACCCTCCGACCCGCTCCCTCCATAGCACCCATGTCTCCTGCTGTAATTATTTTGTATTTTTGTATACTTTTCATCGCTTTTTATATGGAAAGAAAATTAATATGTTGTTTTGATTTTTGTTTCATATATTTTGTTGTATCTTTTTTTTTTTTTTTTTTAATCCGCACCTCCGTTCACAGAACACACTTTCTTTTTCCTTGCTGCCCTGGCCCTTCATCTTTTACAAAAAAGCAGGCATCTCTATGAAAAAGAGATATTTTATTCTTGTCCGTTTTGTTGTTTTAAAACAAACGCCAACTTAAAAAAACAAAAAAGAAAAAGCCTGCTCCTTTTCCTCGCTCATTACTTGAACACTGATGGACCTTGCTGATGATCTCTGGTTACTGCCTTGTCTTGGTGCCATATCTATCGTCCACATTCCCCAAGCATGGCCTATACATCCATGAATATAAAGACACACATTCCCCCCGTGAAAGCTGGACGCAGTCCTGTGATGCTGCAGCCAGCTGGCGTCTCCAGTCAAGAAACTCTGTATTCAGCCCCGGCAGCCCACTGTATTTTCCTAATGGGACTATTTTCCTTCAGATATCAGTCAAGCTGCTACAGTGAGAAAGTACACAGTCGAAACCACTCGATCAACCCCCATCTCACAGCACCAAAAAAAAAAAATGAAAAAATACTCTCCACTCGATCTGAATCCCATCAGAGCCTTTAGTTTTGAAATATGACTCACTAACACTGCACCCTGACATGATGGAGAGAGCGCTGCGTTCCACAATGACTCGCATATCATTAGTCATAAGTCAAGACATGAATCATAGACATGAATAAATGTTATAAATATAGAGTATATAAATAATACCTGAGACTGTGAATATGTAAGATGGGTTCTCTTTGGAGAATTGTGCTTCTCATGTACTATTGTGCGTTCTGTTTTACAATCAGCAGATGAACTAACGATGACCACTATAAATGCATGCACTTCTACAGTGTTGGTTTGAATCTGGTTTTTGTTTGTTGTTGTTTTTATTCACATTTTGTTCCAAAAAAAAAAAACAACTTTCTAATTTGGAAGCTGTCACTGTTTGGGGGTTTGTTGGTTTGTTTTTATGCAATGCCTATAAAAAGGTTCCTTTTTTTTTTTTTCTCTTAGAACCACTGATATAATTTCAGAGACTACAGAGCTCAGAATAATCTTTTATATTTGCTCATTCCCTGTATCTTTTTTGATCTTTTATTTTTCTTGGGAGCAGTTAGTTTTGCAGGACCTTTAAATGGTGCGTGAGGGGAGGAGTTGTTACCATATCTGACCTTAAGGAGGTGCTGAAAGCAAAGACTGAAGAAAAGGACAGACAGAAAGGAGGCGAGAAGAGATCTTATCATGGGGAGAGCTACTACTCTTGGGAATGTCCTGTCAAACACCAGTCAGTCATCAACACAAACAAAAAAAAAGCTTCAAGAGACTTAATTTCTTTTCATATTTGACCTAGGAGCATTCCTGGAGGAGTCTTTATTCGGCTGTTGAGAGAGAGAGAGAGACTGAGACGTTGTTGTGACCTTTTCAAGCCATAACAGCCGCAAAAATGGGAAAAGATGCATAATCCTACAGTACTTGCAAATTAACATAGTAACGCATGGGTTTGTATTACTAGTGCGAATTCTGTAACATTCAGTGAACTGATGCAACGTGGAGTCGTCTTTGCTGAACCACAATAAGCTGCGATGACTGACTTAAAGACACTTGTTTTGATATGAGAACCTTGGCAATATTCTAAGAAAAAAATCATGCCTGTTTCGTGGTTGAGTATCAAATGGTCTTGTACTATTTTTTTAAGTTCGTAATTATGTTTTCCTTCTTAAATCATCAAACAACCTGTTTTTGTACAGCCCTGCAACTTTTAAGTGTAAATTTAGCAAATGTGTGATCTGTGGAGGTTTATGTTTTTAGTAATATACACTGGAACCATGTCTGACTTGTCTGTTCGCCCACACGATGATATACTTATAGCCCTAAAGCTATAACTGTGTTGTGTGTAATCAAGCTCTGAGTGTCCCCACCAGACCAGGAAACCTTTTTCTGGTGGCCCAAGACACATTTAAATTCCAGCACTCACTCTATTAACCTTAGACTGGTCTTATTTTACCACGCTTTTCTTTGAATTTGATCCATTCAGGTGGTAACACTTAATAAGCGAGAGATTCCTGTGTATTTGGAAGGACTCAAGAACAATAAAGACAACTGCAGTCTATGCTTTGAGTGGAAACTATGAATTGCCTTAAAAACCGGTCACCTTGACTCTGAGCAGGTGACAAAGACGTCATCCATATAACTGTTTCCTTATACTTTAGCCAGTGTATTAGCCTCATCCCCATAATGTAAATGAGTAATACATAATAATAATGATGATAATTATATTAGTAATAATGCTCATACACAAAACAAAATCCCAGGGGGCCCCTGCAAATGTCCCCTCTGGCTTTTTACAAAAAATCTTCTATTTACTGTTTTTTGAATCTCTGTTCCTTATTTATGTCTACATGTGGATTACCCTCCATGTCTGGCCTCTGTAAACTACTGTCTGACTTCGCAAACCTCCTCAAAGGGCAGTGCACCGAGTAAGAGTGGCATGACCTGAACATTACTAACTTTATGACCTTTGTCTTGTGTTCCTACCACCATGAAATAAAATGTCAACCAAATGGAGCCTGATCTTGTCAGCCGTCTTGATTTTGCTATCGTCTAGAGTTCATTTGCATTTCAATGATTCTTTAAAGGATAAGGCTGGTGTTATTCTATATTTTCCAAATTGTTAATGTGTTAGTCTGTATGTCAATACTATATGACTTCTGTACCCTCTGTGGCTCTCAGCCCCAAGCCCGATCGCTCCTACTGAAGACATAAATCTTCACAAATTGTCACAAATATATACTTTAATTTTTTTTTTAAAAAGGCTCAGTAATTTCCTAAAACTGCTGGACAAATGTCACTCTAACAGGAATAAATGGCACAGTTGCTGGCGACAGTTTTCAGCTGTGAATTAATATACATAAGGTGCTTGAGTATTTGCGGCTGAAGGATGGTGTAGATGGTATTGACTCAAAATAAACTGCAGTGCCCGTGTTAAACATGAAAGTTTATTCTTGACATTGGAAATTGTTAACTCAAGGCCCACTTGCTCACTTTTTCCAGAGCTTGACTGGAAAAAGCTCTGGAAGACTTCCGCTGAGGAAGACTGTGAGGTACAGAAAGAAAACCAGTCTTAAGATGCGATTGAAAGGCTAGTCAGTGGAACATGTAGTGAAGGAACATGTCACCCAGTGCAACAGTGGGGCTCTTAGATGTCTAGTTATTGGACAACAATGGGGCTCTATGGCACAGAGGAATAAGATACAGTATATACAGATAATACTTGTTAGTAGGGTCAGTTCATTGTTGGATTTAGTCTTTTCATGGGATTTGTTTATAGTAAGAAAAACACTGAATATCATCACCTTCCTACTCAGAAATGGAAAAGATAGCAAGTTTCTGTTATTGACACATTTTTACATCTGATACTGCATGAAAGCATAGAGATTCTTAAGAATTGGGAATAGTATTAAAATAAAATTTTTCTTCATGTCCGAATCAGTGAGGGTACACTCATGTACAACTTCTGTAGCTAATGAAAGAGCTAATGGGAGGGACGAGAGTGCACAGAGGGGTATTTTCTATATATTTCCAGGTTCAGATCTGTTCATTGCAATATACAGTTTGGTGGGAAAGCTTGAGTATCTTATGGATTCACAGTGTCAGTCCTCTGTTCTTTTTTAGTTTCCAGGCACCTGAATATATTGACACCATCACAAGTTAAGACCACAACCTGTTTATCTGTATTAATGAGATGTTTCTGCTAACATTTTGATTGAACCAGTGTTTTTCCAAATCAAAAGCAATTTAAGTCAGCACGCTCACACACACATCAATAAACAGCATTTCTGGCTACAGTGATATTTACTTCTTATGATTCAAATCACCTACAGCAATCTCTGGTGCCCTGTACTGCTAATTGAAAGGCTGGAATTCAAGAGAAAAAAAGGCAGCTGCTGCACAGCTTCATACATCTCTCAGTACATCCCAAATCTGTTGTGAACATTTTCATTAAGCCGGGGATTTAATGAGTTTAATTTATTCCTTGCTAATGACAGAGAAGGACATTGCATCTTGTGTTTGTTAATTAAAACTCTATGAAATGGTGGAGATGAAATAGTCTCGCCCAGTGAGTGTTCCGTCTGGGGAAGCATCGTTTTCAAGTTAAAAAAGTGTATGTAGTTTGATTAAAGGGTTTCCAGGAATTAAAATCAAACACAAAATACGCCATTCATTTATAGAAGCAAATAATGAAATAGAGGATCATTGCTTGGGTGGCACCCAGGGGAGCTAGAGGGTTGAGACGGTCCGGGGTGAAATATGTCTTTCAGAGGACACAGGATTCACAGAACCAAGGAGACGCAGAAAGCTAATTTTGATTCATGTGTTGAGCAACCGACTGGATTTTAGAGAAGCTCAGAGGCAGCCAGAACATTTTAAGATGTGTTTTTTTAAGACGTGTTGGGGAATGCACTTTGTACAAAAGGTTAAAGTGGACTGAGGAATTATGCAACAAACTCACACCCTCTCTGGATGAAATTTCACCAGATCTTTCAACCTGAGCCGAACACAGGCCCTAGTGTCCAATACAATCCAAGACATCATTAATAATGGAAGAAACTGTTCTTAGAAAATCGCTGAATGATCTTCCAAGAACGCTTTCTAAAAATGCTGCACAGTTACTCCCCTAAAATAAAAGACCTCACCCTTACCATACTACATTTCACCCCCTCCTTGTGAAATAAAGTTCCTATCTGGCAGCTTTTTGTGTCCACGTGGTAATAAAAGTTATTCTCTCTCTGAAGGCTCCAGCTGTCCAGCTGCATCGCTCTCAGTATAAGTCCTCTTTGTTTCCCTTTCCAGATTTTTTTCAATCTTTGGACAGGCAGATTTGCAAGTCTCAAGGCAAAAGGGGTCAAAGGCCACAAGCCTATAGAAGCAGCCACCTCAGGGTAGATGGCACATCCTGGTTTCCAATCCCCTGGGTGGGAAACTAAGCTTTGTGCTCTTGAGTCTGTTTGTCCCTCCTAGACTCAACAGGACATGAGTCTGCATGGTGATAAAAGGTGAATGTTTCAGTCCAGGGACCTCATCCCTAACTTTACCACTCCTAGAATGTATTCTTTACGTCACAGTTAATACTTTCGCAAACCCCACTTTTTTGTTTTTGAAATCTGAATGGATTTTGTCTACTCTTCCAGGCATCCATTGTTTTCCATTTATTTCTGTACGGTGTGAAAATCAGTCATGACAGTTTTATTATTGTTGTGGTGTAGTGTAGTCATTTCAAATGAATATGCACTTAAACTGGCATTACCACACAACAAGAATTACAGTGTAAGTTTCATGTATGAAAATGTATGTATATAAAAGTTGCAAACAGTCCTTTTAAGCATACCTCAAGACTATTTCACTTTGCTCTATATTTTATAATCATCAATTGTACAAATGATTGCTGACCAAATCCCATCACTTGCATCACAATAGAGCCATTTATATCCTGGTTGCCAGGGTGACACTCTCCCATGCAGTCCTATAGAGCCAAATGCCACTTCAAAACTTCACCTTAAAGCACCAGCTTTGAGGTTAAAGTTATTACACCAAGATTATTTTTTCCATTATAGTCAAGGGACCATTCTTAATAGATGCAATCACATGCAGAAGCCAAAGCGAGGTAGTTATCTCCTAAAATATGTGCCTGTTGGTGCAGCACAAAAATAGTTTCCCCATCATCCTTAAAACCAACTAGTGATGGGATAAACGGTTCATTTTAGTGACTTAGTTCCTTAAATCTCGCTCAGTAAAATTAACTACTCTTTATTTGAGTCATTCATTGGGGGGGGGGGGGCTCATTTTTGTCCAATACTGAGCCTGTGTAGCTGTCACGTGAGAAAAACGAAACTCATGCATTATTATTGTTGTGCAATGGGCATGCACAAAATGAACGAATTACTCTCTGAGACAACTCGTTACTACCAGTTCATATCAAAAGAGTAGTTCAAATGAACGATACGCTCATGATCGACACATCACTAAAACCAACACAAAACATACAAATGGCATCTCAACCGCCCAATAAATGGTAATGACTTTTTTTTCCCCGAGTCCCTCAGTCTTGTATCAATCGCATTTAGTATTAAACACTAAATGTGCACTCAGTTTTATTCCCATATTCAGCTTTTCCTCACCTTCTTCATCAGTTTCCACTATGTATTGATCAGAGGGTAATGTTGTGCGGCATGATCACTTTAACTGCTCACCAGACCCAAACAATAAACCCTATGTTCAAGCCCATCTGTTCACCCTGAAGCTCATTGCATTTGGCAGAGAAAAAACATCTACTTTGACAACAAACATTCCACAGAGAGAAGAAAGTCCCTCTGCATCATCTCCGTGTTTGTCTGTAAGCTGCAGCAGCACACTGGGTCAAATAGTGGAAAAGCAAATCCATTGATGTGAAGCCCACGAGCTCACAGACAATTGCATAAGCCCATCCATCCCCCAGTAGATTAACCTCCACTGATAACCACAGGCTGGTGACGTCAATGCTGCCCTGCCTCTCTTACTCCTCTCTCCCACCACCGACACCATTCTCCCATCGTGAGGGTATAACAGAGGAGGAGGTGTATAGACCTGCTTTATCTCTCACAACACAATAGCAGAACTTTACAATAGCATACGCTGCACGAGTTCGAATAACATAAATCAATGGGCTGAAACAGGTGAATTAATTTTGAGAACCAGCCTTTATTTTCCACCACCCCATACTATACACATGTATGAGTTATAATGGCAGTTTCTTTATTTTATATTATTTTATTTGATCTCATTTTATTTTATTTTATAGGTTGACGGCCTACAGCTTTACTGTCATGCTGCTTTGTCATTGGGTTGACACCATTATCAATAAAAATAAATAGTGAATCATGTAAATCAATAGGTCTTTAATTTTTGCACCTAATCATACTTGCTAACTTTTAGCATGAGCAAAAACAACACCGTGGTATGTTTTAGCTTGTTTATTAATTAACAGCTGTGCAGTCACAGGTGTGTGGTTTAGTGCATGCCCCTGTTTTCAGCTTCGAATATGTCTCAGACAATTAGAAGTAAGGACTTAATGATCTATATAAGCCTATGCATATTTATCCAGGGCCATTGTAATAAGAGGTTATGAAGCTTTTGATATTAACCTGAAAATGCAAAGAACTTAAACAATGTTGCCTAGATGCATCAAGTTAGCTAGGGTTAGTCAGAACAGGACAGGAAGAGAAGCTTGTCTTGCAAAATAGAAGTGTAAAACGGTCACATTTGACTAAAGAATACGTAGGCTAAGTTAAAAAGCCTTTTTAAAAGTGATAGGCTACAATAAAATGATGTGCCATCAAAACACCACGGAATTATTAAAGTTAGACAGACATCTTTTTACTGACTAGAGAATGTGACACAATGAAATAAATCAGAATAAAGACTCCTGTGCAGAAGTCGGAATATTGCAGCAGAAAATATAAATAAGTTAATAGGCTAGAATGATAAAATAATATTAAAAACATAATATGAACAGGAATATTTCATATGGGTGATTATGGACCCTTTTCACGGCAGACAATTTTGACTTGTCAAAGCAGGAAACGCATAGGTGTGAGTAATAACATGAACGATGGCTCCACTCCATTAAGTGTCCCGGTAAGCCGTCAGTGAGTGAGCATACACAACACCAGAGCCCTGGAGCTGGCTCTCCTAAATGGTATGCAGCCATCATTAATGTTGTTAATTCCACATGTCTGCCGTGCAAAGAGTCTATTATAATACAACCTAAAAAATTCGCCTGCTACGGAATTCGCTTTAAAATCAGCCCAACAAATGAGGCCTTTGTTTTGAAGGCACTAACCGGAAGACGTGTCAGCAGTTACGCGTAGCACCGCACGCAGGTTCAACAGATCTGTCAGTCTTCACAGCGACCCAGCAGCGGCTGAAGGGGAACGTTTGGGGACACTTGACAGCTTTCAGAGACTGCTATGACATCTCGCAGGTAAAGTGGAGTTTTGTTTTTTTTAAGCTGCCGTTAATCGCGCCGTGATATTTAACAGCCTCTCCACTTCACGAGCGGTCAGAGACTGAACTGAGGCTGTCAGCGAGAAAGCAGGGGCGCCTCAACTTTC
The DNA here is from genome assembly GCA_005408345.1 of Macquaria australasica. Classification (NCBI taxonomy): domain Eukaryota; kingdom Metazoa; phylum Chordata; class Actinopteri; order Centrarchiformes; family Percichthyidae; genus Macquaria; species Macquaria australasica. Next base: position 304,755 of record SEMN01000008.1, on the reverse strand, counting down.
TTTTCGTGCCACACAGACCCCTGAAACAGAGGCGCTTGACGCCTCATGTTTAAATTTCATCCGAAGAAACTTTACAAAGAAACATTGTGTGCGTGCCTTGTTAATGAGCGAATTGGCGTAGAGTTATTTAACTGACTTTGCTTGGAGTAGGCTACGGCGGTAACGAAGAGTGGCAGCGTTGAAAGCTTTGACGAGAAAAAAATGTAACGTGCTAGCTGCCGCAAAGTTAAATAACAGTGGGAATCAAGTCTACACCAGGTTGCTCTGTTTTCATGTTTCAACGCTGCATCAGTTTGCATTATGTGCGCATGGTTTTATGAATGGTGTGATTTATTCCTGAGTCGTAGCTCAGTCAGACCTTACACTTAATGTGAACATAACTCCTTACACTTATTTTCATCCACAGCACCAGTTTTTATCCTCACTTTTCTAATCTAGTGCTATGGGCTTTTTTTTCTCTTTCTGTCTCTGTCCTCTCTTTGTTTCTCTGTGTGCGCACACAGTGCAGGAAATTGGCTTAAAGCTTCCTGTGAATCCAAGCCCTACACAGAAAGTGTTATAGTAAACCTATAACAAATTTAAAACAGCACTTTAGTAAAACCTCAAGTTTATATAGCAATATTAAAGCAACATCAGATTCAGGTCTCTCTACTAATGTATTGTCAAGAACCACGGAAACAATTAAAGTGCATGTAATTAGTAACTGGAGTTCAACAATTGACTATAAAACACTATAAACCTTTTAATACCCATATAAAATTACTCATTAATACGAATACCAAAGGTATACTTCTAATCCCTCCAGGAATAGTAATAAAATGGTGATTTGTTTTATTTCTTAATCAAGATGTGCACCTTCTTAAAATCAAGAACAGTGGCCTGCTTTACATTGACGGCTTCCTGTTAATTCCTACATATCATTAACCACATGTACATCTGTGAGCTTAGTAATGATTTGTAGATCGTCCTGAAACATTGTCTAGCTTCGCATGTGAGGAATTAAGAGCTACAAGAGGCTGTGCTAAACACCGTAAACATGGTACTTTTCAGTACACAGTTGGCAAGTTAAGATTCCCTGCCGTATGCATATGTAAAAATAAAAATTAATCAAAATGTTAGTTTTGTTAGGGTTATTTGGTGGGGTATGTGAAATGGTGTTGTGAAGTGCCGCCCTTTAAACTTTGGCACTTCTTTTGTAGCCCTCGTCGTAACTAATAGTCCGCACAAGTGTACCAGCTGTTGGTCCTGGTGCAGATTTTTATGCAAGGTGACCTCTGAAATGTTGACTCCAGCAATCGGCTTGTCTCTTGACTATTAGGGCTGTTGTGGACTCAAGAAAATGCAGTGTTGGCAAACTGAGAGTTTACAGTTGATACAAATAGTCTAACACTATATGGGTGTAAAAGAAAGTGGATGTATCGTATCGCATGGTGTTTGACATGTGACTGTTGTGGTCCTGTACGCCATTGGTAGGTAGAGTTGCGCTGGTGAAATAATGATGTCGAGGTTGAAAGGCCAGTCCACTGTTTTTAACAATATCCAACTTCACAAAATACAAAGGCATTTATTTCTCTTCTGACAGAACAAAAAGTGTTGAATTCTGGCCACGTTATTTGGCAAAACAAAACAATCATTTTTCCACAATAGAATCTAGCTAGATATGGCTTTGACCTCGGTGCATCAAAGGGAGTCTGGCTGGCAGGTGCATTAATGGAAAACTTGACTTTTTATTTTTTTACAACTCATAACATTTCCATAATCGTGGACCATTGCATTGATTAGCTGCTTCCTGCTACACCTTACAGCAAGGATGTACATACATACAGTGCACAGTTTTGTTCATAGTGGTACTGTGTGTGGCTCAGCTTTGCATAAGCTATCAAGTAAAATCCAAATCCTTGTAAACTTGCTCAGACTATTGCAAGGATGTTGGTGAGTCTTTTCAGTGTGATGGCCATATTTACTTGTACCTGCATACACAGATGAAGAGCGTAACCAAACTTTGAGTGTGCACATGTATACCATCTAGTTGACTAATACAATAGAAATGTTGTAGCCTGGAAACCAGATGAATCTGCGAGCTCCTGTTTTATTTTCTCTGGCAGATGCGTCTGGTACCCCTCCCATTCTGACAGATTTCCAGCCGACCAATCACAACCGTTTATCTAACATGGGGCGGGTTTGATACGATGACTGTACAGAGGAGCGCTGTTGAGGCATTTTTGTAAACAAGCTGATGTGGAACGTTCTGAATCTGCTATCGCGTCAGTATTAAACGAACTGGACGGTATATTTTCTCTAAAAGAAGAACAAACAACTGCACTTAAAGCTGCTGTTGATAAGAAAGATGTGTTTGCCGAACTTCCAACAGGATTCGCTCAGCGCCAAGTCACATGTTTCGTTGCTCTGATTGGCTGGAGGTCTATCCAATTGCGTCCAGAGGCATTTTGGTCTGTGGCCGTTGACAACGCCCCTTGGAAATCGAAAATGAACTGAGAGGTTCCAGACTAATTCTCATTTGTGAATTGGTCTGGCGATGTCAGGCTAGAAATTTAGTGTAATTACCTTAAACTTTATTTAATGACTTTTATTTTCACTTCCAAATACTGTATGTTGTTCAGGTTACTGGATTAAATTGGACTTGAGTAAAAGCTGTTGCCAGTACACACCATTGTAAAAGTGTGTCTAGTGGTGCCCTCTTGTCCAAAATCTCAATAAGACCAGTGAGTAAAATGTTTTCACAATAGAGGCAAAAAACGATGAAAATAAGAACTATTGGTGCCATAATTTCTCACTCTATCATTAGAACTCTATTTCAAGGAAGTCTGTTCTGTTTCACAGATATTAGTGATGTTTTTCTTCGACATTTACAATAAACACTTGTGAGTTGATAGAGGGCCAATATTCAGTGGCCCCGGGGGGCCAAAGCCGCCAGCAGGCTAAGATCAGAGATAGAGGAAAACACTGAGACCAATTAAGTTGTTTTCATCTCTGCCACTTTCCATGGTTTGTCTCCAGGCTGAGACTCGCATGACTGTTGCTCCGTGGCTCGTTCTGTACTTCCTGAGCTGAAATACCACAGGGGGAACAATACTATAATGCTTGCCATCTTGATCTGACAGACCTGCTCTCTGGTTGATAGTAGCACTCTGACAGGGATTTTACTTCATCAGACTGTTGGTGAGGGCTGGAGTTTCCACATAGTTTGTCATTATTGTCTTTGCAGTGGTGGTTTAGTCATAAAGGCACCATTTGTACTGTCCCTCATGATAATGATCATGATAAGCATTGTAATAAGTTTAATATAACCCTGTGGGCCCAGAGTAAGCGGTAATGATGCAGAATCTCTTTACGTTGCTGTTCCATTTTTATTTTGCCAGTTGATTCTGTGTAGTATTACAAAACTTTCCTCTTTTGGAAACCACCTCTGCCCCTCCTTTGTTTAAAGAGGAGACCTCATCTGTCACTGAAACTCATTTGACCAGCTGAGAGCAGTGAGTCAGTTTTCTCGATAAGCCGACAGGAAAACAACAGCCCATGTGGAGGAATAAGATAACACTGCCAACATTTCCAGGAGTGCTCTGAACCAACTGTTACTTTTTTTTCCAAATACATGTTTTGCATTTTATTCAGACACAAAACAATGCAGATAGAGTATAGGAGACAAAACATTAAAATGTTGTCAGCTCCACATGCTTATGATCTTCAACTAGTATTACTTACAGCTTGTGTAGTTAATCATTTAAGGGTAAAGTGCTTAAAATGTTAGAAAGGACATACTTTTCCAGGTGTATGTCAAATATTTGATGTTTAACATATCAGAACTGCACTCCACTTTTACTGAGCTGTGTAAATCCTCAGATTTGATCAGGTTAATGCTGCCACACCTAATGTTGTTTCTGGGTCTTCTCTGTAGATAACCGACTTTGAATATTGAAGTCACGCTCACTTCAGTGAGAAGTGCTATTCTCTCGCTATCTTTGGTTGGCGGAAAGAGGAACAACTCACTCATTTATTTACCATTTAACTTCTCGGCGACACAGAAAGAGGTACTTTGCCTAAAATTGCATCTATTGCGTGATATTTCTCTTCATTACGGGTGTGTTATCACTTTCAATGGTCCAAATGTGCGAGATTAGCGAGCTTTCAAACTGAGTTTATGAGTGTGTCAGTTTTGTTATTTCCGGTATGCAGGTCTTAAGCATGAACTAGATTCAAACTAGTATCAAACTAGTATCTTAGCAAAGTATCATCATATATTTACTTTCAATAATAAGATTGTGATCAGTGACATTTTCTTGTGATCAATGGAAACTGGTCTAAATGCCTAACTGAGCCACATCTATAATGTGTGGTCCCTTATAAACTGTAACATCTGTTTTGTTGAAGACGTTTTGTTTTTAATGCTTTTTGAGTGGAAAAAGGAGAGCATATAAACCATTTGACATTGTTAAAAAAATGCATATCTGACATCTGAGTAAAAGACATTAGTTTAATGTTAAACATACTGTGTTTCCACCAGTACATTATTTAATCCAAATTGAAAAAGGGATTATTCCATTACTTTAATCTTGTGCTCCCTGATAAATTTTGCCAAGTTTTTTTTTTTTTTTTTTTGCACAGAGGTCAGGTAAAATTGCAAAGAGCTACATTTTTAAATATGTGTGTCTAGTACAGAAAAGGTGCTGCATTAAAGAGTCAAAATGATGAAGACCTTTGGAGTGATTACTCTGTATCCACAGCTCTTCATCTGTGTTTTGCCATTTTGGGCAAGAAGTCCAGTGTGCATTAACTAGTTTTCCAGAAAGTTTCATTTCCGTGTTGTCTGTTGAGAAAAGGTTGGATATGTCTGTGAAATAGCATAGTAGTTATTTATTAACCAATAATGCCCGGAGCCAATTTTACTCTGTGTTTGACAAGTACTGTTTACTCCATGTAAATACAAAAAGATACAAACTATGGATACCCTGTGGTATTAGTTGTTTTTGCATGATTAAAGAACTGCCTAAGTACCCTGAAAGCTTGTGGCCAATTGTAAAATCACCACTAGCAATCAGTTAGTCAGCTTCTGGTGGGTTACATATGTGCAAGGGTTGAAAACAAACTGCATGCATGTGCGCAGTGAGTTAGTATTTGCACCTCATGTAAATACCCCGGATCATCACCTGGGCTAATAATATCTACAACATTACCAAAATCCACACCCCAGGGCTTGTCTGTGACCGATATAGCCCTAGCAGAGGCGTTCATGCTGCGCTGCGGCTACTAAGTATATCACTTTTTTGTCAGCGGGCCTAGACGAGTGCGCTTTAAATAGCCAACCAGGGCTATATTGAACTTGAGACATTATGTAAGAGGATAGAGTGGTGGCTGGATGCACACTGGGCCTGTTTCCCCTCAACCACCCGGAGGCCTAACCTGCAGCTCCCAGCTGCCTCTGTCTCTCCCACAGTACATCCAGTTTATTCTCTTCTTCCCCGTCGACGTCTCGGCAGATAAAACCAGGCTATTTGAAATCTCATTCTCTTTGTCTTGTCTCTGTCTCTCTCTCTCTCTCTATCTCTGCCCAAGGCCAGATGCAGGGAAATGGGGCGCCTGGTGGTTGTCAAAGGGAATCCTATTCTTGGAAGACACTGAGTCACTCCTGCTCCTGCAGTCATTACCTGGGGGGGGCTTGAAAAAAACAGTGACTCAAATCTACAGTAGGCTACTACACAGAAACATCTTTTCAGTAAAATTAAAAGGCTACACATAACTATTGGCACAGATCACCCGATGGGGGTGTTCCACTAAAATAATCTCTGAGTTTGGTTCTGTAGATTTGTGCAGTGCTATTGTAATACTGTGGCAGATTATTTAGTATTTTAATAGCAGGTGATTAACATTACCTAAAGTATGAAGATAAATATTGTGGTATTACATTCACATATTCATATATATTAATTCATATTAAACGAACCATTCGCCATTAGAGATTCCTTCACATGCGATATGCTGATTGGTTTGCAGAGTCACAAGAATAAATGAGAGTATCAATAATCTTTTAACTGACAGGGTCAAAATTAATACTATGCCAGTGTAATTCTGCACCCCTCAGGGTTAATTGTACGCTTAAAATGTATTTTGAATTGGCACCCTACACCCAAATGAGGATTGTAACAGGATAAAAAACACATGGCAGCTTATAACTATTTTATTAAATCAACACTTAATTTCACTGGACAAAATGTATAATGTCTAATCTCTAATCGAAAATATATCGACAGCACTGGTTGTCAGCATCATATTTACTTCATTTGGTTAATATGACACCTCAACATATGCAAGCACATGAGCAGTTACTCTTTATATCACTGGTTCCCAATAACCAGGTCTGTTTCTACAAGCATGTGACGAGTGATGGCCTAAAGGTTAATCATTAAACGGAGCAACAAACACTGAAAGGGAAAGGGCAAATACATTTTGTCCTGCACTTAGACAACGCAGACAGCCCAATCACAAAATAATAGTTTCACTGCAAATCTGAAAAGGGCTTCCCAGAAAACCTATCAAGAGCCTTGCAGCCAGGATTGCATAAGTGACATTTTGGGAAAATGAGTTTCATAATTGTGCTAAAATAGACGGTGCTGGAATCAGAGCCAAAATGAAACTGCAAAAGTATTTCACCAAATCGTAAAACTCACAGACTTATAGCTGTCAGCAGTTGGGTCTGTGCAGGTTACTGAGACATTCAGTTTGAATTAAAGGTGTGAGGGACCTGGATGTGTGGCTCTCAGAAGTAAAGCAGTGTGAGAATCAAGTATTTTTGATAAACGTGAATTAATACAACAAATCCTGATATGTTAGGCAGAATTAAATTAGGCAGCTTTGCATTTTGGTGGCAAAATAAATCCTGTAATGTGATAGTGCTTTATACCAAATAGTAGTGTGCGAGAGAAGTGTTTTGGTATTTCCCTTGATTTCAAAATAAATGTTCCATTATATTTCATATGGCTCCCTCTGTGAAAAACTATGAAGCCAAAGCAATGCTACATGGCCTCAACCAAAATCTTAGTTTTTACTCCCTAACTCCAAAATGGACTCCTAGAAAAGTTGGTGCCTATTTTCTATCATGGTCAGAACATCAGTTTGGTCAACTTCAAACTTCCCATTTTCACCACTGAAGTAGAAGGCAGAAATTGGGGAAAAGACAGCTTTTGTTGCCTGGCTGTCCCTGCAAGCTCAATAAAAAGCTTCATACAGCATCATTGATGTCTCGTGATGAACATTTGCTTCCTTGTGCCGTTATCGGCGAATTCGGTGTGTTCGGACTGAAACTACTGGATGGATTGCCATGATATTTTGTACACACAATCATGATTCCCAGAGGTTGAATCATAACGACTTTGATGACCTCCTGTCTTTTCCTCTAGCGCCACCATAAAGTTGACATTTTTGTTTTTTAGTGAAATATCCCACCAGCTATTGGTTGCACTGCCATCAAATTGGGCATAGACATTCATGCCCCCCTCAGAGTGAATTGTAGTAACTTACTTACTGTCCTGATGCGTAATTGACTTTTCTTATTATCACTATCATCAGGTAAAAATTTCAGTTCGTCTTTACAGTTAGCATTACAGCCTCACAGAGCTGCTAGGGTAGCTGCAGGCTCTTAGTTTTGTTATTAATCTTTAGGTGTATAGTTACGAACTCTAAGTAGCTGTGATTAAAAATGAATGAATAACCTTTATTATCCAGTATTTGACAGACAAATACAAAAATATGATCAAAGTATAGGAATAAAAATGGAATACACACCACATTTAACTAAAGTCAAATGTAAAAATGTGGATAAAATCAAACTGTACCTGTCCTATGAGAGATCATTGTAAGTTACACTGCAGTCTTATACTGCTGTGCTTTTGTTCTCTGCATTTATTTTCTAACTCGTATGCAAAGCAAAGCCTAATGGCATATACTGCTGAATTGGCTAGATTGGAGGGTTTAGCTTGGTGAGAGCTAACTATGATCCGATGTAACTACGCCACGCATGATTAGATGTAATCTCCAGGCGTGGGCAACAACGCAGCTGTTGCATTTAGCCTCCAACAAGATAGCAGGGACCTTGTAGCTCTCGGAGACCTGGCACCCTGATCTGGCCTGGCCTGGTCAGGTCTGTGTTACAGCCAGAGAAAGCTCTGTTAGCTTTAGGATCACAGAGCGGGCTTTGGAGCGGAGCCCTCAGACAGCTGCTGTCCTCTTAGGGTGTGAAGGGGAGAGAAGGTGAGGCTGAGGGAGGAGAGCAGAGAGGGTGGTTGGACCAGTCTGCCTGCGCCTGTCACATTCGTCTGGGGTGGGAAAGGAGGGAAGGTGGGGGACGACTGATAGCACTGACGGGTGCTGGTATCAGGCCTGCTCACACTCGTCCAAATCCCAGATTAAAAGGCCCCCCGCCCCCTCACACGCTCTCCCTCCTTGCACTCGCTCTCTCTGACTCTCTCTAACATAACACTCTTACAAAGTGTCGTCCCCCCCCCCCCCCCATCGTTTCTCTCACTGTCTCTGTCTCACTCTATCTAACCCAGTAACACTTTTACAAGCAACCCCCCACCCTCCCCCTTCTGTCTCTATATCTCCCTCACTCCCTCCTGCCCTCTCTTGTGTAACAGTGCCCAGTGCTGGATTACTAAGCTCTGAGGCTGCTGAAGCAAGGGGCTGTGGCAGGCTTTCGACCAGCATGGTGAGGTAGGGCAGAAACAATCCCATTCAACGTCAGTGAATTTTCTGCTTTTGGACAACCCTCACACCTCTTCAAACTCCTCGTCTTCCCATAAAGAATGCCTTTTAATTCTGCTGTAGTTTGCTTACTTTAATGCACAAAATCCAATGCTGAAGGATAACAAGTGAATTTGGCACAGCATGTGGAGACCTAGTGTGTGTGTGCATTTGTGCAGTATTTCTTTCATGTGCATTCATGTGTGTGTTGCTGTAAAGGTGGCTGTTTTTAGGATGTTTGGTTACAGAGGGGCTAGGAGTACCCTCTAGCTGTTAACAAGGCTGAAAGAGTTGTGTGTGTTTGTCCCCCTGCCTTCAGCTGTCTGTAAACCTGACAAGGTTAACAGTTGAGCAGTAGTTGCTGCTGTTGTGTGTTTGAAGCATTGGTCCAGTGTTTGTGCCTGATTCCAGCCCGTCTCCATTGTTTTGATAATTTGACAAGTGACAGCAGCGCTGTGATGAGGAATTAGATATGGATTAGTGACATAAGGCATGTTGGCCCCACTGTTATTATTTTTCCGTATGAATCTGTGTAGGATTAATAACAATACCACGAGTAATCTGTCCACCAGCTGACACCCATGATGACCTGTCAATAGCTCCTCAGTACAGTAACCTAAATATGCTGGCCAGTTTCAGTTGAATTATAATAAAAGAGAAATAATATAGTCAAAGTATGGAAAACTGCGAAATACCATGAGCTGCAATGGAATGCAACATGGATAGACTCCCTGTTAGCATGTCACAGATATATTGGTATCAGTGTACATGTTAGCTGGTAAGAAACGAGACACAAACGGTGGTGATGCCATTACATAGTTCCTCCACCGGAGACCTCTGAAAAGTTTTTCAACTGTAAAATTTGTTAGTCCCAATTCTTAAAAAATAAATTAATTAAGGTATCCTTATCAAAAATGTTTATGTGTTAATGAATCATTACCGCACGTTTTTAAACTCCCAAATATTGATATTGGTATTGGCCTCCAATTACAGACCAGTATCGGTCAGGCTATAAGTCTTTGCTTAGACTCTTTGACTTAAATTACAATGTTTCCAATTTAAAGCTGCCTTTAACATTTAGCTTTTGATAGCTTGGGCTTCTTTTGTCTAATAAACATTTTTGTAGAAAAACATCTTTTTATACCTCAAAGGTACCAAAAATATAGTATATAATGGTATCAAAATATTTTTAATGTTATCCAGCCTTACATACAGTAGGTAAGATATGGATATGTTGATTGAGTGCTGTGGTCCACACAGCTATGCAAAATTTTAACTTTTTCTTAAGTTAATCAGACAGAAATTCAGATCATCAGTTCAGAAGATACATGCAAATATAAACACTACTAAAACAGAACAAGCAGTATGGCAAAATACATGATAAACCATTGTAAACAGGGAAAAATATAATGAACACTGAGCAATTGCCATACATTCCTCTTGCACTTTAAAGATTTAATAGCATTTCAACAAGAATATTGCAATGGCATTGGTCTTTTTTTTATTTCTGTTTGTCTTCATACACTTTCCAATAGAAGACATGCCCTGCTGTTTGTCTACAAATGGTCTGTCCTGAGCTCAACCACCCCAAGCTCCCTCCCAGACTTACAGAGATATTTCTAATGTCACAGGGAGGGCATTGTCACCCCCCGCTCTTACATGTTTTTATGACTAATCCCCTTGTAATCGGTTACAATTTATTATTTGTAAAGTTCCTCCCATAATCTGCTCCCTCGGCTTGTGGAATGAGAGAAAGCGCGGCAGATCGGTTTTGCCCCCCGGTGAGGATAAGGAGGTCAGGTGCAGTCTGTGTCTGGTGTGGTCTGTCTGTCGGGAGCTGGTCCAGTCCAGGGCTTTGCTTCAGTCTCGCCTTTATCAGTGGAGATTCTGTTCATGCAGGCTGGACTGATATTTGTATTTAAATCAAGCAGATTTTGGTCCTGTGGTTAACCTCCAGCAACAGAGGATCCTCGATTACCACAATGGAGAGGTGTAGTGCCCTGTGTTGGTCTAAATTCTACTATATATCATGTATCATTCATTCGCTCCTGTACAAACACATTGAGCATCATTACTGATTCTCCTGCAGTGTCTGTCTCTTCTTTCACTCGTCTCGTGTTTCCTCTCTGTCATAGTCTAAACAGGCCGGTCAGCTGTGTGATTGACAAGCACTCAGTGTCACTTTGATTCATCTGTTGAATGCAAAATGGTGACAGTTCCTTCATCTGCAAAAACGTCCATGTCTGACATTTTAGCTCCTAAAAAAGTTTAAAGCGTTTTCAATTTAGATCTTAGTAAATGTCACACACAGTTCATTTGATATGAATTGTTAAGTCGTTTTGACAAACATAAACTCTGGTCGACAATAAGAATGTCAGGCTTAGATATCGTTGTTGCACATTGATTATATTTATGTTTTTGTGGTTTTATGAGTTATTGAAGAAATTAATAGAAAGCATTGTGTCGCATAACTTTTGCACCAGCAGTGACCACAACAGTATTCTGGTTTGTGTTCGCTGCTCTGAGGTGACACAAAATCTGCTGAGCTGAGTCTTATTTTTATCTTACTGTCATGGGTTTGTGTCATACAGTGTTCAAAAACAGAAACGCCTAAATGCTCGCCCACTGTGTTAAAGCTTTCAGATGTTATCTTCACAGCATGAGCTTCATGAAGGGGCTCTTGTGTCACCCACTGCCTGAATAATAAGCCTTTGTAGTGCGCGTGCGTGTGTGCGTGCGGTGGTGAAAGGCTACGATTTAAGATGTGAAATGCATGATTTCCATGACTCATTTGGTCTATATGTCGGTGTCAAAAAAGTCTGTTTTCCCATCTTGTTGAATCATTGACATTTACAAGAATTTTTTTCTTCCAAAGACAAATATATATTTATAGTTATATTCTGGGGACTAAGTTTTCAGCTAATTCGTCAGTCAAACTGTTTCCATTACTCAGAACAAAAACTAAATAGAATCTATTTAGGTAAATGCTTGTAAATTGCAGAATTGTGCAGGTAGGGAGGAAAGAGCACGGGAATTTAGAAGTAAGTAAAAGTAATAATCTACAGCTTTTCATAATAAAACCTAAATGTGTGCGTTATAACTGAGTGTGTGTGTCTGTGTGTATCTATCTATCTATCTATCTATCTATCTATCTATAGCAACAACATTGCTTTATGTGTAGGATGATAATCAAGGTTCGTCATCACTGATTTCCAAGAAGCAAGAATACTCGCCAGCTACCAGTTGGCATAGGTCCAGAGAGTTGATGCCTGATGCTTCTGTGAAAAGCCTTTTTCATTTTCCAATTTATAAATTTCTGTCTGAGTGTATTTGAAATGTTCTCATACTTGTAAAAGTGTAAAATGGTAGTATTCCTGTTTTGCATAGGTTCAGTTCGTTTAATTAACTATTGCCAAAAAAAACCCACAGATTCGATATAGTGCTTAGTACTACCATTAACAATCAGTTTCATTTTCAGTTAAGATTTCCATTATAATTTTTATAAATCAATTAATTATTTTGTCTATAAAATGGGATCTTAGCGGCCCAAATTCATGTTTTCAGATTAATGATTTCTCCTGACTAACTATCCAAAAACCGAAAGTAGTTATTCTTTTACGCAATATTTACGCAAATTGTCAGATTTGAGCCAATGTTTGGTAGTTTTACTCAATAAATGACTGAAACAGTTAATTATCAATATCATCAATGATTCTTTTTCTGTCAGTTAGTAGTGTATAGATTTATAAATTACTGTAACCGTTTATTCCACTAATCATTTCAGCTATGCACAAGCTATTTGATCAGTTCTGTCCACTAGCTACTGCAGTCCCAAACTCTGAACCCATCGGCTATTGTCTGATGACGTTTTGAATGCAGATGAATTTAAAAAAAGCTAATAAAAAGCTAATCTCTAGGGGTCTGAGGTTGATTAAAAGCTAAATCGCCGTTAGACGATAGCCGGTTTATTACAAGATTGCATTTTGGCCAATGCGTTTTGTCCCTGAACCACTGCACATTCTTTGTGTCAGCACTGATAGACAACACACCACTTACTGTGTGCAATTTCATGTCAGTTTTGTCAAACCCCCCCTCCTTGACACACACATGGGCCCCTGGATGGCTAATGGTGCGTTGGATTAGCCAGCAATGGTGCACAGTAGTTAGGGAGGTTTAACCCAATGATCCCTGCTTAAACATGAGCTCTAAATCCACACAGCTGACATACAGCCATTCAACGGGACATTGCTGCTGTAACTACTCACTGTTTCTTCGAGATTAATGTAGTCCTTCACTCAGCATGCCAGTGCGAGTGCCAGTGTGTAGATGTACTGGCTTTGTGTCTTGCGTCTGTTTGTGAATAATGAATATGGTTTGGTTTGGACAAGTGGATAACCCACATAATCGGTCAACATACCTGAGAAGTGGATGGGATAAATATTTGCCTGCAATGTTTTGCAACAGAGGAAGTAGCATGTAATCATTAGCTTTTCAGTACTCTAAACCTGAGTGTCCTTCCCTTTCAGACCAGAACAGGACATACAGTTTGTATGTATTCACTGATTCATCAAGAAACAAATGTGTGGTTCCTTTCTATTCTTTTTCTACTGATCTATAATCAGTTCCTTTCTTAAATAATGAGAGGTAAGCCCATTAAAACTGACTAAAAGTCTGTTCATTCAGCAACGTTTAAAAATCCCACAGCTGTACAATTTCTGTTCACGCAGATGGGTATGAGATGTATAAAAAGGGCCACAGGTTGCCCCAATATGAATGTAAGCAACCTCAAATTGAAGCTGAAAGTCGGCACTTTAACCTGAGAGTCATTGTTTCATTTGAAGTTCTATGGATTGGAGTACAGAGCCAAACGATTACTGTAAAGTATTTTATGTTGTAATAACTGTTGTTATCATTTTATCTAATGTTTCCATCTAAACTGAAATAGAGAAATAACAGTTTTAGACTACACAAATTTAAACATTTCATCCATCATGACCGCTGCATATGAAATATGTCAAAGCACTCTTATAGGTCTATACCTAAATAGCACTCTGCTAAAACACTGCAGGCCCTCATAATCAGCTAGACTGCAAAACTGCCATTTCTGACTGAAATGGACTCTGCAAAAGTAAAATGACTAAATGAATTGGTTGCATTCTTAACTGAAGATTGTGTCCGACACTTATAAAGGGAGTGTAAAACTAACTAATGATATGAAGTCAGAAGATCTATTGTGTTGGGGCCTGTTTTCTCTCCACAGGAAAGGAAGCTGGTGGACAAAGATTACATACATTCTTCTAACATGGACACATGGATGGTTTTGGTGTTTAACAGGCCACTCTTTTGTCCACTCTTTTGTCCCGGTCTTTAGGTGGTTCCACCCCAACATCACCGGAATCGAGGCAGAGCAGCTCCTGTTGACCCGGGGTGTCCACGGCAGTTTCCTGGCCCGGCCCAGCAAGAGCAATCCGGGGGATTTTACCCTCTCTGTCAGGTAAGTTTTCACCAACATTCCTGTGAGTCCTTTCCTTGTTGTTTTTGTTGTTCACCATCAGCCTCACTATTTAACCTCACTATTCACAGTGATTTAAAGTGAGCCCAACTGTATAGGCCTAAATGCCTGGATGACCAAATATTACACACAAACAAAACTCAAGAGTGCAAAGGTCAGATACTCAGGTGATTTAGTCAGCTTTCAGTCTGAGAATGAGGAGTGACTGTGCAGGTTTGACTAAAGTGGGAAGTTTACTAATCAGGGGTGAGCAAGGCCTCAGAGTCTCCGAAATTCCTACCCATGGGTGATGTAACATTTTGTCTGGGGGTGAATACATGGCATTTAAACAGAAGTTGTTTTGTGTTGTTGTTTCTAGGAACATGTTAGATAACAGATTTGGAATGTGCGCTTTGGAAACATTCTGACACAAATTGGCCAGAAAATCCTTATTTGAGCAGCAGGGTGGGGCTGAGGTGAGTCAGACCAGCACAGCCGAGTTTGACACCCTGTGAAACCCATCATTCATGTCCTAAAACATATTCCTCTTAATGTCTTTAAATGAGAATCTTGGTGTGTTGCAGAGAATGTGAGGTTTCTGGTAAGTAGCACTACATGTTGTGGTGATTACAGAGAGCAGGAAACAAACTGAGATAGAAGAGAGAGTTTGAAGAGTGGGTCTTCCTTGGCAACGGAAGCTTTTAAGTGATCAGTCGGCCAAATGCCTGGTAGAAAGCCCAAACGCATTTGTTACTCTGTGACTGTAGCTGGCATGGCGGCATGGGCAAGGAGAGGGAGGGAGTGTGTGTGTGTGTGTGTGTGTGTGTGTGTGTGTGTGTGTGTGTGTGTGTGTGTGTGTGTGTGTGTGTGTGTGTGTGTGTGTGTGTGTGTGTGTGTGTGATACTGTAGAGAAAGAAACGGAGACAGAGGAAAAGGAAACGGTGTAGTTAGACAGGCAGCAGCTTTTCAATAATGTTAAAGAGTGGGCGACCTGTTAAGGCTTTGACCTTCACTGCCTGTGGTTTGTGTACATGTGTGTGCGTGCATGTGTTATAAATCACACACACCACAGGAAGGTTGGTGGGGGTGAGTTGTAGCCACAGTTAGTGTGTGTATGTGTGTGTTGTAAGTCTGTCAAGACCACATAGGTCAAGTGGCCAGTGTGGAGAACCTCACCACCTGCTAGAGAAGGTAGGTCACATTGAGCTAAGAGGAAGGGGGAGGGAATCAGAGTTCATATTAAAGAGAGACTATGTAACATTTGAAAGAACAAATAACACAATCTTCCTACAAATGAGAAGCTGAATTCATAAGTAATAAAATGTGCCGTTGCTCAATTCACTACACTCAGGGTTTTGGCCGATACAGTCTTACTTGGTCTGGTATGACCAGTAGCTCACAGTGGCTAGTGTTAGCTAAAGTTAGCAAACTTTAGGTAGATATTGTTGTTTAAATGACATTACTCAGTTTACCAAGTTTAGGACTCTTCTCTACTTGTGCCACTGTTAAACAATAAACAATTTCCTGTCATTGTCACTTGTTAGCTTAAACTTTAGGCTGGCCGCTGTTCAGCAAAAGTTCAATAGGCTTGCTTAAACATGGGTTTTGGCTCTCTTTTTTTACCACTAGCTAGAAATTTGTACCTTTTTTGGATTGATTAATAAAATATAAACACAACAAAAACATTATTGTATTTTTTTTATTTATGTATTAGTTTATTTCTCAGGGACAATGCAAGAAAACATTGCAACAAGTTACAAAAAACATGTTACAGATTGCATGTAGGATTTATAGCCAAGGCTAATTTGCGACCCCTGTCCCTGGTTATCTATATATTAACCTAATTTCTCTTACCTCCTGCCTTATTGTAGTGGTTACTTTGTGCCTTACAATTGGGCATAAAAAAGTTAGTTGATATTTGAAGAAATCCCACATACACCTATGCACCTGCTTAAAAAAACCCAAACATTTGACTTTAAAAGTGGACAACATGGTGTCGCAGTGAATACTGTGGTATACATGCATGTCCTGCCACAGTATCCTGTTTCTCAGGAAATTGAGTCAACTATAGGGAAAACGGTACAGAAACTAATGTTTTACAGCTCCAGTACATCTCCATCAGTGCAAAATAAAAAAAATGTTTTTTTTAAAAAGTGTTAAACATGTAAAAATATAGGTCATAAGATTCTATAATGTTCACAGATTGTACTGCGCCAAATAGTCTGTAAAATGTAGAAAATATTGGAATATACTAAAGATAATTACTTATCCTATATCTACAGAAGCTATTCTCATCATGCTACCTAACTCAATGTCCATTTCTCTTCAAACACGCACATACAGTGTCTTATCAGAGCAGAGGAGAGGCTAATTAGGCAGGTTTCATCTTACCCAGGCCATTATGAGCAGGATAGTAACTGTGAATGTTCAGATTGTAATGGGTGCTGAGGGAGTCTGTTCCCCCTCTCTCTCTCTCTTATCTTCCTCTCTCTGCCTCTCCTCTTCTTATCTCTACCACCTCTCTTCTTCTCTGCTCCACGAGGTGAACTGAAGAAGGAGTGGTCGCACAGAGCTGCTTCTGAAAAGCGTCTGAAGGCTGAGGCGCTAATGAGAGCTTTTTGAGGGTTTTGAAAATGTAATCAATTCAGAGTTTCATGAAACTTAAAGAGGGATAAAGAGAAAGTTTGAAGCAGAAAAAGTTTCGCCATAATTTATATCCAAGTCCAGCTCCGTGAGGAGAGCAGTCTGGTCAAGTTTTCTCATTTTTCATGCTCTATATACACTCTAAAGACCCCAAGGAGGAATTTTAAGGGCAATCTTAAGAGAGAATTTTGCAGGGCAAATTACAGCAGAGAGCAAATGGATTTTCTCCTAGCCTCTGTGTTATATAATGCTAGCCTGGGTTTACTTAGATGTGTTTCCACTGCAACCAAGCTATTTATAGGTTTACATCATCATCAAAAACATCATTATTGTGGGTGTCAAGTCAATCTATGAATGTTATCTCTAAATTAAATGTGAATGTTGCATTCTGACATCTAACCTCCCACATTGTAGGAGCCTAAATGCAGTTTATTGATGTTTGACTTATGAGCATGCAATAGTCATTTACATGGTTCATTGAAGGAATTGGAAGGAATATTTACAGGTTGATGGATTTACAGTTCGTATTACAGTAATGCAATAAGTTAATTGTTAGATTGCTTGCACTTAAAATGGTGTGGATAATTTAAAATGTATAATATCTCATTTATATTACATTTGTAATATTTGGGGATAGCTGATTATGATTGTTGCTTCCTAATAACTGTGCACCTGTCCAACCGTCATAAGTGAGCCTACTGCAGCTGAGGAAATGGAGGATTTATGTAGGTTCAAAAAGATGTCTGCTTTTTACCAGATAAAGCATTGGATGTATGCCTGGTTTTTCCACGCCCTATCAGGGCAAGCTCTTGAGACACAGAACACACTGACCTGACATAACATCTGGAATTTCACATCAGACTTGAACATGCCTCCCTTAGAATTTAGGTTAAAAACCAGTGTAGCAGTCTGTAGAGATGCAAAAGGGGAATTGAAATAGAGGCCCAAACTTTATCACCCTCAATTTGATAAGTGGACTGGATACGGTAAAAGGGATTTCTCAGTGGTGTCAGGCTGTATTGAGTGGAAAATTTAGCTTGGAATAGCTTCAGGGCAAAGCAAGCAATAATTTATGTATTCTGGGCTTTGTACGTGCATATTATGTGCATTTCTGAGCAATATATTCCCCAGTTGTCCGTGTTTGTGTACTTCATCTTATCAGTGTATTAGTTTGTTTAGTCATACTGATCTAAATACTATTTATTACTAAATCTCACTATTTTGCAGGCTGCACTTTGATGTGATCTGTTCGCAGCTGTAAAGCTATGTTCACATAGAGAGGCGCTGTGAAGGACTGTGACATTATGTACGTTTGTGCTTCTGCTTGGTTGGTCCTATCAATGCAAACCTATCAAGGACAAACTTATCTTGCATCGCATCATCAAATTAAATACATAGTAGTAGTAGTAAAGACTGACTTGAATTCAACGGCGTATTCTTGGGACGTACTGTATGTATACTCTGGTTTTCCTCTTGTTTTTCTGAAAGTTAGTCTTGATTTGTGTACTTAAAGAAAGTTTTTTGTTTTTTGTTTTTTTTTAACATATTCTGGTTTTATATGATTATCACGTGGAACAAAACAGTATAGCTGAGATGATCAGAGCTTGTTATCAGTAAATCCGACTAATTGTGAGCAGAAGTTCAGAAAGATAAAGCAGTGTTTATTCCAGACATGCTGTTTTCAGGCAGATAAACATTCTGCACCTGAAATAATCATACAGGATGTTGGTGAGAACATACACACTGAAATACAGAACTTTGGTCAGTAAGGAGGAACAACCTTGTACTTCTCTGGGATGTGCATTACTACAATTTTTTGCTACATCCTCAACTGTGAAAGGTCTGAGGACACAAATGTTGTTAATAAAGTGAGAACAAGTGATAGACAGTGTGTGCGAGTCTTCCCAGTCAAAGGTTTTTGATCCTACGCACCTGTCAGTCTGTAAGACTCTGGTAATTGTTTTGCTTGTCTCCTCAGCCAGTAAATCTACTTCATGTGTTGCATTACTGCCCATCTTTGAAGGTTGAATTTTGTGTCATGAATGGGATTAAATGGTATCTAAATGTAGGAAAAAACCTGTCATTTTAATTAAATGTGTGATAATGACTTGTAAACACCCACAGCAATTTGCTAAAGGAGAGAGCCTGAATTGGAATATGAGGCTACTAACACAAGAGGAATCAACAAAAAAGGGCCTCAACAGAACCATGCTTAAATCTGACCACTAAAACAACTGTCAAAAGACTTGCTGCTGTAACTGTAAACATTTTATGAATGCATGGATTTATGCACATTAGTAGGATTTATAATAACTACTCTGTATCCCAGTTTACTCTTTATAATTTGCCATGGCGTGGAGGAATGCCATTGTGGCGTCAAGCACTCTTTGTGGACAGTGTGTAAGAAGGCTACAGTACATGGAGACACTGCTACTTTAGGCTGTTTCACTGTGCTGAATTAGTTATTTGTGTAGACAGAGAGGGGCTTTTTTCTCTTACAGTGAAGTAGGTTTTTTTTTGTGGGTTGGTGAACTGCGATTCTTGATTTTAATTCACTGTGATCGACTGCGATTCTTTCAGTACACACAAATAGTCAATACGACTTAGCCACTCCTGCTTCTGTTCACACTTGGGCTGTGCAAAATAGTGAATATTTATAATGGACATATGATCAGAATTATGCATATAGGCGTTCTTGTGAATATTTCAGTGATCTTTATGCTTTATAAACCCATAAATTGGGTAATTTATTTACTTTTCTGTAAGGTTGAAAGGAAGCTGTTACAGCCTGGCACTGCGTTACGCCATTTTATCAAGGCTAAATAAATATTGAGATGTACTGTGTAAGACATTGCTCTGCTCTCCCACTTTGCTGTGTTGAGCTGGAAATTATCCATAGACTTCTATGCAAACATGCACCATGGGCCTGGATGGTTTCTTTATTTTGGACAGTATGGAACCACTACTGAGACAGAAGAACCATCCACAAGGCTAATTGTGGATAGTAACTCTTTGTTAATGATAATTCATTACATAATGTAAAAATGAGTCTGTCACATTGTCTTTATTTCAGCAGAAATGTGCAGATGTATACATGTGTTCAGTTTGTTGTTGTTGATGGAAAACTTAAGTTGTACCTTCTGCTGGTTTATTAAGTTGTACCTTTTTTAAAGGCCTTCACACATCGGGGACGTGACCAATAAACGACACAAAAATGCAAAATACTCGCATGCAAATATTTCACATCAAAACTGTTAATACCGGTAGCGATGCAACACTGGAGCCCTCATATAAAGCCTATGTGTGATCCAGAATATCTGCTCCACTGTCTTGTTACTGTGGGTAGTCTATGTGCAGTGCCCTGCAGGTAAAAAACTACAGAGTGCCCCCTGTATTTGATTAATATGACACTGTTGACTTGCTGCCAAGTCTACTCCATCCAACAGTAAACTACATCAGCTGCTCAATATCCTGCATCTGATGCTGCTCCACACGTCGTCCTTGAGTTCATTGTCATTATAATGTTTGTGTCCTTTGTGTTTCTCTTCACCCTGTATTATATGACTATATGCCTTTATTTGAAAAATCAAACTTCACGTTGCTTTTTCTCCTCGTAATATTTGCGTTCTGTGTGAAAGTACTCATGACAAAAACATCTATTGATGTGTGAATTAATTGCATGAAGAAAAACGCCCCCAGTGTGTAAAGGCATCTAATCAGATGTTGCTCTTTTTTCACAAAAACATGGAGAAAAAGACAGAAAATTATGTAAAGTAATCTGTCATGTGTTGAAATAGACAGTAGTAAGCCATAGCTGAGCAGACACGATGTTGACTTTGGCTCCCTGTATTCTTTCTGTAAAGACGACTGCCATATTTTAATAAATCCGTAAATGTTGTCAATGTCTCAGCGAGGGCGGAGCAGGACAGTCAATGAAAATCTAATAGGATGTATTTGGCTCATTCCAGAGTTAATGGTGTTAAACTCTGAGAGAAAAGGGAGCTTTGGCCCGAGAGTTGAGGAGGGCCCTTTAACAGGGCCATAGACCTGTGGCACCCTGCCAACACCCACTAATAGAGCCATAAAGCAATTACCAGGAAATGCTGGAAGAGAGGAATGGAGGGAGAGACAGAGAGATGGATTATGGGACAGATGAATACAAGAACGAAGGAAAGGATTTGCAGCATGTTGAGTGGAAAGTAGGAAAAAAGGAATGTTCAATTCATAAGGACAACAAGAAAAGTGATGGAGTAAATAGGATTTGTGCCATTTGATACGACCATTAGCTGATAATCAGTTTGCAGAGAGAGAATGACTATTGTATCTCAACCTGCAGATCAGATAGTACTGACTGCCTAGCTAACCCTCTGTGGTCCCTAAAACTATGTTGTATGTGTGTGTTTATGTGTGTCGTCATACTTAATATGTGTACAGGATGTATTGTTTATCTCTGCTGAAGAAACATGTCGAACAAAGTCATTGGAGATGGAAAATGTACATTTAGCAATCGAGCTGTTGTTCTCTGTCTTTGCTTGCTTCCAGGCAAATATCTTTATAGACTAGAACTGTGTGTGTGTGTGTGTGTGTGTGTGTGTGTGTGTGTGTGTGTGTGTGTTCAGATTCATGTGCACCTATCTAAATCAGTCAGAGGACTTTGAATATGCAAAGTGGTACCAAATGTTTTCAGGCTTATCAGTCTTTGAGCTTGGCAGCTGCATGCATTTCTGCTGTATTGTTCTGCAATCACGATACAGCCTTCCTCCAAATACATTAAATATGAAAACTACAGAGTATTTAAAAAAAAAAAAAAAAAAAGGTATGATCCCTTGTGAGGAGATTTGTGTTGGAAGTCAAAGTGAAAAATATTCTGTGTGATAAAATGGATCAGTATTTTTAAATAACTACGGCTTTGTAGGTTTTTCTTATATTTTCTTTCCTGTAATAGCTTATGGCTTATTTTATCATCCCAGTGTTGGCAGAGAAGGGAAAAGGCCAAAGTTATTGTATAATATTTAACTGTTATTTACTTATTATAGATAACAATATGTTGAGCTTTGCAAGAAAAGCTCCAGTATTGCTGAGATATGAACATGTCACAGACAGAATAAGGTAGATTAGTATAAGAAAACACTGAACAGGAGACAAATGAAATAAATGTCACCACATGGGCGGATTCTTTAACATGTTTTTAAGAAAATATGTATATATATAAAGATGACAGCTAGACAGTTATGCATTTATGCTCTGTGAGTGAGTGTGGGCAACGAAGTATCTTTGTGTGAGCACATACTGTATGAACGTGTGTGGGTGGCCGTTTGTATGTTCAGTTTAAATATCTGCAGGGTGCAAGTGAAGTAAATGTAGAGAGAAAAATGCTGAGTGCACCTCTAAACACATGCATGATAACGAACTGTGATTGAATGCCCACTGTGCTTTCTCCCGTTCAGGCGAAACAATGAGGTGACCCACATCAAGATCCAGAACTCGGGCGACTACTACGACCTGTACGGAGGCGAGAAGTTTGCCACGCTGGCCGAGCTGGTGCAGTATTACACCGAACAACAGGATCTCCTGCGCGAGAGGAACGGCCATGTCATCGAGCTCAAGTACCCACTCAACTGCAAGGACCCTACCTCTGAGAGGTGCCAACAAACTCGCACACTAACACCCACACGTACAAATAAGCTCACATTTGCATACAGTTAAAGCACTGTGTGGATAAATCCAAGCAGATGGACACAAATTTACATATAAATGTATCTTAGGGTCAGCTCGATGTGTTGCTCTTTAGTCTAAACTCATTGGAACTACGTGCATGTTTGTCCCTGACCACAGAGAGTTATTTTTATTCTTACAGCTTCAGGGGTGTCAGACTGCAAATCCTCATCCTGCCATGAGAAGCAGCTAAACCACCTGAGAAATATTATTAGCTTTCAGTGCAGTTACAGTATCCTGTTATGGCCTAAATACTGTTTGTGAGGCATCTTACAGAGAACAAAACTCTGCGAAAATACTGAATCCTTGTAATTTCTTAAATTTGATTTGGGGCATGAAAATTGGGTACCACCATGCATTACAGCTTGGTAATAACATGATAATAGTGGGGTAATAAAAAGGTAATAATGCCATGCAATTACCAAAGTAATAACCAGGTAATAGTTTGGTATTAACAGTGGGTATATCTGGGTAATATTAGACTGACGTTTATGTGACAGGGTAATCAGGGGCCAAAAACAAAGGCTAATAATGGAGGAAAAACATTTAAAAATAGCAACAAGGCAAAACTATTTAGTAATTGTATAGTAATATTTTGGTAACAACCTGCTAACAATAAAATGCTTATATCCGTGCAATATTTGTATTAAAAAATGGTAATATGGTGACATTAATGGGGTAATAACCTGATAATAATGAGGTAGTATAGGTTGTTTTCACAATATTATAGGCTACTGTCAGCGTAATACTTTCAAAATGACATGATCATTCTTGGAAGTCCAAATTGGTAATCACCATAATATAATGCTGAAATTCATCCTCCCTTATGTTCCAAAAATTCCCTATTGTTTCAAGGTAATACTGTACAAATATGTTTATTGCTGTGACTTGTTACCTGGAAACACTTGTGATAGTTTCTGTGTAATAACCTTGAATCAGGGCTGCAAAATGCTAAACTATCTGTTTCTATTTAATTTCATGGTAATATTAGGTTAAACCAACCACTACCAACAATTGTTACATTTAATATTATGCATTAATGTTTTGCGTCATCAGCATATTGAACCTATTCTAACATCTTAACACAAATTAAATATTTAGAAGCTGGAAAGGAGGTTGATGAGAGCACTGAGGCTGAACCAAAACAATATAACGTTGCGTGCTGGACAACTGAAGCAATGAGCTGAAAGACGCTAAAATTGCAGAGTTGGGTGATAATTTCTGTGATTTTGTCACAACAAGCGACAATTCTCACATTACACATAGTCATTTGATCCATTGTTAATATAAAAATATTGACTAGTGCAGCTTTAAACAACTTTTTTTAAATGTTTTAATTGCAGTTTGTTTGGAATCATCAGTTTAAACAACAGAATTTGATATGATCAATATGATCATCACTATGCAATTTCATTGAGAGCCAATAGACGATAATATTGAACTACTATCCAGGCCTACACGCCAGCAAGTTAACTGTTTAATAGAATGGCAATAGGAAAAGACCAGCCATTAGTTCATTAACTATGTACCAATACACGTATGTGTTTACACATGCTGTTTGTAGGGAGGATGCATTATTCTGTACACACGCACTCCCACACATTAAATTCAGATGCACTTCACATCCACATGCATGAATCGTGGCATATTCCCAAATGCATCTTCAAACTAACTAAGTGGGTGGTGCTGCTGTTTTGGTTTATGCGCACCATGTATCCACACGCTAACATCCCTCCAGAGAGTATACACAGGTCGGACACAGCTATGCACTTCATCACGCCTACACACCATCATAGAAATGGGAGACTAAGGCAGATGGTGTATTAATGCCAGGAGTCCATGCATGCACTCGCACGCACACAGGAAGCATTTTAGAACGCTACATAATCAGATTTACGATCATTTGCAAATGATCACTTTTCAGCTATGTTTGGTATCACATCATGCTAAGCAGGTTATGTACATTTTTTTTTTTTCTACACATCTGCACATTGCGATGTGTATATCTCAGTTTCTATTCAGGTCTAAGAGCAACTTGTCATCTAAGGTTTTGGTTTGTGTGGTTTTTTCCATTCTGCATATACGTCTCTTGTCAGAGCCTCCTACACGTTCGTGCTCACCACACAGGAAAAAAAGGCACAAAAAAAATGCAGACATGCAGGTTTTCATCTTAACATCAGCAACTGAGAGAGACTGCAGCAATGTAAGAGACACTTTCATCCTTGAGTAGGAGTCTATGCTCACATTGCACATATAGATAGACATTATTTTAAACCCTAAAGCTACAATATGGAACTTTTTCCCTTGAGGCAGGAAGCATATTGCTAGTTCTCCCCCCTCAGTTTGTCAAGTTTCAGTCTCAACTCGTTACTTGTCTTGATAATTTGTCTACCTTGAAACAGCATCTAGCCTGAGGCTGAGCCTCTCGATCTCCACAGGAGTTCGAGAAGCAGACTGTCTTCACTGACTTTGAGCAGATTTTGCCTGCTGCATGTTTTTATTTGGTGTCTTTTTTTGTTGTTGTCGTGGTGGCCGATCTGTAGCTGCTAGCTTCACCTTAACAGACGCAGCCAGCTAATGTGACATGATGCCCACAGTAAATGACCCCTAAAACTCCTAAACATTACTTAACAACTCACCTCTCGTGAGATTTCAGAGCGAGACTTCTCTTTGAGTGAGACATCTGTTTCTGGTTAAACAAAAAGGATCTTACTATTTAACAAAAAGGTCTGTCTTTGTAGGGATCCTTTCCATAATGTTGTCAGACACTTCGAATAACAATCTGAGCCTGTCAGTGGCAAAAACAGGACTTTTAGTGGCCGGACTTTGTCGATCACAGTTGCCCACATGGATTATGTTGCAGCCATTGCAGCCCGTTTCGCTATGTAAAAATGGGGCCCAGGTTTAAAAATACCAGAATTACCCTTTTAAAGTGGCTATAATTGATATTTTTAATAACAATATATTAAATGACAATGTGAAAACAACATGACCGTGTGAAAGGGGTCGCTCGTAGTGATAAACCTACAGAAAATTATCACATGAATCCGCAGCTTCCCTCTGCTTTACAGGGCTTAATAGCAACTTTACTGTTTTGGTTCACTCTCACTGCTCTCATAGCATTGTTTTCGCTTGCAGCAGGCAGCTGTTTTCAGTGAAAAAGCTCTAAAAACCCACTCTACACTTTCTGCTCAGCACCAAACAGCAGGCCGACACAGGTAACTGGTGAAGATAGTGGAGCATTTAGCAGCTGAAGAGCCAGATATTTCCCTCAGGAGTTGGTACAGACCAAAAACAGAGCTAAAGGAGAGTGAATATCGGACTTACATTCATCAGGTGGCCAAAAATATGACTCCAAATGAATGATAATGTTTCTCCGTAACTGCTGGATGTGATAAGCAACTTAAATGGTGATGATATGTCAATGTTGTGTTCACAGCTTGTTTCTGCTGCCCCCATGTGGCCAAAAAGATAATCAGTTATTGCAGGTTTAAAGCTAATATTAGCAGAGTGGGGAAAATGTAATATTGCAGCGTAAATATAATGAAATACAACATCATAACATTGTAATTGATAGTAATTACTAGGTGACATCAATAATTATGCAATAATAATGCTAATCTAGTAATATATAAACTTAGTTTTCAAATATAAGGTCAAGATTTATAGTTCCTAAAATGTTTAAATTATTTGCTGATTTTCATTTTGAGGAATAGCCACAAATCTTATATTACCATCCTTCAAGTTGTTGATTTGCGTGTTCAGTCATTCAAGCTGTCTGTTTGTCATTGAATATAGTTTCTGGATTCAGGTTTTGGTATGTGACAGTCCGTTCTCTCACTCCTCTCCAGGTGGTACCATGGGCACCTCTCTGGGCGAGATGCAGAGAAACTGCTCACAGACAAAGGCAAAGCCGGTAGCTTCCTGGTACGGGAGAGCCAGAGTAAACCGGGCGACTTTGTCCTCTCAGTTCTCACCAATGAGGAGAAACACGAGAACGTGGACCGCAAGACCAAGGTCACCCACGTCATGATACGCTACCAGGTGGGGTAACTCAGTTCAAGCCACTTAAAATATACAGAAACTTAAGGAGGATTTTGAGTGTTGTTTAGGTGGATTAAGACATTCTGGCGACTTATGATGCCTAGACTCCGTGAGTTTACCACTCTACCTCAGCTTTGAGTCATGATTCATTTTTGCACTCTAGGAGCTCCTCAGACCAGCTGTTGCTGTAGTTGAACTGTTGATGTTTGTCTCCAGCAGGACGGTAAATACGACGTAGGTGGCGGTGAGAGGTTTGACACCCTGGCTGACCTGGTGGATCACTACAAGAAGAACCCCATGGTGGAGAAAAGTGGCATTGTAGTGCACCTCAAACAGGTATGGATGAGAAATTAAACAAATAACACAAACAAAAGCATCCAATCAGGTGTATCTTGTGTATACAGTACCTTGAAGACATGTTTGGTGTTGCAATAGTCTGGTTAATTCAAACCACATGAAAATGTTATTTTTGTAAATTCAGAACAACTTGCTTTGCTCTGTTGACTAATTTAATTTCCTTGTCCCAACATGACAACGACAGCCCTTTAATGCCACACGGATAAATGCAGCCAACATTGAGAACCGGGTACGAGAGCTCAACAAAGTAGCAGACAACTCCGAGAAACACAAACAAGGATTCTGGGAAGAATTTGAGGTATGTAGCCTCAAAACTGTCTGCAACAGAATCCTTCCTCATGATCGTCGTGATTTAAAAAGAAATATGGGGAAAATTTAAAGGCTCTGTGTTCAACAGTTTTAATGTTTTTAATGCTAAGTCTTAAATTCTAACTTTGATGGCTTTCTTGCGTCTACCTACTAACATACAGTATTTTCCATAACAAACTTATTCGTCTGTTTAAATTCTACTTGTATAGGCTTACATATGTTTTTTCCAGTGAGTTATTTGTTTTCTTGTCAAGAGAAATTCAATGTATTTAACCTTTTGAGTAATGCTGCTAGCCGAAGCATATCTTGTGGCACACTCTTATGTTCCTGTTGTTGTCATTTTCATGCAACTGACAGGTTGACTGAACCATTTCTATTGTGTCAGTGCATATTAGGCTATGAATTATTATTTGGTATTTATTGGCCCGATACCAATTTTATTACTTACTACATAGTCACTGATCAGTGTCTGGTTGTTATACTGCCTGCTCCTAGGCTACAATCTTTATTGAGATGATAATCATTTTCCAAATGAATTTAAATTACTGCGTCTTCTGTGTTGAAGTGGGTTTGGGTGACATAATAAATAAATATATATATATATATATATAACTTTTATGCTGTCTCGTAGATGAGCTACACAATGTCAGTTATTTGGAAATCAAGATATTGATTGTGCGAAGATATTAATTAGTCTGTAAAGCTTTGTATTTATGGCATGTAACTGTGTTTTTTTTTTTTTTTGTTATTACTAATTAAAGAACTGTAGATAAAGGCTGTAATTGTTTGACATATTCTACCAGATAAGAGCGGATATGCATCCTAAATTAATTTTATGTACACAGTATGAAAGAAGAGCTTTTGAGCCCTGTTTGTAACTGAAGGAAACTCCATGCAGTTCCCCTGTTCTTGCACTCTAGGGTGACACCTGCTGTATTAAACACACAGCATTAAAGGTTCCTGTGGAGTTTATTTTTTTGTAAACAAACAAAAGTTTTGTTTACATTCAGTGATACTCACCAAAACGCATTGTGTGTATCCTTGAGCTCTAACACACAGCTCTATAACACTAGCAGTGTGGCTGGTATGAATGGATGACCTCAGAATTAGTAGTATAGTATAAAAACGTTTCATCTTCTTGTCATTCTTCTTTTTCTTTTGTCGACAACTAACAGGTACTTCAGCAGCAGGAGTGCAAACTGCTGTATCCCCGGAAAGAAGGCCAGAAGCCAGAAAACAAGAGTAAAAACAGATACAAGAATATCCTCCCCTGTGAGTCACGCAGCTACCTGCCATTTCCTGTCTCTCCAACTTCCCGTGGAAAGAATGATACAAATAGACAACAGACAGCATAGAGGCCTCAGCAGAGTGTGAAGATTTTTGCTTTGATAGCTCACATCCTATCAATTGACATTAGATTACAAAAAAACCCCACCAAGTGTGATCTCAGAAAGCTGTAGACATTTTGTTGTGCATTAATGAGAGTTTGACTTTGTGTTTTCAGTTGACACAACTCGGGTTGAAATCAGGGAAACTGATCCAGATGTTCCTGGTTCAGACTACATCAATGCCAACTACATCAGAGTGAGTCTGTTCAGCATTGTACAAGGCAACAACTGTGGATTATTGAAAAATAGCAGTAATACACAACATTCAGCAGACACTTCACCTTAATGTAAAAGAATTGTGGATGGTTTAGTTCCAAAGTTATATTTATTTTAGTCTTTTCATTTTAATTGTTGAATATTTTCTTCAAGAAGTGAAACTGTTATATATCTGTATATTTAACTTTATCATCAGGTTGTTCACCTTATTAGGGTTGGCAAATATGAATCTATCATCACAGTGTCAAAATACTTCATTCAGTGTATGATTGCCCGTGCTGTACAGAGTATGCATGAAGAGGGGCGCCATGTGGACGAGGGCAAAGTCTTCATCGCCACCCAAGGGTGCCTACAGAATACAGTCATTGACTTCTGGAAGATGGTGTATCAGGAGAATACGCACGTCATCGTCATGACCACGAAGGAGGTGGAGCGAGGGCGGGTGAGTGATTAGCACTAGAGCTTCAATGATTATGATGTGAGGATTTGCTGCTTTACTTTGTCCTTTATGACAGTAAATGAAGAGTGTTTGGGTTTTAGACTGTTGGTCGGACAAAAGAAGCAATTTGAAGACGTCACTTTGGGCTCTGGGAAATTATGATTTTTCACAATTTTTTTACATTTTATAGACTAAACGATTAATCGTGAAAATAATCGGCAGACTGATGATTGCAATCAATGATTGCTTCTGTATACCTTAGTGTTGAACTAGAAAGGTAAATTAATTAAGTAGAAATGTTTCTATAAATTATATTTCCAAAGCAAGTAGCTTATCTGTCTCTACCCAGCTCTTTTTGGTTTGCTTTCTCAAGCATTTCCTCCTAAACAGTCTCTCTATTGTCTCAAGATTGCACTCCATTAAGCTGATTGCTGTTGATTGCTTGTAATGATGGAGATCTATGAACTGAGGGGTATTCTGTGATGGGAGACTCAATATTTTGTGATAAGAGCATGAGCAAAATACCCCACATCTAAAACATTAAATGTAAAGAAAAATCCACTAAACTAGTCAAGTGTAATTAATCTGGAAGGTACCTTTAAAAAAACAACCAGATTGGTCACAAAGTGCTTTACAGAGCAACGATAACAGAACAAAGAAAAACAAGAGGTAGATAGTTTTAGTTTCTCATGATGAGCTGAATGCTGTTTCAGGCACTTTCCAACCCTGACAAGAAGAAACCAGGGGACACAAAAAGTCTGTGTTAATTTGTCAAAAAATAGTTTTGATTAAATGACACAGTATCAAGTCCTTTTGTTGACCTTTACAAATCTGCATCTGCAAACTCTCTAACTGCATGTCAGCCATGTTTTTCCTGCATTTTCAGTTGAACGACTGAAGAGAGGGGAGGATACGTGTAGTGTGTGTGTGGTGTGGGGGTGAGGAGGGAGACGGCTGACAAGGATAGTATGACCGTTAAGCTGATTGGAAAGCTGCTTGAGATGAGCTGGCTCTTTCAATTGTCTAATACCCACCACCCTCCCTCTCCCCTCTCTGTGTCTCTCTGTTTTTCCTCTGATTTAGAACAAATGTGTCCGTTACTGGCCCGACCTCAACGGCACTAGGGAGTTTGGGAAGGTGCTGGTAAGGAACATGGACGAGCGGCCAGCACAAGACTACATCCTGAGGAAGCTGGAGGTGACCCGTCTGGACCGGGTAGGGAAAGCTGTGTACTCAATCAGAGCTGACCCACTGACCTGGGGTCAGATTATCTAACCCCTCACACACACATACACACACACACACAATCTGACAGCACGTGCTTGTGCTCACAGGAGGATCAACAGCATGGAGAATACAAGAGGCAGATAGAGAAAAAGTAGATAGCAAAAGTGCACGTAGCCTTTTAGGATGTGTAGTTTTCTTGCACTGAAGCCTAAAATAAAATAAAAACTTTGACTCAGAGAGAGAATACAGTAAGTACCAAATTAAGGGGCAACTCTAGCATTTTTAAACCTGTGCCTTATTTTTACATATTTTGGGGTCTAAATGTCTAATAGTTACTAAAAGTTTTGGAATTGGTCCAGTAGATCTCCTCAGCTGGTATCTGCAAACGTAATCCTTTGGGGCAAAGCTCAACTTAGCAATATTGTCTCCAAAGAGTGCCCCCAAGAGATGCTTCTGTCCAACCTTAATGTTTGATTTTTCTTCCATCTAGCTGTAATTCACCTGAACACAACCACCACTTGTTTGTTAATTTATTCCACTCTTACAGTCAATCAAGGTTACTGTTAATCTCCTGTAAAAGCAGGAGACTAAAGCAGTCCATAGTCCATCCATGTTTCTGCACATTCAGGTCCAGGGAAGAGGAGGAAGACACATCAGAATATATGTTGCATGCCTAAAGTTAACATAATCAAAATTTCAAATCTTTGACAGCTTCAGCTCATCATCTTTTTTTCCTGGACTTTCCTTGTAGAACGAGCCTCTGAGGTACATCTGGCACTACCAGTACCTCAGCTGGCCGGACCACGGGGTGCCCAATGAGCCTGGCGGTGTCCTCTGGTTCCTGGAGGAAGTCAACCGCACCCAGAGTACCATTCCAGACACTGGACCCATTGTCGTCCACTGCAGGTACACCCAGGAGGGAAGGACACTGTGTCACAATATGAAGCTTAGAGTTTGGATGAATGAGACTGTGGTTGGGCCAAAAGTTAATTATTGGTGGGTCAGGTAGAGGAAATAAGTAAATAAACAATGACTAAAACCCCATCTTGTGTACACACACATGCATGCACAATGGCTATTGTCTCCTAGTCTGAATCACAAATCTGAAGGCAGTGTTACTATGACACTGAAAACATCCAAAACATCTGATGAAGACAAGTGCAGCGTGGTCGTTAGTCTCTTTTGAGAGGCAGAGCAGAGTGTAAATATGAGAGGAAAATAGACTAATCCAGTTTCATGAAGTTCAAACACACACAAATATTGTACTGCCTTTTGAAAGTTCATTGAGAAACGTGCATTCAGGTTCAGAGACAAGATCACACACACTGTCAGATATTACACATGAATTTGTCTGGCTTGAGTTTTCCGGGGGTTTTCCCGTACGCTTTAACCCATCTGTGGGTCACCACTTGCTTTTTCTTTTTTTGTTCTTCTTCTCCGTGTTGACTCAGTTTCCCATGAGATGGTGAAATTGTGGACACCTGAAACTTTGCTCCCTAAATAAAAATGTATGAAATTGGCCACTTGGGTGCGCTATAATTAAGGTTCAAAATTTGACTTCCTTATTGGCAATAAGTCCTCACCATCTAGCACCAGTATAACTAATTATACATGGTCACTATAACCCAACCAACTTATCAAAGCTGTGAGCAAATTCATTTCATACCAATGTAATGTGACCAAAGTGTCATCCCATTAATGCCCAAGCTCAGTGGCCCTCTGTCCCTTTCAAACACATGATTATCAATTGTACAAACACACATGCTCTTAATTGCACTTACACCTACACGTTGCCACTTGCAGCTGTATTTACCCTTAGTAACTGCTAGATAAAGCTCTGCTTTTGCCAATAAACTATTACTTTACATTGATCTGTTTTAGTTATAAAGCATGTCAGCATGACCACTAACTAAACAGCAGAAATTGAAATAACACAATCTGTTCTTGTTCTGCCAAAATGCAAATGTGGGGTTTGATAAATAATATTGATTAATTTGATGTTTGTTGTCATCAGGAGTGCACTGATTAGGTTAGATATTATCCATTTTATATTGACTGTCAGGATTAATGACATTTTTTTTTGTATTTTAATTGGGATATTTATTTTACAGCAGACCGATGACTTCCACTCTCAAACATGTTGATATCAAATTAATGTTGTAACAGATTTGTCCTTTTGGTGTGTCATATATTTCGCCATACCCAACATGTCCCCCCAACATGTATTACAAACATGATGACAGATTGAAAGAACACATCTAACTCATTCACTTCACTCATCAGTTGGCTGCTGATAAATTAATGTTGTTACTGTAGGGAAAATAACCTTCTCTTGGAGATCTAACAGCATTTTCTATGTGACACAACAACGTCAAGTAACTTTACTTCTGTTGGCAAGCAAAAACCTATAATTTATAAGCTTAGACTTTCATGTGTTACTTCCATTGTCATGTATGGGTTGAGAAAACTCTTCAGCCCTTGATGTTTATGTAACACCTTTCATAACTGACTGGATAAAATCAGATATGCTCTTATAAATATGTATGTCTTATTTTTCATCTTGACATTGACGTTCTTCAACTGAAGTAACGACATATGGTTTGACTTTTCACTCTGTTGTCCCCGCAGTGCAGGCATCGGCAGGACAGGCACCATTATCGTCATTGACATCCTTATTGACATTATTAACCGCCAAGGTGGGAGACTCGCATATGAAACTGACCCTGGACTTTTTATATTCAGATCTTTGTTCAGCGTCTCTGCTAATTTCTGGATGTGTGTGCATGTGTGTGTTCTAGGTCTAGATTGTGACATCGACATCCCCAAGACCATCCAGAGGGTACGGCAGCAGAGGTCAGGCATGGTGCAGACAGAAGCTCAGTATAAGTTCATCTACATGGCTGTACAGCAGTACATAGACACGGCTCAGAAGAGACTGGAGGAGGAGCAGGTACTCAACTACACACACGCAGTCAAAATGACACTGGCTTCCAAAAGAAGTTAAAATACATCACATAACACTTTTTGACACAGTAGTGAAGGCGGCTTAAAAATATTTATGATGTGTTTGAGCTCACAGTCTAGTTAAATTCAGGTCTTGGACAGTTTTGAGAGCTTTGTAGAGCAGTGGTTCCCAACCTTTTTAGTCTAAGGTACCCCCATAGCCCTGTCAACTGAACTCACGTACCCTTTCATCGATTGCCACCTATCATGTTACAAATGTATAACACTATTGATTATATAAAAGTGGATATTGTTACAGTACTTTTTTCATACAATTGAAATGTCAATATTTAGGTTGTTTTGTAATCATACTACTACCAATTAGAGTGAAGTTGAATGCTCCAACCATTTATCCATCACTTTTAGCTAATTATTTTAACTGTTTAGTCATTACTTTTAGCTACTTAATTAGATTTGTGTGCTCACTTGCAAACTAGTTTTCACTCACTCTTACATAATTGCAACAGGTAGTGTTCAGGTGTTACAGCTGCCTTAATATGTGGATATATTAAATAATTATATCAAATCATAATTTTTATTTTTTCAAATTAGTTGAGCTACTTCGCAATCTTTCCACGTACCCCCTGGCAACTGCAGAAGTACCCCCTGGGGTACAAGTACCCCTGGTTGGGAATCACTGTTGTAGAGGATCTTGTCCTCTAAACTGAATTTGCCTCTTGTCATGTTGTCACTTTGCAGAGGAATAAGATGAAGGAGAGGGAATATTCCAATATCAAATATCCCCAGATGACCAACTCGAGGTCTAAACCCAACATGGCATCCTCGCGCTCTTCTTCTGTGTAAGTACAACACATACCTTGATGGTAAAGTGGCAATTGACGTGATTATTAAACATGTGATCACAGAACCATAGCAGAAAATACGTTGTTTGTCAGTGAACATTTTCTTTGTGTGTTATTGTAGGATGACAAATGATTCGTCGAGTGTGTACGAGAACATAAACTTTAAAAGCCCTCAGACATCTTTTAGCAGTAACACCAGGAGGTAAAAACATTGCTGTAGACCTCCACATCTCTCTGTCTGCCTCTCTGTAAGTACTTCATGAATTTCATTCTACATAATTTGCATTTCACTTTGTGCTGTGGCAAAGTATTTCAGGGGTGTCACACTATTCTACTGATCAACAGGTGGCGGTAACACGCCAAGATATGCTGCAATGATTTGAAATACTTATCAAATCTGCTTTGCAAATGTTTTATGAGGCAGGAAATGCACTAAACTCCACGGGGCCCCTTTACCTTAAGGCTTGACAGATTTTTCCACTAAAATCACATGCTGTTAAAACGTTTCCACTGTGTTCAGTTTCTTCCAGTGAGTCAAATTCATTTTGTAAGGGTAATGTTCTCTTTTTTATGACTGAAATAATAGGATGGCCAGCTCCCTTAAAAGAAAACCTGAGCTCCCCTTAAAGTAACAAAAGATTCACTTTAGGTTCAAATTATAATTGACCTCAATTCTCACAGGCTAGTTCTTTTCTCCCTCATAGTGATTAATAAAGCAGACAGGGAACCCAGCAGTGTTAAAGTGAGTGAGTAATGGCTTTGGTTTGGGGTCATCAGCACAAGACGTACACTGAAGAGTGTTTTATCACCTGTGAAGGTATATAAAGTGTACACATTAAATTAATTTATCATTTTTTGTTTAAAATGAAATATGTATCCAGACATTTTTGTTAGTAGTTCTTTGTGTTTTAAAATGCTCAAATTATAGCACTTAGAAATATAGAGCAGATCAGAGTTCCTCTGTATGTCTTTCATGGTTCAAAGTGTCAAGTAAACCTTTTTTTGAAGGGCACTTTGACTTTTCTTTGAGGCCTGTTTTAAATGTAGTTGTTATATAATTCAGTGTTCTGTATGCCATTTTAGTGTTTTTTAGAGTGGTGTGGTTGGTGCGAAAAGACCTTTTCTGTCTGTTAGCTCTCTCTGAGATCTCTGTTATAGAGCCTGACAGATAAATCGTCCGCACCAATATTAGCTTAAAGCAGACATATTCGTATCGGTTAAAATATATTCTAGATACTAGATACAAATCTAGTGTCAGTCTGGCTTTACTGCACTCTGTTTTGTTTTAAACCTGACATGCAAAGGTATTATAAAGGTTGTTGAATTTCTGACTGATTGAAAACACTTCCAATCATTGAACCAAAATCATTTAAAATCCAAACACACATGAACACACTGGTGTATGTGCTCCATCTCTTCCTGTCTAGATAACCTGGCAGGTGTAGCGTATGCTGAGTAGATGCTGCTTTTAGCTCCATATCATGAATTACATCAGATCGCAGTGTTCATGATTCAAAGTGACACTAGCCATTAACTCCACTCGTCTGCCCCGTCTATTTGTGTTTGCTTCAGTTTCAGCGGAGGTGTCGCTTTGCCAGCGCCTGAAAATCCCTTGGGGGAGGAGGGAGTGTGTCGCTCTGACTGCACCCCACATCGGTGGACCCTGCCTGGGCTGAAGGTGGCAAGCTGACCCCTCTGCCGCTGCCGTCCTGCTGGACCTCTCTGTCTAGAGTCAAACCTTACCCTCCATAGAGAGGAGGACTCTACAGCATAGTGCTCTCGCTCAGGGCCCTTGTCCTCCCCCCTTTTTAACCCCCCACGCTCCAGCCTCTCTCTCTCTTTAACAGCGCAAGTGCCTTGTCACAGGATGTGTCTGTAATCTTGCCTCTCCAACCCATTACATCAACAACATTAAATACTGTTACATCTCTGCTGTCACTACTTTTCAAACCCTGGAAACCCAAGTTGACAAGATAAACAACAGTTTTCCTTGAGTTGAGAGATATTAAACATGGAGTCTGCCCCGGCCTGAACTGAACAGAACTGTACGGGACCCAAGAAGAGGTCAAAGCTAAGCTGTTTGCCAGAAATCACTCTGTCCGCTATCCCTCTTTCTCTGTCTTGGCTGGTCATCATTTGAACTCGAACCTAAGACTTCTTTTGTGGCGTTCTGTCTCTCCAGCTGTGGTGGTTATTAATGTGGCTGCTGAGTGATAACAAGGGCAGTCACGTAACTTGCCACAGGAACCTGAGGCACAGGGAGGGCAAGCAAGCCCTCTTTTTCAAAAAATGTTGACTTATTCATTTCGGGTGTAAAATTGGACTCATTTTATTTCTTTTTCTTTTTCTTTTTTTTTTGTCTTTTTGGAAGTTGTACAGTATGTAACTTCCTGTGCTGTTGCAAATGCAAATCAGCTGTTCTGTTGTACTTTAACAGAATTGTAGGCCATTTGTCATCTGAACATGGCCTCCAGCTGATCCCACTTTGAGTGCAAACTCATTCATGAAAATTGTTTGAGGGGGGGGCTTTTTGTCTGTCCTTTTAATGAGCTTGTTTTTATTATTTCTTGGTGTTTTTGTTGATACTGTTGATATCATGGTTGTGTATCATGAGATGTGGGTTTAAAAAATATATAAATATGCATTGTGGTGGAACAGATCATGTTTAAGCACAATGTCTAAGCAGCATCCCCAGCACTGATTGTGATTCAGCGGTAGAGTGTAGTAGATTCCTGAATAGGTGGTTGGAGCTGAGCTTGGCTGACCACCATCACTCAGCTTTGTTTGACTGGCTGTACTCGTTAATCAGCAGGTCTGATGCGGTTCAACATCTGTCGTCACAAGGAGACAAGGGAAAGGAGGCGATTACATTGGGCCAGATGGCCATCTGCCTGAGATTGAAGAATAGATTTGTCTCCAAAAAGTAATTTAGAAGATGGCCATAATCCAGGCTTGATGATAGCGGGGCGGGTAAGCCGACGTCATTGATGTGATAAGGAAGACGCTGGTGCCGCGGAACTCTGAGCCCTCTGCGCTGTCTGGCAGATTGTTTCACTATTTTTAGCCTCAAGGATCAGCACCAAAATATCTTACAAGTGCAGATACATTGGTGAAATCTGACCAAGCTCGTTTTAAATGTAATGACCTTCAAAAATCAATGTCTTTCAATAGGAAGATGTCATGATAATGGGTGTTCAGTCTACCTTTTTTTAAATTTTAAGGCATCAAAATAAACCGTGAATGAGTAGCACTTGTTGGTGGTGTTTGTGCTCAGACCATTCCTCTTTCTCCACCAACAGAAATGTTCGACTAACCAGGTCAAGGACACTCTCAGGCTGGACTCACCTTGTTTTCTTCAGTCACAAATTGGCCAGTTTCTGCAGCTTCAGCTCGTGATTCTTAAGAAACATGATTGAAAATACAGCTCAGTGTAATCAAAATGTACTGGAGTAATAGTACTCCGTTGTGGGGGGTCGCAGGGGGGCTGGAGCCAACCCCAACTGACACTGGGTATAGCTAATGGATGGATGGATGGATGGATGGTAATAGTACTCAATCATTGGACTGAAATAAACTGTAATTTGATTCTGTTGACCTTGTGGGGGATATTGAAATAAAGTAACAGTGTAACCTGCAGCAGCCATATCATCCCGTCTGACGACAGAGTTCTGTCTTTTAATGGCTTACAAGAGCACAGAGTTGTTTTATTAAGGTCTCATTACATCAGTTGAAGCTTTGTCTGTCAGCGTGGAGAGTTTTCCCGGTATAAATAGTTACCAATGTATTGCAATGGTTGATTCTTTATGTGAATAAAAGCTATCTTTTATGAAATGAGTGGCATTGATGCCCTGTGTCAGTGAAGGCCTCGCCTGTTAAAAATATGCTGCACCACTTGTACTTCAGTTGAATTCGAACAGTGAAGGTGTTTGAATCCCTCTGTTTTTTTTTCCTTTTGTTCTTTTCCCATCTGAACTGTGATCTTCCGTCCGATGAATGAGAAAAATGACTTTTGTGGTTTTGTCTCTGTTTCTGAACTACCTTGCGCTGTGGATAATTTATATTTTTATTGAATTTCACTTTGCCTCTATGGGTCAAATTTTTTATGATATGGTGAAACATCAATACTTGAAAGTGTGAAACTGCTGAATCTTTGGCCTCAGGCTGTGTGTGGATGTCCATTGGCTGTGGATGTATTTTTGGTAGTGCACTAGATTTTTGCCATCAGTGTTTTTTGTTTTTTTTTGTTTTTTGTTCTTGTTGTTTCATTTTGCTGATATGTTTCAAATTGTATTTCTAATTGATTGTTTTATCCACTCTTGCATTTTGTATTGTGTCTGAATTATTATTATTATTATTATTAGTAGTATTATTATTATTATTATTATTATTGGTGTAATTTCACCATCGATAAGTAAATCCTGGCTCTGAGTTGAACCAGTGTACATGGAGGTATGCAGTAGTAACGCAGTATTTTCTCTCTGCTTGTCCTCTTACATTTACTTGAACATGATGTCTTTTTGTTTTGATCCCTTGTTCCTCTGTTGGTCACAGTGCTCCCATGTTGTTCCCCTTCCCTTTCCTCTTCTTGCACTGGCCCTAC
Organism: Macquaria australasica; assembly: GCA_005408345.1. NCBI lineage: Eukaryota > Metazoa > Chordata > Actinopteri > Centrarchiformes > Percichthyidae > Macquaria > Macquaria australasica. The sequence continues at coordinate 265,766 of SEMN01000008.1, read as the reverse complement.
CCAGACGCCTTTTTGCTGTATAGGCTATAACTGTTGATGCAATGAGCTGCCAGAAATGGCATCAAAATTGTTTGTTATCATATAGTTTAATAAAAATCTATGATGGCACTATGTAAAGTTACACATGAATTTTGCTTTTTTTCCCTGTTGTTTTTGCTTGAATCTGGAGCAGTTTTTCTACTGGGGGAAGGAGATGGAGAATCTCTTTTTGTGCCATTTTTGGAAAAGGTTCCTGGAAACTGTGCCCCAAAGCGAAAGAAAGATCAGTGTAAGAAGCACACTTTCTGTATCTTGGACAGTTTTGCCTCCAGGTGCAATCCCTGTAGTGAAGAAGCAGCAGAGAACACAGGACAGTGTGTTTATGAAACAGTGTTTGTGTTGGACCCTGCTGTGGCTCTCCATCTTATCCACTCTGGTTCTCTTCAATTGGAAAAGGGCTCTAGTGCATGAACCTGCATGATGACTGAGAATATTGCTCAATGAACACGAGTTAACTAATATTCATATTGAAAACGCATTCCAGAAAAACACCAATTTCAGCAGTAATGACAGATTATTTCATGGTTGAAGTGGCCTGTAGAAATTGTGCTTTATAACTCATGATAAAGTAAAAGGGGGGGCAAGAATGATGAGACTTAGTGCTGTTTTAACTGTTCATGAGCTGCATGAAGTGTTGAATAAACCAGTTTTATGTAGCTGCTATCCACAGAGAAATAGGCAGTTCATTCTGTTTTATTCTTCAGAGAAGAAAAAAACAGCACACCGACAACTTCATAGCAGGCTTCCTTTTTGAAGATGTGTAGTTTAAATGCCCTAGAGCAAAGTGAGGCCAACTAACAAGAAGCTTTTTAAAAATGTTTTACATACAATATTTATTATTGTCTTCTTTTTTACCTTTTATTAATTTAGGGGGAAAAATCCAGAAGCCGTTTTCAAGCCATGACTGAGCCTTCTTTTCTGCATCTATTGGTTAACCATGTTTACTGGCAGTTTAAATGGTGCTAGCGGAAGTTACACTTTTATTATGTGCACTCCTAAATGAATGTTAACATTGAACGTAACCGTCTTATCAACCATGTGTCAAATTACCAAGTGAGCTGCTTGGGAAAACCCTACAACCTAACTTTTATCTCACACATATAATACAGGAATAAATAACGACAACTTCCTGTCAAGACGAAGTAGGGCTTTACTTTTACAGCCAAGCGTTTATGGTTCATATAGGGAGAGTCAGACAGGGTTCAGAGAGGGAGGAAATGACAAACAGCAGTCAGTGAATGGCTCGACTGTTTTGCAACTCGACCCTGAAACCAATACTTCTTAATTTGCATTCAAGCACGGCAGGAGCTGTGTGTTGTTTACTACACCTGCTGTTCAGACAGATTAAACCAGCAGCTGATGCTGCAGTAAATTTAGTTTTTAAGATGTAGAGAAAATGCATGGACATGATAAACCACAATGAAATGATGTCAAATCTTAATGAGGCTGTCATGCACAAATGTTTCATTATTTCCCAGAAACATGATCTGAGCTAACGCCTCACTTTTTTTATTATAGTTGTGTAAACAAGGACATATCAAAACTCACAAATCAAATGTACAATATATAAAGTTTGAGTTCTTAATTGGCACATTGGGATTACATTCATTTTATTTTGTGATGGACCTTTACCTTGACTATTTGTTGTTCTTTACCCAACCGGATGTTTGAAAAGCAAAGTTCACATCAGTCAGCATTTTAAATGTCACTGTTTAGCTTCGCTGAATGTTGAGCAGACACTAACAAACAAATCAACCCACTCATGTTCTCTGTTATCTGATACTCTGTCAAGTGTCCAACTATGGCAACAAATTCCATCGATCCATCAGTTAAAGCTGCTATGTGCTATGTGTGATTATAATTTAAAAATTCAACGTAACTGAAATGAGTCTGATGGCATGAGAGAATAAATCGGTGCAGTCTGTGTTGCTTTCAGCACTTTCATCTCTGTCCCCTGGTGCGGTCTGCCACAGTGTCTTTTTTTGAAACCACCACTGGGAGGCAGTCATCTAAAAAAGCCTGCACATACTGGCTTTAACACCTGTCGTTCTGTTGTAGGTTATAAATCTGAGGCATTAACAGTTGTGTGTAGCAAAAACAAGATGCACTTACCAAAAGTGCAATTATGCACAAAACGTTACAATGTCAATACATTTAAAATATTACTAATGTGTCATTTACAAGATTATGTACAGTTACAGTGAAGTGTAGTCGGTCTAGAAGTTTAGTCTGTCAGACCAGGTGAGCGGGCTGAAAGTAGTGCTAGTAGTGGTGGTAGTGGGGTTGGGGTGGACGGGTTCTCGCATGCAGCGCATGTTCCCAGTGCTGAATACACACTGCAGTGGCCACAAGATGACGACAATAAGCAGCACCATGAGCACGATGAAGAGCACCATCCTCTTCCAGTCTGCCAGCCGGTCCAGCAGGCCAAAAGTTCGGGGCTGCGTCTGGATCGGAATGTCCACTGTCTTGCTGGCTCCAATGTCAATGCAGACGCAGAAAGCCGTGGGACTGTCAGGGGCGCCCGAGCCGGCGTTCTGCCTGGAGCTTTTGTAGCACAGCTTCTCCCCCTCGAGCCACACTGGCTCCTCCTGCTGCTGGTGGCTGGGCAGCTTGCAGAGGACCTCGAGGCTGGTGGTCAGGGCCGGGGGTCCCTCCTCGGGCAGCGTGGTGGGGTGGCGGCAGAAGGGGCAAGAGAGGCGAGTGCTGCCGCCGTTACCGTCCTGGTCAGCCAGCGAGACTGCCATGAGGCGGGAGAGGCACTCCAGGCAAAAGGTGTGGGTGCACTCCAGCTGCTTGGGTGTTTTGAAGACATTGTCGTAGGTATTGTAGCAGATGGAGCACTCCGGCTGGTTCATGACTGACACCTTCTTTTGCAGCTCTCCAGCAGCATCCTGGGGGGCGACCTGCATGTGCCAAATCTGCGGACACTGTTCCATCTTCAGAAATATAAGCCCGCCTTCTCCTGTGTCTCCTTTGGACTCTCCGGCCTTTTCTTTTCTCTCCTTGGTCTGTCCTTAACTTCTGGATGATCTTAAAAGAGAGTGAAAGAAAAGTAGAGATTAGTTTTCATATTTCACATGATATCTTTCTGCTGGTGTCATGAAAACTGTACAAGCAAGCGCAAACCATTTTTTCAGTCATGTACAACCATAATCCCAACAAGATTCAGGATCAGTGCACATTTTACACGGCCCAGTTGAATGTTGAACTATTTTTCACTCACATGCTGAGCACACATAATATTACAAAGCTGACAGGATTTTGGTCTGTCAATGAGTAATTCAACCACGGGTGTGATGGAAAATGGGTCAAATGTGATATTGTGGGTTTACTGAAGCAACAAGCTCAAGAAAATGAGTCAGTTAAGTTACGTGCCAGCACAAGAATGGGAAGCCCAGTGTCCACCCCCATATATAGTGTGGGCAAGACTGATACAGAGTAGCAGGTATAGAGTGAGTGTTATTGTTTAGATGGACACAGTGTTCTTAAGGGAACACGATAAAAGATTTTCCAATCATGACTACATTTTAAACAGCACTCAGGCCTTGAACAAGCCATATTTGAGACCCTTAATTCCACCATACATTATAAAAAATTATAAACCTGCACTGACTAAAAATAACAACCCCTGTTGGTACAGTTTGGTGTTGTAATGCTGGACCAGTGAATGATTCAAATGCATGAGCGAATTTTCCCATAGGGCCTAGCAATAACGAGCAGGTCATTGTAAATGTGGGGAGTGGGTGTTTTTTGCATGGAGTCAATCAGAATTCAAACTTTATGGTCCTCACAGTGTCAGGGTACAAATGCAGTGTGTACAGTGTAGTGCTGCCCAATCAATGTAGGTGGTGAACTCTCTTATCTAACCAACAATTCAGGACGCAAACTTTGGTAAATTTACACAAAAAGAGTGTAAAGTGCTATCTTGCTAGCTATTTTAAGCTATTTACATTCACTGCTCCTGTTGGCTTTTAACCCTTGAACACCCCGCTGGAGACTAACCCTTATTTTTAACGTGTTTTTATTGTAATTATTACTATTTGTTTTTACAATATCACGTTCTTTTTGGAACAATAACACAATGTCTGAAAATATGAAAGTCTAATCTATTGACACAGTCATATTGATGGAGCTTTTCATAGTGCTAGCAGCGGCTGACAGCATTTCTCCATATGCTAACAACTGACAAACTGACCCCTGAGACTATTTAAAACTAATACAGCACAGACTGTGGAAACCAGTACAGTATCACGTGTATATAATTAGTACCAGAATATCCTAAAGCTCATCCATGTAGCTCAAATAAGAACTTATCTGTGTTACATGCAACAGCTTGCTTGTGCGGTTTTTTACAAGTATTCAAAAGACTTAAGCATTTAAAATTTTACTGGGCAGTTTGCACATAATGGTAGCCAGCGATAGCATGCAAATGTACACCAGCTGGTACAGGGAGTCCTTGGGCCCTTCTTGCATCAAGCAGCTGACGAAAGATTGTTTTGGGTGAGTTACAGTACGTGGCCCTACCTGGAACAGCATCAGGGGTAAACACAGGCAGCTTTGTTAATGTGACTTTTTGAGCATGTGTGTTTAAATCTGTGTATCAGACAGCACAGAAGAGGAACTTTACAGAAGCTAACAGTCCAGGTTTTGGGCCACTGTAGGTCACCTTGACCAGGTGTGAATAGTGTAAAGTCTGCAGGACTCACATTGCTGCTCTCGTCCGAGTCTGGTCCCCTTGTCTCATCTTTTTTTAGGATGATAAGAATATTACATAGTAATATAACCTGCCTGCTGGTGTTGTGGATTAATATTAAAGGCCTCTAATGTGAAGGAGACTGCGTGTGTTTGTGTGTTGGGGATGAAGGACGGTCAGAGCACAGGTGTTCTCCTCTCTGTGGCCTCAGGGCTGGTCCTGCCCCAGTACTCCCATCCACACAAAGTCCCTGCTTGTTCTCTAATCACTCCATCTGCCCTTGAAATTCTTGCACCGCCAACTCTCTCTTTTCATCTCTACTGAATTCAAACATGCTTTAGTGGGACAAATTTTTCGGTACAATTACACACGTCTTATCAGTTTAAAGTCCCCCTAATCACTGATCGGGACTCAATTTCCCCATTGCTCAAATTGAAATTCTGTTATTGGGTGTGGTCATTTCCTGGAGCTGCTCTACAAAAGTGTATCTAGATAAACAATTGAACTCACCATGATGGTGATGTTTTTATTAACCCTGTCTCACCAACCACAAATAAGAACAGACCTGTTGAGAGTGCAGCTAACTGAAAAATTCAAGGAAGTCGGGCACAGCTAACAATGCCTTTGGCTCTCTACCACAAGGCCATTATCATTTTTACTATTAGCGTATTCATAGTATTGGCATAGCTAGTATTTACACAAAGTGTTCATTCACACCCTTAAAGGTTCATATTAGGTTAATCAATATATGTTTCACATCATTCACGGGTCATAGAGATCAAGCTCAAGGTCTTTAAAAGAATAAAGTTTTCACAAGCCCCAGGCTATGTTACCTGTAGCATGAGCACTAAGTACATAGCAACCAACCAAGCAACAGTCTCACATTGTCGAAGCCAATGCCAGTGAGGTGAAAGACGTTTTCGTGGTGGCCTCAGGCTGTACTTTGTTGTACTCCTAATGATTCCTTGAACAGACCTCAGCAGAACACCAGGCTGGAACACTCAGCTCTTATATCATGGTTTTTAATATATACATCAAAAAGACTCCAATACACTTACAGCATCTTTGTTTGACCTTTGTTTTACAGTGTAATAATAAAAACGACGAGATTCATTTTGATTAAATGTGTCCCCAGTAGATGTCCATTTCTAGTGATTTGGTAACACATTTAGCTTCTAGCTTAGCTAAAGGTTCACAGTTTTCAATCTGCTGGCTGGTCAGAAGGAATGCCTCGAGTTAGTACGCTCCACATCTCTGGATTCCTGCCGATCTTGGTAACAAATGCAAAAGTATGCACCTTACATCATGAGCTGACCCTCTGACAGTCTTTTACACATTCCAGACACAGGTGAAACTGCACTGGGAGAAAGTTATGAAATGATGTCCCTGCACTGGGGAAATATGTCCCTTAGTTTTCAGAAAATGAAGGAACGGATGGTCTAGATGTGAGACTTGTACTGGTGGTGAAGAGATACTTGTCTGGTGTAAACCAAATCTTGTTACAGATCTAGATTCTGACTCTTAAAGTGAGACTAAGTAAGTTTTTAAAGAAGAAATAACTAACTGCAATTAAGTAAACGCACCCCTGCACCAATCAACACACTCAGGGGTTTTGCTGCTACAGCCTTACGTGGTCTGGTAGGACCAGTAGCTTACGGTGGCTAATGTTAGCTCATGTTATCAAACTTTAGCTTGATTCAGTTCAACTTTTTTTTACTTGTGCAACTGTTACGTTATGTTTTAACATTTATCATTTTCCAGTAATTATCACGTGGCCACAGTGGCCACTTTAGCTAAAGTTGCATAGTCTCAGTTTAAGCTGGAGAAGGTCTAACTGACCTTTTTCTGCCTATTTACACAAAAGCAGACTGCTTGAAAGTGAGACGTAAAAAACAACTGTCCAGAGTCCACGTTGAGGGAAGGCGATCCATACAGCCAAACTGAATGGTTATATACTGGGCAGCACAGTCAAATATTAACTCAGACTAAGTCGTTGCTGGACCCAAAATACCAACTTCAAACACGGGGGACGTCCCCATATTGTCTTTGTACAGGCTTCTGCTTTGAGCTTCAATTTATGGTGCCTCATCACTATCAGTGGCATACTCTCACCTGCCCCACTGACCCATTGGTATACAAATCACAGCTTGTCGGCTACGAGACCTAGTTTGTGTGTTAGCCAAATGTAAAATACTGTAGTTTTTAGTCTTTTTTCAGCCCCTTTGTGTCCGGGTAAGCTGTGTGTATCTTCAGCTGTATGCTCAGCGCAAACCATCATCCACAATGCTGCCCTACCTGTTCTCAGTTTGAAAGGTAAATGAAACTCGATCTACCTGCCGTTTGAACCAGTGGGGGGAGGGGGGTGGGGGTGGCTGCTGCAGACAGTTTGACTGAACGTGAGGCTGGCCGAGGCAAAAGCAGGCAGACCTGAGCATGTACGGATAGCACATGTGTAAACACAACAGACAATGGAAGGAAGCAGTATACAGAATCCTAACTGAATCTACGGAAAACTAACTCATGAAATGTGGCTGCTGACTGATGCAGCTGCTACCGGGGTTCTGTTATCCACCTAGTGATGGATGTAATCCATCTGCACCCTCACGTTTATTTGCAACTGAATAAAGTTAAAGCAATAAGGTAAAGGAAATGCCTCATTTATTACAGATTAATCCAATGGTCTGTAGTTAAGTTTTATTGGTATTTGGTTTTAGGAAACTGGCTTCACTCACATCACTGCAGTTCTTAAAATGAGTCAGGTCTTCACTTTAAAAGAAAATGCTTAAATGAAAACAATACTTGTAGTGGAACCGTTTTTAAAGTCTTGTATTATAACAACAGGAAGCTGCAAACTGGTAAAAAAAAAAAAAAAGCAGAAAGATTCAAGGCAACATGTAGAGCAAAGGTTGAGTTTACCTGAAAACTGATGTCAGATGATCCTCTCTTTATCTCTCTGGGCTGGAGCTCAGCTCACTCCCTTTGCACTCGAAAATGCATTTTTCTGGAGTCAAAGTCAACTGACTTCTGAGATCCCAGCAGGGAGTTGGGGATTTAAATTGCACCTGTGCCCAGGCTAAGGTCCTCCTCTGTGCTGGTCTGAATCCCCTGCTGGAGTCACAGGTGTGTGTGTAAATGGGAGTGTGCTCAGCAGCTGTGTAATAGCTTGCTTTGTCAATGTCAGCTCTGGATCCTCCTTCCTCTGCGACCGTTGGCCGGTATCACCTGCCCTGCTCTGTCAGCTCCCCTTTTAGCACTTTATGCAAATGGGTTTAGACAGCGTCTGGGCCTTAAGGTGGTGTCTGGAGGTGGGGAAAACGCGAGGGAAGATGAGGAGGAGGAGGAAGACACCTCAAGAATTCAAGGACAGAAATATACATTCTTGCCCTCTCACCCCCCCTCCCTGTCCCTTTCTATGTTGATATCTTTCTTTTTTCCTCCTCACCTCTGTCGCCCTGTATTCACTGTTTTTTGTGAGGGTGTTTTCCCCACCCTCACAAAAAACACACACATAATGCAAACACTCCTCACCACCAGCCCGATATACAAACACATACAGCCTAATAAATCCTTCAACTGACTGCTGCATTTCCTTTCTTGTCAACAATTTCTTTCATATGCTCTCTTAAAAAACTCTGCAGGCTGCACCTTGTTTGCCCCCAGAATGACGAAATGCAAACTGAATGAGACAGCACTGAACGTTAAACACAAAAGACACACAAACTACACAGCTTTTGCATCAGCCAGTATGCCTAAGCTGGACAATACATATAAAGGATTCATTTCCATTTAGTCAGTGATAAGGTACCAGGTGGCGATACAGGACTATCTTCCCACCGGAGCACCACTCTGTGTGAGTAGCCTGTTGTTCCACTTCCTTACTGGCATACAGTGTTGCTGGTCAGCATGACACATCACCTGCACTAGCCGGGCTGTTCCCAGAGTGCATCGTGTGTGTGTTTGCTGAAAACTTTCCCAGCTACGCTTCACCAGGCAAAGTGTCTTGTGATGACAAAAAAAAAACAAAAAACAAAAAAAAAATGATGTCATGTTTGGTCTCAGATGATGAGCTCACCATTAAGCAGGAAAGAGCATTAGAAAATAACATTTTCTTCAAATCTGCATTTCAGAGAGTTTTATAAAAGTTCATTCAATATTTAATTCTGGAAATAAACATAAAAATAACAAATGTACATCCAGGAAGAGGCTCCTGCTCATTAAGATGACTTGAAGGACTTTTTATTTGATTACTCATTTTATTTTTATGGTAATGACTAATGGGTCTGGGCCATTAGCAATAGCATGTCTCTGCAATAACAGCTGCCTAACTGACTTGGTTATTTAGTAACCCAAACACAAATACTGCCGTATCATATCAGCAAAGTAATTTATTGGGCATTGAGTTGAGTACTTTGAGGAAGGAGAAGGTATACAATCAGAAGCCGTTTTATTCTCCTTCCTGGAATCCATGAACTTGGCTTTATAATAAACATCAAAGATTTAGTGGGTGGCTAGGTGAAACTAATAAGCTACAGTAAGTTATCTTGAGAGATGGAGGGTTGGGTGAAGCTGCTGCTAAGGTTGGGGAGGCTGTGTGTGTGCAGGCAGGCTATAAAATGACACAATGTTGACTGTCCCTCCACTCGGCCAGACTCCAACACTAGAGAGCAGAGATATTTTCAACTTCTGTCACCAAGCCACCAAGGGCAAAGCCTGTGCTCTTCTTTCAGGGTAAAACATACAAGGTTACGTCTGGGACAGCTGGTAGGAATGGGCCGTGTACACTGGCTTGATGATATTGGCCTTTTGTCCACCTCTTATATGTTTTTTGATTGATCACATTTTCAAGAACTGATCAATACCATTCTATCTGTCTATGGGATGGCAAAAACCTGAAATAAACAGGACACATTTTGATTCAAGTGCACACACACTTAATTATAATGCTGATGCTAATTCTGATTATTATTATTATTAGTAGTTGTAGTCTTTTAGCCATGAAAGCTTAACAACTATTGGATGGATTGCTATGAAATTTGGCACAAATACGCATCAATACCCAAAGGATGACTCCTCATGACTTTGCTGCTCCCCTGACTTTTCCTCTCTCACCAAACTTTAATGTGTCCAAAATTTAGTTTATAAGCAAATACCTGCAAAAGAAATGACCCATCAGCCTCAGCTGTGCTTTGTGTGTAATGCTAATAAGCGAATGTTAGCCTGCTGACACGCTGAACTAAAGAGGGTGAACATGGTAAACACTATACCTGCTAAGCATCAGCATTGTCATTGCGAGCATGTTAGCATGTGAAAACACAAAATATTGTAATGTTTCAGATTTTTGCCAGCTTCCAGTTGCAGTGTTGGATGGTCCGGAGCAACAGGATGAATGCAAATGGTTTTTGTAACTTCTTCGCCATTCCTCCCCACAGAATGAACCTTGAATGAAGCTTTTTCTTGCGTCTTGGTAAAAGTTGGTAAAAGTGTCAATTTTTTACAGAATAAGTTGAAAATGATTAGTCTGCTTTTCATTAACCTCGCTCTGAAGCATCTCTCTGGCTTTTTCTGTGACATAATATGATAATATAACAAGGGAACATGGCATAAACTGGGTACACAGTGATAATGCATGAAACATGTATGACATGTTAGCCGATACAGAGCTTCTGGGGAGGTCATGAGGACACACCAGACACCTCAAGGTGCTTTTCCACCTTCCAACACCCATCTGCTTCTCTACGCCTCAGCAACCACCAGTAGCATTACGTCAGTTTTTCCAAAACCTCTGAGTCTATATGTAAATGTTGAAACTTTGAATGGAAGAATGGGTTCCTGGAGCAAGCACCCAGCATGTCTACACTTCCAGTCGGCGTCCTCTCTTTACTATCAACAAGTGAGGTGCCAGAGTTGATAGAAGGTCTCTGTTGAACTTAAAAAAAAAGCCCACATCCAATAAATGCTATGGGTGAGATGTGGAGGGCTGGAATGCGTGTTGATCAAAGAGGGAAGAGTTTAGCTTTGGGGTAAATGGGATATTTTTGACTGACATTTAAGAGCTTAGGGCTATAAACACTACAAATGGTGTAAGTTTTGCACAAAGATATGTGTAATCTCTCATTTGCAGTGTAGATTTCAGCCTCTCTATGCGAGATGTAGACTAATAAATCACAATGCTAAATTGTACTACAAGCACATTAGACTGTATATTAGGTTTTGGTCCCGTCACCTATTTCTTGGACAAGAGAGGACAGAGGTCATATAGGTCTGACAGGTAAGGACTTCGAAACAAAGCAGATAAACACAAGAAATGTTGGTTTACAAGGTTATGAGGGTCTATTTTACAGATTACTGTAAACCAGTTTAGGTCATCAACTTATCTTTATGGTCCACAACTGGGAAACAGTCACGTTCTTCTTCACTTAATCTCTGGCACTGCGGCTCTTACTGCAGCGCTCTGTGTTTTCTTGCCAAGTCATTTATTGAGGAAGAGGGAAGTATATCCTCCTATTGTTCATAATGCTCCTCATCAGGGTCACATTATAGTTGTCATTAAGAAATTAACAAAGGTTTACCAATCTACATAGTATGTGCACTGCTTCCTCAGAAACTAAGATGAGTTAAAGCAGGTTTCAAACATCCCACTACTCAGGTTTTCAAAAGGTCATCACAGTTCTAAGAATAGCTCTCCAAACAAAGGTCCTATTTTGAACTCAAGCAATATCTCTGTTTGGTGTGAGTGTGTCATTTTCCAACACACTGGAAAATGACTCATTGTCAACATGAATTTTATTTTTGTGGTTATATTTATGCTGAGTCTATTTATGCATAACTGCATACAGGCTAAATTAGCCTTGGAAAATGATGACATGTAAAAAACACCTGTTGTCACACACACACACTCTGTTCCTCCACCCATTAAAAACGCTTATCATTTTTCCAATAAATGTTGTATTTAAGTGTTGTCCTTGTCTTTTTAAGAGATGGGGGGGACATAATCCACAGTCCTTGTTCTGCGTTAAAATACATTCTTATTTTATTCTGAAATTAAAATGAGGCTTCAGCAGTCTGTGGAATAAATTCCCTCTTTGTGTTACTATCCCTCCACCGCAGCTCAGCAAGGAAACACTGTCCGGGGAAACACAGGAAGGAGGACATTTTGTTATAAAAACACTTATTTTATTTTGCAAAGTCTCATATTAGCATTGGCTAATAGCATTGGGGGTGGTGGGGGGGGGGCATGAGACCCACCATCAGCAGAAGAGGTAGCAGTAGCAGTAAGAAGTGTAGCGGTTGTAGTATTAATAGTAGCAGTTAAAATACGTAAGTAATCAGAAAGTTAAGTGTATTTATATAACATTTTAAGAGCAGATATCACAAAAATAGATATAAAGGCATGAAAAGCAGTAAAACAAAAATACAAAACCTAAACACATGGAAGTGGAAACAATCTTATCCACATTTTTCACTCCAAACACTTCACACATTTTGCCTGAAAGTCTTTAACTTCTTACAATTGAAGTTTGGTCAAAATAATAGGTGCTGTTCTTTATCTACTTTTGATCCATATTGTAATTCTACTATTGCTACTTCTGTCTACTCTGTACATACAGCACTGTTGTATGTCTGGTAATCCTGGATGAAGGATCCCTTCTTTTCTCACTTTTTTTTTTTCCCCAATTAAAGGGATTTTTGTTTTTCCTCATCTAAACAGAGGCTATATGTTGTTCAGATTGTACCGCCCTCCGAGACAAATGTCTGACTGATTTTAAACCTGCCATGAGATCCAACCATGGTCAGAGGACCTACAGTAAGTGATATACTGTACTGAACTGTACAGTAGGTGGGTGTCTGTCCATGCAGAACTCTGTTGTGAATTCCCTCTGTGCTGCCCTGGGTAACACTGTGGGGCCCCTGCAGGAGATAAAGTGATGTCTGGCTGAGGAAAGCAGAGAAGGATTGACAGCAGTTCAAGTGGGATGAAGTAGATGTATGAATAATCAGTGGTGGAGGAAGTACTCGGATCCTTTACTAAAGTAAGTACCAATACATACCATGCAATTATATCATATCATTATGACATCATTAGATTATTAATCTGCTAATATGTAAACTGATGTTAATTTACTGATACAACAATTTAGAAGTTGGCATTTGAGAGGTGGAGCTTGTTCTTTCTTGTAATTTCTTTAGACTTTTCTCTAAGTGTTTTTTTTTTCTTTTTTGTACACTAGAACCTCTCTAGGCCTCCAGCAGTTTTAAATGAAACCATCAGCGAAGTTTAAACAGTTTTTTTTAATAATCTCGTGTTTTTTAATGTAAAATCTCAATGTGTAAAGTAAATATAGCAGTGAGATAAATGTATAAAGTAACATAAAATATTAATTATATACTTAAGTGTCACGGTATGCCATCTAGGCAGCAGGGAAAGGACCAAAACACAGACAGGACAGGCAGACTGGTGCAGATGAATGAATGAAGACAAGCAGGGACACAAGGAACTCAACCTGCAAGTCAGACGAGCAGGAAAACTGAAACACAGGGAGAGAGAACCAACAATGATCCAACAGAGAACAAAGGGGGAGGACCGGTATAGATATAGAGAAGGGGGTTAACGAGCAAATCAGGGGCAGGTGAGCACTGGGGAGCAGGTGAGGACAATCAGAGAGACATGAGGGCAGGAACTGAAGAAACAAGACAGGAAGAATTTCAAAATAAAATAGGAATCACATAAGTCCCTCATGGGACATGACATCAAGCACCTTAATATTTTACTTAAGTATGTACTTAGTTACGTTCCACCACTGTAAATAATCATCACTATACCAGAAATAAGTAGTGTGGAAGGTGTAGAATAGATGTAACAGTAAATTTAGAACTAGGGACAGTTGTATTAACATAGCAGCTGCAGCTAGCTTTTGTCTGTCTCTCTGTGTGTCTGTCTAAAAACAAAGTCACTCTATGGATTTTTTATTAAAAGGAACAAGTCACAGCTTTGGGTCTAGTCAAGGTTAAATAATGTTACGCTGTCACAGTCAGTCCCGGTCGGCACTGTGAATGTAACAGTGTAAGTAACGTGTCCACAGCAGGGAGTTGTGCCTGTTTCTGCCACAAAAATGTGAACTGGTCACATTCTGTGAGCACGAAAGAACCGATCTCTGACTGAGGCATGATATTGCATAAGAAAAAGCTCTAAAACAAAAGTAACTGTACTGCAAATGCTTTAGAAGATGATGCTGACATTGCTCCAGCTGTATTTTAATGTACAGGCCTTGATTTGAGTTGTTATAAGTCTATCATCAGAACTTGTGTAATTTATCAAATCTGTCTTAGAAGTAGGCTGCAGTCATTTGTGGAGGGAAGTGTAATGAAACCGTTTGTCTCTAAAGAGTAGATCTTGGAAGATAGAAAATGTGTGTACATTTGCATCAGACCTCTGTGACATTCACAGTCTGGCGATATTCTGTGTTTCTAATTGTACACAAATCCCATGAAAAGACCAAAACCAGCAATGTGTCTCAATATTTTCCAACCTCTCCACCTGTCTGTAGCTGAAGATGTTAATCTTAAGAAGAAAAAAAAAAAGCTGCCATGAATATAGTTTACATTATTTTTAAAGGCATTTGTTGGGGACTATTTAGCGGCAAATGAATCCACATTCACCAGACTTATCCTTTAACCTGAGCCTGATTGGGATGTGATTCTGTGCAGTGTACCCTGTGGTAACCCGAGTTCATACTGTACAATTTAAAACTCTGATCTTGGTAAACAGTGTTAAACACCTGAAGTCAGACTCTATGGATCCAAAGGTTAAATAAACAGTTAATAATAGTAATAATCTTCTTGCCTCCAACAGTTATCCTTTTGACTTCCACCACTTGTCCAAAATACAACAGATATTTATATGTGAATATGTGATATGTGAATACCAAACATATTATATCATGTATAACATGAAAGTTCCAGGAGTGCATTGGACTGAAAACTCATCTCTGCTCGTCCTAATCTGTCAGTGGAAGCACATGCAGACAGTGCCCCCATGTGGCCATGCCATGGAGGTGACATACTTGTATGAAGTTGCTTGGGTGCTCTTTCACACTATTAAATGGCTCATAGTACTTCAGAAAAATTCAGGGAGATTTTATTGACCTGAAATCTGCCTCTCAGGCTGAGCTTACCCCCTGTGTACCATTCCAACAAGCTCCATCAGTCAAATGTCTGTATTTTGGTTCAAGCCACGTTTGGGGTTGGGATCTCAGTTAGAGGAGGTGGGAGATGTACGCAGACAAAGAGGAAGTTGTGCCTGAGAAGCTCAGCATAGGGCAAACAAGTTCTGCCTCTAAGACGAACCTGTTCTGCCAGAATCCGTCTCCCCTGCTCTCACAGGGTGTGTCATTCAGTCAATACACCAATCCTCTGTACAGACATTATTTTCAAACAAAATTACTCACGTCGACTCCTTTTTTTTTTTTTTTTGTTTCAGGTCCCAGTTGGACAAAATGAGCGAGGTGAGGTCAGGTGAGTTACATGCTGAAGGTCTTTTACATAATGTGCTGCTAAATGTATTATGTAAATCATGGACTTAATTTGTATTGCAGTGAACATCATGCAAAGGGGCTTCTGTTCTGGACTTTTTAAGTAGAAGAATGGTGCCTAAAGTGATGGGAAATTGTCATAAAGTCTCATCATAGGTGGCTTAAAAGAGCAAGTGATTTCTACCTCTTTTTCTAGCCAGCACCATACAAATACACATCTTTTTACTTGCTTATAATAGTGAAATACATACTGCATTTCCCTGACAGAATACATTGTAGCCCTACATTGCAAAACTGAGGGGATTCTTTAATAAAGATATTCTACTGACTGTCAGTAAGCTACTGTCTGAGCCTCAAAACACACACAGACAAAATAACTTCATACAAATATGGCAACAAGATCAAATATACTGTACATGCTGAAGGAGCTGAAACAATCCTGTGTGAAGTTTGAGTTAAACAAAACAGGACTACATTTTTAATTATTCATGAGTGCAAGTGTCTATTTCTATAAAAAGACGCATACAGGAGTCGGTGTGACTTAAAGGATAGGGACACAATTTTGCAAGTCTGTCTTAACACAATAGTCAGGTGCCCATATGAACACTGAAACAGGTTTGCTTGCTGTAATCACTCCTCCTGTTCATACTGGCTGTAAAGAGATCGCTTCCTAATGCTTTACCAATGATGGAGGACAAAATCCAGTCGTCCTTCTGTGCAAATATGTATTGAAAAGCACAAAGCTTCAGCCTGCCAGATTAAGAGGATATGTTCCAAAGTTACAGCCAATAATTCCCTCCATTTGCTCGTATACTTCCACTGCAACTCAGCAGGGAAACACAGAGAGAGACATTTTATATTACTCAGACTGCTGAAGCCTCATTAACTTCAGATAAACTTTTGAATACATTTTTGCACAGGAGTTACATTGAAAGTGCATTAGGAGGGTACGAACAGGAAGAATAATTACAGCAAGCAAAACCTCTTCCAGTGTTCATATGGGCACCTGACTATTGTTTTAAGACCAACTTGAACATTTGTGAACCTATCCTTTAATGGTTTTTCCAATACACAAAAACTGGCAAACTGTAGAGACAATATATACTAACAGTTGCTCAGATATACCCTCAATTTGAAGCAGATACTTTTATATAGTACAGAATATACAGCAATAAGGCCTCCCATACAAATGCTTAATCACAAGTGTAATTATTGTTAAGCATGGGTTACTGTACAACCCAGTTCTCAAGGCATCTGCATTATAAATAGCATAGTCACACATTAAATACTGTCCCTGGGAACCCATTTATTTATGAAGTATGTAGGACACATCATGCTTTTATACAAAAATATTCCAAATACTGTACACTGGTTCTCACCATTGTGCAAAATGTAAAAAAACAACAATTTAACTATTTACAACGAGAAAGTCAAGGACAGAAAGGAAAAACAGACTTAATTTCATCAAAACGTAAATACTAATTGTGATAGAGTCTAAACACTTTGAAATGTTCTCAGTTAATAAACCTCGACTTAATCTGAAATTCAAACAAATAGAAATACAGTAAACAAAAGGTAAACAAAAAGGTTTTTACAGTTTGTGCTAAAACAAATGCAACATGAAAATTTTACATTAAAATGTATAAAAACATGCACCAGGTTGGAACCACGGACATTATTCTCAGTTGTAAAGTACTTACAAGATTGGAATGTAACACTGAAGTTGCATTTGTGCAGTGGAGCTGAATCTAAATGTGAAAGGCTTGCAATTAAACATGTTTCCATTTCGTAGTTTTCTAAGACACAGTGCCTCGTCCTCAACGCTTCATAAAACAATGTTAGAAAAGAAATATAAAAATGGTTTCCAGTTTTCTTCCAATAAGAAGTGTACTGCTCCCGGACATGCATACATGGTTATAACGTGAGCGTGGTGCTCTGATATCCAAACTCTTCACCGTCCCATTCGCATCAAGACACAAAACTCTCTTCCACATTCATTTCATCAGCAAGTCCAGCAGCAGCAAGTGTCCTGTTTTTAATTACAAAGTCTTTCATTTAAAAGCCGGGGCTGTTGGTCTTTTTTTCATTTAATTTGTAGGAGCTTCATCTTGTTCCCTAAAAACAGAAACAACAATTAGCTGTTAAAAATGAAACCCCTTTGAACGTGAACATGTGATGACAGAGCAACACTTACCCAGTCCTTTAAGAAACTTGTTCACACCACTTGGCTCCGGCTCAGGGTACGAATCCAGATACTCAGCCACTCTGACCTCAAAGAGACCTGGGAGAAAAGATGGACGTGTTGAGCCATCGAGACAGAATATGTACAGCATTTAGATATTCAACTTAAAATGAACAAAGTTCAGATTCTCTTCAAATGCAACATGGTTCGTTGTTCGGGTATTTGCATGCAGAGATGTATCTTCTTAACCCTGTTTTTCAAATGCCCTGATTTTAGGTCAGTGCCTGCTGTGACTCTTAAAGGGAAACTCCGGTAAGAGCCATCATAGCCCATTCATGGATGCTGGCTGAGGCAATCTACTGGATCAATTCCAAAAACCTTGGTAACTATTAGTCACTTAGACCCCAAAATATGTAAAAATAGAGCCCAGGTTTAAAAACACCAGAGTTACCTTTTAACTTAGCTCATATGTTTGGTTTCATATGATTAAATTAAACACTAGCATTTCCATTTAACAAGTGATGTGGAAACATCTGACTTCTTTACTCCAACTTTTATGTTAAACCTTGTTCGGATGATATTTAAAACGTTCTTCACAAACATCACAGGGTGCATCCACGCAGATTGGTTGTAAATCAAGATGGGCACTGGCTAATTTAGTTAAGTTAATTCATATTTGAAAAAAATTAGCTTTTTCCCCTTTTACGTTTGTTGTATGCGTAAACTTTGTTTGCACAGCATTATGGGAACATTAAAAGGTAGAGACAGCTTAGGCAGCAACGAAACCTAATCTCAAAGTATCAAAGATTCATGTAAAAAGATTAATCCAAGTGTTGGCTTGAAGGACAATACCAGTGATGTTTATTTTTCCTTATTGATTTTATTATTATGAGAAGTAGATCTACTTTGTCACAACAGAGTGTAAAGAAATTCATGTGCATCTCCAAGTTTTGTTTTGCCTTTTCAGAACTTGTATCAAAATAGCCCCTATTAGACAATATAATTAGCTGTTTCATAAAGTCATGTAAGAATCGACCCTTATGACTGCAATGCTACATCAACCTGATTACCTCTTCCTCCTCCCTTGCACAGCTCTTTGTCTTGAATGAAGCCGGCAAACATCTGAGTATCCATGAAGAGCTGCAGGAACTGGCGGACTCCGCGGGAGGGGTGAGATTTGCGGAAGCTGTCGCGCTGGAACTCCCTGCTTCCGTTGGAGGACTCGACCATGTGGAGAGGATAGTGGCCCACCAGTTCCACAAACAACCGCACAAACCCCTCGGAAACCAGCGAGCTCAGGTCAGCCTGCTGACCTGGAGGGGGCCACGTTTGGGAAGAAGACAAACGGGTTAATAACAGACTCCAAAGCAGATTAATTCTACTGTGGTCTGACAATAAGATTATCCAACAGATATGTTTGTTTCATGAAATACTACAACAGACTTGCTACAAACACAGAATCAACAGTCTGCAGTCCATCAGTAGTTGTAGGCATGTGGTGCAGCTGGCATTCGCAATGCAAACAAAAAAACAAAAAGAAGAGCTGATGTGATGAAAAACAGAACCTGCCAATATTCTTTATCACTATAAATAAGAAGAATGCTGAGATACCGGACTGACACACAGCATCTTGTTGTTTGGCACGTGATGTCTGTTATACCAACCTCCACATCTGTCTCCATCCTCCTGTGTCAGGATACCGTCCCTCTCGTCCAGGATCTGCTGCAGCGCTGCCTGCAGTTTACTGGGCAGGATGCAGTCTTCATCGCCCAGCTGTCGCACATCACAGGAAAGGTCAACAGCAGTCACATGATGCCATTTACAAACATACATCTCAACTATCTCGCACACTGTCAGAACATATTTCGGACTCTTTTTTTTTTGGCCTTAGTGGGAATCATTGACTGTATGTACTCCTGACTGACTAAAAGTGCTGGATTTCCCATGTGTTAATCGTGTTCACTGTCTAAATACTGTACCTACAGACTACACTGTGTGTCAAAGATTATTTTGCCCTTTATTCAAAATTTTCAAACAATGAAATGTATGTTACATGCTGAGGAAGCTGCCAGCGATACTGAAATTAAAGCTCTGTATAACAGACAGCTAATGTTGGAGTGGCAAGTCAACCACTGCTTGTCCCATTAGCTTGTAGTTAATAGAGAAAGAGTCTGTGCCTGAATAAAGATTAAGCTCACTAAATGAAATGTCAAATAGGAACCCAGCCAAATTAATACAGACATAATATAAACAAACAGGTTTATCATTAATTGCAGTCTTCGTGTTTGTATCATGACAGGATTCTGCTCTGGGCTTACATCCCATATAGTTTCCTCTCTACACTGCTTGTGGGTGCGACATAATTTTCTCTCTGTCACCCTCAAAACATGCTGCATGCAAACAAGGGACAAGTGTGGGCAAAGCCATCTTTCCCACTGGGACCGCACCTATCACTCCCATTATACACTGCTATGTGTACACACCTGAATGACAAACTTGTCTGCACACAGATCCACTATGAGCACCTGAGAAGACAGAAGAAAGAATGACAGTTACAGTTGGGTGAGGTGAGTCTGAGCTACAGTCTCTTCAGGGTGTTTCTCCACCACTACTCACACACAGTGGAAGCTACAGTGGAGCCCCTACTGGTTCTAGATTCATTCACAATATGTAGTGAATATACAACCAAAATATGGCACTAAAAGCACTATACAGTCTATACCAGTCTATTTAAACTGCTAATTGGACAGTGTTTTTAAAACATGTTTACAGAAATCTGACCCACCTCCTCGATGGGCAGCTCCAGCAGCTGCGGTAGGCAGGGTGCCAGGACCCCAATGAGGAATGGTGTGGGGGAGCAGCTAATGTCCAGCATGCTGGCTGGTAGCACAGGCACAAAGGTATGCTGCCAGGTGAAGGGGTACAGCATCGCCAGCACTGCATGGCCACACCGAGACAACACACTTGAGTGAACGGGGGGAGAGAGAAAGATATTCAGTTTTCACACAGAGCATGTGACACAAAGATACCAATCACAGCTCCCTAAAAAAAAAAAAAGTGGTCGCACTATTATACTTCTTTTCCAGCACATTTTCAGACTGACCAACTGTAAGTGCTTACAGCAAACAGAATTCTCCCAAGACGCAACTCATCTGTGCTGATACTCTTGGTGCAGTTTTTACTACCGATACCTCTGATGACACCTGAGTCCTTGTCCCTTTACAGCCTTCTTGCCTACATGCTGTGAAGTGCTCCTCCACTAACTTTTGATTGGTCAATTTCTGGAGCAAAATTGTTCTCATCTTTGGGAAACACTCTGCCAAGCTCAGCACTCCCTATTATCTTCTGGATTTAAAAAGTGACTAGTCATTCATCATTTTTCTTAGAAGTTGTGTCTGTCTCAGTTTCGAACTGCAGCAATTGTAAAAGAAGCCAACTCTGAATCCTGCCATTTATGATCACTTAAAACTGATTTCTATCTACATTTCCTCTCCAAAATCCTTGAACATTTAATATCCAATCAACTGCTAGATAATTGTATTTCTAATAACCCTATTTAGTCAGTTTTAGACCACTTTGTAGCAGAGAAACTGCCACACCATGCTGCTGACTACATTGCAATCTTTTCATTGTCAATCTAATCACCTTCCTAGCAAATGGGTCACATTTCTTGCTTAATAATAATAATAACAGTTCATCTCCGCACTCCTCAAGGCTATGTACCCTCTCCAGTGCTTTTGTCTAGAAGCTAGATGATATATTGGCAGGTTGATAATGGCTTGTTATCAGTATCAGCACAAATGTTGGCAGATATGAAAAAAGGAATTTCAGTACATCCTTTTCTTATAGCCTGCATTTTTATGTATATATGGCAGTTATTTTACATAACTCAAGTTTGATATATTTTTGTTGTACATACATTTTCATTTAGTCTTTATAATAATTTAATTTAATTTAAGCTCACTGCTCAAAATTTGTGTTATCTGACCCGTTATTGTTGTGGCCCTGTACAGCTCACTGAGACACTGTATGTGACACTGGGCTATACAAATAAACCTGACTCGACTTGCCACTGGGACTCTGCCATAACTTATCACCGAGGCCAAGGTACACACAGATAAATGACAACGGCCTTGGGCCTGTGTGACGTAATCAAGCATCAACTATAGCTAGCGCACATCAAGGGGGAGTCTAACTTTTAAAATAGCCTACCATCCTTATATATATAAACTGATGGTGAAGCGGCCCTGCAGTATTTGGTGTTAGCACAGTAATACCTCAGTTTGTCAGCGATTAAGATGACCCTCCTCTCAAGCAGAAGGGAGGCAAACACCTGCAGGAGTTTTCCGACACTGAGACACTGCAGCAGACTGTCAAAGTCCACGTGTTCCAGTCTGGAGTCCACTGGTCGGCACAAAGTCAGCACCTGGCAAAGCAACAGAGCACATGCGGTCAGGCTAAGAGTAAATACGGTGTTATAACTTGGAGTTGTTTACACTAGTTGTTCCACACTGACTGCTGGGTGAATGCCTGAAACCTGTATGTTTAGCAAAAACAGACTCTTTCGATGCATCTATATAAATGTTGCTCAAGACCAAGGACTGGTGAAGGATGGAGTTTAGAACCACAGTAGTGAAAACTTAAGTTGGCATCTTAAGAGCTACCAAACTGCTGAAACAGAAGAAAGGAAGGGTCATTACTTCACTTAAGTATGTAAACGGTAATGAATAAGGGTGTTTTCACACCTAACCTGTTTGGTTCGGTTAAAACGAACCCTGGTGCGTTTGCCCGGTTAGTGCAGTTTGTTTGGGCAGGTGTGAACACAGTAATCACACTCAGACTTTAGAGCACTTTAGAGGAGGTGGTCTCGGTCCAGTTCCAAACGAACTCTGGAGAGGTTCGTTTGTGGTGGGAATGTGATCTGAACCAACTACCAGTGTACTCCACAAGTGTGAGCCAAATATTAGCTCCTTTGTTCTGCTCAGTCGTCTGAAGGCAGCTTTGCAAAGTTTGAATCAGTTTAGTATTTTAGAGACGTTTCCTCGAAGTGCATTCAGCATTAGTTTTGCTGGTATAGTTTTGCTGGTATATTGCCCAGATAATCACCACAGTTATGAGCAAATGCCAACTGTGCCGTTACTCCATGATAAACTGCAGAGCAATGTTTCTCTCACAGAAATATGCACTAGTCCAGAACACAGGACCTTTTTCCTGTATTTACTTTCTTGCTCCCGCCCCAGACACATCTGACCAATAAGTGGAGCGAACATTGTAGTGATGCATTTTGGTTCGCTTGGATTTTTCTCTATGTGAAAAGAAACTGAACCAAGTTTACCATCTCATCAGCTGATTCGGACCAGAGCAAACCAACTATAGGTGTGAAAACGCCCTAAACTGATTACTGTGGACAGCTGTCCCAACACGAACTCTTCAAAGCTGAAATAGCTATCCCCGATGTTTACACAGATAACCTCCCATTCTGAGTCATTCTCAGCCTGCAGAAAGAAGTGGTTAGGAGGAACAGAACTACTAATTAACATTTCCTCTTTTGGTTTCAGGGTTACCTCATTCCCTGAGCCAGGGAGGAAGCTCTTGACGGTGACTGTGCGTCCAGGGGCTGGAAACGGGGCCTCCATCACGCTACGCATAAAAGGGTAAACCAGCGCTGGGGAAATCTCCCTGCGTCTCTCCACCTCCTCCAAAATCTGGACAGACAAAGCCAGAAGGAACTAGTGTTGATTAAAATCCAAACAATAAAACTTGGTAAGCAAGATGCAATGATCTGGTGCTTCTTGTTTTATGCTGCGTTATTGTATTAGTTTGTGTCCTGTATTGTTCTGTCTGTATTTTCTTGTTGGGTTCTGAGTTTTGTGTTTTTAATGTATGTACCTGTTGTTGGGTCTGTGTTTTGTACTGTCTCTTGTGTATGTGTTGCTGAGTTTTATGTATTTTAAAGGCTCATCTAGGGACAGGCATTGCAAATTGGCTTAGGCTATAAATGTGGTGCATGACGTTGGTTTAAGCTACATACTGTCCCCATACAAATAAACATTCAAATAAACAAAATCCAGCCATATTCACACTCACTGTTTGTAAATTTCTCTCAGCCAACTGGAAAATGGGCGGGACACAGCTACATGCAGACAATTTCATTTTTGAAAAACACACCCAGGGATTGCTCAGGATTATCTTCTATTATCTTCCTATAAAGGCTTCTATCGGCAGAAATAACAGAGCAGATGTATTGTATAGTTGCCTTACCTTTGCAAACAGGTTGAAACAGCCAAGTTTGCTGACAATACAGTGAACCTCAGGAAGCCTCTTCCCTTTACCACTGGGCTTAAAGACAAATATAGTTTCATATGTCATGAAGCAGGTAACAACAGAGATATATATGACAATAAATCAAATAAACATTTAACTAAACAGTGCAATCAGGGCCAGAACATCAAGAGCCTATTTCCCCCTGTAGACTGGAAGAAAAAAACAAATCAGAGTCTAAAGTCTAAACTCCAAACTCCATCCATGTTTATGATAGCAGCCATGATCTTATCTACCAACAAAACAAAGCAAAACACTCTTCATGTTAGCTTTGGCCTAACTGTCTACACAACAAAAGATAGTTCAATAGTGCTCAACAAGACAACTACAGTATGTTCACAATAACAAACAGAAACACAAACAAAATACAAAAAGGCAGATATACCACATCATTTCAAACTCAAAATGTGATTTTTGAAAAGTGTCTGAAAAAGATCTAAAAGCAGCTCTCCTTGTGAGGCAAAAGAAAGGGGAAAATGATGAAATTCTTCTTGCTCTCTGTCATCGATTCAGAAGTGGTTTATGGTCTGTGATTCACATGTACTGATTCACATCTCCTTAGAGATGTTGAGTAAGCACATGGCGGGCTGCCATGTCATCACACGCACACACACACGCACGCACGCGCGCACAAGCTCGAGTCCATGACTCAGTCGCAACTGTTAACATAGCCACACTCACCAAGATCTTACGGCAGTAACAAAACCAGCGGCTGCCGTCCTCTCCGGTCAGGACAAAGGAGAAGGTCTCACTGCAAACACAACATCAGTACACAGGAGATGATATTTAAATGACTTCATTTGACTTTTTACTGCCTTAAAACATGTAACCCTAATTGTAAAACGTCTGTAATTCCTTGAATAAAAACTGAAAAAAAAAGAGGGAAAAATATCTTTAGGGAATTACTTCATTAAAAAAACAAATAAACACTACCACACTATAAGTGTTTTAAAGACAGTGAGGCAGTGTAAGTTGAGATCATAACCCACATTACAACAATGAAGCATACCCGGTAGGAAAAAAAGAAGAATGCCCAATGCCCCTTAGCATTCAGAGATTTAATTAGATCAGATGAAACTTTAATTATCCCTGTGGGGAATTTGAATTGTTGCAACAGCAATCTCTGGGTTACAGCTGAAAGCTAAGGATAGAAATAGGAAAAGAGGAAATGGGGGTTTTAAACATAATACAGCTGAATATGATGGTGCTAGAACTTAACACTGTACGTGACAGAAAAGTTAGACAACATTTGATAGAACACATGTAAGTTGTATATAATGACAAGAAAATACCAAAATAAAGGAAAAGAATAATAATAAACTAAAAGAATTCAGTATGTTACCATTATGCCGTTGTCATGGGATATGTTGGGATGCAGTTACTACTGTATACATCTAGCATGCTATTAATATATTACTCCAGTGCATGTGCTGACCTTGGCATGTGTGCAGAGGGCTTCCAATCCTGTGAGTCAGGGAAGCAGAACTTAGGAATGACCTTCAGCTGATCCTCAGCCTCTCTGGAGAGCCGGGACGACTTCTCAAACTGAAACAGAGGGACATCGTGTAATTCAATAGAAATAATCTTAGTTATATCTTAGTTAAAGTATAAGAAATTAAGAATCTTGAGTATTTTGACATAACCACTTGTTCTAAATCAGTACCAAATAGCAATTAGTATCTTCCCATAAAGGTGCCTGAAACTAAACCTTTTACATGATGACAACATGACAATATTTTAAAGTCACTAAAATATGAATAAAAAAATCTTCATATAGGAAATTCATATAAAAGAACAAAAATCAACAACTTGCTTCCATGAAAGCTCTTGACTTATGTAAACCTGGGAAAGTCCCCTTTAAAGCTTGCTCATCACGTAAGATAAGAATCCATCCATCCATTGTCTATACCGCTTATCCTCTTAGAGGGTCGCGGGGGGCTGGAGCCAATCCCAGCTGACATTGGGCGAGAGGCGGGGTACACCCAGGACTGGTCGCCAGTCAATCACAGGGCTGACACATAGAGACACATAGAGACAGACAAACATTCACACTCACAGTCACACCTACGGACAATTTAGAATCACCAATTAACCCAACCTGCATGTCTTTGGATGGTGGGAGGACGCCGGAGTGCCCGGAGAGAACCCACGCGGACACGGGGAGAACATGCAAACTCCACACAGAAGGGCCCCAGCCGGCCGGCGGGTGCGAACCCAGAACCCTCTTGCAGTGAGGCAACAGTGCTAACCACTGCACCACCGTGCCGCCCAGGCAAGATAAGAATCATCTTCCTTTAATTTTGCCAGACCAGATGATATTAATCACACAGAACACCATTCAGTTACAGCACTGTGATCAAAGTACAGTTATGTTCTTTGCCTAGAAGAAGGGTGGGGTTATGTTAAAGGCTCCTTCTGACCATTTTGGGGAACTGCTGCGTGATTTCAGGGGAGTAGGTGTTTCCTGGGGAGCCTTTTCTCAGTGACACCACCACGAAGATCTGGAACAGCTGCTGCTGCTGCAGCTGGATCAGGTCTCTCTCCAGGGTGCGGTAGCCTGGCCGGCGTTTCAGTGTAGACTGGATGTAAACTGATCTCCTGGAGCCTACTGGACACCACACAATGAGACTATAATGGTAAATGCTTGTCCTGGGACATATCCCATCCAGAACACCGGAGCAACATGAGGCATTACAAATATCAATATACAGTAATTGTGAAGTTAACCCAGATTACACATGAAACAGTGGTCATGGATAACTGGTATTATGTGAATTTCTCAAAGTTAAAACAACATTTCCCATGAACCTCACTGTTATCTCTTGCAACGAGGATGCTGCTTGGATGCGACTTTGTTTTATTTAACTTTTCTGAGGAGGCTAAACAGAAGCCACAGTTGCCAAGAGTGGCTTTAGGGATGGCAACCATATTGGTCCAGACTGATATATCTTGACGAATACTGTTTGTATTTCCATAAAATCTGGTAGAGACATCTATGTTTCCCAGAGGATGAAATGTAATAACTTTGGTGATCCTCTTTAATCTAGCGCCATCATCAGGTCAAAGTTTTAATCTGTCCGATACTTTGGTTTATGGCCAAATACCTGCAGAACTAATAACATTCCCACCAGCCTCAGCTGTACTTTGTGTTTATTACTAATGTTAGCATGCTAACACACTAAACTAAGATGGTGAGCATGGTAAATATAGTAGTCACATGTTATAATTTTCGTTGTGAGCATGCTAACTTTAGCATTTAGCTCAAGGCGGCGCTGTGCCTACGTACAGCCTAACAGTGGTGTTAGCATGGCTGTAGACTCCTGGTCTTGTTTCAATCAATCATTTAGTCTTTAAAATATCAGAAAGTTGTAAAAAAAAAAAAAAAAAATCAAGTCACCATCTTGCAATTGCTTGTTTTGTCTGACCAGCAGTCTAGACCCCAAATTTACAATGTTATAAAACAACGAAACACAGCAGATCCTCACATTAGAGAAGCTGAAACCAGCGAGAGAGCTTGGCATTTTTGATTGATAAATGACTTCAAATGTAACTCCACCCTCAGATTCTGCTAGAACCCTCTTCTCCCAGCAAATTTAAAGAATGCAACGAGTGAGGTAACAATGACTGTAGGGGGTGTGGCCTCGTGGCTGTATAGTGTGTGGGTCAGGGGACACCATGGATGAATAAAGAGAACTGGATACAGCATCGGAGGTGGGGCCCCGTTTATTCCTATGAAAGCTGCTCAGTGGCGCATGAAGCCAAAAAAGTTCGACTTCCCGGGGCTAAAGGAAGCGCCCCGCCTCCCAACCAGGCTCACTCACTTGAATGGCAGTGACTTTATAACTCTGGATTCTGCTATTTATGCATTTTACAACTTTTAGGACAACATGATTTAAATAAGGGCTATTTAAGTGTTCGTACTGGCTAGTTGTTGTACCTAAAAAAAAATTATCTGTTTATTTACAGACATCTCTTTCACAATGTAAGTCTATGGGGAAAAGTCTCTTGGGGCCAGTGTGCGTCACGTGATGGACGTGATGTGTAATTACACAGTTTGGCCACTATGTATTTTTTATATAAATTTCATGATGTAGATAGGTCCAAACCGGTTGACTCCGTCAGTATTGGCCTCGCAGGTTCAGGGCTGATTTGAAACAGATGGCGTGTTGAGCCATTTTCAACCCATGAAATGCTGATTTTTATACATTTGTTAAGAAATGTCAATATTAACACCAGCACTGATGTGTTTCATCACAGTACAGTCATATCATTTAGTTTACAACTCAAAAAACACGTTTAACTTTAAACAATTAATAAAATTTTCAGTTGACAAATTGTTTCCGCACTAGTCTTGATGTTTCTTTCATGTATAATCAGGAGAAATATGTAACATGGCTGGCATTAACTAGCACGGGACTGATAAAACTAGGGTTTTGTACTCCATACAGGAATATGTACCTCTAAACTTTAACCTGAAAACCAGACTTAACATTAGAGACATATTTACTCTATGGTGATACCTTTGGTGTTGTCCTCGGGGTCACTCTCTGTCCCACTGGTCTCCTCTGTTGATATGAATTAGAGGAGGGAGAGATTAGGGAGAAGCAGAGGGAAGGAAAAGACTTGAGACGCCATAATCAAACGCAGACAGTCAGCCTTTGTTTCATAATCAGCTGCTTCGTCTAATGCAGCTGGCCTTGTGTGTACCATCCAAAGCTGGGTATTTCCACCAAGAGGCTCAGCTTGATCTTATTGAAGTGTTGATGTGGGTGACATTTGGGCATCTGTGAGCGTCTGTGTGTGTGTGTGTGTGTGTGTGTGTGTGTGTGTGTGTGTGTGTGTGTGTGTAGGTGTGTGTGTGTGTGTGTGTGTGTGTGTGTGTTACCTCGCACTGAAACTCCCTGGTTCTTTACTCTCTTCCTCCCTCGCTTGTCGTCAAAGATGGTCTCAATCTTGGTGATGTACTTCGCAGCAGAAAACACACACACACACACAACACACACACACACACACACACACACACCCATACACACACACAGGTACTTGTCAGCTCCATAATTTCACAGCCATTATAGAATCATGATTACAGGGATTCATGATATAACAGCCACTAAATACATATTTATATTACAGATTTTCAGCTGGGTTTTTTTTACCCTTACATTCCTGCAATCTACTGTTAATGCCTCAAAAGAACACACATATTTGATAGTGGACTCAAGTTAACTAAGGCCCTGCATTAAACACACACAGAGTCGGAATCAGCGCAGAAACAGGCACATACAGGAAGCTGAAACCTATCTTTACGAGGACACACAAAGCCCTGCCAGTTGAGGAGGCAAACTTGTATCTCAGTATATGGAAAGAAACTAAAAAGCCCCTACTAAGATAATGGTACTGTTGTTAAGCAGAAAAATACATAATGAGGTGTTATTATGTCTATGCCCATTTTCATCGTTTTAACATCTTTGTCAAAGATGTGATTTAAAAGAGTTTAAGTGAACCAAATGCTATGCTTTATTATTACTATGTAAGTCAGACATGGGCAACTGGCGGCCCCTGGGCTGCATGCAGCCCCCATCCTCACTCAAGTCAATTTCCAAGTAGTAGTTGGTTTCACAGGAGTTGGAAGCAAGCGGGCCATTTGACCACATTTGAACTGGATCCCAATTGTAATTATGTAATTATATTATGTAATTATAATTATATATGTGTTTAGTGTGCCTGGAAACAAAATCAGCCATGAAGGATTTCAACTTGAGTCGCCACCACAACACCATGCACAAAGACAAATATGACATGTACACCGGAGCTGTCAGAGCCGCTATCATCGCTGACCTCAAAGGAAAAATATACCGACAGCAGAGCCTTTTTACCAAAGCCACGACTACACAGGAGTCTCTAATAAACTTTGATTAACGGTATATATTTTGTTCTTTTCATTAAATTAGTAGCTATAATAATTTGCTAATTGAGAGTATGCTACTGGTGGAAGTGTACGGTCACTATCTAGCCCTCTGGTAGTGAGGATAAAATTTTTGTGGCCCTCTCTATTGTCAAAGTTGCCCATACCTGATGTAAGTAGTGTAAAGTTACATAATGAGGAAAAAACAGATCAACAAAGACATCTTGTTAAAATACCATCCAAAAATAAACTTGATTGGCAGTGTCATGTGGGTTTTACAGCTATAATCCCTCTGTAGTCATCACCTTCACAGTAACATGTCAATAGGTCTGTTTTATTACTGTACCTTATCATTAAAGTTCCTCCCTGTCCACACTCTTTCCACTGCCATGAGTCGTGCGTTCGAATTCATGTGTTCTGTCCGAGTTCTCATGAAGCATTCATACATATCACATGTTGCTCTACCACTATCTATTTCTCTCAGCGTCCTCTCCTTCCTGCTCAGCAAGTCACCGCCCCCTTCTTTTGTTGCCGACATAACCCATGATTCATCATTCAACAGAATACATACCACTTTGTTGGGCTAGCATACGACAATATAAAAACCCATCTCAGTCAACCATTGTATCCAAATTACAAGAGTTTGTGAAAATGAATGACAAGATCCATTTATCATTTACCTGAGGAGTCCTCTGGGATTTCTGAGTGCCTGTGCACAGGGGTGTAGCTGGTTTGGAAGCATCTGCAAGGGTTGTGAATTTGGATGCTGTTAACGTTTGGAACCTCTTCCTCTCCACTTTGCCAGCATAGCCTTGCAAAGTTTGGGGTTTAGGAGGCAGCTGGAAGACAAGGACTGTGAAGTTATCACTTGGTTTTGGGTAATTACATGGTATCAAACTACAATACTTCCTTCTTCCTCCCTTAGAATCTCAGGTTAGGCAGGGATCATTTGATACACCCATACACAACTAATGAAAAATACTTCTGTACAGTGAAAAGGGGACATGCATGGACTATCTCCCATTACCTTTGGGACGTTAGGCCTTCCAATAGGGAGACACATGGGAGATAGCTTGACATCCTCATAGGAGTTATCTCTGGTGACTTCACCTGGGGGAAGACGGAGTGATGGGGAAGATAAGACAGGCTGGCTGGATGTTTTTATCAGTGAACATTTACACCACACCTAATGCCCAAGGTATTTTAAAAAGCGGGAAATCTCTTCAGTCAGTCACCGGTTCAAATCCAGCTGGGGACATTTGTTGCATGTCATTCCCCATCTCTTTCCCCCTCATTAAAAAGGCATAAAAACTCATTGAAAAATCTTTATTTTAGATTACCTTTATCCATGACTGTTAATTTGTACAAAGTCATCCAATCTGTGATCTTTTCCAATCTTGAATATTACTCTCAAAATGTCACAATATTTGCAGAAACTGTAAGATCTGTGTGAAACCAGGAGTGTGAAACAGGCCCCTTTTGTAGGCATAATATATTCAATGATTTTTCCTGATCAGTTCATTAGTAAGTAATATTATATTAGTAATAAGTTTTAAATGGTATCAGAACTGTACGTTCAACCAATGACAGGCACCCAACAGTCTTTATGACTTCCTGTCTTTGTCTTTTTAACAAAACCAGTGCTAAGTTAAGAGGTTTAAAATACATGACAGCCAGACAGTCAATGTAATGATCAAAAGCTCTACAAGTTCATTTAGAATCAGCACCACAATGTCTTCTTCAGTTTATATGACACAAGGAGTTTCACTTACACACGATGTCCTCGTAAATATTGTCATCAGAGTAGGCATGGTAAAGGCCTGAGTGCCTGGCCTGGCTTCCCTGCGTGCCTTCCTTCACTGTCAGACGCGCTGCATCCTCGTACTCAAAGGACTTCCTGCGGCAGGGTGGGAAGGGAAGGCAGTGAAAAAAAAAAAAGAAGGGACTGGCTGCTGTCATAAAGATAGCCACCATACTTTGTTTACTCTATTGTCTTATGTGCAGCCAGCGTCCCACCACAAAATTCCTTATGTTGATATAAAACTCATGAGAGTGAGTCATGAAACGAAATGACTGAGCATATAGTACAAAAGTTGTTAAAAAGCAAGACAAGAAAAAAAAAGAGTATGCCGGGATTTAGCAGTTGACAATATGACAATGTCAGCGGTGATAGTAAAAATGAGGTCACTGTGCAACTTTCCTCCCCTGAAAGCTTTAAAACAGCTTCATTTAGTTATAGCTAAATGATTTTCAGCAAAAGTTGTATGTGGTCACATTGTTTTACATGTACTCGATTTTAGTTCCTTTTGTAATGCACACAATATAAACAATAAGAAAACAGTCAGTCTGGCTTAGTGCTGAAACAGAGACCATTACATGATTCATGTATGGTGTGATGTAATACCTAACCCAATGGAGATATTTCATAATGTACAAGAATAAATGACAACTAATGGCTTCCTCTGTATCTGGTAAACAAGGAGCCATGTGGAACTATGCTAAGTGTGTGCAGACATGAAGGAAGACTGTAGGTGAGAGACAAGTTATTGGCACAAACTAAACACAAAATTGGATTACACTGCCAACTTAAAAGGTGGGGTAGGCAGTATTTTTTTTGCCGTCATTGGGCAAAACTTCCAAAATAACCGTTCGGTATGTTGTAATTCAAGAGGTCTGAGAGAAAACCTCTACTTCTGCCCCTCCTCTTGGCTCTGTTTACAGGCGTTACAAAATCTAGCCCATGAAGGGAGACTTTGGCCAATCACAAGCACACATTTCAGAGAGAGGGCGCGTTCCTATTGGCTGTTCCACAAATGCAGATGCGCGTGCACATCCCTTCAGATGGCAAAAGCCTGATTCAATGGCAGAAGATCCTGCAGAAAATCCTGAAACTTGTGATAAATTTTCAATACCTCCATTGCCTACAGCGGTGTATAGTACAAAACAACACATCCCAGCTCCACACAGAGCTTCTGGCTCATTATGTTCGATGCCATGGTGCTCTATGGGCGTCTATGAGAAGACATGTCACGGCAAGAGGGACCGGGGTCTCAGTGAGGCTCACGCTGTAGAGAGCGAGTCCTACAAGGGATACGGTTTCGCAGGGCAACCAACTCCTGCTGCCGTTCAAACTTGTGGGTTTGGTGGGAGGGGCTTAGTGGAGTGATATAAGGCAGCAGAGAGACGGGCAGATGGGTTTGCACAGGTTTGCACCATTTGCACAGATTTTGCCTACCCCAGCTTTAAAGTATAATGGTAATATAGTACAGTTAGGGGGTTTAAAGGTCTGTATTACAGTATTTAGGAGCACAGTTAACACAATATAACTTAAAGCAAGTAACTTGAGAAAAAAACGGCTACTGTGGCCACAAGTGGCAATTACAGGTTAATTGTCCCCTTCATTTCCCAGGATTCACTTGAATCAGTTGCTTTAAAGACATCATCATAAGGTGCAGTGTTGCCAGATTGGAAGGTTTTCTGCCCAACTGAGCTACTTTTTATTTAATTGGGTGGGTAAAAATTGTTTTGGGCAGCTTGCAATAATTTGGCCTACTTTTTGTACCATTTGGGCAGTTTACCCCCCAACAAAAAGTTAGGCTATATTCCAATAAACCAGGCCCTCCTCTCCTCCGAGTCATATCATTGAGATAGACAGAGGACGAAGTTCAACAGGCTCAACACAATGACTACTAACTGATGACCAAGAAATGTCATTTCAGTTTATTATTACTAGGCTGAATATTTTTTTTCTCTATTCAAATTATTATTCAGTCATAGCTCTGGATAAAAGACTTGCAAAAGCTTTCATATGTTGACTTTTAATGAGTAATGCAACATTATCCAAAAGACTTAGTGGAGATGATTTTTGTTATTGTTACCATGGTTTTGGTTTTACCTAATTACACTAATACAACTGCGTTTTTATCAGGTTTCTTCTTGTATTGAGATACATGGCATGAGGCTCCTTCCCAGCTTAATTAGGAAGCAGACCTCACATAAATAGCCTTTACACTCAGTTGCCATTTTTTAGGTAAAGCTAGCTAAAATGTATGCAGTCTAATACAACAGTCCTGCAATAAATCCCACCTTTATAATGTTCAGTTTGTGTTGGAACAGGTTTCAAGAGGTGTTGGTCATTTTGGAGGACGTAGTTTGTGGTGCTGTTGAACTGTATTGCATTATACCGACAGGTGTTTATATTATTTTGTCCTCTCCATTTATATTAGTGAGGATGGGCTACATAACAGAAATACTTCTTAAAATCAAAAATATTATGAAGGCTTTATATGTTTTTGTTTTTTCAATCAACTGATTAGAAATTGTGAATATCTTAGCATATTATTATATTCTGTTAACATCTCTTGGACAGTCAAGTCATTTTTATTTATACGGCCCAATATCACAAATCACAATTGGCCTCAAGGGGCTTTACAATCTGACAGTGTTTGGATGACAATGGAAGACAACACCAGGACTTGACAGAGAACTACATTATTAGAAGTCATGTCACCCAATAAGTCCTGAGCTGAATGTGTACAGGGATTATATAGTTATGTCTTGCTTTGCTTAGCCTTGAGTGAATGACAGAGCAAGTGTAAGAGTGTGTGTGCGTTAGGGCTGCAACTAATATTTATTTTCATTATCGAATAATCTGTCGATTATTTTCACAAACACACATTATTTTCAGTCTATAAAATGTAAAAAAAAAAAAATTGTGAAAAATGCTCATCATAATTTCCCAGAGCCCAAAGTGACGTCTTCGGATTGCTTCTTTTGTCCGACCAACAGTGCAAAACCCAAAGACTCTTCATTTACTGTCATAAATCCTCACATTTAAGAAGCTAGAAATGTTTGACAGTTTTGCTTGAAAAATGACTGAAACGATTAATTGGTTATCAAAATACTTGGCAATTAATTTTCTTTCAAGTGACTAATTGTTGCAGCTCCAGTGTGCGTGCCTGCAGATGATGACCTGGGACCCGTGGCTGCTGAGGAACTAGGCCACTTCCAGACAATAGAGAACAATGCTGCCAGATATCATGTGACATTACACCTGGACGCCAGCCAGCAATTACACGGAGTACCCTCCCCAAAACTGCCCTAATAACACCACAACGTGTTGTGGACTGTTCAAAGCAGAGAACAGTTTTAATGCACATTTTTACAAAATAGGAGTTTCCTATCAGCCGGAGCTGTTTTCTTCAAATACATGATTCAGATCAAATAAAGCACAGAAAGAAACTCAGTTATTGTGCTCTGCTTTTAGTGCATTGACTCACCTGTTCTTTTGATGCCTTGAAATCCCATTAGTCTTTGCAACCGGACATGGAGGAGGTGGGAAGCTAGGTGGGTGGGCTACCCTCCTACTCCTCGCGTTGGAGTGGTTGTTATGAGGGGATCTGCTGTCCCATTGCTTTGCGTGCCCAGTGTTGTTGTTGCCTCCCCGATACTGGAATGTCCGCTGAGGTTTGGGAGGAGGCTGAGCTTCACCTGAAGAATCCCTCTCCCAGAGCAGTCTGTCCCCCTCAAGCTTACGCCAGAAACCCCGTGAAGTGTAGAAGTTTCCAGCAGGCATGTTATCTTCTTGGTCATCAGTTGATAGAGGTAGAGGTTTAGAAATTACTTCAACATCCAAGATGCGATCCGTTTTTTGGTCACCGTTGGCAGAGAAGATTTGTTTACCTGTAGAGTCAGCAGTGTTAGCCTCCACTTTAGGAGACGCAAATATTTGTGCTGCAAGTGGTTCAGTTCCTGGGGTTGTGGTTGAAAATTCAGTGGAACATTTCTGCAGAGGTTCTGACTTCCTACCAACCACGCTATGTGCAGCTTGTGCTGGGCATTCCCGAAAATCTAAGCCAAAGCTCTTTGCTTTTGAGAGGGTGGCTTTTGCGTGAGGGCCCCCTCTCGACCCCTCGTTGGAACATCCGTTGCCCAGGACATCTTCAGACAGAGTTCGGGATACAGTCGGAGGGTGTGCTTTCACCCCGGCATCCTGGCTGCTGCCCTGCTGACTGCGACCTTCCCACTGGGAGATCTTCTCCCTGATGTTAATGCCCTGCTCGTGAGAAGGGGGCCTCCCTGGCTGACGGCCCTGCCAAGCCACGGTGGTCCCTTTCTGCAGGTGATCAACCTCACCACCACCTCGCCTGCCCTGCTCCAGCCTCAGAGCCAGCATGTTGAGAGGGGGCTCCCCCTCAATTCTCCATTGGTGAATGCATCACGGATTTCCTCACAAGGACGGACAGGAAAAACCATACAGTATGTTTTCAGTTAATCCAGAAATGATGAGTAAAGACAGGAGTGCCACAAGGTTTATGCTTCTAACTGTTCCTTTATGTCTTTATGCGTCTTCTTGTGCTAGTAGAGTGTCATTTCCCCCTTGTCTCCTTTTGTAAGCAACCTAAAAAGAAGACAAGACACAAAAATGACTCATCAATCACTGCAGTTAAAAACAAGTCCAGACAGCACACTGCAGGGTCAAAGGGGTACTGAGGCAACACAGGAGGACACAGTTACTTTTGAAACAGCACACATCTGAGCAGTCTACAACTTGTAGGCAGGGACGGAGAGAAGATCAGGAAGGACAGGCTCCTGTCAAGGTTGGTTTCCAAAAATAAACCCAGTAAGAAGAATAAGGAAAGACAGTGACAGGAACAAGGTTACCGCAGATTTCTGCTGCTGTGTGTCTGTGTCTTGAGCTGCCCCAACCCTCCTCTAGCCCCAGGGGAATTCTGTCTTCTTTGTAGCTGTTGTTCTTAACCACATAGCTAGCCAAAATATGAAATGCCAATGATACAGCAAAGCATTACATCTAATTTAGTGCAAAGCTGACTGGGAAGAATGCGCATTTTAAGCAATTTCAAAGAGCCTTAGAGGCAAGAAAACACATTAATCTCAAGGCATACATAAAGAGCCAGTGACAGTTAGGTGAATGATGGAAAACATTTTAACCACACCTATCTACGCAGTAGAATAAAATCTCTTTGAATGGTTGAGCGCAAGATAAAAACATATAGACTCTGATTCACTGATGCCTTTGTGCTAGGATTAGAATATGTATGGTTTAAAGCTGTAATATATGGCCTTGCTCCCTCTCATCAAATGCTATCAAACACTGAGACTTGATGTAAAGTTCTGCAGCAGCATCCACCCTGACTCATACTCCCAGAGTCGACATCAATGTGGTCACTGTACACTCTTGTGCAGCAGCTCCTGGCTTGCTGGAACCGAAACCATTTGGACACGTAGCACATTAGTACCGAGGCTGAGAGAATGTGAAGAAGGGGAGACATGGTAAAATTCCACTGCACAGTCCATGATCATAATAACTCTATGAGCTGCATTCCTGCAGAGCTGTACAGGAGGGGGGGGGTCGGGGAATAAATTTAACTAGAGACAGTCGGTCAGTCAGTCTTGTGAGTGACGCCTTTGTTTGGTTTGACCTAAATCAAATGTATGTGTGCACTGGAATGCTGCTCGATCATTGCCAGACCATGCAATGACAATGCGACTCCCAAACTGACCCACTTGCATTATTTGTCTGTGTGCGGTATGTTGTACAGGAAGGCATGAGTTGCGTTTCCTGAGCTGCAGGAAGAAGGATCAGCAGACTGTCCATAATTACGGTGCAGGGAGATTTTCACCCAGCTGCAACCACTGATTTGAGCTATGTTTAGATTATCTATATTCGATCCCTGTGATGGTAATCAAACAGTCTTTGAAACAGTAAATCCAGAAATATAGCAGCTACTAGCTGGTTACAGTAACTGTCAGCTCCACCTTTCCCATGGCGTACAGTTAAAATCAAATTTTGTTACTGCCAGTGAGGCAAACTGTGAGGTGCTGTGACATCAAGTGGCAAAGCCAGAGGGCGAGTTAAAATTAACTTCACTGATGTTTATGAGGCTATCAACTGTGCAGAAAGGTATCCTTATATTTTGTAGTGAAACTCACTGACTCATCTACGTAGAAACCAGACACGGGACCCATGAAGCTGAAGTACCCCGTCATCACTTGGCAGCTAAATTAAGCCTAATTGCACCTTCAAAGCCACAACAAAAGCCCTCCCAAAGAAGTGCAGCATGACACAACATGTTGTAGGTGAGGTATTGTATGTTCACTATCAACAGTGATGGGTGAAGCTATAATAAAAGAAAAATGTGGGTTTGCTAAATGCCAGCATAAAAAGGACTCACCAAGATTAAGTGCCTTAAAATGACTGATCCATCACCAGCCACCAGAACAGCTTGTGTGCATCCAGACATTAATTTTGACAGCACCGGAGAAAGAGTGATAGTCCACTTCAACGTGACTTCAAGTTCCATCATTTGGTGTCATTTGTTGTCAATGGTTGTGGATACCACTATGCTGAAAATGTCTCCAAGTTCTATCATAAATTCAGATTAAGACAGCAATAATATAAAAAAGGTATATTAATTTTGTGGTAAATTGTGTTGAATTGACCTTTTTTTGACCTGAGGGGATTTGCGAAATATACACCTCAGATGCATTCAGTTGTAGTCAGTTATTCATTAACTCAACTGTTTTTCCTAAAATTGGCAACAGCTGTAGAAGATTTCCATATAGTAGCAATCCTCTCTGCATTAAGGTGAAATCACCATAGCAAACTCTGACCTGAATTAGTTGCTTATTTCCTGGTATTGCTGTTTAAACGTGTGTAGATAATCAATCATTTGCAGTAAAATGGGGATAGATGCAGAGGAGGAGAGAGAAGGAAAACTGCTCTAGCAAGTGACCCCGTTCTCTGTTACATGAAGAAAACATCTTGCCAAACTCCCTTCAAAGCTATGAGAATTTAATATGTTTTTCCTTATTGCAAAGCCTCACTTGCATAGAAATTAAACCCAATCAATCCTCTGACTCATTAAGAACTACTCTATAATTCGGCTTTAACAAAAGGCCGAAATAATCTAAAGTAGCCAACTGGTTTACGCTGCTCGTTTCCGATCACCAGGTTAAACATCTTGAGTTGTCTGTTGGAAGAGCGACGCAGGAATAACGTTTTCGTTACCTCTGAAGGTTTATATTGTACTAAAAAGCACCGTTTAAATTATTAGAGTCATGCCGAATTGAACAACGGGGCTTATTGATACAGAAATATTCCTGATACTGATATTTAATTACAACTATATCTGGTAATAATGAAGTCAGTTTAACTCAATCCAGATTAGCGTTGAATTCACTATATGGAAAAAAACCGCAGGAATTGGAAAAAAACGTAGCTGAGCTAACTTACGCATTTCTAAGGAGAGCAGCGGGGTAATGTTTAAATCACTTAATGCAACAAAATACAACAGCTCTTCTGTTAACTAACTTAACGTTAGAAGACAGACGGTCACGTTAACAGTTTGTCAGAGAAGTTGTGTGATGAGATATTAGAACAAAACACCACATGGACAGATGCATAAACTATACGTCTCGTGACTTACCCTTCGTTGTTTAAAATTATCAGCAAAACTCATGTTCGTTCCCCATTTTCCTTTCAATATAATGAAAAACACAAATAAAGTCCGGGTCCACTCGCTCGTGGTTAGCAGTCTGTATAAGTTCAGGCTAACGTCGGAGTCCACAGCCAGGTATTGGCAACTTATTAGAAAATAAACTTTTATGAGACATAAAGACACACGTGTCCCCTATACTAATAACTATACACAACAACAAAGAAAGTGGCCATAGACTAGAGAAAAGTAAAGCAGAACAATCCTCGCCCTCCTTCTCCGGACAATTAGTGTCAAGTCATCCAGAAAATGTATAACTTCCGGCTACAACTTCCAAAATAAAATTCTTAAGTGACAATCGCAAACTTGTTTCCGTTGTCGGAAGTTTTCTCAACTTTCGAAGTGAAATTACACAATACATTTTGATTATTCACCTGACAAAAAAACTTTTTGTGTTCTTTGCATTTGTATATTTTTTCCGAGTTATTTTGTTCTGGATTTTAAAAGCAAATATATTATTTTTTATGAAAACTGACAGATGGATGAGAGTACGTTATTCTGGTTTAGTGTCTTAAAATGTGATTATTCTATACAGGCAAGTGGCCTGTCACTAAAGTTTGGAAACGCCAAATTTCCCATTTTAGCCTAAGTGAAAAGAGTAGTCCAGTCTGCCGCATCAGAATCAACAGAGGATGAGTAAATTGCTATAGACTATGTACCAAGGTACATCCACACTGTTGGAGGTGGTCGACAATAGTTGGTGGATATTTAATTTGTTTGTCAGAGGCAATATCAGCCTAACATTGTCCCATGCTTACCTGTACACCTACTTTGCCTGCTTATTTCCTATAGGTAAATGTCTATTTTATTTTTTGGAGACAGATACACAACTCATCATGGAGTAATGAAATATAGCTGCCTTATTTATAATCTAGCTACACTAATTTTCTAGGCAAGTCGTTTGACTTCCGGTTTTACTCTGGGTGTTTCCGCGCAGCTTGACGTAGCTGTGACTGTGAGAAAGTTTGGTTGAATCCTCCCGATCCAAGAGGGAAGACGTCATTTCTTCAACTGCTGCAGCTGTCAACGATGAATAAATACTGTTGTCTTCAAGTGTCCTGGGAAATATAGAGACTGTGTTATGAGCCGCACCTGCGCGCCTCCACGAGTTAATAAATATGGCTGGGACTTTACTTTCATTGAGATGTGATGTTTTGGTGCATCAAAGTGATGGACAGGGTTGAAACTGTTGAGAAGTTGTTGTGAAAAAACTTTTTATAAGTTGTATGTTCATTCAGTTGCTTCAAAACATAATTTGCTTCGCCTAACTCCCTAATGTCAGAGTAATAAATGTCGATTTTGCAGCGGATGTCATTTATCCATACAGTAGAGCAGACTCACTGCATATTCTGCATATATGTTCAGCTATTTCAGGCAAACCGTGGGCCACAAAAATATGGCCTAAAGGGAGTATTAGTCTTGGACTCCCCTGATGTAATTTTGCTCTTTAGACATAACTTCCAAATAGACCTTAGACTTGATCTTCATCCATGGAACAAGGTTAAATATGAACTCAGTGCAACTAAGTGATAGCAAATGTTGACTTTGCCATCCCAGTTTTGACATTCAATAATATGAGGGGCGTGTCTTTATGGGAAATGGCAGACATCTTGGAGGTTCAGTCAATAGCTAATGGTAAAAGTGATGCATTATGCAACAACTCAGACTAATAACTTCTTTAAATTTGCATGACTAATGCACTTTTTTTCCTTTTCATTCTGCTGAATGAAAATGTCTACGAAGCTAAACTTATAAAGGAAACAACAGCCAACAGAAAACTACTTTTGGTATACTGTAAAAGAAACAGCGCCGAATAATCAATGGGGCAACTACCAAACAAAGACACTTGTTATTTCACATTTTATTTCCTTTCATTCTGATACATGATGCTTCTCCATATCGAATACACTTACTGCAATGTACAAGTCAATTGGATGAGATGTGCAGATGATATACAGTGAAGACAATTATCAAAACATTTCTTCTTCCAAAGGAGAAAACATCATTGTGTTAGAAGGTAATTTTCTTTAAGATTCACTTCTTTGTTAAGAGTTACTATGAAAAACAAAAAAGAAACTTTTTCTGCGTCACGTAAGTCGGATTTGAGAGTGTTTAGTCAGTCTTCAAGCCCTCCTTGATGAGGTTGAGCTCATAGCACAGGGTCTCAAAGCGATATGCCATACGGATCTGGGCCACATTGGTCTTACGGATGTCGTTGCCCTCTGGACCCTCCTTTAGGTAGTCTTGACCCAGGTAGTGGCTCTTCTCCTGGACCACAGAAGAAAACCACAAGCATGTTTTGGTGCGAGTATAAAATCAGCTCTATGTGGATCATGATGTGTTATCACTTCAATTTAAGAGCAGCCTGTATGGTGTAGGATAGAATCTGTGTGTCCTTCAGAGGATTTGACATAAAGCTTTTAAGTGCAGAAGCACCACTACAATTACTGTTTTGCACCAAGGATGTTACCAGTATACAATGAAAGAAAAATCTTACAGGTTATTTATTAAATATGTTAAAAAGTCAACAAAGCGTGATCACATAGGTGTTACCTCATGAGACATGGCGCTCTGCAGTACGCTGTTCCTGGAGATCTCGCACATGTCACAGGTACTGAGCTTGAAGACCTGTGCTGCGATGGCATACTCTTCCATCAGGGGTTCCTGTGGACACAAAGGCCAAGATTTACACTCGGATACTTTGATCACTCCTACTTCAAGTTACAGAGGCTCAAAAGAGACCGTATGTTTACCATGAACTGTGAAAGGCGTCATTTTCCAGAGGTGTTTGTGTAGCGTATGTGTGTATGCAATTCACACTATTGAACAGCTAATTTTGCACACACATCTGTATGCTCTACATATGGCATAAACCTGTTTATGTGTTTGCAATGCATGTTCATTCAATGCATATTCTACTCTATTTCCATTTGAGTGTGCTGGAAATGACTTGGCCTGTATAATTTGAATACAAAGACTTGCAAAGAAAACAAAAATGCTTTCGTCTGCAGATGTATGCAATACAATACTCACTATACACAGCACAATATGCCCTATTGTTTACATTATCATCAAAGGCCCTCTCTCCCTGTGCTCAGACCTTGGTGTAGTGGAACTGCATGGGGTCGTCGGTGGACAGAGAGACCACCAGGCCTTTCTTGTGGAACTCCAGCAGGGGGTTCTTGGCATATTCCAGGAACAGGCTGTTGTTGCTGAGAGGAGACATGGCAATGGGGATCTGGGCCATGAAGTAGAGGTACTGCAGCACGGGACTCTGGTGGTGGAAGATTGATAAATAGATATGATCAGTTTACAAGATCAGTTTCAGTCAACTATTTGTCAAAAGCCTGGCATTTTGACCTGTTTTTTTTCCTTTTATTTTTGATAATAAAGCAGGCAAAATAACTTAGAGAGCAATAAGTCATGTATTAACTGCAAGATTACTCATACGATGAATCTCAAATCTAAGATTGCACTTGACATTACATTATCTAATGTATAGTAGTCCAAATATACCCTTACAAACTTGCTCTTTTTAGTGTAATAACCCAATAACAATCAATACAGTTAAGGTCTGGAGAGCAGTACAACATATTAAGGAAGATCCAGGAAAACATCCATTCTTACTCCAATCATTAGTAACCCTGAATTTTTACCAAGCGTTCCAACACTGAGCCTTAAAAGGTTTTTCTTCTCTCAGGGACATCTTTGAGAATGGAGTCATTATGGCATTTAATCAGCCAGTACAAAAATAGGATATATTCAGAAAGAAAATCTTTCTATGTCTGAGTGCTGCTGAATTAAAGCGTTAATTTACAGTAAGTGAGACACTGCACCCAAGCTGCCATTTTATGTTGTAAAGAGAGGACTGACCTTCTTCAGGTTGAGGCCGTGAGAGATGTTGTCAGCAGTCATGAAGGCAGCCAGCAGATGGGTGATGGCACCGGCCTCACCACAGTGAGGCCTGAACGTGAACGTGTTCATCCCCCTCTGTCTGGAAAGCAGAACATAAACAAGTATCATACTGTGGAAAGGACACACATTCTTAGAGGAACTTATTGTCCTGCTATCGTCAAATATGCGCTCACTGTGAATATTTACAGAGAAGATGAGATATAAAGAAATCAGATCATGGACGTTAAATAATCACATTCCTGCACTACAAGCAAATACTAAAAAAGACAAAACCGTGTGTTCAGAGACAAAGCTACTGACCTGCGGAGCTGGTTGAGCACAGCGATGTTGGCATACATGTAGTAGATGTAGTAGGTGTAGGAGGGATTCTTGACGATGTCCCACTCCTCTGGTTTGGGGCTCTTGGTGGAAAACATGTGACCACTGTGCTTGGACTCATCGTCCACACTGTCGAAACCTGTCACCTGTAACACACCAGGAGGCAAACAGTTAATTACACAGGGAGCAGAGGGCTCTCAGGCGACTTCCCGCTGGAGGTGATTCTGGGGTCTTCAACTCTTGGAGAAAGATAGCTGTGAATAACATCCCTTTATGTATGACTACATTTCAGCAGAAATTACTTTTCATGGTTGGAGTCTATTCAGGGGTGTAAATAGGCTGGGGCCCCTGAGGTGAGGGGACCCACAGAGAGAGTGGGCCCTCCAACAAGGTGTTGGTAGAGACACAGAGAGAACGTAAAACAGTCAGTAGCAATCTATAACAAAATTATATGCTTATTTTAATT
The DNA here is from genome assembly GCA_005408345.1 of Macquaria australasica. NCBI lineage: Eukaryota > Metazoa > Chordata > Actinopteri > Centrarchiformes > Percichthyidae > Macquaria > Macquaria australasica. Next base: position 221,877 of record SEMN01000008.1, on the reverse strand, counting down.
CCAATACAACAGCCTAAATAACTTATTCAACTGTACAATCCAACACATTGTTGGTAAAATATATATACGCAGTCTGGTGTGTGTGCTTCATAACTAGAAACTAGTGTGCACTGGGGCCTGTCATAAATACCTTAGGCCACTGGGTCTATTAATTTGCAATCCACATCTGGTCACGTCAGCTTCGTCTTGTTAACACTGTTAACTCAGGTAGATGTTTTGTCATTGATCCCATAATTAGATCCTTAAGGGATGGTACAAAAATATTAGGGTGTGCTCAGAAAAGGGTAGAGTATTTTGCTGATGGGAGGGAACGTTTTTTTGGAGACCAGTGGAAGGTAATTTTTTTTCCTAGCTCATATTTCTATTTTATTTCTTTTTTTTATATTTATGAGATTGACTATAAAAAAAAGAGATCAAAAGGATGGTTTTCATGTGGAGGTGCATTTTGTCATATGTAGATATTATGGGGTGGGGTGAAAATACTGAGGGAGGGTATTGCAGCTTTTTTCTAAGTGAAGGGGGGAGTCCAAAGAAACTATTGATAATGCTGGAGAGGGCCTTGCTTTATTTTTATAAAATAAACAGTGAGATTCAGTGCCCATTCTTACACCAGTAATTTTCATACAGTCCCTAATTCATGGCAAGGAAATCCATCCTTTAACTAAGATTAGATCAGGTATCTTGTTATGTCTGAGCTGTTACCTATGGACGCTCTCTGTGACTCACATGTTTGAGGAAGATGCTGAGCTCTGGGTTGGAGTGTGGGTCAATGGTGGCCTGGAACACGGGAAGGAAAATGTTCTCCAACATCTTGCCAAAGTGGGGCACAAAGTTCCTTCCTCTGAAGATGTCGCTAAGATGGAAGAGGGACAAAACAAATTCATTTAAATATGAATTCTAGCCGTCTTTCAAACCTTCTGAGCCTTTTATCAAGCGCACAGGGGAGAATTTGACACTCAAAAAATAGATTATTCTTTAATATCATACAGTATACTAGGCAATGTAGAATCTCTAATTGATCCACAACAGGATAAATAATTCTCTGCCTGACTCACAGTTGGGTCAAACTGCGTGGAAGAAAGAATCGAGATGAAAAACTTACTAGATCCTGGGAACTTGAATCATCCACTTGAGGTTTTGGGAGTAGACTCTGTGCCTGACAAACCAGCCGGAGAGCTTGTTCCACTCGTTGGGGTTGCAGCCGTAGATTGACAGACGAGGCTCAGCATACTGGTACTTGGCATCCTCCAGGTCACTGGCTACTTCCTGGTTTACACAAAGGTCAAATCAGGCTCAGATCACATGAAGTTCGGTACATAATAGATGATTTGGCAGATCAGTAGGCTGCTAAATAGATAACAGAATGTCAGTTGGGTTAGAAAACATGAATCGTTTCCTTATCCAAAGTTTTATTTCTATTTGTTTTTTGGTGATGTTTCTTATCTATTCTTTTTATACAGAAACTGACCTTGATGATGGTGGCAAAGTACTCTCCATTGATGTGGTTCTCTGTCTTCAGGTACAGGTCACGCAGCTCACTGGCTCCTACAGGGTTGTACTTGGCATTAAACTTATCGAAACGCTGGAAGGTTTGTCTGCCCTTCAGAGAAACAACAAAGAGACAGGAGGAGAGATTTAGATCAAGGGAGGTTGACTGAAGGGATGGGACAATAGGATAGTAGACCTTATCCAAACAGACTGAATAAGGAAATTAAATATTAAGATTTCCTATAGCTAGAGATAATATATTTATTGTATTGTCTACCAGCATGTATACAATCTTATAATTTTAACAAATTATGACAAAAACAGTGATTTTTAATATAAAACCTTTGACTGTTGTTCTCAGCTACTTCTTGATATCTGAAGCTCTGAAAATCATGTTTCTCAATAAGAAAATTATGTTTCTCTTGTTTCCTTTACATGGTAATTCTATTTGTAGCTAATGCATTTTTTTTTATTATTCTGTATGTTTACATCTAAGGCCACCAGTGTTCCAACAAGTGAGTAACGTACAGCGTGCACATCCAGGGAGTCCACAGTGAGGTCATAAGGATGCAGGTTAAGGGACTCGAAGAGCTCCTTCATGGTGACCTCTCTCCCTTTCAGGCTGTGCACGACGCGGTCAGCGTCCACACGGTAAGACTTCTTGATGAAGCGCAGCAGGTGCTTCTGGTTCATGCAGGCGGCAGCGTGGATGTGGGTGTCCACCTGGAATGGTAGATAGATGATGGAGAGTGGAGGTTTTGGGTTTATGTGTTGTAATAACTCTACTTTGTCACAAGAGGGAGCCAAAGGCCCACCCGAGGTTCATGGCAGCTATAAGAGAGGAAAACGACAGCAAACTAAGTAGGAAATTGAATATCTATAATTTAAACATATAGAATGTACTATCTCATAATTTATGTACATATAAATATATTTGAAATGAATATTACAAAACTTAATTTATAAAATGAAAGAGTACACTGAAAATGTTTATATTCAGTGTACTCAAAGGACGTTGGGGTTTTTTTTAGACTCTTGAATTACTGTTTTCCCTTTTTTCTGTATGCTTTGTGTGACATATAAACCAGACAATCATTCAATCTAATTTTACCTAAATGTCTAAGAGCTACAGTGCATGCCCTCCATTAAAAGTCAATGTAAAGATTTTAAGATCAGTCAATGAAGGAGGAGTGTAAAAAATTCCACTTTTCTTACAGTTTCCCCTCATCTAAAATCCAGTCTTTGTGGGAACTGTACTCATAGTACAGTACATGCGTTTTGTTATGTCTCCAAATTAAAATGGCAAGAGGTAAACAGTGGGTTTGATTTAGGGTTATTTTTGTGTCATGTTTTAAAGCAAAATTAGAAGCAGTGTCCGTGCTAAAAGCTGTTCATGGCTACCTTCCTGCAGTTGTAGAAGTCCCTGTGGGGGTTCATCTTCAGCTCCTTCATCTCCTCCATCTCATTCAGCATTTCATGCACATTGAACTTTGACATGAGGAACTTTAGACGGCGGTGAGAGTAAGTCTTACTGCAAAACACAGAGAACCATATTAACACAGGCACTGCACTGTGAGGTCATACACATGCAGCTGTCAAATAGCTGCACTGATAGACATATTTCACGAGTGTTTGTATCTATAGGAAAATGGAAAAAGGAAAATGTTCATTTGAAGAATTTTGTTATTGTATATTGTTTTGTTGTGGACCTTTCCAGGGCCCCTGTGAGGGGCCCCAAGACCACACACTGAGAACTTGTCATAAATTACGTAACAGTAAGTCAACCCTGTGGGTCATCTAAAAGAAGCTGAACGTGGTAAATTCCAGACGTGATTTCAAAAGATCTGGGTTGTACAGAAACTGGATATGGGTGGAATCATGGAGGGACAGTGGAGATGACTGAGATATTGCAATTCTAAAATTCAAAACACAGTAATCAACACATTTTATAGGACTCACGTTGGGCCCTGTGCAATGAGAGCAATGAGGAAGTTCATGTCGTCGATGAAGGTGGCGTAGTCGGGGCAGGGTAGGTCTTTGGGCTGATGTTTGTCAGCAGCTGCAGCGTCGTTGTACACATAGATAAGACCGTCCTTCATACGGGCAACATATCCCAGATTCTTCGGCAGATCCTTGGTATCGAAGGGGTCTTCCCCGTTCTTTGGAGGAGATGTGAAGACTGATGGATACATGTTAACGTACAAATTAAACATTTGGGATACGCAATGGCACAGAAAACATATTGCATACGTGCATTTATTTCAACCCCAGGTCCACCACCTTATTGAGCCTCATCTCCTTTTCCCCTCACCTGGCTGCACCTGATCTTCAGGTTTGAAGGTCTCTCCCTCGATCTCACGCAAGTACTGGGAGGCCGTCCGTGGGAAGCGCTGGTAGGCCAGCCTCATGTAATTCTCCCTGATGGTCAAGGCACGGTGCAGACCCTTGCAGGACAGTTCAAAGTCATCCATGGTCACCTGAATAGCAGATATAAGATGTGTTACAGATTTTACAGTTGTAGCCCTGTATTTGTTTATTTTGTGATTTGCTCTACTTCGGCACAGCATTTTCCTATTTGTTTTACACATTTTTACAGTTGCTTACAAAAATACCAATGCAAAGAATGTAGCCTTACAATTACATGTGTTCAAATTTGAGGCGTTGCTTACAAAAACAAGATGAACCACCAGCTCTCTACTCATGCAAAAGCCTTAATACATTTAATTAATGATTAAAAACGCACATTTACATTTGTCTGATAGAAGGGGTGGAGGGTGGATGTTAAAAACATTTTGTGAAAATATACTATAAACTGCTAAACTCAACAGGTTTCTGGGGGGGTGGGGGGTGTTGTGATACTGTATGCTGCATTACATGAGCGGTCATTTGCTCTCTGTGGTAGCAATATTCAATTCAATTCAGTTTTATTTATATAGCGCCATATCATAACAAAGTTATCTCAGGGCACTTGTTCGAATAGAGCAAGTCTAGACCGACTCTTTATATTTACAGAGACCCAACAGTTCCCACCATGAGCAGCACTATGCGACAGTGGCAAGGAAAAACTCCCTTTTAACAGGTAGAAACCTCGAGCAGAACCAGGCTCAAGGTGGGCGGTCATCTGCCTCGACCGGTTGGGTTGAAGGGGGAAGGGGGGAGCGGGAGAGAGATATGTTATGTAGTCAGTTTACCTGACATGTATCTTAACAAATGTGAGGTTTTGAGTAGGTTAAAGCAGAGAAGCAGTAAAAATCAGCTCCTCCAAAGTGTTTCTCTCCCTGTAAATGTCAAACCCAAAGTCATGAAACCTAAACCCCTGGCTGCTCTCAGATGAGCTCCATTCATGGGCCTCCATTAGTGGGAGGGAGGCTGTGAGACCACAGCCCCACAGACACATATAGTCAAAGTCAAAACCTCCTGCATCCATGTCAACTTGACCCCAGTCTAGTTTAGGAACTGTTCATGACATGCACATGTAATATAGGGGTAGATACTTCAACTACTCCTGCTGCTACTACACTGTAAAACATCATAGTGTAATTCAGTGAAATCAACTAATAGTTTAAAATTAACCTAATTTAAAAAGTCACATTTTGATCATATTTAAAGGAATAGGTCGACATGTTGAGATACTCTTAGTCGCTTTTTGCAGAGAGGTAAATGATTTATAGCACCCTCATATTATCTGTCCGATCAATATAAGGCTTCAATCAGCAGCCAGTCATCTTAGCTTAGCATAAAGACTGGAAACATGGGGAATAGTCATATACCACCATAAAACCACAAGTAATTATAGATATAACGTGTTAATTATTAGAGTGGATTATGAGAGTGGTATCAATCACTTAACTCTTGGCTCCCTTCAACTTAATGAGGAGACTTAAAAAGCAAAAACTCAAGTTTAGGTTTTCAGACAAAAATGAAGGGAACTTGTGTTTTTAAGTTGAACTAGCTAAAAGTATTTTACAGTGTAGTACTGCATCACCACCAAATTATACTAATTTAAACCACCAATATGAGCAAAAACATTGAATAACCGTCGACTAGAACCAGTCATAGTAGAACCACTACTATGATGATTTTACATCAAAGATTTATCTAAGTCTAAAGAGGTGTGAGATATTTTCTAAGATTATTAACGTTCAAATACTCCAAGATCACCAGTGAATTTGAATGGGATGAAAGGAAAACGGACAGTACCCCAGAGGCGTAGTCTCCGATGATGGCCACCCTCTGAAAGTCAGGCACTTCCAGGTAGGTGGGGGTGTCCACCTCCACATGCACTACAGGGGCAGTAGTTGTCTTGGCAGCGGCCACGGGCACGGCCATGGTGCGGCAGCGCTGGTGCCTCTTGCTGTGGATAAGGAGAGGTGAGGTTTACCCACCGTCAAAATTTCTGAAATGTTTGTTGTCAAAACCAACCAAATTGCCCTCAAGAATTAATATCAGCTATAAAGTGAAATCTTGAACTGTTCTTTCAGGGAACTTATCAGTTAGATGGTCTTAAACGTCTAAATATAGGCCTAAAACCTTAAAATGTCTTACTTTCTCACCATGTAATGACACGATTTTGATAGGCCTAGGCTATGGGCTATAATCTCCCAGCTCACCGTTTCTCAGCATCATCCTCAGTGTGCAGATGGTGGGCCATCTCATTGTGGATGATGGGACAGTCCTCAGCCACATCAAACATGGAGATCTCATCGCGGACGTTCTCGTCTTTGGTCTCAGACGCAAAGACCTTCTCCGCGAAGGCCCGCATCTTGTCATCGGTCTCTGTCAGGCACCGCAAAGGTATGGTCCATTAATAACAGAAAAGCATGCTGCTCCCATCACATCATGCAGCACTAAACTAAACTGGCTATGGCTATGAGGCGAGCCACAAACAGAACGTCCTGGCTGCTAATCTGCGTTGCATGAATGATGTAAATTCATGATGAATGAATGGTGCACATGACATCCTATATCTATAGACATAAAAAGGCACATACCTTACCTAACCTGATGTGTACAGACTCCAGCACATGCGTTGTATACATGACCAAGGATTGATTCAGTCACTACAAGTCTGCCACTCTGACCTCCAGTCCCATGCATACCTATAGAGGAACTACAGTGATGAAGCACTGACACACACAATTGGCCTTTTTTAATGTCCTCTAGACCCAGTTTTCTTATCATCTTTCACTGTTTATTTTTGCTTTTCATTATTATTTGCACCCCATCAGTCAAGAGATGCGTGGCTCTATATGGACGTAGGTGAAATGATTTTGATCAGAATTTGTCAATATGTTGAAAAAAATGACAGGAAAAGAGAGTCAAGGTCTAAAATGACTGGTGTTATGAACCAAGCTATGAAAAAGTACTTAAACACAGTGACAATACACAGCATGAGTGGCACTACTTGACGCCAAATACAGAGGTAACTAATCTCTAGATCAAACTCTACTCATTACATGCACTTACTCGGCAAGAGCCAAGGCTTTCTACTCTAAGACAGCAACTCTATTACGGCACATATGACTAAAGTGATTTTGGGTACAGGTTCACACTCCATACTTACTCTGTGGACCTGATTATGCACAGCAAGAAAATAGCACCACCCGGAATATAACCCAAAAAAGAGAGTGTTAGAAAAACATTGGTTAGAAAGATATTATACATGAAGATGACATACAAACCAACCCTTTACTGTGTTTTACAGTATATGCATAACGAAATGCACCATATAACTACCATAGTTATGAATACTTGACATTTTAGGAACAGAGACCGTACCTGTACTAGAATATTTAACAGTTATTTACAATATAGATTAGAAATACATGCTATAGTAGATGCTGAGGATATGAGCAATGAAATGAGACATTGAACAAATGTATACACTTTATGGTAAATGGATAAGTTGGATTAAAGCAACATACAGTTTGAGGATGAATAATGGAGAGGACGCATGACTGTTAAATTTAATTTACAGCCTTGAAATAAATGTGGACACAGCAGCTGGACAAAGAACTGGTAGTTGCATCTTCGTGACACATGCAGGGATGACGTCGTGGTCTCAGCGCTCCCAGTGGAGCAACAAGCTTTGAATCAAATATGCAGGTGTGATCCTGCGGTGGTGCGATTCCATTACTGCACCCCTACCATCTTTAAACATCTCCATGCATGTGAAGATGCATTCCCGGTGTCTCCCTGGCATTCCTTTGACGGTTCAAGCAAGTCTGAAGGTCAATTAAGTCTTGTCTGTGTGCTGCTTTGCTAATTGATAAGCATTCCCATGGTGGAAGAGTCGGTGAGCTACACGGGAAAAGTCATTTATTAATGTAAATGTTCACTTTCAGTTCAGTTTTGATTGATGATGCTCTGTTTGTGCAGCATCTGATACAAATACATTATAATGAACCAGAGAACTGATACTGAATGTGAACAATAGATTAATAAATGGTGTCCATTTCCACTATATTCCATTACTTTCCATTTCATATGGAATAGAGTTCATATACCAAGATCCATATTACTAGGTTGCATTCAAATGCACTTCGGAGAAAAACTATTTGGTGATGTGACATCCATACAGTAAACCATGCATTTGAAATGCTTCGCATCTTCCCCAAACTCCCTCGGTAGTTTCTCAGCTCCATACTTACTTCCTCCCTCTGCTGAGTAAGCAAAAAGTCTCAGTCAGGGTGGGATGGTCCGGGTTAGAAGGAAACAAAACAAGTGTGGTTATGTCTCAAAGCAGCAATAACAAGGAAGCAAGTGAGCTACACGAAAAACTGTCCACAGACTTTGCTTATTTATGGGACTATTCTTTTAGTAGAAAACAGTCTTAATGAAAAGTGTCCATAATTAGTTCCGGGTATTATCTGTGGAGTGTCCAGGACATGTTGAGGTTTTCAAAGGAAATTTCTTGAAGGCTGCAGCACAAATTAAATTCCATTCACCTCCATGGTATCTCAAACCATCTGTAAATAAAAACGAAACTATCTGCATGGTTAAATCCCACTAGAAGTGAGTGGGAAAATCTTTTTTGTTTTGTGATTTGGGTAAACTGGTTGTTTAATATAAGACTCATCTGAATTCCATCAGTTTGATCATTAAGACATTTATTGTCGTAAAACCTGCCTGCATGGACTGCATGACAACACTGGTGTGAAATCTCTGCAGGCACATCAGAGTATCACAACAAGTGTAAACAGTCTCAAACACATTCTGCACCAATACTGGCTAAATCATTACAACCACATAACCCTATTAGTTCTTCAGACAGCAGCTGTTTAGACCATTGCATTTCTATTTCTCACTCTTTGCCCAGTGCCTGGGAGGTAAGCCTATAATTAGCAACCATTACCAGAGCATTTAGAATAGTAGTAGCGATAGAGCTGAGGAAAACTGAGCACGACCTGATCTCCTGTCACACTTAATCTAAGAGAATCTGCTGACACATCACATCCATCAAACATCCTCTCTTGACATTTTCACAGCCGATACTCAATCGCTCACTAGATTCTGCACCGTCAGAAGCCGATACACAGCCCTAGAGTTTTATCATATGAATATGAATGCATACAATTGAGCTCAGGAGAGGCATTTTGATGTTGCAATCTGCTGATTAAACTAATATATGAACATTCAAACTAGATATTAAACTCAGATATTTGGTGCAAGCACAGATCACAAAGGAAAGATTAAGGTAACCAGCATTTATATTTAAAAATGTTCAATTCTGTGATGACTATTAGTCGGTATGGACTTCCTATTGGAACTGTATGCATTTTAACCCCAATGAACCTGTCATTAAAGCTGTCAGTGCCATCCATTACAGTGACAGTATAGCACTAGCAAACAGATGGGAATTTATTACCTTTACTGGGTTGTTGATATTCCGCATAGTTAGGGGTGTGGCCCCTGTAATATACAGTCAAAGCATATTTACAAAGTTCTGGGAGTTCTCACTTCTGTTCTTTCAATACATTTCAAGAAACAGACGTTAGGGTGGCATTTTGACACAAAGGTCAAGTTTTTTTTGTCATGTGTTGGCCAAAACACACCATAGAAACGTAACAAAAATGAAATTGAATACACTTTTGGTGAAGGCTTTCTTCTGTTCAGCTTTATAGTCTTGTGTCAGTGTAACACAGCCCTTTGAAAATGCTATCCAAACCCTCTTTCTACAGGTGAGAGCACATGTTCAAACCCAGCGTCATTCTGCCCATACTCACCTGGCACTAAGACTTTAGGCATGGTGAAACTCTTCCGTTGAAACGCTCCCTGGGGACTGGTAAAGGAAGGTCAGCCACTGGACCTCTGTAGTATGGAAGTGTGGAGCCCTGAGCTTGGTCTGTGCAATATTAAGCTCCCTCTGCCTCGTGTAACCAGAACCTGCTCTGCCCACACAGTACACGCCTAGACGTAACGGGGAACTCATACATGTCCAACTCTATTTTAAGTTGTCTATGTGCACACACAGGACTCACTGACAGGCACAGCGTGTAGACAAAGAGACGGGCATGTGTGTGTGAGGGGATCCGTATTATATAACACCCTGATAGCTGCACAAGTTGCTCTGCACATGGCAGGTGGGTTTTTACATGGGTGCTCAGGAGTTAATCTTCAGATTCACAACACAGCTTTTCTATCCAATGCAAATGCAACAGGTGACAAAATTGTTATTGTTTCTGTTAAGTGAAAATGTCAAGTGTTCAGTAAATAAGAAACAATATTGGTTTTGAAAATGACAGCTCATTTTTGAAAGGGATTTGTGCCTTTGCTTGATTTGAAAACATGAAATTCCCTAAATTGGACATGTGATAGTTTCACCTGACATTAGTGATTTGTTAGTGGTGTTATATTGTTGTTACCAAGTAAACACCCTAAGCTCCGTGCTGGTACTTTTCCATAGCCTTCAAATGAGAAGGGGAATAGATCGTTTAAAACAGTCTTGAGTCGTTTGACACATTTCTTGGCCAGGGGTGGACAATGAAGGCGTGTTTTTGTGATTTTATTTGAAGTGCATTTTTACAGCATTTGAAGAATTTCTGCATAGTAGGTCTAATCCTATTAAGCCTCACAGACCAACTTTAGACACTATTTTGCTATCTAGTTCCCATCACGCTAGCAGCTCTGTGAAGCTGTACTTAGGCACAGCAGTGATTTGAACTAAATGCTGACGTCAGCATGCTAACATGCTGGTGCTAGGCAGGTATAATGATTGCCTTGTTAATTGCATCAGGGTAGGGGCAGAAATCTCAGAGACAGGTATTTCAAAACCTAGACAAATAAAAACATAACGATCTGCATTGCTAGATACCAGAATAGGTAAGTAGAAAAATTTGTCTTTTCTAATTTTGGGTGAATTGACACTTTAAGTAATGGATTTTTGTGTGTGTGTGTTTTTTTGGTTGTTACGTCATTGCACTGACTTTGCCATTCACTTGTGTAACACACTTCTGCTTCTCCGTTCCTCCTGAGACGCTGCGCAGCTTGAAGACACTTAACAAGTCATCTATTTTTAGGGAATGTGATCCTAAATGTCAAAGTTCCTCTTATGGTACAACTAGTTAAAGAGATCAGGTTAGAAACTGGCAGTCAATTAGTTCAGCCATTAGAAATAAAAAATACCAGACAGAATATTTTAACTTTGCTTGTGAAACAGGACATTTTGTGAATGATAATCCGTTTAAAGCATACCTTTAACATATTTTAAAATTCCAGCTAAAACTACAGTATATAGTTTACTGGTGATTGGAATTAAACTAGTGACACAAGAATCACCAGTATTGTAACCGTATCTTGAACACTAGAAATTGATGTAATCTTCCCATGTCTTGGCTGTTGTGCTGTTTTGACAGCATGTTCTCAATAAAAATTCTTAAATAAAACAAAGAAATGGAATGGAATTCCTTTCAACAATTTGTGGTTTCTGACAAATCAGTCTTAAGTTGCTCATCTCAAATATTATGACACTAACTACAAGTTTAAAGGTTGAACATTTCCTCTTTGTGTGTGATTTTGACCGCAGCCTTCGCAGAGTTGCCACATGAATGTGAACTTGAAGGATAAACTATTAAAAGGCAACAAATGTGCAGGCTGACCTGAATGAACAGTTATCTAAAGAATTTCATTTTCATGGTCGAGAGAGATCTGGCTGTTTCTCACCATGAACCTGAGAGATTATCAGCAGCTGGACACGTGGTTTACGTGGGCAAGAGGGAGCAGGGAGTCCAAGTTTCCCCGTGTCATATTACTCCTATCATCATGACCCGGACTGTCAGACACTACCAAATTACAACAGGTGCTCCCCTGTCCGGCTTCTGGTCTGAGAGTTGTTTGGGTAGTGTTTGGCCACACAGACATTTCCTGTGGTTTTCACTTTTCTAATGAATTTCAAATGTGATATGATAACCTAGGAGAAGCAGCACAACATGAGTCAAATGAACACCAAAGCTGTGGACACCAGAATGAAACAAATCCAAAAGAAGCACCTCCGGTTACATATTTCCATTACATAAATAGTTCGAGTTTTGTCTCATATAACAATCTTTTGTTTGTTATTGAATATTACTGCTGTCAGGTTCACTGGTGACTGTAGATCCTTTAAGTGCACGAGCAAAGAAATCTGACACCTCTGCTCCCCCAGCAGCCACACCGAGACTTCTGACATAAAGCGATAAATATCACCGTGTTGTCTGCAAGTGTGAACTGTGGAGTTTGTTACAACACAACATCTTTTACGTAGCCATTTGATTATACGGTCATTGAGTGAAAGCAAAAACTTACAAAAGATAAATCCCCAAAAGAAGAGCAGCATTAGCTTTGAGTCAAATCTGAACTCTGAAATGAAAAAGCCCTGGTTTCAATGAATGGAAGTTCGGAATATTTAGCAGCACAGACTCACTGAGGAACGAGTATGTGCTTGATAGTAATGACTCACTGGTGGCTTTGGTTTACAAGTTCAGCATGTTTACATGTTCTGCTTGGATTGTAATCACTCTTCCTGTCAAAAAGATAAAGAGGAACACCCAGATCTAAAAACAGCATAACCACATAATAACTGGTGAATACACATATACAGGACCTGTTTGTTTTCAGGCAAGTTTCAAAAGACTGTTTAGATTTTACTCCACAAAGGGCGCTACCTTCAATTCTAGTTGTTCTAGGACAACATCCTATAGATTGTTTTCTTAAACTATACTGCACATTAAACTGTAAAAGCATCAATTTCACATTTTAAAATCTCTAGATATAATAGCTTAAATAGAAGTTGCTGATTGGTACAAATGATGAAGGTAGTGGAGGTAGTGGTGGTTTGTGAATTGAGTTGGGAGGGATGACACAGGACAGCGCCTTTAACAGCAAATACAATTGCGTTCAATATCTCTAGAAGGTGAAATAAAGGATCTATCTGGAGTTTTCAGAAAGTCCTTGTTATGACACCAGTGGCCGTTAAGCGAACTGCAGTCGGAGCTAGCAATTTGTCCGCGTTAGCAAGCAAGCTGCGTGGACTTTGTGTTGGACTCTGAGTTGTGGTGGGTGCCGGTGTAGGTACCAGATATGCTCGGCCTGGCAGATCTGCTCGGGGTCCTGCATTTACAGATGACGTAACACATTCACACAGCAGATCTGCCAAGGACGAGCATATCTGGGACCTACACCGGTCGTTTGTTGATGTTGGCGGACTCCATATCTAAGCTAATGTTAGCTGGTGTTGCACACTGTTGGCGCTGTAGGGGAGCTGAAGAGAGGCGAGGCACTCAGGAGAGCTCATAAACGTCACATCCTTCGGATTTTCCCAGAAAATCCGTCCCGATTCCATCACATGGAAATCAGTCCACAGGTTGTTATAGGCAACTGAGAAAGTCGGGGAAGGTCTCATTTTTTAAGTTACGCTACAATCTGTTCACACAATGGCAATACAAAGCGATTAGTACATGTAAAATGCTACATAGTACCTTTGGAAGAAGAATTAGAACATGAATTCTCTTGAATGAGAAGTTGAACTCATTAGCAATAAAACACACAGTTGCTCAGTTCAGTACAGTCAGGGATTTTGCAGCTACAGCCTCACAAGGTCTGGCATAACCACGTAGATATTGCTGTGTAACTGACATCATTGAGTTGGTTCGCTGACTTTATGAATCTTGTACTGCTATCAAGGCAGAAATCAATGGAAAAATGTGAGTGGACGTGCATTGGCTCTAGGCGGTGCGAATCGAGGCTAGTGTGACCGTGTGAGTTGAAAATTTGTATATTCATCCCAAGGCCATACGACTTCAATGCAATGAACGTACGAAGAAAAGAAGGAGAGGGGTCTGTACAATTTCATACAAACCTAGAAAAATTCAATTTTGCTTTGTTTTTTTCAGGCAAAATGGAAACTATGCAAGATGGGTGGGATCATAAACTGTCCTCCAGTGGTAGATGCCTTCAGGAATTTTAATTGGTCTTAATTGCTCAAGTGTTCCTCCCAACCAGAACGTTTCCACAGAGCAGAGAGGTCAGAGCAGCTGCACTACAGACAGGACAAAAAGGTAGGTCCCTTCAAATATTTTGTAAGGGATATTTCTTGTAAAGCCATTATTAAAAGCTTGTTTTGGGCATTTTCGGTATTATGGGGACACTGTCACTGTAGGCATCCTAACAGAGAACACGTGTCCTGCACAATGTGCCACACATTGACTAAACTTTAATATCCTTTTCAAATCACAGACTGGGTACAATGGAAGTAAAGGTGTCGGTGGACGGTATCCCACGCGTGGTCTGTGGAGTTACAGAGGAAACAACATGCCAAGAAGTGGTCATAGCGTTGGCTCAAGCCCTGGGTATGTATGTCTGTGGAGCTACATAAAATTTATGAAATTTATAAAATGTATGTTCTGCCATGTTGACCAAGCTGACAAACGCAGTCATCTCTCTCTTTAGGTCAACCTGGACGATACACTTTACAGGAGAAATTTAAAGACTTCCAGCGGTGCATGACGCCCAATGAACACCTTCTGGAGACTCTTAAGAAGTATGGTGAGCAGGCCAGGGAGGTCCAACTCACACTGCTCCACAACGGACCGTCAGTCTGGGATGAAATGAGCAGGACAAAAGTTGGCAGATACCAGCCATGCCCGCCATTGAGAAGAAAAGATGCAGGCACCAGAACGCGGCGGGGCAGTGGTTCACTGAGTTTGCATCGTCAAAGCTTGCCGCCGTTGTCCTGTTTAACACAAGAGGCTAAGCAGCAGAAAGAGGACCTGAAAAGACCTAAAAGAAAGTCTCTGACGCTCATGGAGGAGGCCTGGGAGTGGCTGGAGAGTCTGGGTAAAGCCAAGGTCTATAGTACTGCCTCTGATAACAAGGAAAGCAGTAAGAGGATGGACAAAAGGAATCGAACCTCTTTGGATGTTTCTCTCACTGTTGACAAAGATGACTCAGGTCAAAGTAATAGAAGTAAAGTCAGAGGTCAGAAAAGTTTAAAGTCAGACTTGGATCATCAAACATCCTGCTGCATGGGAAGTCAGATGAGGGGTAAAGAAAGCAAACACTCCAAAAAAACTCAAGAGGCAAAATCTGATGACCTGCACAGTTCAGGCTGTGCTACAACTGAAGATGAGAAAAATAGCCTAAGAGAAACCATAATATGTCAACTCAGCTGTTTGCAGGATTTACAGGTCCAGATAGCACGCACAGACAAACAGATTTTTGAGCTTGAGGAAAGACAGAGGGCCAAAAAAGCTAAGCAGGAAGCCGAGCAGAGAATGGCTGAAGAAGAGATGGAGCAGATCCAGTTTTGGGAGAATGAATTGAAGGCAGAGGAAGGTTACGAGAAAGACTTGCGATGTCAATTCCTTGAGATGAGGACAAAGGCTGTGGAGTGCAAGGGCAAACTGGAGGAGTACATGCGCAAACTGCAGGGGCTTGATGTCTTTGCCACTCCAAACGTTGTTCAAGAGGACTCACAGAGGGTTTCAAATGTTGGTGCAAATGCTGCCACTGAGATTTCAGCAGTTTCAACTAAAAACCTAAATCAGCAACAATCTGATCCAGATGGGAATGTAAATATTAACAGGAAGTTCCTGCCCAGACAAGACTTCAACCCTCCTCATGCTCTAGTTCCTCCCAACCAGATAAAAGAGCGACGGCCCACAGGGCCCACCGAGCTGAGGGAGTGGTGGACACGCTGGTCTGAAGCCCAAAGCTCTCCATCACACACTAAAAAGAAGGTGATTCACCGCTCTGAGCTCACTATATATCTGGGCAGCACCAAGGTTTAGAATTAAATTAACAGAGGTCATAAAGGCAATAAATGTTATGAATGCATTGTACACACGTGGTAATTTAAATCCTCAAAATCCAAGACACTGGTTTAACTTATGTTGAGTATTTGTATCTAATACTTATTGTTTGTAAGTGTTTGGAATAGAGTAATGAGCACTGTGGTGCACCCAGTTCCACATTAGCACACAGTCTTCTCTTGGTTTATCCACTCAAGTGAGCCCCCTAGTGATTAAATAGGTTCCATAGCAGAAGTGAGTCCCTGTGCTCCTCAGCAAGGGAACAAGGGCAGCCAGGGGGAGCAGCTGAAGTCAAAATCGAATTCCCTTCACAGCAGGAATTGCTTCCATAACAAACATTAATTTAAAAAATGGTTTAATCCTTTTATAAAAACAAAAAATACAAACTTTAAATTTAAATATCAAATTACATCTGCAGGTAGGATTCCTTGTGATTGTGCCCCGAGTATCTAACCCATGCGACCTTGCATTGAGGTCTAGCAGACAAGCTTTCAATCTGTGCATTTTGGAGATTCTGCCCTCAATTTCAGGAAAGATCATGTCCATTAGCACAAGAAGTTTTTATATTGTACTCTATGGAAATGTGTTTTTCACACTGGCAAACTGTACAGAAGCCCTGAGAGGCAAGTGAGAAAAATTCTGGTGATCCTTTTTTTTTAAAGTCTGATCTAATTTGTTTTCTCTCCTGTGTTTATGACTTAACAGGTGAAAAAAAAGTTTTTGCCAGGATTATCTTTCCAAGTTCCTTAATTTGTTTTCCACTTGTGAAACAGATGGGAAAGAAAGTGTTATCAAATGAAAAAAATTTTTTTTCTCCAGGATCATTTTTCTAAGTTACTTAGATGAAAAAAAAGTAACTTAGAAAAATGATCCTGGGAAAACTTCTTCCCACCTATTCGTATGTCAAACACAGGAGAGAAAACAATTTTGATAAGACTAAGAAAAAATATTTCTCACTTGCCTCTGATGATGCAAGCCTTAAGAAATTATGGACTGGATGATGCATTTTACTGATCTCTGTAACTCACATGCATACATCTGCACACCTCAAGAAAGCTGGTGCAAGTATTCGTCTTAGAGGGGTGGGAGTGGACCAAAAGCTTTTACTGAGCTTCATCTTTGGTGAGTTTGTAAATTCTGTCATCTGCTAAGAAGTCCTATTTAATGTTTGCACTCAACTATGCATATGCACCTTTTTGTAACAGCTTTTGGCTAATCATTAATAATGTAGACTACTTTCTATTCAGTCTTAAATGAAGCAGACTTGTAGCCATTCTCTGAAATAAAAGACAATGACCAAACCACCTCATGATTTTCATAAAATTTTAATTCAATTGTTTCATTCAAGACCATTAACAAAAGTACATGAGAACCTCTGTACGTGGTTCAACTGAAACCCAGTGATCTCCAAAGTTGAAATTAATGTTGACTGTAACTTAATGTGCAGAGGCACAACAGCTCATTCACCATGTCTGCCGAGCACAATAACTGATATCCTGATTCTTAATGTTTTTTTTAAGTGAATTTCTAATACTTTATCTTTCTCCCTCTTTAAGTTAAATTCGTTTCGTTATATCTGAAGTTTGAACTTTCACTAAGAAAAAAAAAAAAGAAAAAAAAAGAAAAAGCACACATTACATACAGTATAGTTCAACCCACAGGTTTGGGATGCATATCAGTATTATTTCTACTAGAAAATAAAGCCACCCTAAGATTGTTCTGAATATTTTGGCGGTTGGCTGGGAACAGAGGATACATCTAATTTTTTATTTTGTTGTCCCCCCCTCCCCCATTTCATTTTGCTTGTAGTTTTTAGGCACCTTATTCTTATTTAATTCAATATTAGCAGATTGAGTTTCCATGGAAAAAAGCAAAAATATGTGCAAGAAAAAAAATAGTATAAAAGAACTGCAGATATAAGATGCCACAAGGAATTCTGCACCTGGGAAAAATTGCTTAAGTGGAGCATGTGAATACCAAAAAAGGTATCTAAAGGCTCCAGATTGGTAAAAGTAAATCCATTAGATTAACTACTTTGACATTCACATACACCACCCACCCACACACCATGCTTTCACTTCAGCTCTTCAATAAAGCATTTTTAAAACTGCTCAAAAAACCGAGCAGAGAAGAATCCTCAGTTTAAGCTCGCACATATGAGAAATATGATCCTCCTTATGGAGGGAACTTTGCTTTGCTTTATGCGTCTTGTAGGAAAGCATACAGTAGTGGAAACCTGACAATGAAACCATTTTAAGTTTCCATGGGTAAAGGAGCAAATATGAGAAAAAAAAGAAATGGAGCAGATGCTCAAACACATGCCAACAGTCACACTCATTCACCCAGGCAAAACTACTGGACAGATTACAGGTGCAGAATTCCAGACAAAGCAGATTCAAAAGAAAGGGACATAGACAGCCACACAGTCATCACTCTGATGTAGAGGGACAAGACCCTCAGAAACAAATACCTTCGTTACACACTATAATCACTTCTAGGATACATCACACACACACACACACACTCAGAGATCCCATGTACACTGCAGTGTGGAACTCTGTATCAAGTACATCATACATGGGAGGCAGGGAACCGTGGAATGAGAAAAGTTACACATGCCGATTACTGTATGTGTGTGCATGTTTTATGTATGAGTTTGTGTGTACAAGCATGTGTCAAATCAAATTCCCTTATCCCCTGTTGTTGCCCTTTACGGCAGCATCCAGCCAACACCAAACAGGGCGGGCTCTGTATTGCTCAGTCAATGACCCCGGGCTGGCGAGTTTTGCGCTCCACGTTGAAGCCCTGTATAGGAGAGGACAGACACGATTAATGTTGCAGCTTACATAAAATGCAAAAGTATTCCAATCGTAATTTAAAGTTCCAGGTAGGAAAATCTAAAAACCTTTCAGATTCCAATTAGTTTTCAATATTAAAAAAAAAAATCAACTCAAAACCAACCTATATCTAATAGAATCAATGTTAATGTTTGTCAGATAACAGATGAGCACCAATCTCATAAGCAAAATATTGTTTTTTTGTAGCACGTTAGGTGTAAAAGAAATTGCTAAAACCAGCCAACACTAATGTTATCGTAGCCAACCTTGTGAGGTGAAGTGCAGTTAAAGGATAACTTCTAATAACTGGAGTTGTATTAGGCCATTGTGGCCAATGTTGAAAATCAATAAGTACTTCATGTGGCAACATTACAATGTTTTTGTGTTAATGTGATGAAGTACCTTAATTTTTCCAGGTACTTCATCAGAATCCGATTTATTGCCAAGTAGGTTTTCACATACAAGGAATTTACTTTGGTATATTGGTGCGTAAATAAGCACAGTAGAGAAAAAAAACAATTTTTTTATATTTTTATATCTATATATATCTATATCTATATCCATCTATATCCATCTATATATCTATATCCATCTATATATCTATATCCATCTATATATCTATCTCTATCTATCTCTATCTCTATATATATCTATATCGATATCCATCTATATCGATATCCATCTATATCGATATCTATCTATCCATCCATCCATCCATCCATCCATACACACACATGTATACATATATACACATAAGAGAAATTAGTAATAAAAATGTGAAGAAATATATTCTGCATATACAGCACATAATCCAGCTAATGGTCCAGTATATGTGCTGAAATACATTTGCTCTCATTAACAACTTTGTATTTACAATATTTAACATAAGTTACATTTGAATCTATGATTTCATTAGAATGACATATCAGGTACAGACGAAATGTGGCAATAGCACAGGCTTGATGATACCTTTGAATTGTCAGGACCACGGGGCTGTCTTATAATGACCAGACGAGGAGCACTGGCGTCGTCAAGAGTGATGCTCTTCAGTCGGTTCACGAGACGATCGGGACGTGGAGTCACCACCGGTTTAGGCCCCTCACTGTTAATGTTAGATACGTAATGAGAATTCAAGATCAACACTGAAAAATTATTTTCATCTAAAACATACTGTATATCAGCAACAAGTTTAGCCGAAATTTAACCAAAATGTAAACCAAGTTCTACACCATTAATTGTCCTCTGGAGTCCCTACCTGACTCTGCGTACATTGCAGGCACTACATTTTCCTGTGCGTTGATTGAGGACGACTGAGAACTCCACCTCATCCCCGGTCTGGAGCTCCAGGCCATCTTGCACTTCTTTTACATGGAAGAACAGCTTCTTGCTCTCACCAACTTCATATGTGATGAAGCCAAACTGGGGGCAACAAAACAACACAACTTTAGGATTTCCAACTGGCAGGTCATTCAGTAACGGTAACTTTAACACTGAGGTTTCTGATCCATGTCATGCAATGAGCACTAATTAAACTGAAGACAAATAACTGATCACTACCTGGTCTTTGACACACTCCACCATGGCTCTACGCTGAGGGACCACATTACAGGCCATCTTCTGTCCAGTTTGAGCTACTGTGCAAACCTGGAACTTCACAAGTTCTCCTTTCTGCAGACAGTCTGCCTTGTTTGCCATACCCATGATTCCAAAGGGATAATTCTGGCCTTTAGTTCCACCTGAAACAACCAAGAAGGGAGCAGGTGTGATATCGAAAACAGTCTGCTTTAAATGTTGAGTCTGCAAGTCCCATCATAACTTGACACCAACCTTCTTCTGTGACTTCAATAAGCCCTTGGTATTCTGTCTGGGAGGGGTCCACACTGCGCAAGGGACGGATGACTTTCCCCATCATCACTGTAGCACCAACATCCTCACCAATGCCATTCACTAAGAGTAAAAAACAGTGGATTTCACACACACCTTTTATATGTTGGCGCTCCCACCTACACTGCCATGTCAACAAACATTACAAAGAATAATGTAAATTAAATGGTTGGAATTAAACCTCTCGTACCTGCAGCCACTTTGGTAACCTTTTCAGCGCTGACTTTGTTTCCTTTTCCCTTAGAGAGAGTGTACTCCACTGTGTCGCCCAGCTCCAAGTTCTCCAAGTCTCCACACATTTCGCTGAGGAGAAAACAGAGATATACTGAGACTTGGATATGAATCAACAGATCTTAGGATGCCATTAATAAATAAAGCAGCAGCCAACTCATCCAAAAGGCATCTTAGAACTTCTTAGAACCTCTACCTGTAGTGAAAGAAAATCTCCTGGTCATGATTTGCCGTCTCAATGAAGCCAAAGTTGTCCTTCAATGTGGCAACAAATCCATGCAGCCTCTTAGCATTGGTGGCGTTACGGTTGAGGACCCTGATGGAGGCTGCGCTCTGCTGGCCAGTTCGCTTCACTTCGTTGATGGAGAACTCCACCTAAAAAAGGATATACACATATTAATGTCACACACATGGAAGACAAAGTAAACAAAACTTCAAGTTTCAACCAGCTAAATCACCGCTGCATATACAGCTACAAAACGTGGGTTATATTGGCAGCATTTGTCTGGTATAGGAGCAGACCTCATATTGCCCACCTCTTCTGCAACAGCTTCGTAACTTTAAAATGAAAGTCCTTTCAAAAAGGAGTACTTTACATTTTGTCGACCCTCTGAACCATCTTCATTTAAGTCTCAAGCAAAAGTACCGAGTGCAGTGTCACTCAGTAGATACCTTGTCTCCGACCTGTGGGTAACTTCCTCCCTCCAGGTCCTTGGCATGGTATGGCACAGTGAGCTTCACTCCACAGTCTTCATATGCAATCACTCCATCCTCACCTTCCTACAGAGAGTGCAACAAATCAAATCTACATTATCTTTCCAATAATGGAGCATCACCAATGCCTGATCCAGCTGGCCCCAGCCGAGGCCCATTGGCTTATCAATGCTACACCCGTTTCTCAACAAAACTGGTGTAAGCCACCAATGTCTCAATGGATTCAATCAGAAGATTTAAGAGTATGCAGTGTATTAGAAGGTGTGTGCACATAGCCTACACAATCATACGAGAGGCACCAGTGTGTGCAAGGCATTCTGTAGCAGCCTCATAGGTTAGCATTAGCCTAGTCTACTGTGACACCAGAGTTACAGCCTACAATGTAGGGCTGCATAATTACTCATCACTATTGTACAGTAGTTTCAACTATTAGGGACAGTTCTGCAATACTCGCATAATTTATTCTCTCAGGTATTCACAGTAATTGAATTGAGCCTGAACCAATCACAGCATGCAATTTACTGGCATTATCAATGTAAGGCATTAAAAACCAACAAAAGTATGAGAAAAGTATACAAATTAGGATGGACAGGCTGCTTGATTACAGAAAATGGACAAGACTATTTCATGGTTCTTAATCTGTTGTGTTTTTGCTGCTCACTCAATTACTAATTGCTTTGAGTGCAAAAACATTTATCAACCATCTTAAATTCAAGTGCCAAAAAAGCACCACAGATTAACGGAGACCAGAGAAAAGTTGATTAAATGACTAATTCAGGTGCTGTTTAGATCATTTAAGAAGGACCAAAAGACAATGATTGTTATTGAATGATATACATTACTAAAGACACTTAACAGACTGTTCCCAAAAACCAGACTAGTAATATGGACAACTGTTTTATCATTAATTGTGCAGCCCTACAACTCACTGAATAAGTGATACAAAGCTTGAGTCCATGGTAAGGGTTAATTGGTGATCAAACACCATGCTGTCAACTAAAGAGTAAAGGAGGCAATCAGCAGACCAGAGTCCTGCAAAGACTAACCTTTTCTACAACTTTACCCTTGAAAAATAAGAGAAACATACAGCCATTAGACAGCAAGGCTAGTCAACATCACACTTGTAAATACAGTAGTCTTGCACTGCATTATTTCTCGACAGTTGACTTTGAGATTATTTATCTAAGGTCTTGGAAACAGGTAATTTATTAGACTTAATGTTAGTAAAATGTATAAACTATTGGTATAAGTTTGTACGATTTGTCTAGAATACGAGCATCTTTATCATTTATTTGAGAGACTTTATTGATGTGGCTTCATGCAGAAGGTCTAAGTCCTACCTTGTCTTTTTTCTAACCAACAAGGTGCATGAACAGGAGGAAGTCATTGGAAGAGAAAGCAAAGAGGAAAATTAGAACTAAAACATAAATTGGGAAAAAAGGGTAGATAATGTGGGTTGGGGCTGGACTATGATGGTATTGTTTTTGATGTCCTGGGGGTATTTTCATGTACAAAAATATTTGTCATAATTGTGCACTATGGTACCTTCTCCTTGCCCTTGGTGGGACTGGCATTCTTGTTGGTGGATGCCACAACTTCCTTCTCCACCACACCCACAAAGCGCTGCTCAGACTGGGTATGGAAGGACACTGTGCCCTTGGGCAGCTTCTTGATGCGCACTGCATGGTTCCTCTGAGCAGATAGCATATCCTGGAGACGACAGGGCATTTAGTTTAGTTTGTCATTAACAAATAATAATTAGAATTAGAATGTGCCTGCTTAAGTAATAACATAGGATACATACTTTTGTGAAAAGCTTATAAACAGGACCTACAGGCACAACAGTGAACTCCACTTCATCTGAGATGTGTAGTTGGCTCTCCTCTAGAACTTCACTGAAGTGAAAGAACATCCTGGCATCCCGATCCACACACTTAATGAAGCCAAAGCCATCGCGTATAGCTGCAATCACCCCCTAGAAGAAGATTGGGTGACAAAGTTACCGTCTCTGAAAAGGTATTCACTTCAGTTCAATGAACGTGGCAGCCCCTTCCAATCAGTCATTTCTTTCAACTCTACAACAATGCATTACATAATAAAATTGACCACATCAGGAAAAAAAATAACACTGACTTGTTCTTGAGCAATCCTCACCATTTCGCGGGTCTCCTTGGTGAAGTTGAAGGTGTCTGGGAGGACGTCGATGTTGGTAGCCCTCTCCAGCTTATCTCTGCGGTCGGTGGAGATGTTGAACTGTATGTGGTCTCCTTCCAAAAGGGTCACCTTGGACTTTGTGTCCTTCTCGCCAAACGGCAGTTCCTTGTCAGTGAAACCAATTCGGGCACTGATACGACCTGGTAGAGGGTCGTTCTGTGGAAGAAAGAAAGATTTGTGAGAGCTGTATGTTCTTGGTTGGTGGGTCACAGTTCCACGCTTGCTTTTACAGCCAAAGCCTCTTCAAATACATACGAATTCAACTTGCCAGACTTACAAGCTACTTGCCTGGTTTTTGGTGGGAACCTTGGGAATGACCTTGACGACAGTGCCTTCGAACTGCTCTATGCTGATATCCTCAAAGATGACCGTTCCTTGGGGGAGCAGCCTCACATCTGTGGCTACTTCTTTACCCTATGGCCACAAGGACATAAAATGTAAAACAATGTGATATACACATTCAGGCAGGTCATTGAAGAGTTACAGGTGTCAGTTGGTCAAAAGTGGATCTATCCAAAGTTTAAAAGTTACTGGTATTTCTGGATTGTAAACTTGAAAAGCTTAACACCTACATTTCTGTCTTTGATGGTGAACTCGACATCATCTCCAGCCTGCAGAGCCTCCAGATCACCCTTAAACTCACTGTAGTGAAAGAAGATCTCCTTCACCACATCGGCCCTCTCAATGAATCCAAAGGCCTCCTAAAAGACAACACATGGTTCATCATAACAGGTACATCAACCACCTATAATTGGAGATCCAGGGCCTGTGTCAAGAGTTCAGTGGGTTAAATTTGATTAAAAGATAAAATTGTATTTTAGTCAATATATCTTCATTATATTGACCTGTATGGTGGAAATCATGGTATGGAACCAGATAGAATTAGCTTTACCCAACATATCTAAAACTGATCTGTTTGATACGAACTCCACCTCCCTTTTGCAAACAAGCTAGTAGCTAGGTTGGTAAATCCTAGGTTGACAGCAGGAGTGTATGGCTACTTTTCTCAACTGGAATAGTGCATTTAGTTTTGCGAAGTCAGCTATTTGCTTATTAATAGACAGGTCCATATAATTATATCAGTGGCCCTTACCTTTGTAGCACACACCACACCCTGGCACCTCATTTGCTTTTTCTTCACAAGTTGAATATTACGAGCACTGACTGCACCGGTACTGAAATACAAGAGCGATAACTGTAAAATCGAGTGCAAGCTGGGAATTATTAAGACAATACTGACATGGTGTAAAGACTTACTGCTTGTTGGTTTCCATGTAAAAGCTGACTTTGTCGCCTGTGTCCAGGTGGATATTACCCTCCACGTCGTCAGGAGTGTAGGTAAGGTAGAACACTTCCTGTGGGAAGTCACACCAGTGTCAAACTTTGTTAAAAGTGTTTTAGACACACCTATTAATCCTACAAATATTTCACATTCAAGACCAACCATAAATTAAGAGAGTGTGTGTGTATGTATATATGTGTGTATGTAATATATATATATATATATATATATATATATATATATAAAAAAAAATGGACAGCCATGTGCTGTGGAGGATGAAGCTCTCCACAACACATGGCTGTGTTGCATATCACTGACATACATCATCATAAATCATAATGTGGAAGCAGGCCTTTAGCAAAACCCAGCCAAGCATGAAACAAGTAATTGAGTGCTGTCTGTAGAAAATCCTCATGAGTGGAAGGATGAAATTTTAAATTGCATCAACATTCTGCCTTTCATTGATCAAGCTTCTCTTACCCCATTTCTTTCATAACAAACACTGCCAGTGGGCACCTGGCCAGGAGCAGACTTTCCATCCAAATGCACTGGGATTGCGGAGACAACCTGCAGAAAAGGAGGAAATTGCAGGGGGGAGGCCATTAACACGCTGCTTTGCCAATCTTAGGTTGAATATTCTATGTAATTACAAAGCCCAATTAAAATATTTATATATGTGATGGATGAAATGGCTGAATTTCAAATGTCACAGTAACAAGTATATCAAGTGTCACAGATGTGGTGCACAAACACCTTAGTGTTTCATGTGCATGATTGTGCTTCAGTGTGAAACCTGCACACCGTCAGGCCTCCTAATGACTTCTAGCATGATGATAAACTGACTGAACTAGTTAGTGAGTGAATGAATCAGTAAGAGTGCTGCTATGTGGAGGCACATTGTGCTCTGCATGTAAACTTAGATTTATTGTGTAAGCATTATAAAACAAGCAGCATCACCTCCATGTTATGAATTGTACATCACCAATAAGCCAAGCACAAAAGTCTTCCATGGTACTGCTCTACCTTCCCCTGCCGAGTTCAACTTAATGATGCAGCAGTCAGGCTCATCGACTCTTTACAGCCGTGTAGCAGAATGGTATATGTAAGATTTGTTTTAGTTTGAGAGACTGACCAGCTGAGCTATACTAGTTGCTTTAAGCACTCACACAGAAATTAATACACCCGCTGGGCAATTATGTTGATCACTTGACCATATTTGTTCAAAAGACATTCAACACCTCCAGCAAACATGCATGTCAAGCCAATCTGAAATTCAAATGTATTGTAAATCTTGATGGAAAAAGTTGTTCTTTAATTTAGATACGGGATTAGAGGGGGATCAAATTTTACAATGTACTTGCACAATAACATCCCCCTGCCCGAAAAACACAATGGGCCATACAAATGTTACGTTGACAAACAAGGACAGAACCAAAAATAAAATGGTGTTCCTTAACTGGATGAATATAACCATGCAGCACAGTAAAGGGATAGGCGTGCAGGTCTGGCCCCACCTGGCCCGAGATGCGCTCCTCTGGCAGCACCTCTGGCTTTATCTTTAGCAGCTTCACTGCTATGGGCTTGCCAGTGCGCCTGTCAGAGGATACCTCAAACTCTACATCATCTGAGGAGAGAAAAGCAAGAGAAAACCAAACACTTAGCACACTTCAAATGATACATGGAGAAGTTAAATTCTGCAGTATTCATGATTGATAAGTCCAAGGCCTCTCACCTCCTATTTTAAGCTCCTGCAGGTTGCCATTGTACTGGGAACAGTGGAAGAAGAGACGAGCCTGACGTTCAGAGCACTGGATGAACCCGTAGGAAGTCAGGAGCTTCTCCACCACACCAGTCTCTCTAATGCCAGGCCCTGTGCCGTTGGCGTACGCAGTGTGTCCATTGTTATGGAGCATGCCTGGGTCAAAACTCATCTGGGGAAGAGGAGAAGTAGGTGTTAAAATGCATCCAGTAGTGGATCAACATGAAGCAGAAAAAAAAAAAAAAATGGGGCCACAATTTAATGCAGTGTTTGATGCCAACCTTAAAAAACAAAACATTTCAAACATGCAGGTACAGCAAACTTCAAAGGAAGTGGGGAGGGGAAAAAAAGCAAAAGTAAAGCTACATCAGAGTCTTCTGGGGCTATATGGTCATCAATAGAGGAGAACATACGTTGATAATGCCTAGATAGAATTTCAGGATAATGTATACCATTGACTGGAAATTAATAAACAAATAAGGACACTGGGTGGCGCTTCCTGGTTTGCTTGTGTCATGCACTCAACTTGACACATGATTTTAGTCCCAAAGCACCTAAGTACTAACAAAACAAACAGAAATTTCATGCAATTCTGGTTAAACAGACAAATGTTCAAAAATGGTTTGCTTCCCTCTACCAACCAACCAGTGATTATACTGAAATATCAATATGAACTCACTTATCAAAATCTGCCACTACACCCTGGTCGAACTTGTTTTTCACACAGCTACAAACCATGCTGTTAGCAAAAGACACACGACACAACAGCAGCTCACAGGGCTGCTAAGTCAGTGCTGGCACCACCGAACATGCCCTCTTACTGATCTCTGATACAAGGGAGTCCGCTTGTGTTTTTTACTTCCTGGGTGGGGATGGCAAGAGACAGAAGAGGAGCGGGGGATAGGCATGGGACCAGTAGAGGTTGATGGGGCAGAGCCAGTGTTGCGAGCCACTGGAGGTTCAGAGGAGCCCCTTTCCATTTCTGACACTGGGGATAGGACTTGGATCTGCTGTTGGGAGGGGGCAACAGCCTTGAAAAAGGAGCATAGTCATAGAATTTTACTTTTTTTAAAAAGTTCTCTTATCCAGATATGACAAATTCTTTAGTTATTACGCAAAACCAGTCCTTATCCAGCATTTGGGTATAAAATACTGTATCGTCTGCTTGACCGTGCTAATCTGCTGATATTTCATGACACCCAGTGTTTACCCACATACCAATTTTTGGAGGCCCAACAAATACACATTTCACAATATGACAGCAATATACTACATGTGTACAAAGATTTTTTCAATGCTATTTTATTAGATTTTAGCTCATCACAACCACCACCAATACTCAAACCCTGTGGGAAATCCTGACACCAAAATACTAAGCAGAAAAACCTAAGGCCACTCAGTAACAATGGATCTGCTACCATGACTCACATTACACCATTAATCAATAGCACTAATTAGTGGTTGAAAACAATAATGCATTCAAACAGGAATTGCTCTACAAAAAGGGTAGACTAAAAACAGAAAACATCAACCAGCTTCTTTGCACAGCCAGTTAAAGGTGAAGTGGTTTAAGTGCAGTGTCGCAGATGTTACTTGAGGTCGAGTAAAATAAAACTACTGAAGATGGAGAATCAGAAAATGCAAATGACAGGTCAAATAGCGGTGCATCTACAGTGGACAGAGTTGGTGATGGGTTATGAGGGGGTCCCAGAGCAGCCTCTTCTGTTAGGCTCTTAACGTCACTATCACACTCTTAACACATTTATGAGTTTTTCCTGGAGACCAACTGGTGTGTAGTTTAGCTTGCATTTGTGTTGCCTTGATTTGAAGTTATGTGCCAGCATAATAGCCCAACATAATTTCCCCGTGTCATGGCCAAACTAAGGTTTTACTGCATTGTGACGCAAAGTAAAAATGAGGAAAAGCAAAAAAGGCTCTTCAGGACTTGTGAAAAGCACTAAATTTGTACAGTCTAATTAGCAGAACACACCTCACCCTGCAACAATAGAACTGAGTAGAGGCTAGTCTCGGGAGCCCGAAAAGGATGAAAGAGGTTAGGCCATTCACAGCAGAAAGATGCAGGGCAAGGTGGGTGGATGGGTGGGTGTTCGATGGGGTGGGGCACGTAGAAAAGAGGTGGGAAGGTGGAACTTACGGATCGGCCATATGGCGACAGGCTGAGTCCGACAGGGGAGGTGCTGCTCAGGTCAGCGCTAACAAACGCGGTGGGTGGCGACGCAGGCAAGGTAAACTCAACAAAGCCTTTCCAGGGGCTGCCCATATTTTCCCATAAACTCGGACCAAACTTCCTTGAGCACTTGCTGAACTTGATTACTTGTTTAAATTTTTTTGCTTGACTGTAAAGTACTACTTTTATGTAACCACCCAAATGATACACCGCTGGATGTCTGCAAGGGTGAAGAGAGGAACAAACATAACGGGTAAGGCAGATAGGTCAGCCAGTGTGCCAAGTGTCACAAACAAAAGAAAAATAGCTGTGGGCTTTTATCCCCCTGGGAGAGAGTTGAAAAGGCAAAAATCAGGGAGGATATGATTTGAAAACGACAATAGAAATAAGGTGCAGGCTGGGTGTGGGAAGGCAATCAAATAATTCTCAAACTAAATTGAATAACCAGTTTAACTGTTTGGAGGTGGTGGCGGTTCAGTTCAGCTGGCTTGTATGAAGTTTTAAGTTATCTTTAGCAAATAGCAATGTAGAGGTCACTGCCACAATAGAATCAAACATTTAACTCAGTAGCACTTCTCACTCATTCCAGAGTAGGAATGTGTAATAATGTGCAAAGAGCAATGAATATACAAGGTTAATTTCTAACCACGCACTCGAGCAGCTGCTTTCACCGCTATTCCCCCCTCTCTGGTTTAAGGTGTGCCAATCAGTGAAATCAGCTGCTGCAAATAAACAATCACCGGAGATGCTGCCATTTAAAAATGTAGAACCCCAAACTCTAATTGATGAGGCTGTATAATCCAGGTACTGTTTCAAGAAATGCTATTTTAAAAATAGTTGCACACCTGTTTGTCCTTCTTGTTTGCTTAAACAACATTCAACTTTGACAAAACACACTTATTTGTGTTCAGTGATAAAAAGAAAACAACCTCTGTATTTATTGCTGCCCAATAGTGCAGCTGGCCAAACTGAACTAGAACTGAAAGTGTTACACAATCTGTGTTTGTACATCTGTATATCAGGGTCATGTGTACAAACAGGAAATTTTCCAGTTCCTGAATTTGCGGTATCAAATTTTTTTTTATCTGAATTCTTAAACCCCTTACAGGGTCAAATTATCAGGATAGGGGGGAAGGTATGATTCAAAACATGACAAATTAAATCACAAGCGACTAAACAATTAAAAAGTACAGTGGTCTTTAACACGATAGGTCTCATGTTATGAAGGGACTACAACTGAGACCCACCTTTATTTGTCGTCTTGAATCTTGTAATTCTCAGGATCTCGATGACTATGCAGGTCCTGCAGATCTCTTCACGCACACAGTTGAACACACACACTTGTTACAGGTTTCTGGCACAAGTTCTAAATGGTTGCATAAAGCAAATAAAGAGGAGAAATCTAGCGCAAAAAAAAAAAAAGAAAAAAAAAGAAAAAGAAGGCCAACGCAGGTGCAATAACACTGCTTAGAAAAAAAAAAATACAATGAAAACAGTGGAAGGAGGGAGGGAAATACGGGGGGAACTATGGGGGGAAAAACTAGCAGATAGCAGCCCACTCCACACCCCGGTGGTGAGTCGGCGGTGTGGTGAGGATGAGGAGGGCTAGGAGCAGCGTTGGGACGTGTGCTTTGTCAAAGCTGTTGAGTAGGCACAAACTTCTGGTTTCAGATCAGTTATCGTCTTCTCAGAATATGCTTGGGCATAGGATTGCTTCTCTTCTGCGTTTCAATTGGGCTGATGTGCATCTTCTTTGGTCGTTTCAGGATTTGGTTACTTCTTGTGTTTTAAACCCTTGAAGTGATCCTTTTTTTCCACGTGTCTTCAGTGTTGCAACTTTGCTCGTTTTGGGAGGTTTATCTTCAGTTTCTTTGTTATGATCTGAACTTGAAGCAGTTGCGGATGGTACAAAAATTCAGTTCCGTTTCACTTCATACTGTTGGGAAAAAGCAAAATTGGTTAGCAGAGCAGAATTTATGACCAATTTCATCTCATGTTGATTAACAACAACAACTTCACAGATCAAACTTTTAGGGTTAACACAAAAAACCCCAAAAAAAGGCCCAAGGGCTTACACTGTCAACTATAAGAATTTCACTTTTTCTGTCGCATGAAAAACAGTAACAACCCCGAGGACCAGCGGCCTTAAGTTTTTTAAGAACACTAGATTCTTTGCCCCCAGACTCAAGTATAAAAATAGGTTTTCCTCAGATGCCTCTGGATACATCCCACAATGCCAGGCAGCTGACTTGCAGGCAAGAGCTGTGGATCAACAAGTCCTTGAGCATACCTTTAGTATAGGCCATGATATGTATGACACCATTTCTGACTAGGGCCCTCTGTTTTGGCAATCAACTCACATTTGAACACATGCAGGTGAGGCCCACCTTGCAAGATGAAAAAAAAAGTTTGTGTGTACATGAGTTTGAATTTGGCTAAATTTAGTTAGAAACTTGGAAAAAGATCTCCATCAGTAGGTTAGAGCAGAGTGTTGTTGACCTAAATACACTGCTTTAAAAACAAGCTGGGTGAGCCAACCCGGGACACATGATATCTATTCTGCTGTGACTGTGTTGCAATGACTCCCCATCCCACATACTTCCCGGAAGGTTAAAAAGTAAATGTTGTAAAAATGCTCAAATGGAACCCCTAGCAGTAGAGAGGGGAGCTTTTTTTAAGAAAAGGTGCCTCCTCTGTATTAATATCCTAATGTCAAATCCAGATTAACCAACAACTATTTTTGTGTTTTGTTTTCATTTGCAAGGCTTTGATGAATACTAGACCCACAGGAACTAATGCTGTACAGCCTAGTGATAGTACTAACGGAAAGGTCAGTTATCACAAGAAGGGTTGGTTAAGTGGGTTCAAGGTTATGAGCAATGAACAGAGACGACTCTCCCGTGAAAACCTTGGAGGAGACGGGCTTTTCTACTCCCCCCTTTTCAGCTTTTGGTGACACAGAATGAGTGCGTGTTTTAGTCCACCCACTAAACCACCAGCACCGATTGGCCACTTAAGTTTAAACTACAGTTTAGCTCGGTAATCATTAAACAAGATGGGCTAGGAACCATGCAGACTGCCCCGGTTTGGCTAATAAACCCACGAAGTCTCTAGCCTCGCAGGCTTTCACACGGCGGAGCTATCCTGGTTCTGGGCCCGAACAACAGCCGCCCTGACAGGATCAACCATGTGACTTCCTAGCAATCCGCTATCCTCAGCTGGGACTGCTAATGTGGCCTGATCCAACACGTTGCGGCATGCAACGCTATCGGAAAACGTCACATCTAGGCTAGCAAGCTAATTTCAAACATGTCAAACTCTGAAATGTGCCTAAACAATCAAACGTGTTACTTTTCGCTTTTTTACCGCTTGTTAGTCAGAATAACGCACACAGTAACAGCAAAGTATAAATCTCCTCATCTTAATGACCTTGTGTGGACAAACAACCAGACAGATTAGCATCTCGCTAACGTCGTAAACAGCAATACCCCCGGGCGTTTCCGGCTCTTAAATGGAAATGGTTTCACTGCGACAGTGTCAATACTGTAAGTTACGCCATACGCTGGTTAGCACAAAGGGCATTTTAGTTTTTTGGTTGTTATCACGGGTAACGTTACATGGCTCTGATCAGAAAGTTCGCGGAAAGTAAGCAGCCAATCCTGTTATTCTTGTAAACTGGGACGAGCATACCAAGCTCCAGCCAAGAAACAGCCTTTTTCATGTTTTGTGGTTTAGTCTAAAATGCATACACTCGGTAGAAAATTATCTGGGGCTTGTAACAAGACGATTGGGTGTCCCGACAAATTCGGCACCCATGTGATAAACGAGCAATTACTTTGTTTTGATGGGTAAAGTTGGCACCGCGCACTTCCCCCCTAAACTATTTTGGTAGAAATTGAACTTAATTGAACAGACAAAAGCGTAGTTTGGAATGGTCGATATGAAAGTGACAGCCGACAGAAAGACCCAAACCTTAACCATGAACGTTAGTTATTATCCGGGCTGTGTACACTTAATCGAGGTAAAAATAAACGGTCAGGAGTTGTGACTGAATCCATCGTCTTAATCTACAGATAAAAGATAACGTTATCGGAGCTAACGGCACGAGGACGGGACAACAAAGAAGCTTCGACAAGCGGCCGGAGGCTCGTGCTCAATTCTAATCAATTACCGCGTCTGTCGCCAATGTTCAACACAGCGATTTCACATAAGCGCCGACTCTTTGGTACATCGAGGCACGTTTTGGAAATACACGGCTGTTTATTTGTACCGTTAACAGTGTAGATGGGCCGTTCGCGATGCTAAGCGGCTAATACAGTGAGCTAGCATGCTGCTGAACCGCTTGGTTCTTGTGCGTGGTGATTTATGCCGAGGAAAAACACGGCTGCCCCCACCCAGGCCCGAGCTCTGCGTATGACTGAGCGCAGGACACCCCGTTCAACCCTAAAGACCCACAGGATAAGAAAGAGAACACGTCTTACCGGCACATTTCAAACAAATGTTTCAATTGTCGTACGAAAAGGGGAAATTAATTAAAAACTCACCCCAACAGCTTTCAGCACTGTCACCAGCGCCGCTAGAAGCAGCACGGCACATTACGTAGTGATTAGGGATGCGGCTATCGCGATATTTGACAACGTTAGGACGACCAAAGAGCCTAAAGGAAAGAGTGACCACTGTTGCGCAGCTGCTGCTGAAGAATAGCCCCCATTGTGGTCTCACAATAATCCACGAGAGACTGGGCGTACGGTAGTATGATAATGGTGGTAATATTTTCTCTAATTTGTTATCTGGCCTCGAAACCCGTGTTACTGGAAATATAGTAATCAGCGTGTCATTCAGTAGTTCCAGACAACCGAACTCAACACGTGTCCCATATTTAATCCCCTGACCGTGACTTTTCTTCTCCCACAGTAGAGTTTCTGAGGCTACACGTTGCAACTCGGGGGTGTATTCAAGAAGGAAGTCGATTGTAGGGGAAATGTCAATTCTCACTTCAATTAGTCACTCCTTTGATATTATTAACCTGTAGAGACTCCAAATGCGGATGATACTTAAAGCTCAATACAGTCTATATGCATTCCTTTATGGTACCATATTCTTGAGTGGGCTGCTGTGACAACAACTTTCTGCAGTCTTAATCAACTTACAATTGATTCAGGTTGGTGGAAAACCGAGGCATGATCAGCAGCATCACGCACATTTGCAATCTTACATGTGTGTTGATTTTTCTCCTTGACACAAATATGTGGATATATCTTATCAAATCATAATTTTATTGTTTCAAAACAGCTAAACAATTTTCCATGTACCCCTGGCTGGAACTGTAGTCTATGGTCGCTCCTGTCAAACTCCCATGAAATGTAAGTAGATGTCCCAGTAGATGTCGGTGTCCACCTCGAGTGATATATTTATATACATACATATACAAAGACGAAGAAGAAGACACGGAAGTGACGTTGTCGTCCCGTCTCATACGGAAACGGTCGACTTGACAACAAAACTGAGTGATCAATTTTTTTATTTGTCTGTACTGTATGTACTTATTCTGTCTACCGACAGGTTTTTCCAAAGGCCTGCAATAGTTTGCACATGCTGCTGTAAAGGCATCGCAGCTGCCTCGGCCAGCTAAGGCGTGTTAGCCAGCGTCAGCTAACACTGCGAGGTCTTTCCATCCCGCTTGTGGTGTGGAGTAGGTTAGCTTGTTTACGTTGCGTACAGGAGTTTTCGGTTTCCAGTAAATGGCCTGCACTTTAGAAAAAGTACTGGGCGACGCCCGGACCCTTCTCGAGAGGCTGAAAGAGCACGACACGGCCGCCGAGGGGCTGATAGAGCAGTCCGGGGCCCTCAGCCAGAGAGTGCACGGCATGAGAGAGGTGGGAAATGCCCTTCCAGACAAGGTAAGGACGAGCAATCTCAACACGGCTACAAAGAGATTTCATGTTGTAAAGCTGCACTGTTCAGTGGCGCGCGCACACACACACAGGCTTGGTGCAACAGGACTTCGTTGAGCTCTAACTCTAACCACAGCAGAATGAACTGCCCCACAACTTCACAAATGTTTGTTCAGATGATCCCGCAATCTTCTCCCATCAAAACACAGAGAAACGTGTGAACCAACACTAACAACCGAGATTATGATGGCATCAAGCGCTGCTGGATGACTAATTTCTGTGCCCAGTCGTTCAGATGTTTTGTAGATGTGAACGTCTGAGACAACCGCAGCGATGTTAAATTCCATTAATACTGAATGGAGTTTGGCATGACATTCACTGATAAGAGGTTTCATTTTACATCTCGCACGACACCCCTCTCTTCCCGAGACTACGTGTTATTTTTTTGTTGTTATATTTTGCTTGTTTGTGTGTTTATTTGCTTTAACAAACACAACGACCAACCAGTAACCAGTTTAGTAAGTAAATACTTCTCACAATAACATAATTCTGTATCTTTAAAATGGAAATCAGGACTTTCTTCTATGAATGAAACAATGGCTTTGCACCACCGTGTCGCAGCATTAGTATTCTGCTTTTGAAGTAGGGTGTTAAATGCATATTTCCACGCCCTTTCAGTTTGTAATCATTTCTTTCCACTGCTCTCTCCTCCAAGCACATAGAAGACACTTCAGAGATTCAGGAGCTAACCAAATACAAGCCTCATGTCCTTCTGGCTCAGGAAAACACTCAAATCAAGGAACTACAGCAGGAGAATAAAGGTTAAAACAACAACCAAACACTCTATTCTGTTGATTGTATGGCTGGTGTTTTATATCTTTGCTAACCCACTTCATCATGACTGTATCTGCAGAACTATGGTTGTCTCTCGAAGAACACCAGTACGCGCTAGAGTTGATCATGGGTCGATACCGCAAGCAAATGCTCCAGCTGATGATGGCGAAGAAGGAGCTCGACACCAAACCTGTGCTCAGCCTACACCAGGACCACGCAAAAGTACACTGGCTGTCTTTACGTTTTAAAAATTTGCAGTGCTTCGTAGGTTAGGATTACAAATGAGTGGTCCAGTTAAAAATGCATTGATTGTGGGATACCTCTTGTTTTCTGGCCCTTCTCCAGGAAGTGCAGAGCCAGGTGGAGCGGATATGCGAGATGGGACAGGTGATGAGAAGAGCAGTGCAGGTGGATGATCAGCACTACTGCTCTGTTCGAGAGAGGCTCGCTCAGCTAGAGGTGAGCACAGCGCTTCAGTAGAACCGGGAACAACTAGATGTTTTTCTCATTGATGATCCATATTTCTGGGAAGCTATGTCTGAAAATTGCACACTGATACTGTCTCTGTATCTCTATGTGGTGTCTTTCGTAGGTAAGGTGAAGTGATAAATAGTAGTACATGCACATAAACCTGCATTTTTGCATGTATCACCTACATAAATATAAAATATATGAATTTAATAATATGTGTACCTAACATATATGTGCCTTTTTTAAAAACATTTTTAGTCAATTCTTTGTCTTAATTTATATATGGAATCAGGTAGCCAAACCTCTGTCCATTTTACACAAGAGTTGGTTCACCTAATTATAAAAAAAAGCAACACATTATTTCACTTACCTCTAGCGATATCTGGTGGTGCAGACAGTTTTATTTGCCCAGGTTTTGTGATATCCATCTCAGAGATATCTACTGCCATCCGATACAGTCAAGGTGAATGGAATTACATCTGTGGCACTCACAGCATTGAAAAATGACAATTTCAGGAACTATTTTTTTCGATAGGAAATAGTTTCACAGATAACTGTTCACCGCTACATCTATTCGGAGTTATAGAAACACTGTTTCTGGAAGTAGATGCAACTGTTGGATTTTATTAGATCTCTAATTTTTGTAAGTTTTCAGTGTTGTAAGAGACACAAATGTAGTTTCATTCGCCTCTACTATATTTGGGTGGAGTCAGAAATCCCAGAGACGGATATCTCAACCTGGATTAATTAAACCAAAACTATCTGCATGGCTAGACACCACTAGAAGTAAGTGAGAAAATACGCCGGGATGATATGTATTTTGGATGAACTCACTATATATGTTTATTCTGTCTCGTTCAGATCGAGAACAAGGAGCTGCGAGACCTCCTGGCCATCAGCAAGGGCTCTGTGAAGACAGTGAGAGACGAAACCAGCCAGCCAGCAGCAGCAGCTCAAGAACAGTCCCCTCAGTCAAGGTCCAACGAGTGATCAGAAGAGCTTCAGTGTGAACTGTGGGTGGGGCAACGAGTCCTTCAGGACCAGGTTACAGGGTTGATGATCTCTTTACCTGTGTTCACATTATATTTTTACATAAGATGGAATGCAGTCAGATCACATTATATTTTTTGTCGTGAAGGCCATTTAAACACAACGTTCTGGCTATCAGAATCATTTACCTGCAGGTATATCTGGATGATAGCTATCATTTTTCATATGTGTATATTATCGCTGCAGTCACGTTGGAGTGAATTCTACATAAACCGTGACTTTTAATAAAGTGTCTTGGTTATCACGGACAAGAATTGAGTGGGAGCTAAGACACGCATCATGTGCTGGAGTAAAGGTAGTAAAAGCAAAGGGGATTAATTTTGTTTTTGGCCAAAGACACATTATTCTTCAAGGACACAGTTTCTACCTCTTTGGTACCCCTTTGCCGTTCACACACACACTCACGATGTGTAAAATGTTCATAACCACCCCTGCTATGAGTGCACTTGAAGTCCATTAAAAATCCAACTCATATTCTGCACCATTTTAAGAGGCTGTGCTTGATAATCACTGCCAGCAAGATGACGTTTGGCTGTTTCACACAGTTTGCCTGCTGAGGAGTGACGGTGGATCATTTGTACGTGATTGTCTATCATTTTCTGAATTTGATATGTTTGTCAGTCTGTTTCTAGAATTCATATATAACATGATTTCCATGTTCTTTGATTCTGTGTGTTAAACACCAGTGGCGATGTCGGGCTAACACATGATTAGCCCGACATCGCCAGATCAGTTTGCAAATTCATCTGCAACCGCTAATAAAACATGAGCTCGCAGATGTCCCAGCTGATGGCACATCTTTATTTAATGGTAACCATTTTGAGCTTTTTGTGTAATGGATAAGTGTTTGCGCACTGTATGTTGTCAGAAATTGTATATTGTCATCTCAGGAAATCAGTGTTAATAAAGTGAACATGCTGTAATGACTTTATGACAGTGTACTGATTTGTGTCAAGCGAAATTTCATTCAGAAACTCTGATATAAATTTTCAATGAAAAATTGCGCGTCTGTGAATGTTTTTTCTTCCATTAACATACATGTATATACTGTATGTAAGGAGGTGAATTACTGTTTGGGCTATTATATCCTTTAACCGCAGGATGGCGACATTAAGCCACTTCTGGGTATAATGCGTAGTGAGGTTTGAAAGAGTGGCGTAATGCTGCGTTCATGTGAACAGCCATAAACGACAGTTTAGGCGTTTTTTTCCCACACATATACTGGACTGTCTATGTCGCTGACAACATAGAACAGATAAAGTAACATTTTAAACTCTGGCGGCCTAAAACCCTCCGCACTTTGCCACTTGGTCGTTCCTCTACGTTCAAATCGTAATAATTTCCGACAGCACGTGAAAGCAGCACCGGAGCTGGTTTTGACACTTCTAGCCTGACGCAAGCTAATGTTCAGCATGTCTGAGAAGGAGCTGGGGAAAAAGTGGGACCGATGCCTGGCAGACGGTGCCATTAAACTCGGTAAATATCCGAAAGTCTTCCGCGTATAAAGACATTATAATGTTCCCGAATAAGGATAAAATGAGCAGCAGTTTTTATTGTAGTCCACAGTTGTCATTGACTGGGCGTGAGGCTAACTAGCTAGCAATAAAGGGCTTGTAAAGGACAACTGAATAACCAGTCAGATATCTGACTTATAGACGTATAGCTAAAATTATATAGGGACAATTCTGCAGTTCATTAAAGAATGCAATCCTCGGTACTTCT
The DNA here is from genome assembly GCA_005408345.1 of Macquaria australasica. Lineage (NCBI taxonomy): Eukaryota > Metazoa > Chordata > Actinopteri > Centrarchiformes > Percichthyidae > Macquaria > Macquaria australasica. Next base: position 183,024 of record SEMN01000008.1, on the reverse strand, counting down.
GCCCTAACGTTACTCATAAATATTTGCGTTTCCCTTAGATTTGTTATTGGAAATAACCTAAGTGGAATCGCCATTCAGAAAATGTTAATTTGACGCGTTCTTGCTTATCGATACGTACACCATTGCTTGGACATGAATTAAGATGTTTTACGAGACAATATGGACCACTCTTGAATTCGGCATACATACAAAACACAGACATTTATTTTAATATCATGTAAACTCTCCATTGTCTCGGCTCACAACGCCACACTTTTCCAGAACGAACATAATATAGCTAGGTAAAAATGGCGGCAGGGAGCAGGGTAAAGTTCTGCTTAATTAATGATTTATGGTATTGCTTGATGAGTCCCTGGTATTATAGGCTAGTGGATCCTGTAACATCGCAAAAAAGTCTTCAGTCATGTACGTACTGCTAATAAGCAAAGCACCATAAAATTGGCAAATGTTTGAATGGAGTTTGGTGCGATGTCCTTGACACGTCGTCAGGTAATGGAGTGAGGCACCTGGCCCACTTTGTTTTAAGGGGGATGTGTATAAAGATTACAGGTGTTCTTTGAAACAGTGGGAGGAAATGACACCACATTATTAACCACTTTCAGAGAAAAATCTGGGAACAATTGTTAGTGTACTTCCCACCAACCCGAATATTAGAAATGAGTGTATTACCAAGCAACACAGCTTGTGCCAGGGCTACATGAAAAATATACAATACATAATATAAATGTACATAAGTCAGAGACAGTACGAGGCAGAATATGCACACAATAAATAGATAAAGATGAAGCAATAGCTGTATAAATTAAACAGTCAATTAAAGGTACATTTGTCATCCATGTCATACCGTAGCTGTTTTTATTTTCCCATCTTTTTTTCAGGTACTGGGCTGGGGTTAGGAATCGTGTTTTCTGTTCTGTTCTTCAAACGTAAGTAGTTTGAATGGATTGTTGCTGTACAGCATCTTGAACCTTTAATTTAGCTCAGAGGTCCTTGACGAGAGGAGCAGAGCTAGTGATGTTCTGTAGCTTCTGCAGCACGTACAAGTAGTTGTCTGCTACTGCTCGCAGCAAAATACTTTTTCTTTTACGCACTAACAGTCTTTTGAGTGTTTTTTGTCAATCAACAGTCTTATCTAACTGAACACATTTTTGTGAGAAGAGTGCTAACAACAGCCATCCTCACAAGTATGTGAATATCAAAGTTAAGTACAGAAAAGAAAAACAGACAAGGTGTCACAACAAGAGCGTGAAAAAGATTTCACACGCCATCTCTGGTATGTTTTTAATAACCCTGTGAAGTGCTTCTCTGTGTAAAAGATAACGTACCTGTTTCATTTGCAGGGCACACCTGGCCGATTTCATTCGGCTCAGGAGCAGGACTTGGCATGGCATACGCCAACTGTCAGAATGACCTGAGGTCACATTATATGCTGCACAGAAGCGAAAAGGTTTGCTTTTGCAATAAACAACTTACAGAAAGGATTCCTTATCTCTAACTCAGAATAACAACGCTGTCATTGTTTATGTAAATCAAGACTTATGTAACTGATTTCTATTTTCTTTAACAGGAGTAATAGCTGCAAGTCATCGAGGGACTGTCGTTTTTATTTTTTTGGAATTTGTTCTTTTTGTTTTGTTTTGTCTGTGGGAGAGTCACCATTTGCACTGTTCTACAGTTAGATCCTCGTCTCCCTGTTGAACGATCCATCCCTAGTATGACTCATTTGTATGTGCCTGGTCAGGACAGTCTGTGTTTATTTAATAAAATCATAACAACAAAAATGATGCCCTGGTGATTCATTTTTCCTCAGATGCTTTATAATGAACGAAAACCATCTAAAATCATATTGAACTACCGGTAAGTAGTACAAAAAACAGGAGTAACATAATGAATTATAACAGCTAGATTATACTTCATACACTCCATGCAGTAATGGTGGTACTTGAAGGAGTAATAGGAGTCAGGTGTTAATGCAGCTGTGAAAGGCTGGGTTTTCAGATTATTTCTGAAATTAAGTGGGAGTGATTTTCTGAAATGTGTTGTGGGGGAAGGTGGGGGCAGCAATGCAAACGCTGTCCCATAAGGTGGTGGGCTTGGTGTGGGTGAGAGGGGGTCAGAAGGTTGGCAGCAGCTGACAGGGGCGTATTGATGAACATTAGTCAGTTCTGAGGGGGCATGAAAAATAGAGAGCTTTGCATATTATGTTTAGTATCTGACAAGGCTATTGAAATGCTGGAGTGCACAGGACTTTACCCCGTGAATGCTTTTGTTTTATGTTATGTAGTATTCAAGTGCTCCTGTTGGGAAGTGAATAATTAGCTTTGACATGTCATCTCATTGTCTGGATTGAGAATAATGCAGGAACAAGGTGGAGTGACTCTATTGTTTTCTGATAGTTGTTAGAACAGAGAATGTGAAGTGATTCATCAGTGGTATGAGTCATTATTTCATGAACTTTGACCCAAATCTGCTATTGATGAACTGCCACCTAAATGTTACTTATGTATCTGGGTTATAATGAAATATTCAAATGCTGCCTTTACAAAATGTTTCATGTTTTATTGTTTTAAAATACAGTCACATTGAAAGCAATTAGGCTTCTTGACACTGACAACAGAAGACAAAATAATTGTATTCCCACCCTTTACTCTGACTCACCTAAATCATCATGACTGGAGCATCCAATTGGTTAAGGAGTGAAATACACCTGTGTCTGGAGTAGCCAGCAGTTGTCAAAAACGACATAATTAAGTAAAAAAAAAAAGGATGAAACAAATTCCAAACAAATCTGAGACATGGTTATTGAATTGGGAAGGATACAAGAGCACTTCCAAGGCACGGACTGTAGAGTACAAAATTTATATCCAGTGTGATTCAGTCTTTCAAATCATTAAACATGAAGAAGTCAGAAAGGGTGAGTTCTTTTTTTTTTTTTAGATAGACTGGACCTTGCTACTGCTGCTCTAAAAAAAAGAAGAAAACAAAACAAACAAACATGAAAGATGGCTGCTTTAATAAACCTGACACTCACCATGTCTATAAATTGTACACATTCCATGAAAATAAAAACGAAGGTTGCACAGTCCTTTTGCAAATAGACTTAACTTTGAAGAAAAAGCAGTTACATCAAATCTTTATAATGCCTTGCAAAAATGCCATAATAACTGTACCTCAGTAGTTAAAAAGACCATGACCAAACATGGAAAAAGACCACCCACACCAGTTCCTATGATGGAGAATTAGCATTTCTTGGCTGTGATTGTGCATGGTTATGCATTAACAGCTCAATGCTTCGACACGCTCCTTCTCAAAAGCTGTGCGCTCTGGCTGGGAGGCGCGCTGGAGTGGCCGACACAGGGATTAACAGGAGCGAGGGATATAAAGGCAGCATTACAAGGATACCTGTAGAGCACTTATGAACAGAGCCTTACTTACAAATGACTGCTGCACAATTTTGTGTTGGTTTTTGCTTCCCTACGCTGTTTCTCAGAATAAAAGGACTTGTGAAAGGCAGCAGAGCTCCAGCTGAGCAAAGGACCTTCGGAAGCTGTACAATTCCACTTCTGTGAGGTGAGGAATAATTATGAGAATTAGTCCGTGTTCTCTTTATCTTCAGTAGTTCCTCTCACCGGCACAGCTCTCGTATGTCTAGTTGAGCTTATCTCTCTGTCTGCCCTCCTCCAGTGACTGTCATCATTGTGACATGCTGCTTCGAAACCCTCTGTCAGCCATTGAATGGCTCATTCTGGCTCTTAGCTGTGGATAAGGCAGGGACATGCTGGCCAGGATGGAGAGATGAGTGAAACTGTTTTGGTGATTTTGCTCACTATACTGGTGGCAGTGGTAGTCAGCCCAGGGCATCTGGATGTATTCCTGCCAACTGGAGGTGGAGATATTTATTACCCATGGAGAACAGTCCGGTTAACCTGGACAGGGAGAGGGTTGGATGGCTTCTCAACACAAGACCTCAGTGCCTTCTTTTTATTCAACAATGTCCCTAAAGTGTGAGCTTTGGCTGCAAAGGAGAGCTAGTTAAGGTCTGTAACATTTAGTAGTGCCTGAAGAGGAACCTTCAGGAACTGGTTCGTTGATTGTTGCCAAGCAGCACCATGGCTGACTCTCACTTGTCTGGTTCCGTAGGAAGCTACAACAGCAGCTCTCCCGCCACCAGTGCTTGGAACATCACTGGCAGCGGCCCATGGTTGTTGGCCTTCATGCTGACTGTCATCATCCTCATGACAGTCTGTGGCAACATGTTGCTTATTGCTTTGGTGTTTGCCCATCGCTCTTTGCGTTGCACCTCAAACTGCTTCCTGGTGTCTCTGTTCCTGTCGGACCTAATGGTGGCCCTGGTGGTCATGCCCCCAGCCATGCTCAATGTGCTGTGTGGGGCCTGGGTGCTGTGGCCCGCCTTTTGCCCGATTTGGCTTTGCTTTGACGTCATGTGCTGCAGTGCGTCCATCCTCAACCTGTGTGTGATCAGCCTGGACCGTTACCTCTTCATCATCTCACCGCTGCGCTACAAGCAGAGGATGACCCCACCTCGGGCGTTGCTCCTTGTAGGAGCAGCTTGGGGGTTGGCGGCATTGGCCTCCTTCCTGCCCATTGAAATGAAATGGCACAGCTTAGGCCACAGGAGTGGACACTCATCGGTTCCCGGGGTCAGCAGTAGCAACATCAGCTCTTACTCTGACGCACTGTACCCAGCATCCTACTTTCAGCTGTCACCATCAGGAGGCCTGTCCTTCCAGTGCCGCCTGCGGGTCACCCTGCCCTTTGCCCTGGTGGCATCTGTACTCACGTTCTTTTTGCCCTCCAGTGCCATTTGTTTCACCTACTGTCGGATCCTTCTGGCAGCGCGGAGGCAAGCAAAGAGGGTCGCAGCACTGAGCCATCCACCACACCCACATCCCTCGCTCGGGGATCCTTCCAGGCCTCCCTCACCTGGGGTTGCAGCAGGGCAAGCTCAACAGGATGGAGATGACTGCAGTCACCAGGAGCCTCCTGTGTCACAAAATGTACCGGTAAGGAAACTGAGGGTGCTCAGTGTGTGAGTGCTGACCAAGACATTGACACCATTTCTATATGAAAAAAGCCGAACTGAAATGCCTGATAAAAAATGAGCAGTGATGCTAAAATAGTAGACTGTAGATAAAGCTACGTTACGTTATTAGCTCAGCCTTAAACAGCCTTAAACACCTACAGCAGTAAAATGCAACATGCACATTAATTCAGCAGTAATATTAATCCAGAGTAGTAAAACACTGACAGGGACCAGTTTTCTGCATAATGAGTACTTTTACTTTAATACTTTAAGTACATTTTGCTGATTATATTTACATACTTTTCCTTATGTAAGGATTTGAATGCAGGACTTTTACTTAACGTACTTACAGTATTTTCACAGTGAGGTATTAGTACTTTTATCTGAATACTTCTTCCAGCACTGGAGAGCAAGGATATAAACCAATGAAAGGAATGTTGCACAAATATGTGTTCATATTAGTTTACTGGCTGTCTGCAAGGACAGGGAGATAAAGACATGCTTTGACTTTTCATGAACTTTTCATACTTGTCATAGAGGCCATTGAGAGGCAAGAGATTTACATTGCATCTATTATTCTAGGATGAACTATTTTATCTTTATATTCTGTATTTCTGTTGTTCTCTACTGTCCACAGCCGTCAGTGAACAGTGAGCGTCGTCTGGCTCACAGGCAGGGTCGGAGGGCACTGAAGGCCAGCCTGACACTGGGGGTCCTCCTGGGACTCTTCTTCAGCGCTTGGCTGCCCTTTTTCATCACCAACATGGCTCAGGTCAGTTGAGGCACCAGACAGACTCTTCCACAGATATGGCACAGAAGTGTCAATGAAAAGAAAGAACATGTCATATTAGCACCCATCTCATTTGTGAGATACATGATCAGATGAGCTGGAAGGGGTGAATATCTTCAATCTATCCAGGTTGCCTTCACCTATATACACATGCCAGTGCTCTTCCTTCATTATAAAGATCTGCAACAATTTCCCTCACTGCTGTTGTTTTTGGAATAGCTCTCCTATTCCATATATCTCAGTGACTCAAAGGTTGTTGTTTTTGTCCATTTTCTCACAGATTTACATGTGTGGTGGGCACCAAAAGCAGTGTGAAATAAATGCAAAAGAAAGAAAAAAAAAACACTTGGATACCAGTCTATTTTTGTATTGGCCAGCCTTGGCGTCACAGCCTTGCCAAGCTACCCAACGAGGAAATAGATTGGCATTTCAGCTTCGTGCAGCTGACTCATTCCAAAACCCAGAAAACAACACGCCGGAGTAACATTTATAATTGGTATTCTTTTCAAGTTGTTGATTTTGATTTGATTAGACTGAGCACACACACTCGTTACTCAGCGAACAAACATTGGAAGCCATGAAAAACCTCGTAGAGAGTAAATTAATGTCAAAAAACAGCTTAATCTAAATTGGTAATGACACTTGTCCTGTTTTTCAAGCTTTCAATGATCCAGTCATTTTGATTTCCCATCTGTGCCCTCTCGCTTCTCCCCTGCATAACATGGAGCAGAGACTTGACTGTGTCTGCGCTCTCCTTCCTTTTCACACTCAATGTGGTGTGTGAAACGCACCCCTCCTTTCTGTCCCATTCCCACCGCCTCCCTGTCTCATCTTGATAGTATTGGAAGCTCTCCTCTAACAGCTGTCTCCTCCTTCACTGTCCTTCTCTAAACCTAGTGGTAATGTTCAAGATCAGTGATTTTAACAGTCAGATGCAAATGTATTTGCAAGTTCTATCCGGGGGAAATGAGATGTTCCGTAAGAAAAAGAGTGATGGACAGCCCATGTGACTGGTGAGAAAGGAAATCTGTCTTCATCTTTCTTTTTTGGACGATTACGCGACTCAGCTATTTCAAATCTATTGGGGTCCAAAAAGCGCAGGATACATAAATAAATTAAAAATTCATCAAAAATAAATGAATATAAACATTGCCGAGAAGGATAAATGAAAGAATGGGCAACAAAGATCATAATAGATTATATATATCTTTTTGTGTTTATTTTTTTATCTATTTATTTCTGTTTATTTCAGAGCTGTACTGTAAACTGACATCTGTTTGTTGGTGATTTCCCAACTCTGCTACTTGAAATCTGTGGGGGCCCAAAATGGACGCAGCAACTAAATAGATAAAGAAAATAAATAGATGTGTGCAATAAATGATGACTAAATGAAAGTGCACAATTAGCTACAAATAAATAAATATAAATGTTTTTTTAACTTTTTTTTAAAAATGTAGTTCTTTCTGTATTAATTAATTTATTTTCGGATGTATTTCAGTATTTATTTTTTTTCAAGTTTTACCGTAATTTAACCTAATTTTGATGGAAGTAATTAAATAAATAAATGTGCAATACAAAATTAGTATAAATAAATAAATATACATTTTTCCAAAAAGGAAACTCTCTTAAAAACACTGCTCCATAGCGCTACTTCCAGTCAAAAACTCTTTAGGGTGCCTTTAAGATTATATTTTTATTTATCTATTCATTTTCTTATTTATTTATTTAATTTATTATTTTCACATTTGACCATAAATGAACTCCTGATGCCTTAATGCCTTCAATACTTCCCCCCCCCCCCCCCGTCTTCATTCAGGCAGTGTGTGAGTGCGTCCCCCTTGCGCTCTTCGACGCCATCACTTGGCTGGGCTACTGCAACAGCACAATGAACCCCATCATCTACCCACTGTTCATGAGAGACTTCAAGCGAGCTCTGGGGAAGCTTCTGCCCTGCTGCTCCTCGCGGTCAACCAGAAGACCCTCACCAGCGCTCTCCCTCTCTCTCCGCAACTCAGGAGAGCCCAACATCGCCAGCAACCTCCCCTCTCCCCTGGCCTCTGACCCCACCCACCCGCCTGCCACTGCCACCGACGCTGTCAACCTGCTGGATGCCGAGCATGCTGGCATCGAGCTGCCTCTGCTTCTGCCTAATCAGGTCGACACCCTGGATTGAATAGCAATTATGGAAAAGTCAGACAATATATTATGTCAGGGTTTATGGTGGAAAAGCAATTCAAGACAATTCATGATTCACTCACTGGGAGTTAAGAGGTTCAGGCCTAAGAGAAATAAAAAATGAATTCTTTATAGTTACAGAAAGATTCAGTAAGCTCCTCCCTTGTTCTATCTTGAATTGTGTGTCTCTTTCCAATTATGAAATGTGGTTGAAGAAACTGATATAGGTGCATTACCAAAACAAAAAAGTCAGGGTTAAGACTAATTGTAATTACCAGTGTCAGTATACAATGTAAACTGTAACTCTATGTAAACTCTATAGTAAGCAGCGCTTCACATTGCTATGGGTGGAACAGAGAGAAGAAAGGCCTTGAAGAAGACATATTCACTGAATTGCCACCTGGCCTTATGGAAATCAAATTACTGAGAAGCACGAGAGGAGCAGAGATCCTCTAAAACCTGCAAAGCACAAGTGATATTTACAGGTAATTGATTTCACAGTGAGTTTAGAAAGTGAATGATGACACTATTTACAGTTTGTAAAAAATCTACTTCATTTACAAAATTCAAAGTTGTTATTAAATTAATACATTAGTCTAAAAACCCCATTTAGGGGTTGAACAAAGCAGTCGATTCAGAGGCTTTTCACTTCAGGCTGCCATATGTGTGCATTGACTCTTCAGCCGTCTCTGGCATGTCAGTGTGTTGGGAATGTTAGGAATATTTTCTCCAACAAAGCTCTGATGCTGAAAAAAAAAAAAAAAAAACTTGAGAAGAGGAGATTTTACAGGGAAGCAGCTGCTCCTGTAACATGCTCTTTACAAGTTTGGCTGCCTTTGTTTGTGTGTGTGCTCTATTGTCCAGTGTGTATCATCCCAGCTCCATGATATGTGTTCATTGTCAGGGTCAGCCCCCTCCACACCGCCATGAGCAGTAAAAGCAGACGCTGTGTCGTCGTTAGTGGCATTCTCCTCGGAAGTAAGCGGTGAACTGTTCAAGACTCCGATGTGACTCTCTGATTCCGTATCATTCAACGAGTCCAGCAGGTCTGAAATATCAGGGATATCCCAGCCGTCACCCAGCTCGTCTGTCTCTGCCACCTCTTTCACGTCTCCACTTTTTTCTGTACGAGTCCCAGCCTCCTCAGCTTGGTTTTGTGTCTCAGTCACGTGTTGCTCATTGGGGGTTTGGTCAGGCATGTCCACTGTCCCCTTTGCAATTGTTACAGGCTGAGGAAGAGCAAACAAGGCTCCTGGAACTTCTTTGGTGGGAAGTCCTACCGCCACTAAGATGGTGTCCATCTGTCGCATGTAGTCCAAGTGACCTTTCACCTGAGAAGCAGAAACATGGTTTTACTGTCTCTGACTAAAAAATTATACATATTTCTTTGTAAATTACAGTGTATAATTGAAATAACTGTTTTTGTATAGCAAATTTTCCTATTCCTCACATTACATGACTAGATATATAGCGTATGGTGCTTCAGGCATGTCAAGTATCTTTTTACTGTTCTTTTTTAAATGTTCAGTTGAGTGAAATGTGAAACCTCCGATGCTTTACCTGGTTCAGCAAAACAACATACCACGATTAGTACTACATGTTAAGTTTCTTGTGGAATCATGTTGATTTACAGGGTGGCAGAAAGGCATTGCTGTGAACTGAAACAGACCAGCAGGGGCCTTATTTTTTTTCGTATCTTTTCATTTGATTTAAACAATACAACTGTGCTAATTAAGTGCTAATTAAATTCTTATTTTTATTTTTACAATAGGTCAAAGGACTGTTTGTAATGTGAAAGGGGTCGTTCATACTGATGATCCCACTAAGAATTATCACCAGGCTCTACAGTGTGTTTTAGCGTCTTCCAGCTCATTGTTTTGGTTTTATGGCCCGTGCCGTTTTGGTTCAGTCTCACCTCCTCTTTCCACCACACCTCGAATCATTATAATCAAGGATGCGTCATCAATGGAGGGCGCTGCACAATACACAACAGAGGTAAACAGTACGAGCAAGATGGCGGATTGCATTGATTACCTGCGAGCTTTTGTTCTGTTGTTACAGATATTTGTTTTTATTATTTGTTTTATATACTATTAATGATGATAAGATATAGAAGACTATTACCATATAAGACCAGAGGACCATTGTTACCTCCTCCATCCTCTCTTTCCAACCTGTAGAATATGACACGCCCACTGATGATGTCACAGTTTGCGCTTCAGGTCAAAGAAAACCTGCTATTTTTTGGTTCCAGCTGGGAACCCACTTTTCGGGTTCCGAACCAATTTATTTTTGGTCAAAATGCTCCGAACAATTAGGTATGCGAACCAGAATGGAACCTGTTCCATGTCGGTGGAAAAGAGGTGTCTTTAACCTTGTTTCCAGAAGCAGCAGGCAACTGTTGACAGTGAGAATGATCTGCTAAACCCGCTATACACTACCTGCCCAGCACCAAACAGCAGGCAGACACAGTTAGAGACTAGCTGGTGAACAAAGTGAAGCATTTAGCAGCTAAAAGAGCCAGATGTTTCCCTCAGGAGTTGGTGATCTGCAACCGGCAACTATTTTGATTATTGAATAATTGTTTAAGTTATTTTTCAAGCAAAAATTTAAAAAATGTGATTGTTTCAGGTTCTCAAATGTGAAAAACTGCCGCTTTTCTTGGTCTTACATTATAATAAATGGAATACTTTTGGGTTTTGGCGATTTGTTGGGCAAACCAAGACATCTGACCAGGTCATCACATATTTTGAAGGGCATCTTTCACTGTTTTCTAATGTTTTATAGACCAAACAATTAATCAATTTATTGGGAAAATAATCGGCAGATTAATCAATAACAAAAATAATCATTAGATGCAGCCCTATTGACAATTTGTCAGTGTTGTGTTTACAGCTTGTTCCGCTGCCCCCAAGTGGTTCAATAAAATATTAATGAATACTTATTAAGGGACACAGTAAGCAGTCAATAATAAGCTAATGATTTAACAAGGTTGTGGACCACAGCCTGTTTCCAAAACCTAAAAACTGAAGAAGCTCATGGAGACCCTCTGATGTCAAGACGTATCTAATCAGAGGCAAAGCATTACTGATCGAATGACTCGTGTGAACCTTTATAACCAATAGAGACATGAATATGGCGGACTAGCTGCAGATAATGTAGTTTACGCTGTCAGTCGTGTCATGCGGGATTGTGTCAGTTGTGTCTCCCCTCTCATCAATTAGTCAACGACCCCTTATATCATTTCACAGACTCTGATCTAACAGAAAAATGTGACATTTTTATGCTTGAAAAGTAGGGCTGCAACTAATTATTATTTTCATTATCAATTAATCTGCCGATTATTTTCACGGCCAAAAAACTGTGAAAAATGCTCATCATAGTTACCCAGAGCCCAATGTGACGTCTTCAAAAAAGCAGTCCAGAATCCAAATACTCTTCATCTACTATGACAAAGAAAATGACAAAATGTCATCTAAATGACAAAGAAAAGCAGCAAATCATCACATTTAAGAAGCTGGAAGCAGCAAATATTGGACATTTTTGCTTGAAAAATGAATGAAACAATGATTCAATTATCATAATAGCTGGCAATCAATTTTCTTTCTATTGACTAATCGATTAATCGACTAATCATTGCAGCTCTATTGAAAAGCATTTGGCTTTCGTTGAAAGGTGAAAACCTTGAGATAATAAATCATCTTTAGCTCATTTATATATGTATGTATATGTACTTGAAAAATTATTCATTTAGGAAACTTTAGTGGGCCTAATTTAAATATAAGCTCTGACTCACCACGGAGGAAAGATCCACATTGATTATACGTCGATCCTGGACGTTGATTGGCTGTAGCCCAGCAACAGACAGTTGTGCAGCTGAACTTCGGTACAGGAACCCCAGGAGCCAGTCCCCTCTGATAGATGGATAGTTCAGAAGGTCATTTATTCATGCAATACTTAGATCACTAATCCTGCTGTCAAGACAGTAGTTTCCAAATCCACTGCAGCCAAAACACATAAAGACTGCTGTAAAGCAACCGTAAGCATCTACTGTAAAAATGTGAACATTTCACTCCATGCATACTGCAGGATAGAGCTCTGGTAGATTACCTGCAGTAGCCGTTCACTATTTTTCCAGCCACTACCCTGGTCATTCTCTCCCAGGCCTTTTCAGAGCCGTCCACAGGGGCCCCCAAGAGGACGACGTCCTCCACTACTCCTTCACTACCTGAAGAATCACAACAACACAGGACTCAACTAGGAAAATGAGAAACTGAATGAGGTTAATCACAGGTCGATTCCATAAGATATAACCACATTTAAATGTTTATTATTTAGGGCTATCATCATAACAGTTCTACTCTGCTTAACCAGTGACTGTCTTCAACCCAGGGATGTCTCTTAATAGAACATTTTGAAAATCAAACTGAGTTGACCATTTTGATAGACAATGCATGATCAAAATACGGTTCTTCCACAGAATGGTGTTCATACCTTGGTCATTGGCAAGCTCCTGTAGACAGTAGTAGATAACTCTGGCCCCAAGACTGAAACCTATGAGACTGACAGGCCGCTTTCCCTTCAAATACAGACAGAAAGAGAAGAGATGCACAATTCTTCAGACGCTTTCATCCTCCTGGTGTTTACTGAACATCTCTCTGAGCTTCAGGTAATATTTCAGGTTAATAACTACAGCATTTCATTTAAAGTTGTGTTCTAATGTTCTAGGAGTACAATCAAGGAACAAAGAACAGAAACATTATGGCTGAAGTTGAACTAATGCAGTTAATAATGTGTTTTATTATTTGATAATCAGAGTTTTCAATGCAAGTTATAAGAAATGGAGTGTAAACCTACAATTTGCATTTCTAGTTTTATTGCCATGGACATGAAATAGCTGTGGCGATAAATGGCTTAATTAAGGCAAGTGAAAAATGGCTGAGAATAGACTACGAAGAGCTGGTGCCTTTTCCGATTTTACCTCAAGAGGTGTTGGCTGGTCAGTATGAGACATCTATCTATCATGTAACTTGTTTATATGCCTTTACTTCTGGCAGGCAGATTTTAACTCTACATTGAAATTAAAGCATGTTTAAGATCAGACAAACACAAAAAAACACTGGTTTTGGATCGGATCCATCCATCCATCCATTATCTATATCCACTTATCCTTAGAGGGTCACGGGGGGCTGGAGCTGAGCCCAGCTAGCATTGGCTGAGAAGCCCAATTGGATCAGATCCATCTTGAAATAAATTAATATTCTAGACATTTTACTTTCATTCCTGCTAAACATATATGTGAAGTAATTCTGACTTGCTTGTGTGTTGTGGAGCCATTTAGGGCAAAGAAACCTTTAATATGCTGAACTTACATGTGACATAAGGCTCTTGCTGTTGGTTTTATTGCTTTGTTTGATTCTTTATTACCACACGTGGTCCAATGGTCCTATTGAAGGCCCAGGGTCCAGGGCCACAGTTCGCCACTGACACAAAATATACAACTAACCCTTCTGGAGCATCAGCTGACAATACTGTGGTAAACTAAGTGTGTCTTAACAGAGGTAAAGAGGTAGTACGATACCTGCTGTCTGCTTCTCAGAACCTGTGCCAGGTGTTTCCCCACCTCGGCTGAGCGGTTCAGACAAACACACCAGGGGTTGTCAATGACACTGGCTGCTGCCAGCAAAGACGCGGGCCAGGTCAGAGCCGCCACGATGCCTGGACAGTGTCATGGTGTGAGAGACATCAATGTAAGGGTCAATACAACAAAAGGACAATAGCTAGATAACATGGTCTGAATTGTTTAATAGAAATCAACGCATTACCTGCAATCAACGCAACAATAGCATTGAGTTTTTACCTCCCATATCACACATCACAATACTTTACTACAAGCACAAACACTCCTAAGTGCTTCCTGCTTGACCATCCTCCTACCTGAGAGCACTGTGTACTTGAGCGCTTCCTGGGCCACCATGCTGACTAGCCCATCCAACAGAGAGGCCATGGTTGAGCCCAGATCCCTGAGGAAACGGGACTCCCACACCAGGCAGTACTGTTCCCCGCACTCGCCCAGGCTGCACCACGGGGCCTGGAACGAACCTGGAAGACAGGCAGTTGTGTTTTTATGTAAGGAAGCAGCTAAGCAGCACTTGTAAGTGAAGTGTTTTTTAGCCATTGTATGTGAAGGGGGTACTAAGCTTGTTACTGAGTGTATTTTTTAGTGGGGGAAGAGCGCTGCATCGTTTTATGTAAAAGCAAAACGTGGTCTGCATGATCTCAGGTGGACACTCTGCTGGTATAGTTTTAAAACATTATATGCAGGACTTTGCTCAAGTGGAGTAGGCTGCATTTTCAACATAAAAGCCAAAAAGGTAACAGCAGCCCCATGAGCACTGATCTCAAATATTTCTTTTCTTTAAACACACACTCAACTCGACTCATTCGAGTACACAGCAGTGCTTATAGGGCTTAGACCTCAGCTGACAGTTTACCCTTATTCCAACTGAGACACTTAAATGACACCTTGACTCCTTCTACGTACACTTAAGCTCATTAAACTACAACTCTCACTTCAACACCTTTCATTGCTCACACTGAATTTTGCCCCGTTTATCCCTTTTCTACTATTCCAAATATTCATACTCCTTCAGCTGCTCATTCATACAGAGTTAAGACAGCAATGCAGTTTAGCACCCAGTTTCTATTTAATGTAATCAACCTAGCTGAGCCCCTGAACCTCACACTGAACCTCACACTGAACCTGACAAGAACATGCAGATAATGATCAAAGCAAATGTGTTAAGCTGGCTATGTTTGTTTTTTCCACTTGTGCACACGTATATGACAGCCCTGGCACTGAGCCTCCTCTCAAACTGGTAAAAAGAACTGAACAGGATTGTATTTTATTCAGTGCTCTGTAAACTGAACAGCTACTGGAAGGATTTCATCACACACACGGTACATGTCCAGTGTAGTTGTTCAGACCTCTGAATGCAAAATATTATGCCAAAAACAAAGTATCCTTATCCATGAAAAAGTTCTCACTTCATTTTACAGATAATGTATTATACCATCATATATAATGATATTGCGATACGAAATTACATGTCATGACAGAGGATTTATCCATATTGTAAGTGTTTGTAGTGAGACAGTATAAGCCATACTTACTGTATTTACCACTGCAGAGCCAACCTGTCACGGCGATGGTCAGGTGAAGACGCTTCCCGGAGCTCAGTGGCAGGAATTCAAATTCCTCTATCGCTCCAACACACCTATTCATCTTATAGCCTGGAGAGACAACGTAGGAAAATGAAATAAAAGGTACAGAAAAGCAAGAATCAAGTAGAAGATAAGAATAGCTGTAGATATACAAACGAGGGAACACCACAAAAACATGTGTATTTATCAATTTGGAGTCAAACTTCCAAAGGTGCTAACTTCTTTCTGCACACAATCACGTGTAATCCAACGCTCTTACCAGTCAGTCCAGCTCCTGCTGCTCCAAACAGGGAGGCCATGATTGCAATGCCAGTGGCTGAGCCCAGAGCGGCAGCCCCTCCAGCCCCCAGCACAGCACTGGCCCCTGCTGCCACCAAGGGGGCTGCCAGCCCACCTGTCACACCTGGCAAAGGCACAAAGAGCGCTGTCAGTGCAGAAAAAAGCAGGTCAGTGCCAATATCTGTAAGGTGAAGCAGTCTACGGAAGGAAGAATACAACTCTCACTCAGTGTGTGGTGAACTGATGCTAGATGCAATTGTCATGCATTATTCTGATAGTCTTAACACTCTGGTGATTTCATTATCAGTTGATTAGCTTATCAAAGCTACTAGATGTTTGAAATGTCCATTTCAAGTTTTCAAAATCACTTGGAGCAGGAACAATCACCAATCACAGTTCCTCCGCCCACAGTGGCTAGTCCAATCAGGAGGTAGCGTCGTAACTTCCGCCCTCTTTCTCTCCTCAGCCGCCGGGAGGACTCCTCTCTAATGGAAGCAGAGTCCAACAGATCATCTGCATTACTTGAAATATTCATTGGCTCTAAAAATAAAAAATGTCAAATGACTACTCTGGTGCAGTTAAGATGACATCTTGAAAACAATAAAGTGCTTGTTTATGCCACACAGCTATCTTCCTGCTATCATTTTGGATACAAGTGTGAGTTACACGCACAGGGTTTGTGTAGTTTAAACAGTCCAACACACACAAGATTTGGCAAAAAAGAAAAGCTAAGACTGAACATATTGTCATTTAGCATTTTTAATTGACTGAGGTTTCAGGTTTTTAACACCACTTGCAATGAAATGAAATTTCCTATAAAAGGCTCAGTCAGATTCATCCATCATCCTCTGGAGTGCCATAAGAAAGAGCAAATCTGTAAAAGAATAAGAAAATAAATGTGGAAATATAAAGAGGAATACATAAATGAATAAATAAGTTAATAAAACATTGGAAAAATAAAGAGAAATAAATAAATAGAATAAATACATGTGAAAATATAAAGACAAATAGCTAAATATAAAAGAATAATTATAAGCATTTTAATTTATTTATAGGGGAAAAGCAAAATCAATAGGGAAAAGAATAAGGAAAAATAAAGGGATAAAAATAAATAAATTACAATATATTTTGAAAAAATTAAAAATATATAAATAAATATATACAGAAATATTCTTCTTTATATGTCCACATTTATTTTCTTATTCTTTTACTGATTTATTCTTTTTTTTTTTTTTTTTTTTTTAAAATGGCACTCCTATGACTCCATATCATCCATCCTTCCATAACTTACTCGCTCTCCTCTCCTCCTTCCCTCAGCCTCTCTCCCAGCGTTTCCTCAAACTCCTCCAGCTGCTGTGGAAAGACTCGAAGCAGACAGCTGACATGGCGGATGAGAACCCTCGCTCTGGCATCATACTGGCCTGCGTGCATGACAGACCATGAACGTTAGAAAGTAACTTAAAGTAGATAGATAGTAGATTAATGCATCAAAGGATTCTTACCGTCTTTGACAGAAAAAGACACCAGATCCTGTAACACAAAGTGAAAGCTGATTATAATAGGACACACAATTAGTACAATACAATTTAATTACTGTTATTAAAACAACAACAAAAAAGATACATTGTTATGTTAGCATGATCAGTTTTGAAACAGGCCTATCTATGTAGATTGTTATAATCAATAATAAATAAATTGCTGCTCCAGTTCTTTCTGTCTCCTTTTTTCTCTCTTCACTTTTATACTGCATATATCTTTGACTCAGTATTTCTGTAGTTATTTTAATTACACATTTGTACCTAATATGTTTTTTTATTGCACTAAAATACAGTACGACAACCCATTTGCACTTAACTTTCTGTTCTACGTGTCCTCTGCCACATTTATATTTGCTGTTGCAACAGAATTTAATTTCCCACATGGCGCATTACAGTTTAATGTCATCCATCAGAGTGACAAAGACCTGTATGATGGGGGTGGCCCCAGCAGCCAGCAGTCGTTCGGCCTGTAGGGTGGAGAGGAAGGTGTCGGAGCCCTCGAAGCCCAGGCCTGACAGGAATGCCCCCATAACCGGCATCACCGAATCATCCAGATCCAGCCAGCGGACCAATCCCTGCAGATACTGCTCCCTGAACACGCTGAGAAACATGCAGCTGCTCATCCCTCATGTCAAATAACAGTTCAGTTAAAGCATTATTATTCACAGTTCAGTTAAAAGGTTATGAATCCAAATGGTTATTCACAAGTGTAAGAAGAAAAAGCTTTCAGAAATGTTTCATTTGTGCTGAAAAGAAAATGATATCATGATTTCTTAGAAGCTACTGCTGCTCACTTTATAAAGAAATTCAAAATCAAACCTTTGAAAATGTCTGGATGTCTGAGGCTTCTTAAAGACTGTGTAAGAATCCCTCTCATGCCCACTTAAATTTGACCTTGGTGGATGACCACGTGCACAACTGCATGTGCAAGTCCAAATCTGATTTAGTAATTTTCATCATTATGGAGAGCCTTGGTCAATTTATCGAGAAGCCACGTGTAACGAAAATATAATCAAATCAAAGATGTATTCAGGACCAGTATCCCCTCTATACTGTGTGTTTGTTGAAATGCTGTAGGTGTGACTGACCACATATTCATTATCCCTTAAATAATATGTTAGGGGGAATTAGAGGAAGGTGGATGATATGGTTTTAGCTTTACAGAAAAAAAAAAAAAAACTGGTACTCTTCAACACAATGACTACATTGATATTACTAGGAAGGACGCATGCAGAATGATGACATCATGATGACATTATCCTTCATGGCTCTGTTACCTGTTTTCAGGTCCAGTAAACAGCTGGCCCAGAGAGACGCCACACAGCGCCGCATAAGCAAAGCGGCCCTGTTCAGTCAGCTGTCTGCTGACAATTTCCTCTGGGCTTTGGTGGTCACGTGGGGCATCTGGCGTTGCTCCTGCCCCCCCTGGGTCTAAGGTGATAAACGGACAACGCTTAATTATTAACTGTGAGGTAGCAGTTTGACATATTACGACACATTAACGACACATAAATCATAAGTAAGAACCTCAAAGATACGGTATTTGTACTTGGAGGTACATGGTTGACAAAGGTGTGATATTATTTTAAATGCTGTTTTGGTGGATCACCTACATGCCGAATTTACCAGAAGACCCCAATGATTGATATGATATGTCATATTCCACAAGATATTTTACCTCTGTGACCTGTGATAAATGTAGCATTAGACTGGCCGATTTGTTAGTGTAGAATAGTTTGACATCTCGTTCTAGTCTTGGGAAACTAGGTTACGCTTTGTCTAAAAGTGCCTCTCATCGTGTCTCTGATGAACTGACCTGAATTCAACACACAGTGGCTGCTAAAATGTGTGTGACCCACTTGATTGTTCAACATTCCTTTTAGCTATAACTTAAAATAAAGCCAGTCTAACTTAAACCAGCGCATTTCAACAACACTTGCGTTAGCTGCTAACAACAGCTGGTTGATAGTGGCCGTAACTTACTGCCTCAGCACTGCCTCACTGCCGTTAACTAGCTAACGGTTCAGTGGTAACTTTTCATAACGTCGTCAAATTTAATACCGTACTTTACTACCGCACTGAGGAGAAATAATAAACCAATTCTAAGCGGTACCTGGGGCCGTACTGCTCTGTTTTTCCTCCATGGCCATGAGTTAGACGTCTCAACTCTGTGTAGACTGAACTTTTGTTGCCTTCAAGTGCTCCTCCTGAGCTCTGACATCTGAAACTTACACGTTAATATACGCTATTGACACGTTCAAACGCGTTGAATGATGACAGTTATTCCCCCCAAAAAAACACCAATACAACAAAACCATTTCTTGTGGATGTTTTAATGTTAGATATCAACCCGCACAGAGCTACTGTGTGCTGGGTTGATAAAAAAAAAATGGAGCTTCCTATGTAATGATTAAAACTTTTTGGAGTCATTCACGTGGTTGTTCAGAATTTAATGTTAATATTTTCGACTGCATTTGAAGGCATCATTTGTTTGCAACTTTTGTGGGACGTAACTTCCACGTACCATTAGAACAGAGTAGGGGTGTATTCACGACTGAAACGTTTTGGAAGGTTTTTGTTAGAGAAATTGATATTAAGTTGATGAATTACACATCTTTAGGCCAGGAATGGGCAGTTATGTGCCGCGGGAGGCTAAACCAAAGCCTCCAGCTGCTGGTGTCACTGATTAGCACTACTTCATAGAGAGAAGAGGAAATAACCTGTAAAATCCCTCTACAAGATCCAAAATCAGAGGTAGTACAACTACTGGCCAGTAGGTGTGAGTGTAACATTTATTTTCTGCAATTCTGACTCCACAACCCTGATTATAGCAATTATTATTGTTAATAACTTCAATTAGATGAATTGTTACTCTTTTCATAATGTAGATTCAAGTTTAATAGTAAGGCAGTAATTTGGCTTTTTAATTTGTTCGCCTTCTATTGGCTATGTGGCCACCAGAAAAATGCTTTTTCTCAGATCTATGACAGGACACCAGAATGAGGACGGTTGCCTGCCAACCACTCAAGGAAACAGCTTCACTCAAGGACATGGTCATGGAAGCACACTGGAATCATTTGATTACATGTTGCCAGTGGCAAAGAATGCAACAGAAAATGCCACTGTTCAGTGGTGTGTGGTTAATGCATGGGTTTTGAAAAGTGACAAGGGTCACAAGCATAAAGAGAGAATAGACCAAGGTCAGTGCATTTGAAATGACTGGGATTTAATAGAATTCTGTGGCCGTCTTGTTTATGTGCAAGAGGACATATGAGCTATGAGTCATACAGTTCCATACCAAACTATATGGTATAGTATAGTTATTACAGTACAGTATCGTAAAGTATAGCACAGTATGTGTAGTATAGTTTAATATAGTATAGTAGTAGGCTATGTGTAGTATGGTATAGTGTAGTAAAGTAGAGAACAGTATGTGTAGCATGATAAAGTATAGTATAATATTATATATTATAGTTAAAGAATAGTAAAATATGTATAGTATATTGCAGTATAGTAATGTATAGTGCAGTATGTGTAGTATGGTATAGTGAAGTACAGTATAATATAGTACAATATGAATACTATAGTATAGTATAGTAAAATAGTACATAAAAATGAAATATAGTAAAACAAAAACATTTATCATCAGTGACGATATCTGACAGTGAGAATATGATTATTCACTTAAGAGTTAAGTGCATTTTTAATGTAGTCTGATTCAGTGCATGTCAAGGACTCTAAGCAAGAGCCATTGTGCTTCAACCTACGCTTTATTTTCTTATACAGTACACACCTTTTCATACACACTCTCTGAATACTGTTCTGTTGATCTCTATCTTTCTCTTGGGTATTCTCAGACTGGTTGGCTGCCCCCCTCCCACTCCCTTTCCATCTGCCTCATCAGCTCCAATTTACTGTACTGTATATACTTGGCACCGCTCTCATCTCGCTCCATGCTTCCCAATCTGAATTCTGTGCAATGACAAGAGAGCGAGGCAAACACCGGAAAAGTGTGCAAGGTCGCATTAAACTTCCACCAGGTCTTTGTGTGGAGGAACTGTTAGTACAGTGTGGGTAATTTGTCAAAAGAACATCCTGGCCTTGTCACAGAGGAATCTCCAAACCTGCGTGTGCTGTATTTGTCTGTCTCTGAAAGGCATCCTGTTTATACAGCCACTGAACAGTGTATCATAAACAAGTCTTTATATGTAGCAAAGCCACAGCTTGATTGCAAATGATAAACAATAGTGCGTCTTCATTTGGAATATTTTTCTTGCATAGTATGAATAATGATTTCTACATTAAACACAGCAAGTAAAACATATACAACTAACTGATGATGATATTCAGATAAGAGGTATTGTGAGAGGACCCATATGAGTTCTCCTTTCAAAGACTTGCCCTGTTCACCTTGCCTAGACTTGTAATCAGGGAAAAATAAAAACCCTGAGTCTGACTTTGAAATCCTCCAGTGTTCAAAAACAGCGATAGAAAAGATAATATGAAGTGAACTCCTGCTGTACCTTGCATAGAAATCAGGCTATTTGTACACCTGTGCTCAATGTCCATGGTAAACAGTGCTTACATTTCTGCTGTTATCAGCGCATTGCCTTTAGTTTGTGTAGCTATGATGGCATTAAAATAACTAAACAACTGTCTTGAAATGTATTATTACACTTTACCAGTGTTTTACATTACTAAATATTGCATGGGCTGCAACACAGTGACAATAGTTGTGCATTGCGAACTTGTGTTTAGAGCTGCAACAATTAACTGAGAAATTGAGTAGTTGGTCGAAAAACAAATATCCGCAACTATTTTAGTAACAAATTAATCATTTCAGTCATTTTTTAAGCAGAAAATGTCAAACATTGACTGGTTCCAGCTTCTCAAATGTGAGAGTTTGATGCTTTACTTTGTCTTATATAGTAAACTGAATATCTTTTGGGTTTTGGACTGTTAGTTGAGCATTTTGAAGACATCCCTTTGGGGTCTTTTTTTGACATTTTGTAGACTCAACCATTTATTGAGAAAACAGCAGATTAATCGATAATGAAAATGAAATGAAAAAAATCATTAGTCCCTACTTGTGTTTATCTTAAACATCTTTGCAAATGCATAAATCCCTTGCCATGCAAATATTATTTTATAAATTTAAAGCCACCACGTGTAGATTTGAAACATGTCTGCATTTGGCACCCCCCGGTGGAAATATAAAACATTACAGACAAACAAAAACGTATGCCATCAGAATAATTTGAAAGCTGATCTAATAATCACCTAAGAATCCTACACATAGTGGCTTTAACTCATCATTTCATACTTTGAACACCCTCTAACTACTTGTGTCCTTCCATATACAGTGGACACCTCTTACAGCATTATATATATTATATAACACGTCTGTATGGGTCAAATTGATATAAGTGGATAATTATTATAACCAATTTTTTTTCTTTTTCTTTATTTCTCATGCAGATTACCATCTAATTTACATTACCATATTTATTACATGAATATAAAGTAATGAAACAGACAGCTTCGCTATTTGCTGAATTTATTGACTGTTTCAAAATACAGTACAGCTGTTTAAAACACTTTTCAAATTACTGTACAAATTAAATTACTGTACTTAGCGTAGTGTGGAACATCAAGTTTCGCCGCTGCATCTCTTTGGCTCGTTTTTGGCAATTTGTCATATTAAGCTTCGAGGAGAGAACGTTTTTCATTGAGAGAAAATGACTTTCTTTTTCCCGTCCTGATTTCAACCTGCTGCACCGGCCTCAGGTAAGGTCGTTTAAATTATTTTTTCCATATCTTGTCAAGTATTAAAATACCCAAAATGGGAATGTTTGGTCGTAAACCGAAGTATTGTACAAATTTAAATTTTAGACATGACGATGGCGGTAGATGAAAAGTCAGGGGATCAGCAAAGTTATTACAGTTCATTCTGAGGGGGACTTGAATGCACGTACCATATTTCATGGCAATCCATCCAACAGTTGCTGAGATGTTTCATTCTGGACCAAAGTGGTCCAGACTTAGTGCTCCTTACTTAGTGCTAGGCCGCTAGCGTGGCTGATAAAAAGAAACTGGGGTCGGAGATTATTAAACAAGTTGTGTGAAGCTTTGACAATTGTAGGTATACATTACTGCCTCACACTCATGGTAATGTTTTCAACCGCAGAAGCTTGAGCAAACTTTCCATAAGACAAACTCTTTAACCCAACCAGCAGCCTCCTCGTCACCCATCACCCATCGATCTCCTTTGGGCTACAACTCTTCCCTGCCGGTGTGTGTGCTCAGTCTTACAATGGATTACTCATTGAAAAGCAGGCAGGCAGACAGGCAGAGCTTGTGCCAGACAAGTTCAAACACAACACCCCCCTCTCTCCCCCATACTATATCTCTAGCAGACAATGTCAGGTTTCTTCTCCTTTCTGTCACCTTAACACTCGACAGGAGGGGAGCTGAGTGAAACTGAGACAGAGTGGACTGTGACCTGTGGGGCACTTCGGAGGGCGTGTTATGTGTGAGTACGGTAAAAAGAAAGAGCAGGAAGTCTGAAACAGATAACAAAGAGAGGCTGCTGAAACTCTGAGCATGTGCAGAATGTGCCTGGAAGTGAAAGGCACAGACTTAAGTGGGGAGGCAGCGGATGTGAATGACAGGTGATTGTGTTAATAGACAGGATGGGCCGGACAGCAAGGTTGTCATCCATCTGTCATTAAAGGACGGTGGGAAGTTCATCACACCTGGTGAGGTGTTTGAGTAAAAGTTTCAGCCTCTCTCGTTAATCCTGGCCTCATATGTCTGCAGCACAAACACCAAGACTGTGATTTGACCAGGGGGGGAGATTGTAGCTTTTGAACAATATATGAGCCTTTGTGTACATTCTCTCTTTTTATTTATGCACTCCTTTAGAGCGAGCAGATACAAGAGAAGGGGTGGTTTGCCTCACTGATGGCTTTGATAGGTTGCCAGGTCCTCCCCCAACTCAACCTGCCCTAACAGATTCCACTGCGGATGCACTTGTAATTACAACACATGCCTGCTTCTTTAAACCCTCAGACATACCAAAAAAGTGACTTCAGCTACCTTTTGTGTTTGTACGCATCGGTCCGTGTGTGTGTTAATACTTTATATGCATAAATGCGTGTGCACCTCTGTCAGTGTACATGTGAGGGCTTGTGGGCGTGCTTGTGTCTGTGTGTTTGTATACTATGCAGGAGTGTTACTAAGGGTGGAAGGCAGCTGGGACTGCCGAGGAGGGAGTGTGTGGGGTGAGGAGCAATAAGAGGGCGAGGAATCACAAAGGGAGGAGAGAATGGAGAATCCAGCTGCTATCCACTGTGGCCAAAACACTGGAGAACCAGCTGAAAGGAAGATGGTGAAAAAGAGAAAGGACACAGATAGGTCTGCTATATTAAAAACAGCTTGGGAGAGGGATGATTAGAGAAAGAATGGATGAGTAGAAATATGGATAGAGAACGTGAGGCAGGGAAGAGAGGAAAGGATTTATTAGAGTCCTTGTGATGTGAATACACACTTCAGCACAGCACTGGATTGTGATTGTCTGTGTGTGTGTGAGAAACGCCTGTTACATTCAGCCAACTGTAGCCTATCCTCCTTCCCACAGGCTGCGTGAATGCAGCCAGCGCTCGGAGAACTCTGACATCAATGAGTCACCACCACTGACCTTTCTCATGTGGTTTCTGAATAAGTGGGGCTTTAGTATTTCTCTGTTTATTGCAAGCATTAGAGATTCTTTGAGCAGTTTGTGCTTTTGGATGGAAGTCATTTCATACAGTACAAAAGATCACTGTGGGGCACACTGAGGAAGTGAATGGAATTTCCTTTTTATATTGCTGAACTATAGTCATCAAAGCAGAACTCTTTGTTTTCAGTTACTCTATTTAGGTTTCAGGCTCACTAGGGGTAAAGTTTCTCACATGCCGCCGGAGTCAGACCCTACTGTGCTGTTAAAATTACCCATAAAATGTTCTTTCACTGAGCTTCTTCATAAATCGTGGAATTCTTTACCTCAGGTGGTAGGTGTAATCAAATCTTTGCCATCAGCCAGCCACCTTTCCGAAGTTTATCCAACTTGCCCCAATCAGTTTGTGTTCATAAAGAGCCAGAAAGACAAGTACATTTATCCACTGTAGATAAATGATGTCCCACTGCCAATCCTCAACACAATAAGACCATTATCTGAGCAGAGCTCTCAAGAGGAGCCGAGCCAGCTATAGAGAGAACCTCCATTGACCCAACTTGGCAGAACCGGAGGCAGCCTGTGACATTTTACTGTGGAAACTTGCAGTGGGTGTTGGCCTCACCAGTGTGGAGACTCACTGACTGTCGATTATTGCAAAACAGATGTTCTAACTAGCGGGACGGAGCTAGCTGTATACCTAGTTTTACTCCAAGACAGTGAGCAGGCACGGGTGCTTCTGTCCAAACTTAAATATACACTTTGATTTATTCTGTGAAAATGTGGTGCTGCCTTGAACTGGATGGTTGCTTGTGTTTAATGTAACATGTCACATTTGTTTAGAGAAAGCAAAGATTTCCCTGGATGCAGTTAGGTCTTGAGTTCTTGGAACTGGATATATCAACAGTTTCGTCCAGAGGCAGCGTCTTATCGAACCAACATTTCGTTCTGAATTTTTCTGTCTCTCAACTACACACTTTCTGACAGGTTTTTAATACAAAACAAAATGTTCTACAAGTTAAAAGCTTAAATCAAAGCTTAAAACCCACTGTGGACATACACAGGATGCTCATTAGAGGAGGCTGGAAAGTACCACTGACGCAGGGCCGGAGGTGTCAGTGTTGCTCAGGAAGGCAGTGGGCTCATTTCTGGTCTTCTGCACATCCCAGTGATGGGAAGTCCCTCCGACTTCCCTGTCTGTATTTTTAGTTGGACTTTTATTTATGTGTTCTACTACACGGGAAGCAAAATAGCATTCTTGGCTCTGCATTTGAACTGCTTGTCTGAAAGGTCCAAATGTAAATTCTGCTAAATATTTTGTCTGTTTTTTGTCTTATCCCTTGGATTTATCTCACTTTTCCATCACTCTCATACCTGCATCATTCCTTTTTCCTCTCTCTAATCTCTCTCTCTCCTTAATCCATGTTTCATCTAGCCTGTCCTTCTTCATCTTTTTTATCTTTATGATGCAGTTTCTATTATTGAGAGAGAGGCAACATTTCTGCTTTTATTCCTCAAATCTTCACAAAAACCATGCTTTGCTAACCAAACCACGAATACCATAGACTGGCAGAAAGGAGGAAAACACTGGCAAATATAGATCTGTGGAATTCACTCAGCCACTGACATTGGCATTCCAATATGTAGCCAAACCCTCTGCAGCCAAAGTTTTAATGGGTAATTACAAGTAGGCTGCTATTATGGGCCAAAGTTACAAGAGACTGTATAAGAGGCTGTAACTCAGGCTGCTTACAGAGTGTTTCAGGCTTCATCCCCCTCCCAAAGGATGTGCTGTTTTTCTTTATTTCCATGTTATCACAGCCTCAACGTTGTGATGAACAAAATGTCATAAACTCTTCCATTGCCTTGATGACATCTCACTGTTTTTGCCTCTCATCCCACTCCTCCTATTCCCTCTGCTGCTGCCTTGCCCAGAGCTAAAAGGTCGCGTTTCCTGTGCTGAAGAACTTTTAGTTGTCATGCCACCAGGACTATGATGGTATGTGAAAATGAGCAGAAACAGATCCCTGTTCAGGTTGCATAATCTGACACACTGATTGAGGCAGTGGAGACAGTGTGCTGACATGAGACTGTGTTAGGTGGAAACAGCTGGCAATGTCTGTGGATTTTAGCGCACTGTCAGTCAGCTGCGTGTAATCTGTCGCTGCACAACTCATGCAATGCTTGACATGATGGAATGCATACAGAAATGTCTTCACGTGCGTGCACACGCTCATGCAAAGAACATACACTCAGAACATGCTCTGTGCACATGCATGTTCAGCTATTTACTACTCTCACACACACCGGTGCCAAGTTGTTCCAGGTGGGGGTATACTGTGTGTATCTAACTGATTCACAGCTCACTGACTAGTTTTTTTATAGTGTAAAAAAAACTAGCACAGGAAGAAAACTCCCCGTAATATCCAAACAGCACAGTGTCGTTGACCATGGACTTCGGGGGCCACATGTGCATGTGAGAACTTGTTCAGCCCTGCAGGGTAGTTACACAAAAACCACAGAGAAATTAATGTTGCATGTCTGTTGTGCAGTAGCGACAGGGTGTAAAAGGATCATGACGCAACAGGGAACTTGACTTCGGAGTTCAATTTTAGCAACAGAGCATACAGACTGAAATTGTCACGGCTGCCAAAGTCGTTTTTGTAAATGCATATAAAACGAACAAACGGTGACTCACGAGCCACAAGCATGATAAAGTGCTTTTATAGTTGGTGCTCTTTTTATTTTTTTACGTAGTTTTTTATATGGATGATTGCAATAAAATACAGGTCGGACAAAGCTATCATAATGCTTACCAATCACTGACCGCACCGGAGTGGTAGTGTTTAGTTTCTAGGTGTGTGTATTGGGAAGGGTGTGTTTATTGTCAATGTCTCACTGGAACAAAAGAAGTATTTGGACACGATGCCTCACAGAGGAATCCAGACCTTTGAATTCCTGCATCCTCTCACATCCATTCTTCCCCTCCTACCCCCTTTGTTTCTTTTTTTGTTGTTGTTTCTGTCTGGCACACACACACACACACACACACACACACACACACAGAGTTGGCCCTGCGTGACTCCATGCAGCCTGTGCTAAACTGTCCACTCACTTCACTTTCTACATGTAAATCTTACTTTATTTTAAAAGGCTGAGTGGTTGACCTCAAAAAATAGCCTATACATGCAAAGCTGTTGACCTTTTTCCACTCCAGGACTACGTGCTGTATAATTTCCAAGATGCACTCCCTGTGGTTTGAATGCTGCAAGTATTTGTGGTCTCTCTCGGTGAAAGAGAAATTACTTAATTTCTCGGATAGCTGAAATTCTTGGTTGTCTTCACTACAACAAATATTCAGAAAATAAGTTAAGTCTAAAGGTAAATATTATTTGCACTGTCTGAAGACCAACGCGAGGTGTAGAAAATACATCAAGAAGGGCATTTCAGCAAAGATATACTTTTTTTTTTTAATCAAATGTATTAATTTATGCCCTTATTTCTCTGTTATTCCCAGTAGACTCCTCATTAGCTGATACTTCCCTAATTTCAAAGACTTGTCAGCAAAAATGTAAAGTGAGTTTTTTGAGGGTTCTCCATTTATATCCTTGCTAATAAGGTAGCATGAAGACTTAAATCTAATTGTGGCTCAGATCCAAGGTGTTGACGCCTGGATGGTGAACACAGCCCTATTTACTATTCTGAGTTACTGGGGAGAGAAGGGAGGAACACAAGACAGTCGAGAGGTTTCAAGTCAGAAAAGGGAAGTTAAAGCAACTTTACCTTCAAAATAAAAGCACATTTTTTTGTCAGCTATGTCTGACAGCTGGCAATTATTCTGATTTGTCTGTTCTTCCATTTTACAAAAACACCTCTGCTATATGGGCGGCTATAATAACCAGACATCATTGTTAGTAGTGTGTTTGTGATCTAGTCTCTGTGTCAGAGGTTTCTATAAACTAAGTTGTGGCAAAGTCGCTGAAACGGTTATACAGGGTGGCGGTAACAGCCAAGAAATGCAGCAAGAAGACGATTGTTAGAAAGTACGTGGATGGTAAATGGTAAATAATGAAGGTTTGGAGAAAAAAAAATCAGCGTTGCAAATGTTTTATGAGGAAGGAAATGCTGTCAGCACGTTTGTTAGGCCTTATGGATACATATAATGCATTCTGGTAGGAAACACTGAATGTAAGAAGAAGGAAACTCCACTGAGCACAAGATAGCATATATTATATATGTATTTTAACATAATATACATAATATAAATTATGATGTATTGTTCTAAAAACTAGCCAACACTATATAAAGCAGTTAAAATTGGCTTCACCTAGACAACATTAAATCAACTACAATGTTAACATCCTGCTTACAAGTTAATGCATCAATAATAATAATCAAATATAACATACACAATAATATTAAACGCTGAAAGGGACCCTTCTGCATTAATATACTTTGTTACACTTTGTTGAGAACATTTTTTAAAACTTTTATTTAAGTAAAATTTAGAAAGTAAAATTACACAAGGGAGTATTTTTACATTGTGGTATTACTATTTTACTTACTTTACTTAGGCTACTAAATGTTTTATTCCTCTGCTGGCTAAAGCCATGGATTTAACCACAATATCATCTTTGGATAATCACAGCTATAAATTCTATAAAATCTAACTTGTTCCATCTGAGACAAAATCCATGAATGTATTTTGCACATGAGAGATTTATTTTGAAAGTTTTGCCCGGAAAGCTTGTATTTACTTCTGGCGTGCTTGATATTCGCGTCCTGAGAGCAGGCGAAGCGCATTTGAGCGTCCAGACTTCGCGCACACGGACTGAAGTTTAAGTGCAGTTTAAGTTTAACTTCCAGCGTCTCCAGTTACCGAGTGGACGATCAACGGAGAAGAAATAATGTGACTCATATAAATTATGCTCCTGACTGTGATTTACTGACTGGGAGTGCGCTCCTCCGGGCTGCGGTGGATATATGGTTGACTCAAGAACCCATAACATTTGTGTAATTTGCCTCGGTGGAACCAACTCATTGATATCGTGATGGAGAGCCACATGTCGTTGACATGGATGCTGCTGTGCCTGCTCCTGCGGCCGTCGGCTACACAGAACCCCGCACCTGAAGGAGGTGAGCTCACCTCTGATCATTGGTCCAATGTAATCCAGATTTGATAATGTAATTTTTTTTGGCATTATAGTAGAGAGAAATGGGCCAGAAATCGATTTGGAGGCCACCAATGAAAAAGTAAAACTAAAGAAAATCAAACTTATCTGTAGGCTATTTTCAGGACCAATATTCACTTTAGGATCATCTAAGAACTACCCACCATTACCAAATATCTTCTCAGTCATCACACAGCTTTATCCCCAGTTAATATAAAGTGAGTTTATATGTATTGGCGGCACATAATATGAGATGCAATGACTTTGCCATTAGAAACCGATGGATGGCTCAGGGTGGGGTCGTTATTACACGGGTGTTCTCAGTGAAATGGCATGACTCCAGGTAATGAATTATCAGTTGATGAAATCCCACAGCCCAGGGCAATGGTTCACAGTACGAGGGGCACATGCATAGGGACCACCTAGGCGTCCTGTGGAAGGCTTTACGTTGAATTCCCAGATTATTGTCTGTTGATGAAACCTGTTGGCATTGCGCCAGTGGTTTCCAAGGGAATTACAAAGCTGAGACATAGTTCTATTTCAATTATTACATTCATTAAAGTAATAATAATCTAACGAGGAAAGAAAACTGAGAGCAAGAGTGACAGATCTGATCTGCAGTTTCAGTTTTCCACATCTACACTACATTGTAAATGGTGTGCTAAATAATATGTATGATAACAAATATCACTATGGGTCACTAAGATATAATAAAAACACAAAGTAATCCTTCTTCATCTGATGCTGATGTAGAGTTGACTCACACTGAGACACTCCTCAGTGAGTTTACAGGCTGTTTATCATCAGTTCTGATCAGTGACTACAGATCTGAAGTTTGATTCACTAACATGACAAAACAAATGTTATCAGCCATTACTGCAGTGCTTCCTTTACACCCTGTGCTAAAGCTCATGAGCATGCAGTGTCTGAGAGGCTAAACTTGGTGGTGGCGACACTGCAGACTGAGTTAACATAGTAGTGAGTGAGATGCTGTCACCTTATCCATCCATTAATAGGGACCTGATGAGACTGAACCAACAGAGCTTACAGTAATTGGGCTTTTTATAAGTGGACTAGCTGTTATTACTGCCATCCTCGTATAATAAAGAGCTTGCCATCCCCCATGACCCACACTCACAGAAAGAGAGGGAACATGTTGCCATACCACTGGATGGCTGTTAGTTTGATGATTCTTATTCTTGTCTGGCTTTGTAAGATGTTCTGCTCTGTAAAATTCACATTCCTCTAATCTTCTGCGGCACACCGCGTGCCTAAATGTGTCTTTCGTGGTCTTCATGTTCATGCTCCACTTCTGCACATGCAGCCCACAAAACCTATATTGTTCAAGCTTGATTGTGCATGTGTCAGTGCGTGAGGCTCATGATATGTACCCATGTGTTCAGCAGGTTGCCAGACCTGCTCTGCTACCGTAATGTTTTACTGGGGCCGCTTGAGGTTTTACACCTTCATTTTCCCACCGTCACATCGCTCAAGTGCTAATAGACCACCAATAAATTCTGCGTACAATAACAGCAGGTTGCATGTAAACACGTCTTCTCTCTAGATAAACAGTGACGCGGCTGCCTCCAGACATCACCATGTGGTTTTTTTAAGATAAAGACATACCTGCACAAAGGTAGAGGTAGGGGGCTGTAATATGGAGCAGCCCCCCCCCCCCAAAATCCAAACAACAGGACAGATGTAAGGAATTCTTTTACGCTGATGGATGCCTCGCTGCCTCCTCAGCTTTCAGCACCTCCAAATCTTTTCCACACCTTATCTCACGTGTTAAACATTTAATATTTACAGTAAAAAGAAAAAAGAGGTGTCCAAAGAAAATAAGTTTCCACAGTGACATACACTGTAAGGTAGCACAATCCATGCAATGAATAAGTGCCCTTCTTTTTGTTGTAAGTGTAAGTGTTGCTGTCAGGAGACACATGTCAGTGTTCTGGTACAGGAGATGTGTATGAAGTGTTTTGGTTATTGCATTAATAGTGCATTTTGGATGTGCGATTAACTGTGTGAAGAGTTTAGAAAAAGTGAGCTCAGTATAGATAAATGTGTGTAATCCAGAGGCAATCTAAGGTCTTCATCTCTCTGTATATCGGTCTCTCACACTTTTATTCTTCTTTTCTCCTTAACCCTTGCTCTGAGATTTTAACAGTGGGTGTTTTTTTTTTTAGGGCTGACTGCACAATCTGAAGATCAACTGCAACTAAATATTGCTTTTAGATTCTGTCTCTACTGTTGCTGTTTCTTTCTTTCTCTCTCTCTCTCTGCTCTGTATATGGCCATCCAACATTCCTCCTCATCTCTCACATGGAACTGCCCCCCCCCCCCCCCCCCACTTCCTGGCTTCCTGTCCACTTCTGAAGTTATCATAATGCCGGCATCATTTTGTAGTTCCTCTGTTTGTTTTCATTTCTTTTTATCTTCGCTGTAATAACTTGTTTCTTACTTGCTTCTGACTCTGTGCTTTCATGACAATATTCCCCTATAAAAGCTGGGTGACTGTGTTGTTCCAAGAAGGTGGACGGAGAAAAGGGAGGGAGATTTCCAGTGTGTGTGTGTGTGTGTGTTTGTGTCAGTGAAGCATGAGAGGGGACCTGTGGAAAAAGTTGTGGGAGTAAAAAGGAATCATAGAGGGAGTTGTACATAGTTTGCACTGATTTTGACTACTTGATTTGCATATGAATTGCTGTATTAATCTTTATTTTTCCTCCACAGTGCTGAACTGCTGCGAGGGTGACGTCCTCTTCTTATTGGATTCTTCAGGGAGTGTGTCGTCCTATGAGCACTCCCGCATGCTCACCTTCCTGGCTGAGCTCCTCCTCCCTTTCTCGCTGGGAGAGGACCAGGTGAGGGTAGGACTTCTGCAGGTGGGCACCCGACCACGCCTCGAGTTTGGCTTTGACACCCATAGAACCCAAAGTGGCCTGCAGGGGGCTTTGGGGAGCATCAAACCTCTCAGGGGGGACACCAACACAGTGGAGGCGCTGAGAATGGCAAAGGAATCGGTGCTGAGACCCGGAGCAGCAGATGGGGCCCGGGCGGGGCTCCCAAGAGTCCTGGTGTGGTTGACAGATGGGGTGAAACCGGGTGATGTGATGGGACCAATGGCCGAGCTGCGGGAGGAGGGCGTGGCTGTGCTGGTGGTCTCCACTGGGCATGGCAACTATCAGGTGTTGAGGCAAGTGGTGTCCCCGTCTGTGGAAGACCACCTGTACTTTGTGGACATCGATGATATGAGGATCATCACAGAGGACCTGCGGAATGCAATCATTGGTGAGTATAGTGTGGGTTAACTGGTGATTTTTGAGGTTTTGCACTATACCTACTGCCCATCATTTTTATGCTGTAACGTTAGATAGTGCCCACAATGGTACAAAAAAGTAGTGTCCCTAGAATGTACTCTACTTTCTGCTAACAGTTCCACAGTGCAATGTTCTACATGCGAAAATTAACACTTGTCAGTGATGACACAAAATGACGATGATTTATAAGTGTCTGAAATCTCAATATACTTAAACTAGCGAGTGTATATTATATAAGAAGTAGTGAATGAATATACGTGGGAGTGACATCAGACACCGCCTCTGTGTATAGGGAAAGGTGTCGCTCGAATTATCACCCAACTCTGCAATTCCCCTCAGCTGTACGGAGCGTTTTAGTGTCTTTCAGCTCACTGTTTTGGTTTTACGTTGTGGAACTTTCGGTATAATCATACCACTGTCATCAACCTTGTTTCCAGCTATATAAAGCAAAAGACTGATGAACCGACTATATGCTAACTGCCCAGCAGGACAAAGTTTGCAACTATAGCTGGTGAACATAGTCAAGCGTTTAGCTGCTACAGAGTACACATATTTGCCAGGTGACCAGCAACACAACTTCAAATTATTGATGATGTTGACCCGTGACTGCTAGATGTGTAAATAGGCAACTATATGCTAACATGTTAGCCACAACAACTTTTGGCTATAAGGTCAATGTTGTGTCCTCAAGTGGCCAAAAAAGACTGCTGCTTAAATGATGCTTAAACACTGAAAAAACATAGAATTATGCAGACTCCAGACTCCATATTATATTGGGTCATCTCTTCCAACATAAGTCCAGGTCATCCCATGTCCAACAATCATTTGTAGGATTTCTCTAAGTACATCTTACTGTATCAAATCAACTTCTGGCTAGTTTCATCACCATATACAGTACACACCTTTGCCCAGGTTTTGAAATATCAGGATCTGAGATTTCTGCTGCCACCCCAATACAATGGATACAAATAAATTTAATTCATGTAGCTCAAAGCTTTCAAAAATTACATTTAAATTTAACAGCAACTTATCTTTCCAGAAACAATGTCCTGTTTACTCTGTATAATCAATCTGTGGAACTACTTTCTATCAAAGAAATAGTCCCTATAAAAACTGTTGACATTATTTTTGCAAAGACACATTGTTTCTGCATGACTAGATACTACTAGAAGTATGTGAGAAAAATATTCTTTTTGTGATTTGGGCAAACTGACCCTTTAAAAATAAAGCTCATGAAGGAGCGAGACAACAGTAACACTAAAGGAGCCTAACCCATGTGTTTTGGTCACAGCAACACACTCATTCAAACACCTACAGTCACACTAGCTGCCTGCCACTCATGCACAGATGTATTACATGTCTCTGTGCTTCTCCTTAATTCCACACATGCTCCTGAAGACAGAGAGACTAAATAGGAAGCCAGGACACTGAGAGTGTCTGTGTGCGTGTGTAAGAGTTGCTGTAATGAGATAGGATGATCTATTAATGGATTAATGATTCAACTATCCTTTCTGCATCCTCCAACACTATGTCAGACATGATACATATATATTTATATATAGACCAGGGAGGTCGCCCACTTCTCTGGCCAGATTAGGTGACTGCCATAACTCTCACAAGGGACACCTCAGCAATTATACATTATATACTGCAGCTGTAAGACATGATGCATAGTATAAATAAGGCTTGGGTACAACAAATAGAAATGCACCAGTCCTTCACAGATATAAATGCCTCTGTGGTATTTGTTATTTTGTTGCAGGGCCTCACTGGGTTGGCTATTTCAAGTTGTCTTATTGCAGGGGTTATGAATGCATCCAGAAACCCAAGTCTGACTGTCTACGTGGGTGGCTGTCTGAAGTCAAGGCATTTTTAGCACTCTGTCTTGTCCCCTTCCCTGTCACCATCCTTTCTCTGTGTCTTTGCAGAATTATAACTTATTCCTAAATCCTGACAGAGCCGTGCACGCACAGTAACTTCATTCATCTTTATCCTGCCTCCAACAGAGATTATCCGAGCTGAGCGAATCCAAGTCCGTGACGTCTCCTCCAACTCTGCCACGCTCCAGTGGCGACCCGTTCTGTCCGGTTTGACGGGCTACTACGAGATCCGCTTTGGTCCGCTTCCGACGGGAGGAACAGGGGGTGGTGGAGGAGATGGAACTGGGACCAGTCCCGGGACCGGTGGTATTCAATACCAGAGACTAACCCAATCTGTAGATTCCAGCAGTGCCAGGCTAACAGGCCTGAAGCCTGACACCACCTATACCGCCACGCTGACCCCGGAGTCCAATGAACAAGCATTTAACAAACTGTCTGTCACCTTCACAACAAAGCCAGGTTGGATGACATCCTATTTACACACTGTGTCTTAACCCATAACTGTGTACTTTGCTACTTACTCTAAATTTTTTTATTGGGTTGGTTGTAGTGCAAAAAGGCAAACATTCACTGGTTCCAGCTTTTATCTGTATTTCATTGTAAATTGAATATAGCGGGGTTTTTTTAAGATGGCACCTTTGGAACTTTTTATGGGCACTATTATTTGAAATTTTTTAGGTAACGTTTTACTTTACCAGTCCAAATTTTCCCAATAATCTGGTACTAATTATAGTAAAACAGGAAAAGTTCAATTTAAACCAGAATAATATTTGTTTTTTATTATTCGCCTATTTTTGGAAACAATTTTTCATATATGTTGAATTCTATGCTTGTCTGTAGACACATTTTTGCATGTTCAGCTGACCGGCTGTGCACTGACTAAAAGACTTGTAATGCTAATAATTAACTGTAATGAATTAATTGGAAGTGTACCAGGTGAGTACTGTGTCTATCTTTTCTGTTCTCGTTCTAGTTATTAGGAAACGAATCATAAATTACAAACCCGTAAAATAAAGTGAGAAAATGATCATGGGTTGCAGCCCTAGTTTATTTTCCTCATATTATTTTATACTGACTCTGTGTTTTTTCTTGTCCCCCCACACACCAGAGGTGCTGAGCCCAGCTGTGGTAACGGTCTCTGAGTCCGGGCAAACCAGCGTTCGGGTGAGCTGGGGTCCTCTTCAGCCAGAGACGGTCACAAGTTATTACGTCGAGTACTCCGGCCTGCCCAGGGGAAAGCTCCACGCTGTCACAGTGGCTCCAACGCAAAACTCCACGCTCCTCAGAGACCTCCAACCAGACACCACTTACTTGGTCACCGTTAGTGCCCGGCACGCCTCGGGCAAGGAGAAGGCCATGTCTGTCAAAGTGTGTACTCAGGAAGGTGAGCTACATAAAGAAAATGCAGTCAAACTTGGTGCTCAAGGATCCGTTTACTGCACACTAATCCTAATCCTACGCAGCCTAGTCCTCTCTGGGTCTTAAATTTCAGATAATTACTAACAGTTCCATTCAGGTTTGACTACTCCAAGGGCAGTTCTGAGCAGCTAGAGGAGCTTGAGCCAATCATTTTTCTACTGTACGAGTTCTGTTAAAGCATTTCTGTTTTCCTTTAGCTTCTACTCTTTTTTTTTTACTGCTCTTCATTCATACTCTCTTCTTAGTTCTCTTTCCTTTTGAAATACACTCTGGCTAACATCTCCGTGGCCTCCATTTGCAGTGACTCCAGCCCTGGCAGACCTCCAGCTGACCACAGTGGGTAGTGACTCAGTGCAGGTCGACTGGAAGGGCAGTGTAGCCGGTCTGAGGGGCTACTGGCTCACCTGGGAGGGACGGCAAAGCTCTGCACCTGGCCAGCGCGCCTCCCTCTATTTGCCGCCCGACTCTCTGTCAACGCGCCTCACACACCTCCCTCCACTGGCTAGAGTGTGTGTGTCACCCATTTACCGGATGGCACGGGGAGAGGGACTGTGTTGCACGGCACAGTTTCATTCAGGTGAGTGGTGACAGGGTATGTGGCGAAAGTGAATTTTTAGAGTTAGTTGGGTCGATATTTACAGGAATATTAACAGTTTGGGAAATATACTTATTCGCTTGCCTTCAGAGGGTTTAGCATTTACTACACAGCTAGAGCCATGATGCAATTAACCTAGCTTAGCATAAAAACTGGAAGGAGAAAAAACATCTAATTTGTATGGATTAGACAAACAAGATACAGCATGTTAATTAGTGAGCCTGAGAGGCTGGTAGGTGGATTTTACCTCTGGACAGAGCCAGGCTAGCTGTTTACCCCGGTTTCCAGTTTTTGTGCAAAGCTAAGTTGCTGCTGACAGTACTTCAGTACTTCAGTACTGTCAGCAGACAGTACAGTAACTTCATATTTACATCAATCATCAGAGTGGTACCACTCTTCTCATCTAACTCTTGGCAAGAAAGCGAATAAGTGTATTTCCCAAAATGTCCAACTTTTTCTTTAACGCACAGACATCAGAGCAGTATTGATCTTCTCATCTTTCTATCTGAAAGAAAATGAATACGCGTATTTCCCAAAACTATTCCTTTAAAGTTTCAATTTCTCTAAATTACTAAACCAAGTATTTTTTTTCTCACTTACCTCAATTGGTACAGTATATAGCCATGCAGATAGTTGGTTTTATTGTCCAGGTTTTGAGGTATCAGTCTCTGCGATTTCTGCCTATGCCCAGATACAATGGAGGTAAATGGAATTTTGTTTGTGGTGCTCAAAAGATTCAACTACAGCATCTCTTTTCAGAATCTGTTTAAGGTCCACAGACCTCACCATCAACAGTTTTTATTGTGTCTACACTGACACTTATCTCAAAAGCTAGACAAATAAAACCTGTCTGCATGTCTAGATACCACTAGACGTAAGTCAGAAAATATGTGTTTTTGTAGACCCTTTAAACTGAAACATCTTGATGTTGGACTGAATGAATAGCTCCAGATTAACTCCATTTGTTGTCTGATGGTCGTGTTCATAGATACAAGAAAATTCATAACATAATACTTTGACTTTTGCCCAAAAGTTTAAATGTCTCAGCTGCTGTTTTCTCTCTCTGATCTTTAGATGCATTAGCATATGGCTACCAGTCATAGCACCCCTGAAGTGCAAGTGCACCTTACCAAACATGGAGGGACAATGGCAGGAAGAATGCTGACTTTCATCCATAATTCTTTTCCGTGCCTCTCCCTTCTGTGGACATAACCCAGGAGAGGTGTGTGGTTTGGCTTGCTGAGCACTTATGTGGAAGCCATAGACACTTAAGTGTGGTCTGGGACAATATGGCCACATGTTGACTGCTAACAATCTGCGACACAGAGGAGTACATGCTTTTCCATTTCTATTGTCTCATCTGTTTTACACCTGTAGTAAATGCATAATGCTTCAGTTTAAAGATGCAAGCTTAAGATAAAGATTTTTCTTAGGTCTGTTTGGCAGACACACAGCAGGGCATGCTGGGAATGTTGGATGTTTTATGTGGCTTGTTTTGGAGAAGGGCTTTGCAACATATGTGGGCCTCATGCCCAAATCAGCATTTCTTTTCAAATCCTGCTAACACACAGACAACATCTGATTTAGATTTATAATGGTTACTTATGACTTGTACTTAAATAACTTCTCTTTCAGCACATGCCTGATACGTGTGTGCACACTGGACTGCAACAAGGGAATGTTAACATGCGGTCTCTAATAACAGGATCTTCAAGATTACTTTGAACTTTCCATAAATTACCAACAGACCAGCCACATGCGCTGAAACTACGGAGATGCTGCATGTGATACAAATGTGTGTAACTGAGAGTAGTCTTGTATTGGCCCCCGGACATAGATCCATCATTCATATTTATTAATCTAGAATCTTGTAAGTATGAGCATTAATAGCGTACATTATTTACAGACATGCTGTTTACATTTTAAGACTGTTACCTTTTTTTTAAGCCAGTCTTTGCTGCCCCCTACTGAAAGGATCCTTACAGGCTTTTACTGTTATCCTCAGAGAAAATGTATTGTGTTATGTTTGTTGACCACTGTTGAAAATTTAACATGAGCTTGCAATAAAGTCCTTATATAATTTTGTTTATACTAATTCTAGTTTTTTATTATAGCACCGTGGACTCAGATTAATTAATGAGGAGTACTAGTCAGCCAGTGACAACAGTTGTCTAATGGCTTTGTGGCTCTGCAGGAGATTTGAAATGATCATTTAGCAGGCAGAGAGGGTCAAATGAAATTTGTTGGGAAGGGTAGGATCCAGCATTTTTTTAGTTTGACCTGTATAGGGACTAAAATTCAGGATATCTTGGCCTTTGCTGCTTCGATTTAGACTATTCCTTTTAAAATCTGTCTCTTGCATGTCTCCCAACTTTTTGCAAATGCAATACTAAACCAATAAAGCGTCTCTTAAAATCACTTTATGATAGAACTGTACCATTAAGGTTCTACTTTCATCCAGAAAAATAATATGCATTACACCACTAGTTTCTATGAAAAACTATATTTAGTGTTTGTTTTATATATTCTTCCAAATCCTGAGAAAGACAGCATTTTGGCTCACCTTCAAGTTTTGTGTAGTTTGGTACAGTAACTACATGAATAACATATCGAATACAATCTGTATAAAGTGGTGGGACGGCAAATAGTGTAAAGTACAGTAATCAAGTCTTTTATGTATTTCCTTCTTTCCTATCAAATCAGAGCAGGATACAGCGCCAGCTCATGTGTTATCAACGATCCTGTCCATCTCATGTGCCTAACTTTGTCAAAATATACTAAGATCTGTAGATCTCGGTCAAAACTATGACGTATAATCGATTTTATCTATTAAAGACACTTACAGTTATTTAGAGGAGATGTGGATTGAAAGAGGGACAGCATGATAACAGCACAGTCATATCACAGTTTTATAAAGTAGAGATGATGGTCATGTTTGATACACAGATACTGGTGTGTTTTATTTGTTGGCTATTTTTACTCTACTTTGAAGGGAGGTTTCTTGGTATTTGTAGATGGTATTTGAGAATATAAATTAGGCTTTGAAAGCAGACTGAGTGACTGAGAAGGCAACTTTTCTGTATCAAGGCCTCCCCCCTGCAGATGAATGAAAGCATCTTCAACTAGTCAGCTGGTGTGAGTTACCATTTTGATAAACATTGGTGGTTAATTGATCTTTTCTTGAATTAAATACATTTTATACAGAATGTTTCGACAAATAGGTCCGAATATATGATAAAATTAATTTTGGTGTGTGATATGGGTGAAAGGTTGTTTCCATGGGTGGCTGTTGCTCAGGCCATAGAGGGTGTTTAATCCCAAATTGCTCCAGATGTACCAGCATATGGAAAAACAAAATACCCAGATCACAATGTATGTCTTTTGACTCATCCAGGGCACTAAATGCCTGACAAATCAAGTTACTTCTTCACATTTAGGAAGTTGCGAAAATCAAATATTGTCATAAAGCAGTCCAGTTTATTCACTTGCAGAACTGCCTGCAATTGCTTCACACAACAAGAGATATTAAAGTGACAGCAATCTAAACGGTCTAGCAAAAGGTATACACAGCTTTTATTGCCTTATGGCATATATTGTCATATCACCCAACCCTATAACAATCCTTAACTAACAGCCTAAAATATATGAGAGAGTCTCTCAGGCCTGACCATCATCTCTACTCATAATGTTGTGATGTCGTGCTGCCACTGATCTTTTTATCTTCTAAGACTGCAGCACCAGAATGAAATCAGGCAAGGCTGCGGGGTTTAAGACATTTTGTTATTTGCTAAATTATTGTACATAACCTATAATGTCTCACTTAACGTAAACTAAGTTCTATTTAATTCCTTGTTTTATTTTATTTAGAAAATCCTGTTGCTTCTAATCTATAGGGTCCTTTATCAGATCCCCTGAACATCACGCCGACCTCCCA
The DNA here is from genome assembly GCA_005408345.1 of Macquaria australasica. Classification (NCBI taxonomy): domain Eukaryota; kingdom Metazoa; phylum Chordata; class Actinopteri; order Centrarchiformes; family Percichthyidae; genus Macquaria; species Macquaria australasica. The sequence goes on along the minus strand of SEMN01000008.1, from coordinate 141,944 downwards.
GAGATGAAAACATATAACTAATCAGAGTATATTTTTGTCTTTGGATTGTAAAACAAAACAATAGCTATCATGAAGACAAACACTATTTTAATATTCTAATATCTGACCTAGAGCACGTGACTGGGCGCCAAGAAGGATTTCGAGCGGATGAGAGTTCACCGGGAGCACCTGAAGGCAGCATCAGGTCTGATGCGGTTGCTGCACAGTAGGGGGCGTCGATCTACGGATCCTGTTTCCCGTTAGCCCGTCAAGCTGCAGTATCCGAGCCTTGACATTGCGAAGATGGACGCTGTTATGGTCTAGCCCAGGAAACACAGAAAGCACAAACTGCGAGTTTCAGAGCTGTGTTATGACAACATTTCCAGTTGGTCCAGGTAAATGGAAAACCCCCGGGTCACTTAGCTGGCGTCGTTGCAGAGTTAGGCACAGCTAGGTCAGCTAGCACAAATGACAGCTCAGCTAATGTCAGCGGACGGACTAGCGCGGCGAACATTAGCTAACTAAGCTAGCTAGCTTACAACGTAGTTTGAGGTAACTGATAAGTTGGCATATAGAGGCGCCAGTTCGCCTTAGCGACAGCTTCTTGTCTTATCCGGAGAGAGAGCATCGTAACACAGAACCCAGCCAGCAGCTAACTCCAGCTAATGTCATCAGCGTGATGAGGAAGATGTTTTGATGCCAGTGCCAGCTAACGTTAGCAAGCTAATCATTTTCAGAACCGTTTCCTGGTTGTGGTTCCTCGGCTTGTTACCGACCCGAGGTTTAGGATACAAACGGTTGGTATGTTTCATTCCTCGTCCTCGGTTAGGCTTACAGGGCATAAAAGCCATGTAGTATTTGTGTATTACCAGCCTTGACACTTTCTGTTTTCTCTGGCAGGAGCGAACGTAGCGTTAAGTCAGCAACAACACCAAGATATCTTGGCTGGTTGATGGGTCCTGTTTACTTTTCAGACTCTTTACAAGGTTTTATGATACGCTCTTTATTTCGCTATGCATGCAGTGCACCAAATGGTAATTGTTTTAATGTAGTTAAATCTTTTTGTCGTTGCTAACGTTGTACGTTTTGATCCTGCATGCCCCTTCCACTAAAACACACTAGTTACGCAGGATAAGTGTAAACCAGTTAAACGAGTTAAAGCTGAAACACTGCTTGATGCATCTTTTGACAGTCGTCAAGATCAAATCTATTATCAAAAAGAATGTCGTTCTGTAAGGGTGTGTGTATGTTTCTCTGTTAGCAGGGTTACATATTGACAGCTTTGGCAGAAGCATTCTCGCAACAAAGGACACAGCTGTTTGTGCTAGATGTCAGCTAAGTAGCCTATTCACAGTTTTCCCAACTTGCTATATTAAGTTGACTTCTGGATTTGTGTGTTTGCAGGTGGAGGCAGGAGGTGTGAGTAGAGTGCAGTAGACATCAGCAGCATGTACTCCGAGTGGCGCTCGCTGCAGTTGGTGGTGCAGAGTGACCAGGGCCACCTCAGCGTTCTGCACACCTATCCCACCAGTGTGGGCACGGAGGTGGCAAATGCTGTGGTCAAGCCTCTGGGCACAGCTGTAAGCCCTGTCGCCACAGAGAACATCCTCAAGACAGACAAGGAGGTGAGAAAGAGGTTCACGATGTTGTACCGTGTTTGCACTATGCAATGTTTGACATATCATCTTAATGCCTTGGTAGTCTGCTAAGCTATCAGCTCCATCACCAAAGCTTTAGTCAAACTTCTCATATGACTTGAAGGGGCTTGGCCTGATCGATCCATCATAAGATGAATTTAGACAACACCAGTTACAAGAGCTCAGTGTATACCACACTGTTTGATGCTGTTTTTTGATTAGAAAAATTCAAGTAAAAAATATTAACGTCAAGATATTTTTGTATGTAGTGATGCTACTTAATTAAAAAGTTGGGATATACAACAAGGTTATGGTTGGTTAAAAAACAAAACAAAATGAGGTTAAGCTACTAATATCAGTTGTTTGAATGTGATGCAAGTCATTTTTGTGGCTTAGTGTCACCAGGGTGACTGCTTGATCATTGTTTGATGTGACATGCTGCGATTTGAGCAGTAATCGGCTTAAAGGAACAGCCTTCTTCTACATAGCTTGTGTTGTCTTAAGTGCCATATGTAAGCTGTACTAACTAGACGCTATTAAAATATAAAAAGCCGAATCAAAAATACAGTGGCTCCTGTCCACAGCAATCAGGGGGCACCTCTATTTTATATACAGATATCTGTGTCATTACTGTGACAGCCAGTGTAGATATGGTCAAAAATAACTGCACTGCTAGGAGACATACAGTGCTATTTGCATCCCCTCCCTTTTTTTTTTTGTTTTTTTACATTTTATTGTGTAGTTAAATTGGATGCATTTCTAAACATTATACCCAATAAGGACAAATATTTGAAAATGTATAAAAAAAGGTTTGCACATCTTGATTTGGGCACTTTCTCCTATGCTTTCTTCTATATCTGCACTTAAGCTTTTCATGCTTCTAGCTAGGCTGCTGGACAACTTTGGGACAAAGACCAGCGCTAGGTTGGATTTGTGCATTGTGTCGTTGTCATTGTGTCATGAGGTTGCATGCACCAGTTTCCCAGTTTCTGCCCTTAAATTCATGGCATGATGCTTCCACCGCCATGTTTCGCTGTAGGGGTGATAGTATGTGTGTAGACCCTGATTTTGACCAGATATAATGCTTGACATTGAGGCCAAAGAGTTACATTTCTATGTCATAAGATTGTTTTTCCTCATGCTCTCAAAGTCCATTAAGTGCCATTAGGCAAAACCTAGTTGGACTGTCATGTTTTTTACTCAGGCGTATCTTTGCTGTTGCTACTCTAGCATATAGAGGTGTGACTGATGGAGTGCTACAGAGATAACTTCTCATATCTCTGCAGGAGGCTTAGGCCTGAAACACAGCAGACCCTTAGTGCTGTGGCTCCCCCTTCACTTCACCTTTCATGTTAATGAAAATGAACACAGTTTGGGTGTCTGTGTGTATGCTTATTTTTTCTACACGTTGTACGTGGATGATGCAAGACAATACTTTGTAAATGGCTGTTTTAATATCTTAAAGCGTCTGAAGCAGACACTATATATTCAGTGATAAACAATATAAGTGTGTTTAATAAGGATGTCCCGAGCCCTTCCGTACGATGAGGACCGAGTAGATGCATCCGTGTTGGCTATAAGAACCCAGATCAATTTCTGATCCTTTTGTTTGTATGCTTTGTAAACACCTGCTGTCAAAACAAAGTCTCCCACGTGCTCTGATAAAACACTAGAAGGTCTGCTAACACACACTGCTGTGAGCAAGTGAACCGCAGAGCTCAAAGCAAACCTGGAGTTTCAATTAATGATATGACAGCATGAGTCAGGACGTGATGTGAGAGGAGCTGCGTTGGGTTAAAAATAACATTTCAGCAATATTTCTCAGGTGCACCATGCATCTGAAGTGCTGCTGTTGCTTTCAACTTCACTCCGTGCTAAAGATAAAGCTTGGATAAACCTTCCTGCCACTACTGGTCCACACTGACTCTCCCCTCTTCAGGAGTATTTCATAAAAGACTGCAGGAAATTATACAAAATATTGCAGGAAACTGTCAAGGGAGAGCTGTTATGGAGGCTTTTAATATAGGCTGACTTTAGGCTAAGTATGTAGCTGTATTATGTAGGGGGAAAAAACCCTGCATTGGACTTGGTTTTGGCAGATACTCAATATATAAGGACTTGGATCAGGATCATGGGAAAGAAAGAAAACATGATTGAGCCAGTCCATGTTTAAGTGTAACATTGACTGTAGAATGATGACCTGGGTTTCATTCATGACTTGCCTTTTGTCTGTTTTTGATTGAGCAAGAAACTAAGAAACATGGTTGAGAGAGACGGTATATTGTTATTGCCACCATCATCTTACCCTTAACCTTTGGCCTTCCTTGTCATGAGACACTAAATCAGATGTGCTGAACTCCTTATGGTTACTCAGTTGACATAGTGCAGACGACATACAGTATTATATCAAAAGAATTGCAGCACTTGCAGAATATGACATTGTTGAAATATGTTTTGAGAACTGTCATTCTTTCTGTGTCATTAGCAGTTAGATGCAGGACTCATTGACAGCAATATGTTAAATGGTGAAATGCTACAAAATAAAACAACAACTCAACATAAAAACATTCACATAAATTAATGAGAATGGTTTGGTTCATAGGTGAAGTGGACCATGGAGGTGCTGTGTTACGGCCTCACCCTCCCCCTAGAGGGGGACACTGTCAAGCTGTGTGTGGATGTGTACACAGACTGGATGATGGCCCTGGTGTCGCCCAGGGACTCGATGCCTCAGCCTGTGGTCAAGGAGCCCAATATGTACGTCCAAACCATCCTCAAACATCTCTACAACGTCTTTGTACCGAGGTATGTCAGAAATGTTCACAGACGAGCCTTTATCTCCCATTAGCTGTAATTTTCAAATTTAAATGTATACTTGGTGCATATTGTATATTTGTTAACAGTTAACAGTCGTCCTTCATAAATCTCAGAGTGCTGATGTCACCTTTAATGTCTGCTGTCCTCTTTACACTTTCTCTCCAGTTCCTTCCCTCTCTCTGATTTCCTGTCCCTGTCCCCTCATTTTAAACACTCCGTCTCTCCCTGCAGGCCTGAACAGCACAGTCTGAACCACATCAGGCTTTGCCAGCAGGTTCTGACTGCAGTCCAGAAATTGGCACGAGAGTCCATTTCCATGGTGAGGGAAACCTGGGAGGTGCTGCTGCTCTTTCTGCTTCGCATCAACGACACGTTGCTTGCCCCGCCTACGGTTGGAGGTACGCCCTGTCCTACACAACCCCTCTTGCTGTATTTACTTAGTTATTAGTGATGATTACTAATATCAATAACCCCTCTTTCAGTTGGGGTGGCAGAGAAACTGGCAGAGAAATTGATGGCAGTGCTGTTTGAGGTGTGGCTACTGGCATGTGCCCGCTGCTTTCCCACGCCGCCATATTGGAAGACGGCAAGGGAGATGCTGGCCAACTGGAGACACCACCCTCCTGTTGTAGAGCAGTGGAGCAGAGTGGCCTGTGCCCTGACCTCCAGGTTAGAAAGGCGTCACCTCAACTTTATCTGGCCTGAAAAAGGTTTCGTACAGGTTGCCACTGAAAGTTGGTTTTGTTTATGCTTCAATTACTGTTGAGTCGTAAGAGTTAAGATAATTGGTCACTTAGCTTGCTAACCTGTTTAACTCCTCTGTCCACAGATGGGAGAAGCAAACCTAATTTTGAACTAAACAGAAGCGGGAAATGTATTGGTGGTGTAATAATGACAGGAAGAAAAATAATAATAAAATAAAGTGCCTGTATTCTCTACTGCGTGTGATCATCTGTACATTCCTGTATCACTTCTTCAATCCAGGCTTTTGCGCTTCACCCACGGACCATCCTTCCCACCTTTTAAAGTTCCTGATGAAGATGCCAACCTGATTCCGTTAGAGATGGACAACGACTGTGTGGCGCAGACGTGGTACCGCTTTCTCCACATGCTTAGGTATAAACAACCTCATTTTCCTGGGTTTGAATGTGAAAAAGAGATTTTCTTTCTTCATCAAACTAACTAATGGACACAGATGATCTTTCATGTGTTGTAAGGGACAGAGATGTTGTAGCACAGAGTGGAACTACCTCATATCATCCTCTTACCATCAAATATTTCCCTTCTCTATGTATTCTACTTGCTGTTTATAAAATGTTCCCTCTAATACTAATTCGGTGGCTGCTCATTCTTTGTATGATTTCGTCCATCCTTCCCTCCTTTCCTTCTTGTATTCATCCTTTCTCTCATCCTTCTTTCCTCCCATCTATCATCCTTTGGTCTTGCACAGTGTGCTCCGAAACATCTTTCTCGTGGTGGCACTGCAGCCACAGTCCAAAGTTTGTTCCTATTCATAGATCATTTAACCTTATTTGTTATTGTTAGTCATTTTTCTTTTGTGGTCAGTTCCAGATGTGTTCAGAATGTCAAAATCATCAGCTCTGTCATCATCTCAGTGCTGACAATGTTAAACGTCAGAGAACTGATTCCTTTCTTTTCAAGCCATGGCAGAATCAGATATCAGATATATCCAAATAAGCTTTAGCGGCATCTGCAAGCTTTTTGCTTAATCCATAAATTAGCTTCCTTCTCTGTTTGTTTCTAGCAACCCAGTGGACCTGAGCAACCCTGCGATAGTGAGCACCACTCCAAAGTTTCAGGAGCAGTTTCTTAACTCCAGCGGTATCCCTCATGAAGTGGTGCTGCATCCGTGCTTGAAACAGTTACCCCAGATCTTCTTCAGGGCCATGAGGGGCATCAGCTGCCTAGTGGATGCCTTCTTAGGTAAGAGGATGCTGAGTCAAAAGTCATGGGGCATTTGAGAGGGAGCGACTTGTAAATGTTCAAAAGCCAACAGAGAAATTCAGAATTAAATGAATGTGTTTTTGCACATTTTAGCAGTAAAGTACTCCAAGACATGTTAGAATTTCTGCAGTACATGATAATTTTGCAGTACATGATAATGTTGAATGCAGTGTGTTGTTTTCTACCTTCTGGGCAGCTACCTGCTTTTGTAAACCATCACATTCAACATGCTGTTACTATTGTCATAATTGTCTCATGGACTGATTTTCAAAGCACGAGATGTTGCTTTGACAAAAAATAAAAGCAGACATGGTGTTTATGGTGATCTATTTCAAGAGAATTTCAAGTTAATTTTCATACTGTACTGGAAATGAAAGGATACCAATGGGTGCAGGAGGGTAGGACAAATACATTCAAACATCTAAAATGCCTGTATTGTTTAGAAAAGGTATGTAAAAAGGTAAAGTGTATGTGATTAGAGGCGAAAAGGGTAAAACATGCAAAAACACTGAAAGAGTCATTTAAATGATTGACAGCAATTCCAAGCATTCTTTTGTTCTAACAATTTTATTCCTTTCCAGTTGTTATTCTGGGCACTACTCCTGAGTGAAACCAAGATGGAGGATGTCCGTCAGTAATACCTGTTTATACATTTGAGTAGAAACAGTGTGTCAGTGTATATTTTTCTCTTTACACTGTAGGTGTCTCTGTTGAAAAGAGAGATGTACGGGAGAGGGTGTTCTCTTTTTGTCCAGTGCTGCTCTCTCATGGTACAAACATCAGCTGATACATCATATAATGACCTGGGCATATGATGGCGTGGTCTATTTGTTGGTGGTGATGATATTAACAACTGGGGTTAGCCTTGCTGTAGCAAAATGATATGTCCTGGACATTCAGACTAAACTACAAGATCATCAACAAAGGGGTCTCTTGTGGGCACAAAGAGTCAATCAAAATGGATGGATATCAATTATTGCTGATTCATATCTAACTGTTGTCTTGCATGTCTACGAATGAATATTGTCTATGATCAACTCACAACTCTGAAACCACTTCCTTCTCTCTCTCGTAACAGTAGAAATTGGAAGATGGCTTCAAATAATTATATTTACTCATGGAAAGTTCTGTCCACTGGAAAAGTGGCAGGATGACGATTATTTTTCTTGTTTGCTGGGGCTAATCAAATGTATTTAACCCCCTGCTATGGAGGGAAAAACCACTAACATTAGTCCCCAGCTCATTTTACCTTCCTGTCAACAGGTATATCACGTCCCAGAGCTGACAGCGCCCCGCCCACCCCAGTCAACAGAATGAGCATGTCCCCGCCACCCTCCATCACCAACACCACGCCCCCTCACAGCCGCAAGCAACGGCATACAGTGGTCACCAAAACTACAAGCAAGAGTTCAACTGTAAGTTCTAGTGTTGCATTAAACCGTAACAAAGTTAGAATTCGTTTAGGTCTGCATTTTTTTTTTATTGCTGTATGACATTATTTGCAGTTGATCTACAGACAGAACAGAGCTTCTACATTTTTGTTGCCTCTATACAGCTTCACTAACCATGATTTTTATGGAAGAATACAGTACACTTGTCCAAATCAGTGTGTGTATCACATCTCCTGCCATTTGTTTTGTCCTATTTATGTGAAGAAATCCCAAGGAATCATCATTTTAACTCATTTTGTCTGTGTGTGATCTGTTAGTTACACTAGTCATGTTGTCAAGAGCCTAATCAGATATCTTCCTGTATCCCCCCCCTCTCCTGCAGGGCAGTGGTAGTCAGCCAACCAAAGCATCCCAGCAGCAGCAGCAACAGCAGCAGCAGCAGCAAACTTCGTCCTCCCCCACCCTGCTTTCCAGCCCCAACCAGAGCAGTTGGGAGTCTCGGCCCCTGCCGGCCCCAGCACGGCCGAAGGTCAACAGCATCCTCAACCTGTTTGGCCAGTGGCTTTTTGACGCCGCTCTGGTTCACTGTAAGCTCCACAGCGGCCTCAGCCGAGACCCCAGCATGACTGGTAAGAAGTGAGACGATGGCTAATAGCATTTCCATTTATGCATGGCCAGGTTGGTGTTTTGTTGCTGTTCATTAGTATGTGTTTTTGTGGAGTTATCTGTGTTTTTGGTGTCTGTTATTTTTGACTGTATGTCGTTGGGATATCCTTTCCTTTTTTCACCATTTTCTCTGAAACTTCTTTGTGCCTTTCTGTGTGTGGAGGGCTTGGTTAGAAGTGGCCTGGTATGATATTTTCATCTGATTCTAATCCATTTACATCTCCCAACTATTTAAACCTGGCTAAAACTGCATATAGACTATAACCATATGCTAAGGACTTCATACAGTCATTTTATTGTTAAAATCATTGCTAGAGGAGTCAATGACAGCACATACAGTACTTGGTATTTGAAAATAAATTTGGCTCATCATTGGCTCTCCATTTATTTTTCTCTTTTTGGTGTAGTGTCCTGCATGTGTCTACCATGTCTGATTAATGTTAAAGAGTTGTAATGGGTCAAAAGTCATGTATTGAGGAGAACAAAAAAAAAACAAACACAATTCATGCCTGATATAAATTGATCCCCAAATCTTGGATCTGCTTTGATTTTGTGTCTCTCCACTATTTCTGTTATCTTGCAGCCTCTTTTATCCAAATTCTCCTTTCTTATAAATCTTGTAAGTAGGAACGGCAGCTTTTTTTTCCCTCACTTGATTTGCGTTTCTTGACAAATCTTCCTGCTTTTTACTTGAGTTTTCTCATGGTCATTGCCATTATCGCCATTGTTTTCTGTTTCCACTGCTTGTCATATGTATATGTATATGTGTGTGTGTGTATGTATATATATATATATATATATATATATATATATATATTAAATTTCACCAGCGTTCTCTCAGCGTTTCTCCAAAGGTGATGGAATGGGTTTCACCAACTGACCACTTGTCTCTACCATAACGTTGCCAGTTTGTGACGACGCCACCCTGTTTTAAGTTCTCATTTTTTATTTCCTTTGGGTCAAACTAATCCTTATTATTTAGTATCAGACCCCCCTCAAGTTCAGCATTAATGTTTTGTTTCTTGTAATTTCCTTTTGTATTGTCAGTTCACTTGAGTTTTGATTTTATTGGTTTGGTGCCTCAACGCATGAAGTGAATGATCTGTACCTCGAGTGACAGTCATATAATTGCAACAGCGAGGGAGCTGACACAGGGATTTTGCTTTGTGGTCTTGAAACATTTTATTACCAGCACACTACACTTGATCATGCTTTGTGCCAGTTTTAGTTAGAACCTTTATGGCAAACTCTTTGTGTCAGAGTTCCCTGCTTTTAAATGATGTGAGTGTGTGTTTGCAGTCTTTGTTCTCTCTTGTTGTGATAGCGATTAAATGTCTGCTTTATGGTGCTTTAGTTTTCAATTTTTACTACATTTACTTTTTATTTTAGTGTGCATATAGTAGCTACATATCTACGTTTGCCTGTTTCTCATGCATGTATACCAATGACCACATTACAATTCAGGGTCCTTTCATTCTCTGTCTCTTCCCATTCTCTACAGCGATCGCCACTCAAGTAGGTCTGGAGCTGAGAAGGAAGGGTTCCCAAATGTCCACCGACTCCATGGTGCCCAATCCCATGTTTGATACCAATGAGTTCCCAGAGAGCTACGAGGCGGGACGAGCGGAGGCCTGCGGGACTCTCTGCCGCATCTTCTGTAGCAAGAAAACCGGAGAAGAGATTCTGCCTGTTTACCTGTCCAGGTAACATAGTCAAATTTTTTTTTTTTTTTTTTATCATGCTAAAGTCTAATTCAAACTAACACCAGCCGAACTGTAGGAATGTGATTTTGGTGTCGTCAAGTATTCCTACTTCCTAATTCTCTTTCTGCAGGTTCTACATGGTCCTGATTCAGGGTCTCCAGATCTCCGATTTCATCTGTAGACCAGTTCTGGCTTCTATCATTCTCAACTCTTCCTCCCTCTTCTGTACTGACCTGAAGGGCATCAATGTGGTGGTACCCTACTTCATAGCTGCCCTGGAGACTATTGTACCAGACAGGTTAGACTGGTAGCATCTTACACACATTATGGATCAGTTAACATGTAATTAGCATCTTTTATTTACTGGATAACATTTTCAGACCGTATGGGTTTTAGTGAGATTTCTCTTCAGAGTTTTTGAGAATATTGTCTTAAATTTCTTGAAGTCCATGAGATTTGTTTTACTCTATCAGGGAGCTGTCCAAATTCAAGATTTATGTAAATCCTACCGACCTGAGGAGAGCCTCCATCAACATCCTGCTGGCCATGCTGCCATTGCCACATCACTTTGGCAACATCAAATCAGAGGTAACAGCTTTGATATCTGTACATTTTATTTATTTGAAATCTGCCTCTTTATGGGAGGATTTAGTATTTTCATGGGTTTGTCATGTGAATAGAATCATTTTTTTCTCACTGCAGCTTTTCCCTTAGCTTTTGTGAAATCCTTGTTGAAACATTTTCCGCACCATATAAAGCCACTTGTAGGTAAAAACAAGTACGCCAGGGTCTTTACCATGTGGATGTTGTGCTTTAGGTTCTTTTGGAAGGAAAGTTCAATGAAGAGGATGGATGGCCTCACGACCAGCCCGTGTCTTTCCTGTCCCTGAGGCTACGTCTCGTCAATGTCCTCATAGGAGCGCTGCAGACTGAGACTGACCCCACCAACACACAGCTCATCCTGGGTATCGGCTGGCTTCTTCTTCACATCTTATTTATCTATTTATTTTGCCTCTCCATATTACTTTTACAGTTTTGCTGACTTAAACCATTTTTGGACTGTGCTAAAGGCTTTATATCATTCTATATCACTGTTTTATTATTTCTCTCAGGTGCAATGCTGAATATTGTTCAAGACTCTGCACTGTTGGAGTCCATAGGTGCACAGACTGAAACAGTAAGGCTCAGATCACTGCTGTTATCAAATGATAAACAATTAACATTTTATAATGGTCGAAACAGTGTGATGGACTGGACATCAAGATGGCTGTCTTTTTGTCGCGGTAGGGAAGTATAGATGGGAGCCACATGACGGTGAGGAGTCAGAGTCACAGCCGTACCAACAGTGGCATTAGTTTCACCAGTGGGGGCAGCACGGAGGCCACCAGCCCAGACTCTGAGCGTCCTGCCCAGGCCCTGCTTCGAGACTACGGTAAGGCGCTCAGCTCTTCACATGAACTAATATCTGAGGCGTGCTTGGTGAATTAATACAGTGGTGCCAGCTTTGGTCAGGTGCTGGAGCATTATTTCATGTGATCAGTACCTGCTTGCTGACCAATGCAAAACATGCAACTTATTCAATTAACACATTTGTTCTTTATAGCTAACGTGGTTAAAGTGGTGTGCAGAATTAAGAAGCGTTGGGTAAAATGTCTTTGTAGGTGAAACCAAAGTTAGTGCCGTGATGCTGTGCTGTTGAGCAGTTTGGAGCTCCTGGACTGATTGCTTTTTTTTATCTAATTGATTGGTTGCAACAGTGTTGCCCAGTCAAAAGATTTTGTGTTTTCCTCAATAGGGCTGAGCAATGTTTGACTAAATAAATGTGTCGGTCATTTTAATATGAGAGGCATTTTTTGATTTTTAAAAAATAGATAATTGCCGCTCTCATTTAAATCTGCCCACAAGTTTATATCATTCTTCACTGAACACAGTGCTGCTTCTAGGCCACTTTGTCCAGCAGGAAATGGGAGGGAGGGCAGTCTGCAGGGTTCTTGTGGTATGGGACGGTTACATTGTGTTTGTGAGGCTCAGTACCAGACAGGAAAAACAAGACTTGAGAGTGGGCAGGAGTCTGGAGACAGTTTCATATGCTGCAGCCAATTCAGCATGATTTGAGAGTTTTTCATCATAAATTTAGAAAATGATCGGCCTTGTTTCTAAAATTGGAGCCAGATCTACATCTTAGCTCAATACAGAAGCCTCAACATAATCATTTTTAATCACATTTTAAAGCATTAGCTAGTGTGTTCAGACTTCATCCGGTTCTTTAGATAGAAACCCTAAAATAGATAGCCAGCTCGAGAAATATTTACTCTGGATGGGACAGAATTAACAACAGTAAACGTTATGGGACAGAGTTTAAACACTCCAGTCTTCTGGAACATAGCCGAACTATTCAAGCAACTTAATATTCTTGTTCAACACAAAGTCAGCCATTGCTTTACTTTGCTTCGCGGTGATTTAAAAAAAAAAACTGTTTTAAGCCCTGCAAATTGTAGGTTAAACTGAGAAAGTATATGGTTCAATCTAGAGCTGCAACAATTAGTCGATCGAAGTAAAATTAATTGCCACCTATTTTGATAATCGGTGAATTGTTTCAGTCACTTTTCAAGCAAAAATGTAAAACATTTGCTGGTTGTATCAGTGTCAGCTCCACATAAAGCGGTGAAACATATCTTGAGAAATTCTATCCTCTAATGTTACATATTCATAGCAATTGATTATTATATCACCGGAGACCCACAAGATAACAACATAGTATATTTATGGTTCAGGAAATTTTTAAAACTGTTTTATTTTAAACAGATTTGATCTGATTTTTTCTTTTTATTGTAATTAATTAATCTAGTCTGTTTTGGATGATTATCACACATAGTTTTCTTTTCTTTAAAAGTCAGAACATGATCGCTCAGTCCTATTCCTCAGCAGTTTATTACTATCTATTCTTCAGTCTACCTGAATGTTTCTCAACATTGTGTGCTGTACTTCAAACTCTGTTCTAATGCATGTTTTCAATATCAAGACAAATCTACTAACTGAGCACTGAGGACATTTTTCCTGTTGCCCTGTCTGCCTTTGCTGTGTTGCCTGAATCCTGCTTTGCTCTATTCTTTGCGGTGTTTGGTATTTCGGGGTGTTATATGGTCTAGCTCTTCCAGATACGGCGGCAGGCCTGCTGGTTCGCAGCATCCACCTGGTCACTCAGAGACTCAACTCCCAGTGGAGGCAGGACATGAGCATTTCACTGGCTGCCCTGGAGCTGCTGGCTGGGCTTGCCAAGGTAAAAGTATAATGTTCAAACACCAGTCTCTGTGGTGTAACAATCTGCAATTACTACTAGCTGGCCAGTCAAAGGTGAGACTATTGTATGTCTTTCAGTTCACCCATGTTACCCACCCAAGTCTCAACACAACAGAAGCTGTTGTATTGCCACTTTAACCATCACTTTATAAAACTGCAGCTGTTTTGCAGGTACAGTAAATCCTAGATTTGCTCCAAGAACAAGGCTTACTGAAAGTCTCTGTCTGGTACCATGGCAGCGGATGGCCTGAAACTAACCTGTTGTATTTTCAGACGGGGAGCGATTGACATGCCTAGTAATTCATTTTCAATGAGAGGCGAGTGGGCAGTCTTACAGGTGAAGCGACAAGCGTACGCAATCCTGTGAAACTGTTGCCGCCGTGCTCGTCTCACATGCCCGCTGCCAGAGTCAAATTGTCTTGAACTGTTTTTCTACGTGACGCACAGTGCAAATCAATGTTTTCACGCGGAGCGCTTTCTCTGCCTGGTTAATGGCTGTACAGTTGGTCCCAGTTAACTGGTGCACCTGCTATGACACACTGCTCTGAGATGTGTCTGTTTTCATTTAAGGTCACATTAGTATAATAGACAGTAATTGGCTTTAAAATGTAAATATCAGGCACTTGATATCACACAAAGGAAGAGTGCTGAGGAGCAGAGAGAGAAGATGCTTGGGCAACATTTAGGTTACATGAGCTCATTTAGATTTCCATAAATGCTCGCTTTATTGAAAACCACAAATGATCAAATGTGTCATAATTTAGTCAAACAGCCAATCATGTCCGTACCAAAGCCTACAAAGATTGTTCACAAATGCATGACATGAAGAATATTATAATGTAGCTTTATTTAATACATTTTCCTGTATTTTTCTATTTTTTGAAAATGTCTTAACCAGGTAAAGGTGGGAGTAGACTCTGCAGACCGTAAGCGTGCTGTTAGCTCTATATGTGGGTACATTGTGTACCAGTGTAGCCGTCCAGCTCCTCTTCAGTCCCGAGACCTCCACTCCATGATTGTAGCTGCCTTCCAGTTTCTCTGTGTGTGGCTCACAGAACACCCTGACATGCTGGATGAGAAGGTACGTTTCTTTAAGACTGAATGAATTTTGTCTGGTAAAATTAAACAGAAAATGTGATAGCTTGCCTTTTCTGTCAGAGAAAGTATTTAGTCAGAATTTTACAGGAACAGTTTGTTGGTAATTATGTTAAAGTTTAGTCTAAGCCTCATTTATATGAAAAGCAAACTGTGCACTCTGAGATTCTGTCCCCTGTGCCTTTTGTTTTGGATCAGGATTGTTTGGTAGAGGTGTTGGAGATTGTGGAGCTAGGAATTTCTGGCAGCAAGTCCCGACAGGAACAGGAAGTCCGACATAAAGGGGAGAAGGAGCACAACCCAGCTTCAATGAGGGTGAAAGATGCCGCTGAGGCAACTTTGTCCTGGTGAGACTCCTCAAAGTTTCTATAGTATGGATCAGAGAGTACAGTTTGTAGATATAGTTAATATTCTCTGTTACACTTTCAGCATAACAATCTGCATGTACAGACAAAGCATACATTTTTCAAAATGCTCTTTAGTTTATTTTGTTACTTAAACCAACTGTAATTAAAATTCAGTTTTGAGACTTCACATATATCTTCTCTGTCAATTGCATGTTCTGGAAAATTTGACATTTCATATTTGTTGGTGTCCTGTCTGTATATACAATGCATGCTGCTGGGTATTTATCTGTGTATGTAGAAAATAACTTTGTCCATCACCATTCCATCACCTGTGTGTGAGTGTCATCCAGACAGCAGTGCATGATACTGACACAAAAGAGCTATGAACTAGCCCTGACATCTCCTTCTTATCTACAAGCTTAGACACTTTTCGTTTTTTTGCACCATGGTTGTTGACAAGCTAGCAAACAAGTGTCCATCTTAGAAAAGTGCATTATAATAATCTAATAATAATCTTTTCAAAATCCATGTTGCAAAGTGCTTCGCAAAGGCAGCAACAGACAAGTCATAAAATTAACAGGTTTTAAAAGAAAACAGATACCAGTACAGTATAGGAAAAGAAAAACATTTTTAAAGGAAATAAAAAACAATCTTAAAAACCTAGCTGCAAGTATCAACATCAGTTGGTTTTAATGCTGAATGGTGTGGTCTTTTTTTTTTTTTCCTTTTTAAATACTACTTCTAGCATTACTGTTTGTCCGTTGACGTGTGAGCTACTGTTACCAGAGAGCAGCCCTACAGGGGCATTTCTGGATATCTCCCAACATTTTTTTTCTTCCTTTCAACAATAAAATGTTATTAGCAATACATTTGAATATCACTTTTACATTATTTTTTAACTCTGGTTTAAATCTTAGTAGTTGTTCTAAATTATGTGTTGTTGTATTTTTCTGTTGCTACAGTGACCTAGTTTCCCCAGTTTGTCTGCTGACCCTCCACACAGCACACAGACGGCTATTAGACAGTAGAATGTGCTGTACCTTTTCACCCAGTTTCTGTATATTTATGTTCTTGCTGGTTTTGCTGCGGTGTTCCCCAGCATCATGCAGGTGTTGGGGGCCTTCCCTTCCCCCAGCGGGCCCGCCTCCACCTGCAGCCTGCTGAATGAAGACACCCTGATCCGCTATGCCAGACTGAGTGCCACAGGAGCCAGCAACTTCCGCTACTTTGTCCTGGACAACTCGGTCATCCTCGCCATGCTGGAACAACCTCTCGGCAATGAGCAGAGTCAGTAGCTTACCATCCACCCTTTGACGTAATACCTGTTTATGCATATATCAGGGAGAATGAAGGTGTTACTTGGCTCCTTTTTAATGTACAAGTAGAGACTGTATCACCCGCCAAGTACCAAGCACTGGTAAATTAAGATCAACAACCAACAGGCCGTCCTGTTTTTCTATAAATGAGAGCATCTCTGTCCTCACAGACCCCAGTCCATCAGTGACAGTTTTGATCCGAGGGACAGCTGGCAGACATGCATGGACCATGCAGCTCTTCCACCAACCCAGAGGAGCTCGTGCCAATCAGAGGGTGAGATCACACTATTGATTACTGCACCAGGAAAGCCAACAATGCTAAATCAGTATCATTTCAGAAATGTTTTAAAATGCTTTTGTAAAACTTGTAGCTCCACTTCTGTTTCACTGATAACACAACTCTGCTTCATCTCTGTCTACTTCTCTCCTTCCACAGCAGGTGTTTGTCCCCGAGGGCCGTCCAACGCCCAACAATGATGTGGGGATCAAGTACAACGTCAAGCAGAGGCCCTTCCCTGAAGAGGTGGATAAGATCCCTCTTGTTAAAGCTGATGTCAGTATTCCTGACCTGGACGACATTGTCAGTAAAGAGGTGAGATTTGCTTCCAGTTAAACCCCCGTCATTGATCTTGTATCAACTAAATGAAGCTAAAACAAGATTGTTTGTTCATGGCTAAATAGAGCCATGCAGTAAATGAATCACTCATATTATTTGTGGCAGGATGATTCGAGGGCTACAAATACACTGATGAGTAATTGCACGCACGTGAGTTGTTGCTTTTTGAGATGAAATTTCGCTTGGGTGTCTCTTGGAAAAAAGGGTCAAATAGACTTTCACAGCAGACATTTTGACCTCAAAGCAGGGAAATGCACAGGTGTAAGTAATAACATTAACGATGGCTTCATTTCATTAAGTGTCCCAGTAGGCTAAATGTCATTGTGTGAGCATACACAATACCAGAGCCATGGAACTGGCTCTCCTAAATGGTATGCAGCCATCATTAATGTTATTAATTCCATCTGTGTTTTTCCTGCTTTGACAAGTCAACATGTCTGCTGTGAAAAGGGCCTATTATCTGGTTTGGTGACAAACATATGATCGTTTTTGTGTGGTTTCTCAATCCAATTCAATACCCTTGCAATAATTTGTAGCTTTTAATGCAATCCAAATCACCACTAACTACGGTCTGAAAAATGACCACAGAGTTGAATCTACGCCTCTCTGACAGAGTGTAAAGAAAGTGAACATTAAAAGTTTCACGACTGGATTTATTGAAGGGCTGTTGTACTGGATTGGATTAGATTGTACGGGTTTACCTAATAAAATGGGAACTCACTCTCCAATGAAACGTCTGATACCAATGTTTTAAAGCACAGATGCAAACTAGTGACTCTTTTCACATCAACATTGGGAGGTGACAGCTCGGTATTTGGACTGTGGGACTTGCCCTTTGTGGGTAAATGCTGAATTTATGCAATTGAGTGCCATTCATCAGCCACTGCCTCTTAATATTGTGTTTAAGAAAAAAAACCCATCCCCTTCTTCTTTTCAGCTGGAGGTTCAGCACGACAAGCTTCGTATTCTGATGACCAAGCAGATAGACTATGAGAACGCCTTGGAGCGGCACAGCGAGGAAATCTGGAAGACCAGGCATTTCCCTGACCCACAGACGGACTGCAAACCCCCTCCGCCCTCGCAGGAGTTCCAGACCGCACGCCTCTTCCTCTCCCACTTTGGCTTTCTGTCTCTGGAGGCGCTCAAGGTTGGTGGACATCATTTTTTGTTGCAAAAAGCATTTTCAAGTGTTATATACAAGCCTTCCAGCTACTTAACTTTATGTGGTACTTTTGCATTGTGATTCTATTTAAGTCTGTGGAACGAATAATAATGATGTAATGTAAAGGTAATTAATGGTATATAATTTTATACTATTATTGTTAATATAGCTCATGTAGAATGCATTCATATTGATTTATTATTGATAGGAGCCCAACAACAGTCGTCTACCTCCTCATCTGATTGGCCTGGAGTCATCCTTGCCTGGGTTTTTTGATGACATCAGCTACCTGGACCTGCTTCCCTGCCGACCATTTGACACTGTCTTTATTTTCTACGTGAGGGCTGGACAGAAAAGCAGCCCTGAGGTGAGGGAACTCCAGCTGATTGGAACAGATTATTCTGTATGAAATAATGATTGACAAGTTTGGCTTGCAGTGAAAGGGCCTGAGGAGAACTGTGTTGGCCTTGTTGCTTCTTTCATGTGTATAAACATCTCCGAATAAGAATGGATGTGTTGATGTGGTGATCAGATCCTGAGGAATGTGGAGTCGTCGTCCAGTGTCCAGCCCCACTTTTTGGAGTTCCTGCTGTCCTTGGGCTGGCCTGTGGATGTAGGACGCCACCCAGGATGGACGGGACACCTAGATACCAGCTGGTCCCTCAACTCCTGCTCCGACAGCAATGATGTACAACAAACAGGTAGGCTACTGAGCTAACTACTGCATTAGTTCTGAGGAAGACTTTGGACAGATGCACGTCATGGCAACTGTTATTTATCTGCATGTTCTACATGTTGGATATTCGTGTTAACTAAATCAATGTTGAACTTTTGATGATTGTTTCTTTACTGCAGAGGAAGCAGCTACTCCTGAGGACACAGGAGGTTCAGTGTTCAACGGGGAGAAGAAAGTTTTGTACTACGCTGATGCTCTGACAGAGATTGCCTTCGTTGTTCCATCCTTAACAGAAAATTCTGGTCAGTATTTACTCCCTTGAATATGAATTGATAGATATTGTATATGATGAAAACCTAGTGAGGGATTCGTGGTTGACAGAGTTGCCATTGGCTCTTTGTTTCCCAGAGGAGTCATCAGTACACAGTGACTCCACAGTGGAGGCCGACACCAACGCAGACTTCATGCCTGGTTCACTCAAACAACCCAATCTCACACTGGAGCTGTTCCCCAACCATTCTGAAAACCTGGAGTCTGCCAAAAAGGTAAAGTTTGGTTTATGTGAGTGTATCCGAACTGTATGCTGAGAGCCTTTATTATGATTTCAAATGTTTTTTTTATCTAGCATTTGCTTAAACTTACTGTGTATTGTGCTAATTCTGCAGCTGAGTCCTTTGGTGAAGACAAAGAGGTCATCGACTGGAAAGTCTTTCCCACCACTGGGTCCTGAGACAAAGGTGTTTGTGGTCTGGGTGGAGCGCTTTGACGATATCGGTAGGCACATAATCTTTATACTGTCCTGTAGTAGACTCAAGTTCCAGGACAAGGGGGCAGTATAGTCTCTCTCCATAGATTATATTCTATTTCTTTTCCTAGCATTTTCTCTAATTCAGTCAGCAAGTTACTCCACACTACTACTCTTTTAGTATAAAATACTCTATAGCCTTAGAAGGTGGCTATAAAAAGTACGTGACCAGTGGATTGAGGTACATGAATGTCATTGTTTTTGTGTTTTTAGAGAACTTCCCGTTGTCTGATCTCTTGGCGGAAACCAGCACGGGCTTGGAAGCTAGCATGAGCAACAGCACTTCCTGCAGGTATTCAGAAGTTCACACCCAACACTTTGCTGCCAGTATGGAGAATGTATGGTTTGTGAACTGGTTTACGTCACGTGCAAAAAGGAAGACAAAAAAACAAAAACAAAAACAATTCTGCAAAACAGCATGTACTCGGACAAGCATCCTGCATACACATGCATGCAAAACAGGAAGTACAACATGCAGTGTTTGCAAAAGCAGGCAGAGAAAAGGAACTGTGGCAGAGCTGTTGCAACAGTAACTGGTGTGAAGTGGTTTAAAGGAAAATATTTGTCTAAAATGATTCATATGTAAGTTGTTTTGGCCACCATTTTTAAGGTTGCGATAACAGCAGCTTCATTGTAAAGATTGTGGATAGGTTGACATCAACTGAGGCCATGGACCACAAGCCTCAAACAGATTTAAATGGGATATATTTACCTAATTTAACTATGCCACTTTTGAGAGGGTGTTGTCTGCAGGTGTGTGATCTAATACAAAATGACAAACTGTTCATTCATTAGTGAACATATTAATAACTAATTTTCTGAGTGGCCAGGTCCCTTGAAAGATGATGGGTGTGTGGCATTTGTGAAAATTGCTTAATTGACTTTTTCATGTTTCCAAAGCAAACAAAGAAGTTATATTGGGCAATTTAGAGTGAAAATCTATTGCCATTTACATTTAAGTTCAGTCAAGTTCTACGCCTTTGCAGTCTGCCGCTATATTCATTTATTGTTGTAGTTTGTTGCAAATCACATCTTCCTCTCTGTTTTTCTAATTGTTCCTGCTGCAGGTCAGGGTTACTAGAGAAGGACGTTCCTCTGATCTTCATCCACCCACTGAAGACAGGACTCTTCAGGATCCGGCTGCATGGAGCTGTTGGTAAATTTGGCATGGTGATTCCCCTGGTGGATGGCATGGTGGTCAGCCGCAGAGCACTAGGTAATAGCTCACATGGTTCTTTATTTGTTCATCCCTCCTCAGCATACATTTCCTTTTCTTTCTTTCCTTTCTTTGTTTATTCTTTATATATATATATATGTATGTATATGTATATATGTATATATATATATATATATATATATATATATATATATATATATATATATGTGTCTTATATAACATAAATGTGCAAGAGTAAATTTAAATGTGTGTGTATATGTGTAGTCAAGGTAGTTAGTCAAATGTTGGAATCTCTTTCCCAGCCCAATTTCTATCTTGACTACTTGTATCTTAGAAGGAGCTGTGGCTATACATTTTTATGCTTTATCAGCTGTTAAAGGATCCATCCATTCCATGAAACTCATTTTGTAAATTGTCTCAAAACTGTCCCATTTGACTACTTTGGCCTGATGAGCTCCCATGTTTGCATCCTTCTCCCAGGGTTTCTTGTGCGCCAAACGGTCATCAATGTGTGCCGACGGAAGCGTCTGGAAAGTGACTTGTACAACCCGCCTCACGTGAGGCGGAAGCAGAAAATAACTGAGATTGTCCAGCGTTACCGCAACAAGCAACTGGAGCCTGAGTTTTATACCTCGCTCTTCCACGAGGTGGGGGAGGGAAAGCCTCACCTCTAACCCCTCTGTTCTGTCCTAACACTGGCTCACAAGCGCACACAACACACACGCACTCTTATCCTATACTCATACACCATTTACAACTGTGCGTGCATACACACATACACACACACACAGAATCTTTATATTTATACTGTACTGTTTTGTTATTTATATGACTACATATATCAACACTGTCTGCCTTTGACTCTGAGAGCAAAGTGTCAAAAACCATGCCAAGGTGGAAAGAGCTACATTTCTATGTTGCAGCCACTCATTGAAGATTTGAATGGCTGAAGCTCAACAGTGACTTGTCTCTCCTCATTTAGGTTCATGCTTTGTGGCAAAAGAGTTTCTGCTTGTCATGAACTGCAATACAATAGTTACACTGTTGGCCTTTCTGAAGTTGTAAAAAGTTTGTCCTTTAAGCCCTGTGATATGAATTTCATGATGGTTTGGTAATACAGAGTTGTGTCCAAAATCCAGATCTGCACATCTGTTTTTGTTTTAATCAAACAGATTTATGGTTGGATTTTTGCCAAGGAGATAAACATGTAATCATCATAAAAATGTTTTATAATATACATCGCTGCTGCTCCAAGGCAGGTGGCTTCAAGAGAACAAAGAAATGATTGACAGCATGAACCCATAATCTGATTTTACAACAAATTGTCATCTACATGCAGATACCTTCTAAAGTCTTCCTTGTGCGAACACACATTCGACCATCGCAGCAGCTGACTTTTTTTCTTCTTCACATGATTTATAGGACTCCTACATTGTATTACTGTATGTGGATGTCATTTTTAACACCTGCGCTCTCTGTGCCAGTCTGAAAGTCATCCCATCTCACTACAGCCACTGCACTGTTTGTGTGTGTGTGTGTGTGTATGTGTATGTGGACGTGGCCACGTGTATGCTTGTCCGCCAGTCAAATCATTTATACTGCACGGAGTCATAGTGACCCCTAAAAACCCCATAAATGGCATTTAAAGCTGAAGTGTCACTTTAAACAAATGAGAATCTCAAGATAATAGAGTTGTGAAACTTTCATTTTTCTTGGTCAAGACATAACCCTAGAACTGGTTTACTCCAAATGCTTGGTAACATTTGAGTTTACTGATAATGAGAGTTGTTACAGAGCTCCTGGAGTTTGCACTTGATGTTTGCAGGGCTAATTGTGACATGACCACAAAGACATTTTAGGTTTGAAGTCTCTGCCAATACCAAACAGAACTACAGCACAGCTGAAGTGTCTTGCTCCCTCCAAACAAATCTATGGTGTTGCATTCAAAGGCCAAAACACTCAATGTAGCTGACAGCATTATATACAACTTGCATTTTGGCTGATCAAAGCTGTCATTTTTTTTTGTTCTAAACACAGAAAGAGAATATTTAACTTGTCAGTTATATTCGGTTTGCGTAACAGAAATGTGCAGTTTTGCCTTCAGACATGTTTTAGTAACTTTCTTTTTTTTGCTTCACAATTTGTTATACTTTTGTTTACTCACTGTACTTTAGTTTTGATTCAAGCCCTCTCACTGTCTGCCTGTAACAATGTGAATTTATTTATCACAGAGATGGAACAGGGCAAACACCTCTAGTTTCTTTGTTATATTGGAAAGTCTTAATGCACTGAGCACATTTTATGTTTATTTTCTATTCCCTTTGGTTACCTTACATGTCTTTTTGTACTTTTGTGCATTTTGAAAGAAAACCCTGCTGAAGGAATAGTTTTATCTTGTGAAATAACGAATGAAGGCGTCGTGGAGTTTTTAACCTATCATGTCTAATTGTGTGACTCACTTTTTATGACAGTGCTCTATGCACATGCCTTTTTTTGGAAGGAAAAAGTACATTAAATATTGCTTCAAAGAAACTACATACAATCAGTCATACAGTGTATCCTATGTTACTCCTCTGATGTTTGATCATATTTAAGGATTTGCCATGTACAGAAGTGGAGGATAATATGTAAATATATGATAGTGTAAGGCATTTACAAGTTGTCTGTTGCATTCCTCATCTGAGATGGCGAGAAAAGTTGTGTATGTATGCAACTATGTGTGGGAGGATCACAATGGGTATTGAATGTAACATGCATCAATTAAAACTATTATTGACATTTTAATTTCTCCCATTCCTAATATTTGACATTTTGTTCACAGGATATGTATGAGGAATAACAATCATTTCCACTTTTACTTTTTAATATTTAATTGATATACTTTTTTTTAATCTCTCCATAAGAAACTTAGGCTCTCAATTACGTTTATTAAAATTAACATTAGAATAAAAGGCAGACATTTCAGTTATTAATGTTTGCACCGCACAAACGGAATGAATGTGACCTGTGGCGTTAACGGCAGTCTGGCGTGTGAATGTGACTGAAACAATCCGGATACTACTTGACAAAAACGGCCACCTGCTCCGGGGCGAGACCTGTGAGAGCAGGTGTGTCTCCATGACCTGAAGCTGGAATGAAATATTAGCGTACTGTAACCGCAATTGAGAATTTGGTCTATCATAAGGACAAGTACTGACGAAAGCTTAATAGTTTTTTCGCCTTTATTTGTGGATGCACACACCAAGCACAGGTGTGAGGCCTTACATTGTTCATAGAACTGGTTCAAATTGATAAATGAGCTAGACCGCGACCAGCAGCCTAGGAGCATAAAAGGCGGGAGACGCAAATAAGCGTTCAGTATGGACATGTCTGAGGCAAGTCGGTGCTAAACACGCAACAAAGTAAAGTGGTTTCTAGCCCTGACTTTGTGCTGGAGCTTCTTAACCGTTTGAAAGCGAGGCGTTTAACAGACTGCCTGTGCTCGTTCTGCAAGTGAAAGGTGCACTCCTGCCTGTATCCAGCAGAGGGCGCCTTCGTTTTAAATTTACTACCTAGCCACGGGTGGGATATTGTTGTAACAGGTAAGAGCCCTAAATATTTAGCTAAGATGCCACTCACGACATTTTTCAAACATTTAATAGCATTATAGATCGTGACCCCTCAATTGAAATGCTTTTTAGAAAGTCTAAAATAATTTTTCAATAAAACCTGGAAGTCTTTCAGCCCTTTATTTCTGTATTAAATTGATAACATATATTGCATTTGACTAAGAAGGAAGAATGTGTCCCAGTAAGCCATGTCAGTGAGTGACAGTGCAACATCAGAGCCCTGGAACTGGCTCACCTAAATGGTATGCAGCCATCATTCATTTTATTAACTCCACCTGTGTTTTTCCTGCTTTGACAAGTCAACATGTCTGCTGTGAAAAGGGTCTATTGCTTTATAAACATAACTATTACTTACTGTTTTGTTCACTCTTTGTATGTTTTTGTTTGAATCTAAGACTTTAAATTCTTTATTGGCAGCATGTGGTGGCTCAACATTTAGGAAAGTGACGTGATTTTGAAGGTAGGCTATGCTATTATTAAAACAAAAAAATATTTCAGAAATGTATGTCATTAAAATCTCCACTTAGCCTTGTCAATCTCACAAATTACATTTCATTGTGGAATTCAAAGAGGCCAAAAAGACACACAATGTAGTGACTGTGGGACTCAGTATTTGTTGTCTTTTATTAGGCTACATGTTTTGTGTGTTTATACTGTGTTTTAGGCATTAATTGGTTCAGTGCAGTTGTAGTCATTTGTAGTTCCTCTGGAGACACGTTCCTAGGGTCAATGTGGCACTCAATAAGGAATTGACACATAGCCTAATAATTGTATTACTACGGCTAATTACTGTAAGCTACAGTGCTTGACCATAACTTGTACTGATGTTGTGAACGTGTTGTTTGTGTGCTCACTGCTCAGAAGTGAGCTACGGCCCCTGTGTGTGTGTGTGTGTGTGTGGCTCTGGCACCGGGTCCCTCCTCCTCCTCCTCTCTGTCGTCTGTCGGGTCTGAAGTGATCTACTGTTCCCTTGCCCGCTCTCTCAGCTGGTATTGCGACCACACAGCCAGGCTCTCCGCTCGTCGTGTGGTAGGCTACTTTTGGTGAACTTTTATCTCCAGTGCGTGGTGCGTAGCGCATCACAGCTCGCGAGGGTTTTGGAAAATTGCTGCTGCAAAAATGGACTGAAGCAACAATTCAGCAAAGTGTGGATACATAGGAACGGGAGAGTATTTCTGTAGAGAGAGCAACCTTTTGAAAGGGTTGAATTACCATCATGGAAGAGGACGACGGGCATCTGGAGAACGGTTTCCACGCCGCCAAGGAGTCGGACCGACAGCAGCGGCTCAGGCTTTGTGTTTTAAATGAAATACTGAACACCGAGAGGGATTATGTTAGGACATTGCTTTTCATTCAGTCGGTAAGTTTGACATTACCTTCCACTTTACGTTCCGCTCACCCTTACACGGGCAGAACACTACCCCAAATTGTAGTCATAAATCTTTCAATTCAAGGTTGTATTAACTTTTGCCCAGCATACACGTCTCGTACGTTGTTTTGGGTGACATTTTATGAAATGACAGGCTACACTCTTCAATTCGGCATATATACAGTACATTAAGTGGCACACGCTGCAAGAAAAAATTAACTTTAATATTTTCCCCTGCTGTATCTCACAGGCTAGAGAGAAGATAAACCATCGGCAATTCGTATTGGGGTTGGCGTGACATTCTGTACACAAGGGTAGCTTCTCCGTTAGTAGCTTAACTTTTTTATTTTTTTTATCCCATGTTGTTCTTATATAGAAACAGACACCTCGCAGCTCTGGTTTACAGCTTTTGTTTGCAGCACACAGACTTTTATTGACAGCTTTCTTCTGAGAGGACCGTCTGCTGGAAATGTTACAGACGTACCTGTGTCTAACCTGCCGCCTCTCAGCCTAATGTTGTCAATGAAAATATTCAGGTAATGTGAGAAACAAATTCCTAGGTATATTTGTTGCGATTTTAGGCATGAGGGTTTCCCGCAGGGGCGTGAGTGCTGGGGGCATCATTCACACCTCTCCATTGTGTGTTAAAGCTCAGGTTCACAACAATCAAGACAGCGCAGTTCACTCTGGTTTTGCAAGTAAATAGATATTTATGAGCATTCAACACCACCACCACGCCTCCCTTTTTCTAGACAGAGATAAGAAACCGTTTCAGCACAGCTACTTATTCACTCATGGGGCATCAGCTGCCTTTGATGAATGAACGTCCTTGTAATTTTACACGCTCAGTTCAGCCACCAAACGCAGCACCAGCATACATGGCTCCCACCTACAGGAGACTATTCAATTTGTCACTTCTCCCTGTCATTTTTCGTTGTCCTTCTCCTCCTCTCATCCTTGGTTTGTCATCTGTGGTACTTGCACAGTGCAGGTGGTTTCTGCCTCCAGCTGAGCAATCCTCAGTGTGTGGTTAACTCAAAATCGGCAGCATTTAATGTGACAGCAGTAATGTAACTTTATTATTATGCTTTATTGCTTGCTGTAGGGAAATCCCATCTTTTGTTTCCCCCTCCACAGCAAGGTCAAAGGCCATGGTCAGCTACTAAACATCCCCCTTGAGCTTGGTAGGGATTCAGGCTATCTTCTAACTCACTTTGCTACCCTTCTGACCCAAAGGTTGAAAAGGCAGCCGCTGATTGTTGTCATTTTTACTGGCTTATAAAAGGCTGTTTCTTATGAGCATGCTAATGATCCTGTACATTTTCCAATTTCAACATCTGACAGGCATTTGTCAAATATGGTCACGGTTCCCTCTTTTCTCTTGTGCTATCACGTGTTAGGGAACTTCCTCAAAATTCTTGAAATAATTCTGTTTATCTGTACAGACGGCTCACGGCAGCCGAGTGTCACGAACATGATCTTACAGACTTCAAGTCATTGATTCATGATTTTTTAAAATTATACCCATGTAATGTAGCTTCAGGATGATGTATGCAGCCTGAGGAAGCCTGAACAAGTTTACTGAATGGATTTAAATTCTACACCACATCTTTTACACATTTGGGGTCAGCCTCTGTGGTACTGTTTCCTTTTTCAGTTACACAAGAGGCAGCCAAGGCTTATCTTCTGTTACAAGACAGATCAGGCAGCAGAGGGACATGCTTTGACCTCCTGGCCCCCCAAACCCACTTCTGGCATAATGATAAAGACAAAGGCCCAATGATTTATCAGAGAAGTCTGGGAGCTTTTTCCTGTGAACATCTGAAAGCTGTCAGTGCCAGTGCCCTCCACCATGCTCCTCCCCATCATCACATCAATTGGCATATCTTGATTTAAGCCATACGGCATATAGCCTAAGGGGAGTGACACGGTCAGGCTTGAGGGAAATTCTGTTCTCACCTGTGTCTTTGCATAGACTGCCCTTTATACAGCCATGGCTGCAGTCAGATGGAGTGTCAAGATTTAGTCCATTACATTCCATATCCATATTTTTCCTTATGATATAATAAACCTGTGGGATTTTTGTTGGGATTCATGGTAAGCTCGATGGCATACTAATTCAACTCTTGCACATGTGCAGTTTGATAATAAATGCTGCTTTCTGGTCACTACTCGAAACAATGAATCATCCCTTTTAGTATAAGAAAGGACATGCCAGTTATGTGCCATTACTCTGTACTTTGTGTTTCTGTAGGCTAGAATAGATTCATATGCTTGCCCTCATTAATAATCATCTTCACATATGGGCACATACTGTGTAAACAAGCCTTGATGCCAAATCATGCCGCTCTGCACTAATCTACCCTATATGTGATAGTATATGTTGTTTGTACATGTGAGACCATCCAAGGTCCACTGAATCTCTATATGGAGGGCTTTGTGGCATTGGGGCTCAGTAGCTTAGATTGCTAAAGGAGTACATGGACATTCAAAACAAAAAAAAGAAAAGAAACATCAACCCCCACCACCAATGCCAATCCTCTGCAAATCCCTCCCATGCTCCCCGTCCAGGGTCCAGCCGAGCCTGCTCCCCTTCCCTCAGTGGGAGCTGAGGCTTTGACACCATGCAGCTCGCTGTGGTGTTGATAAGGGAAGTCTGGCTGTGGGAGTTCACAACATATGGTTTCAAATAAAGATATAGAGTGGTTCATGGTGGGGGGTGGGTGGGCTGGGGATGTGTGGTCCCTTAGTGTGAAGAGGTGATGGGGAATGTAAAGAACCAGATTGTTCTCCAAGCAGTTATTTGTGTTATTTTGTGAGGATACGTGAGGTTTTTCACATTTTTGAGTTTTTCTGAACCTGCCTCATCTAGTTCAGTTAGATAGCTGGATTTCCCAGAATGCCCTTTGCCAGCTCACTGAGAATGTTTGGTATATTTACACATCTTCTGTAAGTTATGTGTACATGGAGAGAGACGGGAATAGGGTTAACATAGGAGCTAGACAGTGAGAGGTGTTTTGCACCTGTGACTGAAAACACAACATGGTTTGAGGTTGAAATACTTTCTAGTCTCCTGATGCCACTGTCCAGATTTGATTGACACCACAGCATGACATACTATTGATGTTAAGATCACTGAAACATTTTCTGCTGTCAAACTCCACTGTATCCACACCTGAGATATCTGGACGTGATGTCTATATTTAACCCTTTAAATCCAAAATATATGAACATAGCCTTGTTTCAGTAGATAACCCCTCAGCTTCTTCCTTATCTTTAGGCACCTGTAGGAGTGTTTTGTGCTCTCACTGGGGTTTTTCCCCCCATGTCCATGGCAGAAATTGAACAGTAGCCGATTGAATGGCAGCTCACCACTGACCGCCCACATCACCCTCCACTGCCTTATCACTGATTTATTTTCCACCTCCCTTTTGTGCTCCACCACAACCTCCTGGATCTTTAGCCCCCGGTGCAGCATCACTTCTCAATCGCAATGATTGCAATGACACACTAAAGAGATGGTTATCTGGCTTTGGCATCACAGCCATTCTACATGTCACTCATCCCCTGGCAATTACCAGCGCCAACGAGCTCATCCAATGTGCTGCAGGGAAGCATATAGGGATGGTGGGAGGGGAAGAGGTGAGAAGGGGGTTGGGGGTGTGAAAAGAGGGATTAGAGGATTCATTTTGGTCAGTTACCATTGCGGATCCCTAAATCTGTTGCCTCTTCGAGGTAGTGGAAGCAGTCTCATATTAACAAGCTGAATTCTTTTCAGTTCCAGATTTATGGCGATTGCTGTCTCTTCAAGCTTGTGTTGCAACAAATTATCTTGTTTGTGTATGAATTGATCATTTCTTTGCCATAGATTAGTGGGGATTTTCTTCAGGGCAGCGTTTGTTGATTTAATCCAGGCAACTGGATTTTCCCCCACATGATCCACCAAAATGTAGGCTCTCTGTGACAGGAATGACGTGAGGGATTTTCCTTCAAAACCACAAAAAAGGGGCTTTGCCATTTTGAAAGCGGCTGTCTTTTTTCTTTTGACCACACTGACCCATGTCTTCTTGGGGAATCCAGTCCAGTAAAGACAACAGTGGAATCATGTGGCCAATAAGTTAGTCAGGTTTTGACCTTCCTTTCTGATTCTGAGAAGTGAGAGACAGAGTAGGGTGACCAGGAAGGTCTCGTCAGGACTGCGGGATAATAGGAAACATCTGGAAATCCTGCCCTCTGTGGCCCTTGCTTTGGGCCACACACAAGTGAGATTACACACGTCTAATATGTGTGTTTGTATGGATAAATGATATTGTGTTTTGGTGTGTGACTGCCTGTGCACTATTTTTCACACCTTCTTTCTTCCTTCTTGTTTAGCTGTTGTTGACTTTTCTATATGTCCACCTGTAGTTACTGTTGACAAGCCTTGCTAAGCAAACAGGATGACACATGCACATGCATACAAACACATTATCCGACTGGTGCCCAGAGAGACAGACATGCAGGAAGCCAGTCTCGAGCTTCCTCTCCACTTGAGCCTGTGTCTACCTCCCCCCCCCCCCCGCTCCATCTCTCCAGCAGCCCTCCCCACTTGGTGGGAAAGACCAGCATGAAGTTTCTCTGGGCTAGGGGGGTATAAATAGCTTCACATTCTAACTCTCATCTTGGCCACAATGCTAGTGGTTTCAATTCACTGCAACCTCAGCCCCGCTGAAGTCATACAAACACAGGCACACATCACATATGTAGCAAGAGTTAAGGGGAAAAACAGCCCGTGGAACAGGTGGAACAGTTACTATGGCAGACTGCTGGGGTTTTGTGACAGTTGTATTATTACTGGGCTTTAAACTCTCTGCTTATTGGAAGATAGGATACAGAGTCTTATCACATAGCTTGTAACTCCCAGATTAATCAAACCTTCAAATGCTGAAGGTGGTGTTCAGCTGAGGAAGATATTCTGGTGTTCGAATGAAGCAAAAGAGGGAAAACTAAACATTTTTGGTTAACTAGTGTTCAAAACAACTTCACTGACTCTGACTGTTTTGTTGGCCCTCTGTTTCCAAACCAGTGCCGGTTGTCAGATGTTTGCACACTCAGAAGCGTAGCGCTACCTTAACCTGAGGTCAAAGCATAAATCACTGACCAGTCTTTGGTACATACATATGACATTACTGTTTTAATTTTCCACTGTGCACCCTTCCATCTCACTCTGGACAGCTGGTACCTTGCAGTGCAGCTTTTGCCACAGCTATAGTGCCAGACTAACTCATTGCAATGCAGCGTGTTGCATAAATGTCAGTTTCCAACTTAATCTTAGTGCTTTTTTTAGTCATGTGTGTTGATAAGCCATTTCT
Organism: Macquaria australasica; assembly: GCA_005408345.1. Lineage (NCBI taxonomy): Eukaryota > Metazoa > Chordata > Actinopteri > Centrarchiformes > Percichthyidae > Macquaria > Macquaria australasica. The sequence goes on along the minus strand of SEMN01000008.1, from coordinate 110,964 downwards.
TTGAGGCATAAGACTGCAGCAGGAATTTTAAGAATTCCAGTTAACAAGTCTAAACCACTGTAACACCCAGAGGCATGATGTCCCCACCACCACCACCACCACAAAAGACGTTGGTGGATTCTTACAGCTGTGTATTGGCATAGGAGAAAAGTCATTTTACACGATCAGTATGGAAGGATGGCTTATGTGAATGTTGAATTTTCACTCCTTTTGGTTACAGTAGTTATATAATGGCTTAAATGTTTCTCTTTGAGTGGTTCTCTGTTAGAAGTTATGCAGTTAAAGAAGTGAATCTATTCAGAAGTGGGTGCTGTTGAATCTGAGTTGTGTGGAGGTAAGAAAGGCATGAACCTGAAGTCATTAGCATACTGATGTCAAGGTGTCCAATATCAGATCATGCACTGTCAAGAATGCAGACCAGATAGACTTTTCGATTTCTACTTTTTGGTTAACAGGGACATTTTACGACTGGAGAAAACACCAAATAAGAGACGCTATCACTGCGTCTGTGAAAAACTCTGTGCAGTGCTTTTCAACAGGCTGATATATGATACAGTGGGTGACCTGGCCTGAATTGTAAAAGCGCAGCAACATGAGATGTCCCCTTGGAGATCATGATCCGGACAAAGTTGAGACACTTTCTCAGGGCAGCATGTTTTTGAGAACACTCTTGAAGGGTGAATGAATAGGATGGATGGATACCTGCAGAATGTCTTGGCATAGACTCTCCCCCTGGGAGCTCCCTATTTGGTTTACGGACTGTGGCAGCAGGCTTACAATGTTTGTTTGCTTTCTCAAATACAACCAGATGTGTAGTTTCTTTCAGGGTCAGAGGTCATTTGCCTCGTAGAAAAATGCGGAACAACAAAACAACCATGGAACAACTTTACACAAAGCTTCTTAAACATAGGGAATATGGCAGAGCTGTTTGATAAAGCCTGGGTTAGATTACAGGACTGTTGAAGTGTTGCCTGATCAGGGCGGGTCAGAGCAAAGGAAGCCAGCCAGGAAGCTGTTCACATGACACAATGGGACAAAGAGTGTCACACAAACATCACACACTACCCAAGACACTCTTAAGTAGTTCTTCTATTGTCACTTGTTCCATGGTACAAAAGCAGTTTCGCAAAAGTATTTTGAAGTGACGTTAATACACCTATGTGGACTGATACAGACTATCTCAATTGGTGTCTAGTTATCCAGAGTGGAGCAAGTGGACCTGAGAATCTTACTTGTGTAAGACGTGTGCATGGGTGGGAGATGTCCTTATGAATTATGTTCATTCTGGTTTCTTTCATCCATTACTGGTCTGCAGAATCAGGTCTACTCTTAGGCTGCAGTCGAATTGTCAAAAAAAAAACTATTGGAAAATGTAATGAGGTAGAGGAAAGATGTGACGGAGAATTCATAAGGACTTAGGAAAAGACAACTGTGGTGCTAAGAGAATCCGACTGCACAGAATTGTGGGACAGCATTATCTCCTGTCCTTTGGTAAAGGATGGTCTAGTGTACCCTATGCTAAAGGAGATAAGAAAGGAAGCACTGAAGCACCTTTCCTTAGCATTTAGAGAATTCCACCAGCTTTTATCAGAGACTTCCGGGTCATTTCACTCAGTTAGGAACCTTCTTGAGCAAAAGAGACTATTCTACCGCAGCTTTAATGTCAGCTTAGCATTCCCACTTCCTCTGAACCGCTGTTGGTATACATGTCACAAGGCACAATATTGCTGGGTTAACTTTTCTAGCAAAAGGCCACAACAACGAACATTGAATTGAAAACAAGGAAGGATTATGCTGAAATGATCTTGTCATGATTGTCACTTTGTTAAACATCTCTAAGATAATCAATTTTACTTCACCAATTAGTGGAGATCTTTACCTTCTTTGTTATTTAACCCTACGAGTTAAAGAGGCTGCTGACTATGTTGTTATAACTGTTCACGACAGCTGCTCACAAATCCTCGGGCCTGGTTGCTGAAGGGCTTTTATTTAGGCAATTATTCAACGTGATGACATTTTTGCCAACTTTCTCGGCATGATTAAAGTCATTGAGTCATACATGCTTGAGCTGTTAATGTGATGATGTTGTTCTCACACGCTGACAGGAAGCCTTTTAGGAAATTGTACTATGTTTTGACATGGTGAATTACGACAGCCCGTTTTGGGGGATTTTTGCCTCCAGCTGTGATTTACATGACCCTTTATAGGGTCTTGTGAGTGCATGGAGCCCGTGTTTTAATGGGGATTTTAAATGGACTGTTGTCTCTTTTCATCATATGGTTACATGTGATTCAGTTTTACAATGTAAGTTTCACACTCTTTCAGAAGTGGAACCCAATGCGAGTGTTAGTCGCATTAGCGGCGGCTGCCAAAATGAGAAGTTGAGATAGAATGTAGGTCAGTGTTTTCAGAGCTAGAATGAGACTTTTTCAGACAGAATGGGCTTTAACTAGCTGACGTCTGTCTTTCCATTAAATACTGTTCTCTATCAGGTTGGTAAATACTGTTTGAGTCAGAACCAGTGGGTGTCCTCTATGATCTTCCCCCCTGCTTTGCCAAATGAACATTATTGTGTAGTGTGGGACTCTAATTTGGTTCTTTACCACCATTTTCTCTCTGTCTGTGCCCATGACATTGTTTATGTCTGCCCATCTGAATGCCAGGTGTGGCATTCTTAGCTTGGTTTTTGCTTGGTTATGTCACATATATGAAAGCAAACGTGTATATACAGATATTATGGAAAATGTAGGAAATCGCTCACTGAATGTAGCTTGTGTCTTTGGTCTGTTGGAAGCTTCTCGGGTTTCTGATGGCTCACTCAATGCCATACTCGCCACACTCTGATTCCGTCTGTGATCCCTACGTCTGTCAGCACCAAAAAAACTCACGTCCAAATGTACAGATGGCCTCTGCAATCTGGTCCATGATGTTATCTCCTCATCACCACATGTCACCCCTCAACAGGAAAGCCACTTAGAAAAGAGACTCACAGACAAACTTGTGCTGAGTGTCTACACTGATGATATTAGGTGATTAATTAGGTGATTATTTAGCTGAGATGAAAGCTGAACGTTCCCTATGAGAAGATAATATTTCAGCAGTATAGACTTGGTTATAAATAAACTTGTCAAATATAGATAAAGTTATACCATTTGAACAGATTTAAAGGATGAAGCAGATGTGCAAGACTGAACTGCTGGCTGTTAACATTCAGTGTACAAATGGGGAAACATATTTAAAGACACATCTTCCAGCACACTAATATGCATCACAAGCTATTTCCATTATCACAAGAGGACTAAGTGAGAACCAGTGTTCTGTGCTTCTGTCTTTTGTTCATATAGATGGGTAATGAGTGATAGAGTTGAGTGAGTCTATAATTGTGACAGAAGCTGCCTAACAACCTGAAAAAGAGGAGATATCATAGGATATTTATAACACATTAATTACATGCAGCCACTGTGAATGTGGGAGCATCTAGCTGAATGAGAGGGTGAAAATGCCCCTCCTCAGTTTTACATGCTTCATGCCAACTTGGCCAGTAAAAACAAGGCATGCTCAGAAGATTGAAATGTTTGCAGCAGTAAAACCTTTTGAAAGCAAACTTTTGATGGACTGAAGCCAGTTCCAGGCCGAGGGATTTGTCACAGCAAGTGCACTTTGCATATTCATCGTGTGCATCATACAGTCATTAATGCAACAGAGCTGACGTGGACTTGATGAGTAGGCAGTCTTAAACAGGAAGTCTCTGGTCCAGCACTGTCTGTCTGTTTTCTGTGGCCGAGAGACTGTCTCATCCCCCTGTAGTGTTTAGTTTCCGCCCATGTGAGCTACTCAAAGAGCCCTGAAGTTTAAAGTCCTTCAAAGCGGAAGTTAGTGAAAGTGAGAGAAAAAAACTGGACAAGACTCAAAGAAGACTTTGTGTTTTGGTGATTGGCTCTGCCAAAAAGGGTTTCTTTTAGAAGACGGCGAGGAACTGGTTGGAGGGTGAAGGGGAGCGGAGGGAGTTTTTGGAGGGTTGGGGAGGGATGTGAATTACGGCTTCAGAGAGAAAGAAGTCTGCTAAGGTTCGCTGGGGTCCCTCATTGTGGCAACGCCACGGGCCATTCTCTGGCTCTGTTGCACTCAGGCCACAAAGAGGGGATTTTTTCATTTATTTATTCAATTTCATGCCATGTCGACCCCAAAATGGCCCCTGTTCCCTCTCCAAAACTGCCCTGTCCCCCTTTGTGGATTGCCACCCCAATCCTCTCCCCCAAAAGAGGGACCCTTAATGGACACATTGTTTTTAGCTTGTTGTTGTTTTCTCTTGGATAAGGAGGGGTAGAGAGTTTGAGGCTGGTGACCTGAGAACTCGCATAGAAAAGTCCTGAATCTGTGGATCTGTGATTCTGTTTCAGTAGGTGTGGGAACTGCAGCGAACTGAAAAGGGGCTCTCAGGGCCTGCTGGAAAAACCTTGACAAGTGTTGGAGCTTGTGCTTGATATACAGGGTCTCTTGTGAGATCTGAATTGAGTGAGATGGCTCAGCATTGTTACTGAATGCTGATGCAGCCATGGGCAATCAGAAAAATGGCCCAGTTTTGTCCCCATTAACGTCATCTTTAGTCTCATTATGGAGAAGCTGCTAGAATGAGAGAAGCCTACTCCCAAAGAAGATAATCAAGTGTGATATTTAAAAACTAAAGCAATGATGTGCCTTGGATGTTGTGGTCTGATTGACCCACTAATAAACAGACTAATTCAGTTATGAGGCTGCTCAATAAAATTACTTGTTCCATCAAAAAAAATGTTTGACGTGTGTACCCGTTACACCATCTTCCTATTAAATTCCCATTCATTACATGTAAATTTGCACTTGCACTTGTGACCAACGGGAAGTACGTAATCCATCAGGTCATTGTCACATCTCCGTAATTCCGTTTCTCTGGGTTACACAAGAGTATGTTTACCAAATGGAGGTCAATGAACATGACTAAACGGATGTAAAGTGAATGGCAATGACACAATACTGTATATCAATGTTTCATCTGAATCCACTTACAATGTTGATCTCATTGTCTAGTAGGTCAATAAGCAATAATCAGACAAATGTTTCTGAATCGAGTATAAAAATATCTGATTGTTCATATCCCGGTTCATTATTTCTTCAGTTTTTCTTGTAATTCGGGAGACTAATATAGCAACAGATATTTTCTGGCACTTCCCTCCTTTTCTGTGTAGAATATTAAAAACACCTTTCAGTATAATGCAATCCAGTACAACACCACCGCCACTTCCACAATGACAGTCAAGGTGCCATGTGACCGTGTTCTCACAGACATTTATCTTCCCATTAATCCCTGTTTAATATGGATAACCTTTGCTGAAGATGAACACACAAATTAAAACAATCCTCTGCACCTGGCTCTGAGTGACCCTTGAGGCAACGTCTCCTGCCAGCAGTGTAACAGCAGCTCCAACAGCTTCAAACCGGACGTGACGAATAAACGACAAGAAAATGCAAAATACTCACCTGCAAATATTTTGCATTAAAACTATTCATACCAGCAGCGATGCAAATTAGTGATTGATTGATAGATATAGATACAGATAGATAGATAGATAGATTCGCACCAGCTCATTCTTCAGGAAAAAAATAGACTGAAATACTAGAGGTACAAGATCGGAGCACTCATATAAAGCCTATGTGTGATCCAGTATATCTGCTCCAGTGTCTTGTTACTGTGGGTAGTCTATGTGCAGTGCCCTGCAGGTAAAAAACTACAGAGTGTTTCCTGTATTTTATTAATATGACACTGTTGACTTGCTGCCAAGTCTACTCCATCCAACAGTGAGCTACGTCAGCTGCTCACTATCCTGCATCTGATGCTGCTCCACACGCTGTCCTCGAGTCCATTGTCTTTATAATGTTTGTGTCCTTTGTCATATAATATTGGCTGAGGGGAACACAAACGATCTACAGGTTCGCCATCGTCATTAGGAGTTGTGACGTCCGTTCCACGCGATTGGTTGATGCCTTTATTCGCCGTGCGAAAGCTCAGAAAAATCAACCTTGTTCCAGAAAAAAATTGCGTTGCTTTTTTCGCCATATAATATTCGTGTTTTGTGTGGAAGTATTCATGACAAAAACAACAGTTTGAAAAAATATATTGATGTGCAAATTAATTGCACAAACAAAATGCCCCTATTGTGTAAAGGCCTTCACTCCCATGTTGCAACTTGACCTGGTTTGACAATTACGACATTTTTTGTCCCTGCTGACTTTTAACTATTAATTCATTATTAAGTTTCTTGTGTCAAGAAATGATTTTTAATTGTTAAGATTTGGCACTTATTAAGAAAGTGTAGATGGACATTATGCTTGTTTCACAGTCAGCTTGATCAACTTTACGGTGGTACAAATACTGCATTTGTATTTTTGTGAATTCTGTGCCAGCCAATTAAAAGGGCTCTAGACCGAAGCGAAGACCTTGACTCAAAGAGGTGAAGCTGTTGTTGGGTCATGTTACGTAGTTGGCTTAGCTGCAGGTAGAAAGCTGTGTTCAAAAGCAGACAAGGCAGACGTGAAGGCAGCAGGCCTCTTACTCACTGTCCAGTGGAGCGAACACTGAACCCACACCAGCATATGGTCCATCTGTATCTTCACACCTTACTGTCTGGCCCCTCTTCGCTCTGATAAACTTCAACATTTAGCAACCCCCCCAACCCACATATGACCCTTTGGCTGTTGGTCATATGAGATGATGCCTGATATGACACGTGACTAGTTATTGGTGTTGAACAGCGACCGCACTGTCTGGGGTGGCAGGTGATGATGGATGTCGGGTATAAGACATGGCATGTTTTTTCAGCCTGCCAAGTACCATGATGGGTGGCAATTGAATGTGTAAATATTGAAGACAGTGGCTTTGCATTTCTGCCCGTTCCTTTCAATTTATAGCAATAAATAGCATGATCTTCCCCTAGTTATTTTGTAATTTTAGTGCCTTAAAACGTATACAACAAAGTCTTATTACAGTGCGGCTGTTGTGCCACAAAGTTGAGGGTCAAGTCCACAATTTAAATCATTTCAATAGAGCACAGTGTGATTTATTTGTTTGTTACAGTCTGGCTGCATGCTAGCACAAAACTGTCAGGCTTTACTTGGAACACAGTTGAGTTAGTGGCCAGTCATATACTTCCTTTGCACAAAAGCCACACTTCCTGTCCAGAAACGACATCTGCTGCTTTTGTGTCGAGAGGCACTGCTTCATTCTGCACAGTTTATTTTCCTTCCCCGCTGAGTTGAACCACCTTCAGCCTATCTGCTTGAAAAGAAAAAAAAAAGTCTCTCGTCAGTGATTGGGTTGTTTAAAAAGGTGTTGTCTTTTGTTCAGTGTGATTGCTCTGTTTTCACTTCCTGTTTGCGTGCCACACACTCAAACATACCAACAGAGGCATGCGTGCACACTTCTTCTGTTGAAGTTTGGGGTTTTTTAACTTGTCTTCACTTTTTCTCGCACATAAATTGCTGCAATAAAGTGGACAGCGATTCAGCTTGGTGGGATCCCCCAACCTCATGTTGCTCACGTGCCCATTCATCAAATGACACATTTGTCAGCTTTTATGTAAAATGATGTAAGGGCAGTTTTACACTTGGTTCACTTGATTATGGAGCCTGGCTAGTTTCTTCACACATCTGGGAGGGAGAGTGATGTCTGAGTGAAAACTGTACGGCTTTTATGTCACATCTAATGCGCTACTTTTGTCACACAGAAGATGCTTTTTATTATATTAACACTGGTCCTTTGGTTTTCAATGCTTTTTTCATGATTTTGGGATCAGCCATATCCTGTCATAATGCACTAAACAGCATCTTCAAATCAGGCACATTTTTTTGTGTGACAGTTTTGTGCTCATAACGGTGCAGACTTTAACCAGATGAGTGTTTTTGTTCTGTGCTCTGTGCATTCATTCACACCACAGAGGTAAAATGACAGCAGTGATCAGTCCTATAACAGCTAGCTTTCACATGTGTTGTGACTGTTGGACCTAACGGCCTCGGGTCCTGAAAAACCTCTTGTTGGTTCAAGCGTGAAAACACCCTCGTACAACAGTTTGTAACCGAGGGCAGAGGAAGGGGTGTGGGCTTGTGGAAATGCTAGCAAAAGCTAATATGCTATACAAAGCACACAGGCTTGTTTCTGGGAACTTGGTCATGTAAGATTGCCCTTTACGGTTTAAATGAGATCAGTCAGCCTATTAAATGTTTTTCCTGGTATAAAGATGTCCACCTGCATATTTAAAGCAAGGGCCTTCATCTGTTTGGATTCTGTAGATAGCCTAACTAGTTTAAACATTTGTATCTTCAGTCAAGACCATTTATGCACAATTAACACACTGTTTCACCAGCCTGTCATACTTTACTACAGTGGATCTGCCCAGTCCCTGCACTTGACAAGAAGAGATACATTTTAAGAACAGGTGACATTTTGCTAATACATTCTTATTGCTATCAGGAGTTTTTAGTGTGCTGCTGCAGGTACTTCTGTTATGAAAGGATTTGAAGTGTACATTCTTTTGAGGGTGAGTAAGGAGGAAATAATTTAGAACAATTATTGAGCAAAAGAAAGAATCAAAAGTCTGGCTGCCAAGAAAAGGAGTGACAGTATGCAGGCAAATGGTTTTATTTAGTAAGAAAAATACACTGAATGTGAAAATGTTATTGGTTCCTCATCAGCAACAAAAGTAAGATTGCAAGAGTTAAAACAAGACTTTATCTGTACATTCTGTCTCCTGAAACCGATGGAAATCAACATGATTGATAATTGAAATATTTAGCAAAATGTTCAAGATTATAATGCCTTCCATAATGATGTAACTTTTGAATGTTTGATGCTTTAAGGATGACTTTCGACTTCTTCCTTTGTAGAGGAGGATGTTGGACTTTCCTGGGTTTACCATACTGAAATATTAGTGGTATAACTCTGCATTAGTGTTGTACTTGGCAGCTACTTTGTGGTCTATCAAGAAGCCTCATGGTTTTGTTACTACTCTCCTGTGGGATTGCATCATGAGCAGTTTCCCCTAACAGCCCCACCGCCCCTGTGGCAAGAGACCATCATGTGCAATATCTCTGTGGTGCTCCGTGCAGCAGCTGAGCCCCCTCCCTGCAGCCACTCTGACTCATTATTATGGGTCCAAGGGTATCAAAAAATGAATTTGTGTCCCATCTGACCAAGTGTTATTAACACATTGTTTGATGTCATCACTATTTTTAGGTATCGGAGTGTAACTAGGCTTCCTATGCACACAATCTGTTGTGAGCTGCTTAGGGCAGCCTATGCAGGAAAGGTGTGTGTGTGTGTGTGTGTGTGATATCCAATATCCAAGGAGATCAAGTCAATTTTATTTATATAGCCCAATATCACAAATTTGCCTCAAGGGGCTTTACAGCATACAGTGCCCTCTGTCCTTAGACCCTCGATTCAGATAAGGGAAAAACTATACCCAAAAAATCCTTTCTATGAAATCAAATAAATCTATGATCTATATTTTTAAGGACCACAATTCATCTCCATCAAATTCACAGCCAGTGTCGGTCAAGAGCTGACCTGTGGCTGAATCAGATTTCAGACAATAACTGAAAGACAATTCTGTACCAACATAGACTGAGTTATTGTAATTCAGCATCCATGTAAGTATTCATCAATGTCTGATCCTCCACTTAACATGATTACACACCCTCGGCTCACTGATGACGATGTGCTGATGTCAGAAAAGAGGCAGAAAGGTCACCTGAGATGGAGATATGAAAGTAAACAAGGACTGTCAGCTGCAGCCTGCTGCCTCAGCATGTTGATTAAGAAGTAATGAGCTCAACGACTGTGTCCAGTGGGCAGTGTAAAGTTACAGTGTTCGTCATGACTACGGTGTTTGTTTTTTCATGATTGATTTTTTTCCAATAACAACTGGCTTAGCTTCATACTGTGAAAAGGATGGCTCTTTCAATATTTATCTCGTATCTTAATGTCAGTGTGTGTGTGTGTGTGTGTGTGTGTGTGAGCAATGCTCTGAGGTATTGTCCTCTCCATGCAAATAATGAATGACTAGTAATATGCTGAAGGTTATCTGAAGGTGCAATCACATCTGCTTTGTCTGTGTTATCCAATGCAGACTGGGAAATATTGATCTCTTATTTTTGCATTTCGTTCACGCTGCTAAAATTATTAAAACAATCCAGACATGTTAACAAAAGTCACATGGAACTGCACGTCTGTCTGTGAGTACTGGTAAACCGGTCATCTCACAAGTTACAGATTTAGGATGTGGACGAAGTCGAAACAAATCAGATTCCAGCCTCTGAAGCTTCTGCTAAGTGTGACTGACTTGTGTGTTCTCTTGGCAGGAAGTTACTTTGACTGGTGGTCATTACTGTTAAGGGCTCAAGAAATAGCTGAATATGAAAATCAGTCCAGTTTGCCCAATTATGATGTCAACATCCTTCCCATTATTCAATTCAATTCAGTTTTATTTATATAGCGCCATATCATAACAAAGTTATCTCAGGGCACTTTTTCGAATAGAGCAGGTCTAGACCGACTCTTTATATTTACAGAGACCCAACAGTTCCCACCATGAGCAAGCACTATGCGACAGTGGCAAGGAAAAACTCCCTTTTAACAGGTAGAAACCTCGAGCAGAACCAGGCTCAAGGTGGGCGGTCATCTGCCTCGACCGGTTGGGTTGAAGGGGGAAGGGGGGAGCGGGAGAGAGAGAGCAGGAGGAAAGAGAACATACAGCAGCTCAATACAGCATAGATATGGTAATGGCATTGATGTTAACACCAACAGAAACAACACTAAGAGCAACATTATAATAGCAATACTAATAACAAGAGCAACAACAGTAACAGCAGCAGCGGGTGCAGAGCAGGAGCACGGGGGCAGCAGGCGGCCGCAACCACAGACCCAGACCCAACAGCTCCGGAGGCAGAAACACCTGCAGAAAGCAACAGAAGGGAGGGAGAGAGAGAGTGGAGAGAAAGCACACAACTACGGGAAGAAGTTGAATTAATAACAAGCATTGATGGGATATGAGGGCGTACAGATGGAGAGGAAGAGGAGGAGGAGGAGAGAGGAACTCAGTGCATCATAGGAAGTCCCCCGGCAGTCTAGGCCTATAGCAGGATAACTAAGGGGGGGGCTCAGGGGTCACCTGAGTCAGCCCTACTATAAGCTTTATCAAAGAGGAAAGTCTTAAGCCTACTCTTAAATGTGAGGAGGTTGTCCGCCTCCCGTACACAAACTGGGATCTGGTTCCACAGGAGAGGAGCTTGATAGCTGAAGGCTCTGGCTCCCATTCTACTTTTAGAGACTCTAGGAACCACAAGGAACCCTGCATTCTGGGAGCGCAGTGCTCTAGTGGGGTAATAGGGTACTATGAGCTCTTTAAGATATGATGGTGCCTGACCATTTAGGGCTTTGAAGGTGAGGAGAAGGATTTTAAATTCTATTCTGGATTTTACAGGGAGCCAGTGTAGAGAAGCTAATATTGGAGAAATATGTTCTCTTTTTCTGGTTCTTGTCAGTAAACGTGCCGCAGCATTCTGAATCAGCTGGAGAGTCTTAAGGGATTTATTGGGGCAGCCTGATAATAGAGAGTTGCAATAGTCCAGCCTAGACGTAACAAATGCATGGACTAGTTTTTCTGCATCTTTTTGAGATAGGATGTGCCTGATTTTTGCAATGTTACGTAAATGAAAAAAGGCAGTTCTTGAAGTTTGTTTTATTTGGGAGTTAAAGGACATATCCTGATCAAAGATAACTCCAAGATTCCTTACGGTTTCGCTGGAGGCCAGGGCAATGCCATCTAGAGAAACTATATCTTTAGATAATGTATAATAGCTTCCCGTAATTATACCCATAATACCTTCTTTTGGGGCCATTTCCTGTTGTTGATTCTGGTCACACTCTCAAAATATTACAGTCCAGACTGTAAAAATCCAGAGTTTGAGTAAACTCAGACATACTTGGTGTGCATGCCCAGTTTATGTCGTCTTCTCTGGCTCTACTGGAGCTAGTGTCTCAGTCATGATGGACAGAGAAAGCTTCCAGTTTTCTCTCCAAATAAACCTGTGTGCTTTGTGATGGAACAATGAAGACAGCCAATACAACCCTGGACAAGAATGGCCATGTTGGGGCGAGACCTGGACTGAAAGGATCTCTTTGTTTCTCTCTCCTTCCCTGCATCCTCCCCGCTGATCCCCCTGTCACCACATCTGTGTGGCACATTTTGCTTAAGGAGTGAATCCTGCTTGGATGGTAGCTGTCTGGAGTCATTCCTTATCGACATCTTTAAAGTCTGGATACTTTAGTTTTACCTCACCTTCTGTTCCACCATTGTCCTTTTCCTCCTTTGCCCCATTTGCTCTCTCCTGCACCCACCCCGCCCTCACCCTGCTCTCCTCCATCTGAAAGCGATGGAGGAAAAGCCTATTTTCCTGCCTCTTCTTGTCTTCTCTGCCAGGGAGCAATCTCTCACATGAGTGACTCCTCCAGTGTGGACACGGTACAAGTTGCCATATGGGAGATTTAATTAGTGTACGCCTCAAGCACAATCAGCTCCCTCCCAAAACCAGTCAAGAACATGACGACTACTGCTTCCCTTTAATACTGGTCTTAATTAGCAAGGTCGCAGCTCACTGCTAAGGACCTTTGCTTTCTATTTTGTACAACCTACGCAAAAGCTAGTAAAGAGGAGAAGAAAACTGGAGACTGTCCTCCCAAAGTGTTCAGTCTCTGAGGAAATGATATGATTGCTGCCTGACTGCCTGGTTGGCTGGCTTCTATCTTTAGAGTAAATGTGTGATTACAAGTGTGAGTCTTTCATTATAGGCAAGTGACTTACTGTAAGTAATACATGTAGTATGCTGATGTTATGTGTGACTGTATAGAGCACGCAAAAGTATTCTATAAAGGGTCGGCTCACCCAAGTTACTAAAAAAACACATTTTCTATCTAGTTGTATCTAGCCCTACAAACATTTTGGGTTGCTCCACAGAACACAGTTTTCATAAGGACTATTTCTTTTCCAGTTAAGTGTATTTGGACTGGATATCCAATCTTAATACTTTCTGACTAAAAACATAGCATCAAGAATAGAAAAATGAAGAACCAATATTTGGCATCAAATGCGTGGTCAGATTCTTATGCATTTTTACTTCAATTCTTTGATCTGATATTTCTGATCTAATTTGGGAAACCTTTCCATCGTTAGTTTATATTTAATTTTTCATATTTCACTTTGTTTAACATAGGTATACTCAGCAAATTGGCATGTTTTGTTGAATGAAAAAAGGGTTAAAAGTAAACATTTATGTTCCCCAAACTATGGTATCAAAAAAATGGTACTAAAACTCAGGGATTGTATTGGCACAGATATTGACGCTTTTTAAACGTCACCCAGACTTACTGGGACATTGTATATGGAAAGAAACATTGCCGTAGAGTTTTGGTCATTTTCGATGTTGTGAGCACCAAAAATGTAATTGTAATGAGATCCAGTGGCAGAAAATCTGTTTTTCAGAATCATTCTGCATTCATCATTGAACCCAGTGTTTTTGTTTTTGTCAGATTTTAGGCGCTGAAATGCAGGCAGACACAACAGCAGGAGCCTGCCCGATGAAGGAGGCTACAGGAGTAGAGTTTTATTTGGTGGTTTGGGGATTCATATCTCCTCTATCCCTTTCTTTTAAAGACATTATTGGTATCAGGAGAAGAGGCAGACACTCAGACTAAGACAGGTTAAGCCTGTCAGACACAGGCTGATAGACAGAGAATTGGGGAAGAGAGAATAAAAGAAACTGTTTGCAGATTCACTTCCCCCCTCTTCACCATTCTTTTTTCAGTCAGGATTCTGATTGGCAGGCATGCACACACACACACACACACACACACACACACACACACACACACACACACACACACACACACACACAACTGGACAAAACTGCACAAACAAGCAAAGCTCAACTTGACTTGAGCCTATTACAGTCGTCCTCGGTGAAGTGGTGCGTGTAGACACTGCAACAATGAAGCAGTTATTTTTGCTGATGTCTTACAGGTGAATGCTCAGGTGCATTAGCTTTTGCAACAGACGATCCATACAGTGAGCTTTAAGTGTCACAAGACAGTGAAGAAAACACGCTTGTCATATAGTAGAAAGTTCTGCAGCACCTAAGGGACAGTGAAGCAACTGTGACACGTCTATGTCTAGCACCATGAAAGGCAATTTTCTGTTAAGTATGTGACTGTCTATTGCTCAATGTGTGTTTATGCTCATGCATAGTGATGTGACAGAATCTGTGTATTGTATGTGTTTCCTCAAAGCAAAGAGCACGTGTACATTCTCATTTTGAAATAATCTGTAGAGGGAACGTGGACTTCCACTTCCAGACCGCTCTTGTGTGCACAGAGATGGTTCAGGATTTCAAACAACGGTCTTGTTATGTTGTTAAGGAATCAGACTCTCTTGGGATGTTCAAAACTCACTCTGCTTATATCCTCATAGATGTAAATGCCTCAGCCTTAACATCGATAAAACGCAGTGCATATTTTTTAAACCTGCTTTGTTTCTGTTTCCTCTTCAGGCATTTTTGCACAGAATCAGACAAACTGCAGATGACCAACAGTGTCTCTCACCAGAACATGTCAAGGTATGACTTTTTTTGTGCAGCCAAAAGACCAAGAGTACAAGTCAGAATATCTAAAATGGTTGGTTTTGATATTGTGATACTCAGATAGTTTTTATTCACAGATTTGCTTTCTTTCCCCACATCTCCGTCCATCTGTTGGTCACTTCCTTGCTCTTTTCCCTCTCTTCCTTCCACCCCGCCTCTTTATCTCTTCCTTCCTCTGTATCCCCTCCCTTTACATCATCCCCCTCTTTATAGATTCTGTTTTCAAATATTGAGGACATCCTGGAGTTGCACAAAGAGGTGTTGTCTGCAGTGGAGGCCAGTCTGCAGCCCGAGCCCCAGCTTCAGCATGCACTGGGACACGTGTTCCTCCAGTTTGTAAGTGCATGACACACACAAAAACACACATAAAACAGCAGACAGTCACACGCATATACAAGCACATGGGCACGCATGTATTCCCCTCACATGCAAAAACACACACAAACAAACTCTTTTCATGGGACGCCCATAACCACAGATGCAGGGAAAGCGTGCAAAAATTCTCCTTAATTCTCTCTTTCTCACATGAAACCCCCCCCCCCCCCTTCACTCACTCTCACACACACACACACACACACACACACACTTTCCTCCTTCCTCCTTTCCTCCAAACAGGCCTACATCCTGTCAGGCAAAAGAGTCTCTCTTCCATCTTTCCCCCTCCATTTCAGTCTGTGCAAGTTGCTGCCTCTGCCATCTCCTTTTTTTGCCCCTCCATCCCTCCATCCAAAGATTCCTCTCCGCTCTGCGACCCCCTCCTCCACCCCCTCCGCTCCCCTCCCCTCTGTTTGAACTCGTTTGGCCCCGGGGAACAAACAAAGAAGGGTCTGTGTCCTGGGAGGAAGAGATGGTGTGTCACTCAGTGAGGGGACAATGCTTCTGCTGGTAGCACTCAATCTCAAGCTCCTTCCCTCTCTCTCTCTGCTTGTCTCTCTCTGATATCTTAAATTCACTTTCACTGAGGCACAGAACACCACACCACCATCAGTTTGCTCCATCAGCCTACAGGTCAGTGTTGCAGGACACCATTAGATTAGAATTTTAGTTCCTTAAAGACAGAAAAAAAGAGAAACCCACAAGTTTCTGCCCCTTCCTTTTTCACTCAGGTTCAGCCTAATATTAGAGCCAAAAATCTGTGGATCCTGTAGTGAAATGATACAATCAATAATAATCCATCCACCACCTGCTTGTGGCATGAATTACATTTAATCACCTCTGTGGATAGCTGTTGAATCGGCTCATCAAAACGTACCTCCACGCATGTGTGAGGCGTTATGGTCGTTCAGTCTGTCAGACCAAGTGTCAGGGTGGAGAATCGATTAAATGAGCCCAGCCTGTTTTTTTTTTTTTTTTTTCATCGCTCTGTGGTCAGACTGGGAGACAGAGAGGTCAGACTGGATGGGTAGTAGGGAAGCTGCAGGTGATTGGATTTCTAACTGAACTGATACGTTTAAGAGGAATAGCCTCGGCTTCTTCATAATTTAAATTTACTTCAAGCCTACCTCAGTGCCATGACAGGAAAGAAACCTGTGTGACTCAAACCAGTATTGGAAATCAATTTCAGGAATCACGATGAGTCATAGTTATACAACAAAACTCAATGAATGTCACTACAGCATTGATATAACAAATTTAAATAATATTTCAGTACAGTTCTGTCCAACTGATTATGACGTCATGTGAAAAATATACATGAAAACAGAGGCTATATATAGTATTTCAAGTGTACAGTATAAGTAATATAATGAATGTTTATACATGTTTCAGGGTTGCAACTTGCATTATTAATTAATCTGTCAATATGGTTTTGCTGGTCCGAACAACAGATATTCAATTTACATTGATATAAAAAGATAAAAGCAGAAAATCCTTATATTTGAAAAACTTCAACCAGATTGTGTTTAGCATTTTTGGTTGATGAATGACTTAAAGTAGAAGGCCAGTGATATTTTTATATTTTTCTTATTGTCAACAAATCCCATAAAAAGACCCAAACTAACAATATACTGATTCTAAGTATTGCTATGTAGCCAAAGTCGGATTTAGCTTATTTCTCTGTGCCATAGATCTCTGCTGTTATCCTAAAACTATTAAAGGAATTGTTCGATATTTACAGAAGTGTAAATCGTTACTTCCAGGCTGGTTGCCTGGCTACCTCGCAATGACAGCAAGACTCCAGGAAGTGACTGCTCCTGGCCAAAAATAGTCCACCACAGAAACCCTCGTAAAACTACCATGTGTCATTTTTACACTTTGATTTTTCTACAGAGTAAACAAACAAAATATAATTTGTTAATATAATGTTAATATAATGTTAATATAACGTGCTGACAGGCAGATTATGTTACCTTTTGACAGTCAGGCTAGATGTTTCCTGTGTTTATGCTAAGCTAAGCTAACAGGCTGCTAGCTTAGGCTACATACAGTATTTACTGTGTGGAGGTGAGAGTAGTATTGAATAAGCATATTTACAAAAGTATTGAACTGCTTATAAGTGCTCAATAGGGGGACTTGAAGTAAAGTGTAACCCTACATATCCATTACACTTCCCTCTCCAACCCATGACCTTTGTCTCCTTCAACACTGACACCTCTCAGCCAATCAGCTGGCCCCGTCTGGCGCCCTCCAGCTGTAGCCCTTGACCTCGACCAGAGGTCAACACCATGACTGGGATTTGATTAACCCCCCGCATTGTTGCACAAGACTGTCTGCCACTCACAGTTAGGGAAGAAAAATGGGAAGATTCATTGCTATTCAAAGTCACATGTTGCCAAGATGGCTTGGGAGACTGCAGATGTAAAAAAAAAAAGTGCACCAGTCTTTGATTTTGAATTAAAATAACCACAATTGTTTGTCATTGTAACTCTGCTTGAGCAGTGTACAGCTTCTTCATCACTATTAATGAATAAAGGACATTTTGTAGTTATAACCACATAATATTTCTTACTAACTTGAGGCAAAAATATGGAATGAGTCCATCTTCTCTGACCACACACACACACAGATACACACACACACACACACACACACACACACACACACACACACACACACACACACACACACACACACACACACACACACACAGATGTTTAGCCATCGTTTCAAGATCATGGCATGCATGAAATTATTCAAACTCTGCAAAGGTGAAAAAGTGACTCATGTTGGAGGAGAAATCAGAGACATCAATATTTGCTCTATTTCTGGGAGTGTATACATGAACACAAGCAACAGTCATGTCATTATGCACTTTCTTAACTACACCCATTATGCTTTGACTCAATGTGATTCCTCAGTGTGTGTGATACTGGCCTCTAATCTAGCCTCCGGAATAACATTCCAATGACGAAGAATTCAAATAAAGACTTATGTTTATCAAAGGGACAACCCAAGTCTTTGAGCTATTCTGGATACAACTGATGTCTTTCAGTCTTCAAAATTGACTCTGTGGTTCACATTTTGACCCCAGTAAGACATCTGGGTGTGCTTGAATTGACTATATAGTTGTTGTCACCTGAGAAAAGGAAATACCTTGGAGTGGTGTTTGGTTGAAAACATAGCTGCAAAAAGGCATGCTGTTTTGGGAGCAGAAGGGTTCAGCTGCAGATGGAGATTGAGAGATGACCTTCACCTACTGAAGAGCCACCATGTCCAGGGGCATGTAATTGTAAATTTACATACCCTTGGTTTTGCCTCATGTTTTTAGCTTGATGTCTGCATTTCATGTCTTTCATTGTGAAGCATCTTGTGACGTCTTCTCTTGAAAGGTTCTAAACATACTTACTTACTTAATATTCAGCCTGCTCAAGTATTCTGTTTGTTAGTTGGTCCATGTATTTTCTTTCTATAGTCTTATTAATATAGACTGGAGCAGCCTAGTTCAGGTACAAGAAACCTCCACAAGTTGTTTGGGATACTCTGATAGTATCTGGTATACTGACGCATGGAAACATGTCATCCTGTTTACTGCTGGATTTCACAGTCTGGGTATGTTCAGTGTAGTCGTTGCTAGTAGTCCTTCCTGGTTAAATAATTGGGGAGAGCAGAGAGGCAGAAGACATATTCTGTTTACATTACTGCTTTCATGAATAGCAAGCTATTGGAGAATACATTTTTTAAGAAGCTTAGTCTTCCCAGAGTAAGACTTTAAAGGACCATGCTGTGGTTTTTCCACGTTTAACCCAACAAATTGTGTGCAATTTACATTTCCATCAACTGCTTTGTAAAACAATTTCTAATGTTTTCCAACAAAACAGCACTGCAAGAAGCTGCAAAAACCATTCTTATTTTTGCTACATATTACAATGTATGCACATAATATTAGATATTTGGTACATTTGCCCAGCCAACATGGTTTGCTGCCAGATGACGTTGCGTTGTGCTGTAGACAAAATAGAGCCAGAATCAACTTTGTCACACTACCTTGAATTTGTTTCCACTAGAGAGCTTTGGTGCTGCTGAGCTGCTGAGTGGTTTGAAATAAGTGAGGAAGCCTGGGTTTTATGACAAAGTGCTAATGTGAGTGGTAGAGCCCCCTTAATATGGAAATACTACCTTTCTCATTTTAGATCAGCACCGACATGAACCGAAAGCAATGACATAATAATAATAATAGTCTTTAAGATAGGAATAATGAATTTTGTTAAAAATACTGTACATATATATATATATATATATGTGTGTGTATATATATATATATATATATATATATATATATATATATATATATATATATATATATTGGTTGTTGATATATATATATATATATGTGGTGTATATATATGTGTATATATATATATATATATGTGTATGTATATATATATACGTATATATATATATATATGTATATATATGTGTGTATATATATGTGTGTATATATATATGTATATATATATATATATATATATGTGTGTATGTATATATATATACGTATATATATATATATATATATATATATATATTTGGGTGTGTTTGGGCTCCTACCCACCGTTTACATTGTGCACACATCTAGAAAAGATTTTAAGCTCCTTCTGGTCAAGTGAATGGGATGGAGCAGAGACACAGAGTTTTATAAAAAGAGCTGTTAGCTTTGTTTGGCTGTTTCTGTCACCATTGCTGGGTTACCATGTAAAACAGACGCATGCACTCAGCAGTGACATAGTGTATGTGGTTTAGTTTGTGTGTGGGAGTCAAACCACTTGTGCACATCTGTGCCTGTACAGGATACTGGCTTAGTACGTATTTGTATTTTTAAAGGTGTCAGTGACTATATACTGGCTATATGGCCAAGCCAGCTTTACATGCAAAGCCTTTGAATTTCAGTTAAGGTGGAAAGCTGTGTCCAAGCACCTGTAGTTTTGGATTTCACTTACTAGACTGTTTCAGGTGACAGTTTCGGATTCTAGACCTCAAGCTTAGGCCCCACCATGCACATGGTTTCACATCCCAATTACTGCAGCGCAGTTAAGAATACACAATAGGCTGCAGTAAGCTTCAGGGTGTAAAGTCAACTTCAGCTGTGATACTGTGTATACATTGTTGTCTACAGTGTGCTGCATGAATAATGCATTTCAAGCGACGGTATATTCACTTGCCCAGGTGTCGTATTATGCATTCATTGTAAAGAAAACTAAATGGCAGCTCGGCAAAAGCTTCTGTATTAGTGCTAGGGTTGTTTTGTCTTGTTGCACACTGTGATGCCTAGAAATAAGAGGAAGTGTTTGCATGCTATTTTTTGCCGCTATAATTTAGATTACTTTGTAAAAGAGAAGTGTGACGAATGATGTTGATGAATACTAGTATAGAATGAGAGTCGGTATTCTTTCAGTAGTTTTGTCTAATCATTGTTGTAGTTACATTTTACCACGATAGCCTGGCATAGCAAATGCTGATGCTGCTACTACTGATGATGATAAGCAATGACAGCTGTGAAAGTGCAATAATCCACCACTTTCCTTGCGATAGTACAACTGAATCTCATTTGACTGTAGTGACTGGGGCCTTCTCCCCAGTTTCTACTCTGCACTGTCAATCTTCCTCCTGTCAGTTGTCTCAGTGGATTTCTCAATGCTGCTAACTAGCCAGTAAAATATGGTATTAAGTCCCTGGTGTGCAATCCTGACCTCTGTTTTTTTTTTTTTTTTTTTGTTGCTGCAGAAGGCGAGTTTCTCAGTGTATGGCGAGTACTGCAGTAACCATGAGAAGGCTTTGCGACTTCTCATGGAGCTTAACAAGATCCCCAACATCAGGACCTTCCTGCTGGTAAGTCACCGCAGCTCCTCTCCTCTGCCTTGCTTATCTTGCCTTTTCATCGCATTGCTTCTCCACTCCTCAAGTAATCACATCTGTCTTTCTTCTGGATTTTTATGGCCGTTATTGTTTTCATTATTTCATGTCATATCAGTCTTATGTATCCTTTCCTCTAGTTGTGGTCAGACTTGTGTTTGTCCACATAACCCTCTCACCTTATTTTCTTTCCTGGTATCTTTACTACCGTCTTCCTTTGCCCTACATTTCTTTCCTCCCATGAGTCTCCTCTCGCTTATTTCTTTTTCTGTCATCTATCCATCCTCCCCTTGCATTTTCCTTCCATCATATCACATTCATTTCCATGTTAACACTTGAAAACAGGGCAGAAACCACAACAAGGTCAGAGGGTTCTTCCTGCCCGGACAGGATGCAACCATCATCAAGGTGATTTTTGTGTCGCCCTTGTAGTGTTTCCGCTGCCAGCTGTTTTTTTTGTGTTTTGACACCCAAATCTTCAGGCCGTGGACAATGAACTAAGAATGGCGACGGGGCCTTTGAGCGGGGGCCCAACCAATGAAATCATCTGCAGATTCTGGTCCAGCCAGCTGTGGAGTGTTGGCAGCCTTTTCGAGATTGGCCCAGAGATCTGAGGCCCTGCATTTGTCGCTGCCTGATGGTTTGCTTCCATGGCATTATTCTGACCCACAGGACTGGAAACAGTGGGATCAGAGTGTTGCTGTGTGCTTTGGCTTTTTGCTTCTCCTGGCCCAGTCATGCAGTGGTTAATTGGTTAGGTCTTATGCGACGTTGATGCTTCCAAAATAAAGTCACTACACAACATCTGGTTATGTATTAAAGCAGTTCTGAGACCTGCTCGGTATAATCTCAAATATTGGACTAGTTCTTGTATTTTATGTAGCAACCATGTGCAAAACAGAAACAAGATTGATTCACTAAAATTTTGTAGTACTGTCTATTTAAGATATGTTGACCAAATAAAATATGCGATTATTTTGTAGAACAGCAGAGGATACAGATTGAAAGTTTCTTTTCAGCTGTGTTTAATTCCAGTGGATTTTTTTTTGAGGATTAAACAGTTTTATGCTAATTGAATCACACAATGAAGAGAGCTTCTGAAATTACTTGTAGAAATGGAGTGTTAATTGCGTTGGGAGAGAAGAGAGAAGTGAAGTGAAAGCAAAAGGAGGTCAGAGTGAAGAGCAGAGGGAGTTCTGGCTTTAGGCTGGCAGATTACAAATAAGCAGAAGATGAGAGGAAAGAAGAAAGGGAAGTCAGGGAAGAGTTAGGTAGAAATGGGTGTGTGGGAGAGAAATACATTAATAGCATTAATACATTAGGAATCTATGGAATCGCAAAGTTCTGCAGTCATGATCAGGTGCATTTTTGTTGCAAATTTTTCCACCAAAAATACTACACATCCACCCCCCACCCCACCCTCACCTGCTCTGTGTACAGTTGGAAGGAATTGATTATAATGCTCTAAACTGATCTCCTGCCTTCTTTCCCGCTGGAGAGCACTCAAGTGGTTTATCTGCATGGCTGCTTTTGATCTTTCATCCCATCCCATGAGCTCATAGCATACTGACAGCCTGCGTTACAAGGCATAGAGAAACCATTCCTGTACCATGCCCCCCCCCCAACCTCCCTCCTTCTGAACTGGTTCTTGGGGGCAGTTTCTTAAAGCCCAAATCTTCTGGGGAAGGAGAACGCATTTCAGAGGTTTCTCAGTGATCCTTTCGTTGAAAAACATGGATATTTTGAGGGTTTTTCAGCAGCACAGTAGAAGAAATATAGTTACAGACACAGAGGTGTGTGTCTAAACAAGCCGGCTTAAAATGACACTGAAGTCTTTTTTTGTTTTAATCTCCTCACGGTTGCTTTCCTGTAAGAGAAGCAGAAAAACAATGATCTTTTGGTGTACATAAAAAAAAAAAAGTGCTACCAACATATGAATTAATATACTAAAATAGAAATATGATACACAAGCAAATACAGTATGCGGTATATGTAACAATACACTTGTATCAACCTACATCTCAAAATGTGACTGAAACAGACTAGAAAGTGCTATTGACAATAACTAAAAACCATAGACTTGCTGAAATAAAGCTTCTGTGACAGGATGTGGTCATTAGCGCTAAAGCTTTTCCGCCAACATCAGCTATCGTGGTTTGGACTAAAACTGAGGTTGTGCACACAGGTCACAGAGGTCAAGTAACAATGTAATTAAATGAATAAATAATTGAATGATAAAAGTAATAGTAGTAGTTCTGTATACTGTAATATAATGGTATAACTGCTTTTTTGGAGACTAAATACACAAATGTCATTACAGTGGCAAAACATTGGCTCCACAATTGCATATGTATTTTTTTTTTAGTATGAAGAGCATGTCTCACTCTGCATACAGGTTTAATAACTTCTTTATTAACGCATATAGAAAATGAACCACACCTAAGACTTTGCTCCCAGACAAACAGACAGATTATTCTACTGCACCTGGACCTGTTACAGATTTCAACAGACTGTGACCGAATGGAAATGACAACAATAGTCAATTAAAGTCTGTTTATTGCTGAAGAAAACAAGGCATGAGACAGCAACAGCTGCAAATGCTCTAAAATAGTTTTTCAGACAGGTGCTGTCTTAGATAATAAGCATTTTTAAGTTTTGTGCAGTAGGTATGGAAAAGTTAAATGGACTTCTGATTCGTCTTTAATTAACGCCATTTGACACAGTGTTGCAGAGATTTGCTTGTCGTTTGCTAACAGGAAGTAAAACAGGAAGTAAAGCTAACACAAAGCTAGAACTTTTTTTGGTTTTCACTTTTGTACTCAAGCGTTTTTAACTTACTCGGTTTGGTAAATATAAATGTGTAATGGGCAATTACTGAGCGGTTTCCTGGGTATTCATGTCCTTTTATTTTCAAACTCTTAATGTGTACCTTTTGCATTTCAGGCAGAATCTCTTTCTTTCTGTCTCAATATACACACAATCCTTCCTTTTCTAAATATTTAATGTGTCTTAGTGTACATTGGTGTGTAATATTGTTTCTTTGTGTTTCTTCTTCTAGCACTGTATGCTACTGGGAGGGAAGAAAAGCACAGATATTCCCCTGGAGGGCTACCTGCTCACACCCATTCAGAGGATCTGCAAGTACCCTCTGCTGCTGAAGGTACTGTAAACTGCTGCACTAGCGTCATGATGCTGCTGTCAAATAATCACAGCCTGTTCACACAATCTAAAAACTAAACAAAAGCGACAGCAAACATCAGAAAACTCATTACATGGATACAGCGCAGATCATAATGTATCTGTGTTGATCAATACCAGTGGCTCATTATTTGGCATGACATTTTGGAGCAAAAACCTCATACCCGCTGACATTTCAAGGCACCCAATCTTCCCCACCTACTAGTATTTTCGACTGTGGGGGTGGCGGGTTTGAGACTTGCATAGAAGAGGCTGTTGTTATTAAGGGTCACAGAATACTTTATGCCCCTCCATGACTGAAATGTTTTTAATGTGCCTGCTTCTGGAAATTCTACATGTTTTAAACCTCAGCCCACCTCTTTCCCCAATGTAGGAGTTGTTAAAGAGGACCCCAAAGAAGCACGCTGACTATCCTGCAGTGGAAGAAGCTCTGCAGGCCATGAAGGCTGTCTGCTCCAACATCAATGAGACCAAGAGGCAGATGGAGAAACTGGAGGCTCTGGAACAACTGCAGTCCCACATTGAGGGGTGGGAGGTGAGAGCAAGAAGGACAGAGTGAGGGGAATGAGAAAGGGTCAGGGAGAAGAGTGGAAACGGTAGTCATGAGGAGACTCGCAAGGAGGCAAGATAGAGGCCGATTTAAAGAGGAAAATAGCTATTGCTTGCTTGAGAGCTGAAAGATGGTGACATAATCGTTAAGGGTAGTGCTTTGACATTTAGAGGGTAAAAATTGAAGGAAAGAATTGCATACTTTTCTTAGAGCATCCTGAAATGACACACAATTATGATCTGTACAAGGTTTCTGCAAAAGGAAGAAACAAAAGTCCTGTAACATAACGACAACAAAAACAGCCAGACTTTATTTTTTATTTTATTTTATTTTTTTAAGAAATGCCCCAACCACCACCATGGTCTCCATCTATCTTAAGAGTTAAGCACTAATGCAGCCAAATCACTGCTCTGAGCACAGGGGCCATGGACGGGGCTTGGGAGCCGAGCGAAGGGTCCAGTGCATTTTTCACGCCTCCCTCACCCACCACAACAGAGGCCTTGTCTTAGCAGGCACCAATGGGACAATCCACCCACACAGGGAGCCAAGGGGGATGCCAACGGGCATACTGCCCAATCAGAAGAGACCTAGGAAGCAGAGCTCTAGTCTCACATGCACTGGGAGGGTTATATGAGGGGACCTTTGGGGGGTGGGGGGTGGTAGGAAAAGTGAAGGATGGAACCAGAGAGTAGGCCCCACTGGGACATCCCACTATCTGCTTGCCAAAATAGACCCCTTTCTCCCTTTCCCTCAGAAAAATGCCACCGTTTTGAACCTGATAATTGTCCATCACAACAACAAAAAACAAGAAATGGTTATTTAGCTTGGGTATTTTGACAGTAAAACACCATACAGAGTATTTTCTGGTTCCTCTTGTGATGAATAATCAAGTTTGTGTGTTTCTTTCTATTCCATGGTGTGTGCATTAGCCACCATGATGTCCTCCATCCTTTATTTTATGACTCAAGTGTAACCCACACAAGTAGCGCCGAAGCGATTAACCAATCAACTGAGCAGAAGATGAAAGAAGAGAAATGATAGTGATTCCGATAATTGATTAGAATTGTAATTTTTCATGCAAAACTATCAAAGATTCTCATGTTCCAGCTTCTGTGTTTCTCAGTTTTACACCATTTTAAATTAAATATCTTTGAGTTTAGGACTGTTAGCTTAACTAAGCAATGAATGTGAAGACGTCACCTTAGGCTCTGGGAACATGTGATTGGCTATTTTTGGACATTTTATACAAAATGATTAATTGCTTAGTTGGAAATAATAAAGAATAATGGAAATAATTCTTAGATGCAACCCTAATGCAAGTAGTACCGCTGTGAGTCACTGTCAGATTGGTAATGGGGTTCATGTTGGGCTGATAGTCTTTTACCGAAATTGCTTGAACATGAATGATTATTGAACTCAGATGAAATTAGTCATTAAACAGATCACAGCGATTAGGTTGCAGCCAAAATCCAAAGTTTACTTCTAAATATGGATGCATATCTGATTCATGCAGAGGAAAACCTCAGTCATTTTTCCTGTCCAAGGCAGGCATTTTTGCCGTTCTCTTCCTCTGAACAACTCAGTAGAGTTGTTCAGAGCCTTCAATCTTACAGCATTAGTCTCGCTCTTCTTTCTTTCTCCAGCCACTCTCCAGGCTAATCACCTCTAGCCCTAATGGAAGTGGACGCCAGTAGTGCCGAATCAGGCCCAGATGCATTACTGCTGCCCAGATACGCTGTGCTCGTGCACGTGGACACATGCGCACACACATCTACACCGCTACCATGTATGCATGTATACACATACATTATAATGCAAGACATATGTGTGCATGTGCGCCCATAGGTACAAGCATGCCCTCTGAATTCTTCTACACTCGTACACACACTCATGCCCACTCCCAGCTCAGCTCAGTGCAGTTAGCAGGAGGTTGAATCGATTGTCTGAAACACAATCCCCTCCCCAGACCCTGTTGGTATGCACCTTAAAAGCTCAGAGAATCGTTTTTCTCTCTATGAACTCCAGAGCGATGAACATCCATCATAAATATATACTCGTGGGAATCAATTATGGACGCTTGAGAGTGGGTGTGGCTGACGGGTGGTTTCCACAGGTCTCTGGTGGACTAATGTCAGAAACATCAAAGACAACAGTGAAGTCCAGATCTGATGTATATGTGTGTGCCTGTGGGGATGTGGCGGGGGGTACTCTACAAGCCAAAGGGGTGAGGTTGTCCTAAGTCCACACATGGGGGTATTTAGTTCCAGATGATTTGGAGTGGAATGATCCGTATAACAATGAGTAATGAGATGTCTTTTACCTTTTTATTATTTTATTTTAATATTTGGTAGACAGCTTTGGTGTATACTCCCTCCTGCTCGTGGACTCAAGAAAGTTATCCACATTAAATGAAATCCTTTTGACATTTCCTTGGTTGTTTGATTTTTGATAGTAGGAAATAGTTTCATCCGTTATTCACCACTCGGGCAGGATCATATGAGTGCATGGGTGCTCATGCATGTATCTGTGAAAGCAATTTCTGTTCCCTAGTTGGAAATATGAAAACACTGAAAATGATGCCTAACAAATGAGTTGGTCCTGAAGTTCAGCAACTTCGTGAAAAGGTTAATTAGACATCATGCTGTGGTCAATAAACAAGGCATTTTTAAACAATTCCAGATTGACATCAACAACCTCATCAACACAGACTGAAATGTGCATTGATCACTGTTCTAAATATTAATTTTCTAAATTACAGTAATATGTTTAAAATGAGAAAGAAGGTACTCGGACACCTTGATCTTTGACGGTTAATATAATTCAGACACAGGAAATCTAGCATTATATGTTGAACGGAGAAAGACTGTATTTGTTTCAGCTCTTACAGTCCATTGTGTTGACTGTAAAAGACCAGTGTCTGTGTGGCCTTAAAGTGAAAAGGTTCTTTCGGTCTTAACACGTTGTTGTGAATTTGATAGCTGAGGAGAAACAGCTTTTAAGCAAGCCTTGATCACATCCTGTGAAGGTGGTAGGCTGCAGAGTAACATAATACATCTTCCTGAATAAGTACAGTGGAGTTGCCTAGGCTTTTATATCACAATTTTTAAATTCCCCCTTGGCATGACAGAGGTACAAAGCATTTCATCAGGTTTCACTGCAGGGAGCAGAATAAGGCTTAAACACTTCCACCTACAGTCTGTACTATGTCATGAGTCATGTACTTCCTTCCTCTATGCTTATACAATTGTGTTTTATGTGTATGGATGCAGGCATGTATTTGTAGCTTGTGTTTACATCCTGAGAAGAGAATAAAAGGGCTTTGTTTGTTCCAAAAATAAGAGTCCCACAGATAACTATATGTAGACCAAGGTAACAGTTTTGCAGGTCTGCCCTGCCACTTAAGTGTTTAGTGCTTCTAATTAACTTAAACATTATGAATTTGCTTATTGCTCCAGTTCTAGACAAACCTGCAGTAATGTTGCAAAGCTCTCCAGCTGCTGTGTGCTGACAACACACAACTGCAGGAAGGCTCAGTATTAGTGTTACTTGTCTCACACGTTCAGTGATTGAGTAGCGAGAGGCTAACTGTCCTGGTGTGCAGTTAATAGTTTTGCATTGGGCGTGAATTGAAGTTGGGTGGGGGACAGCTGTCTTTACTCTTTCCCATCATTGACGATAGAATGAAAACAAATTGTTCACAATGTCAAAGTTGAATTTCATATTGCTTCACTGACGCTGTGAACTCTTCAAGTTTTGATACAGATACTGTTTTCTTTGCGACTCCCCAATTTAGACTGAGGGTGCTATCAGAGTTTCTGTGCTCTGCTTAAATAAAATAAACTATGGCTGCAGCACATGACCATGAAGACTCTGGAAATTACAAATGGATAAAACTGCCATCTTTAGTTCTGTAACTCATAATGTTGTTACAGTAATAATGTCAGTGGGTAAATGTCCTTTTCACTGTTTGTTGTTTTTTTTTCCCCAGGGAACCAACCTGACGGATATCTGCACAGAGTTGCTGCTTCATGGAAATCTCCTTAAAATCTCAGCAGGCAACATCCAGGAGCGTGTCTTCTTTCTGTTCGACAACCTTTTGGTTTACTGTAAGAGGAAGTCCAGGTGAGAAATGCCGCTTCTGGACAGCTATACAGCAGCTACAACAACAGAGTGTGAATGGAGGAGGAACAAGAAAGCATTCAAAAATATATATTTATTGACTGACTACTGGAAAGAAGCTAGACATTGGAAATTGGAGCAAATATCCTCATTACTGTTTGTGTAGACATGTTGTTAGTATGCAAGCATGTGTCTGCTGCCCCCATAGCTGTGTCTGTATGAATGTTAAGTATTACAGACACAGCTTCTTTTCTTACTGTGGCACTGGCCTCAACGGATGTTTTCCCTGCCTAGTGTAACCACAGTGTTGTCCCATTACCTAGGGTTTCTGGAAAGAAGTCCACCAAGAGGACCAAGTCTATCAACGGGCCCCTCTATGTGTTCAGAGGCCGAATCAACACTGAGGTGATGGAGGTGGAAAATGTTGAAGATGGAACAGGTTTGTGTTTGCCCAGCAGCGTTACCTTTTGGAGGCTGTCTATATGTCCATTCATGCAACTCTCCTGGGGCGTTTGTGTAATTTCTGGAGTCTCTGGTTAGTTCTGATGTAACTGCTATGTTACCCAAGCTCTTGATTTGTTCACTTTGATATCCCACGTAATATAGAAAATTACATTTAGCAATAACAGTAATAATTACTACTTTCAATTTGCCTACAGTGCTCGTTTTTCATTTCACATCTTAGTTCATGAAACTGTGCCATTTGGAAACGGGTGGTTGGATATGAATCAGGCACTTGTTGACAGTTTGGGTGGAGTATCATACTTGCACCTAGTTTCAAACAGGATGTAGCTCGCAACCTCATGTACCACCTTTTGATGTCAGCTATTCAGTAATGGGTAGAGGTGTTGATACAAATCTGAAGTGCAAAAGCAAACCCGAGCTAAATAATAAACTCGATGTGCTCT
Organism: Macquaria australasica; assembly: GCA_005408345.1. Taxonomy (NCBI): domain Eukaryota; kingdom Metazoa; phylum Chordata; class Actinopteri; order Centrarchiformes; family Percichthyidae; genus Macquaria; species Macquaria australasica. The sequence goes on along the minus strand of SEMN01000008.1, from coordinate 81,183 downwards.
CCCTAGATAAACGATGCATCTGTGGTCTTGCCGCGATATGGTCATCACTCAGCTCATTTTGCTGTTGTGGTTTGTTGCGAGGCACCACGCTTGGCTTGGAACGTGTTGTCTGCTGGTGTAGAAACACTTCGTCTTCCTCTCTCTCTCACATGTTTCCTCTTTTTATCTCTTTTGCGCTGGCAGAATATTTTGCAAGCTCACATGACCTTTTTTTCTGCATGTTGGCTGCTGGCTGTCACATTTAGGCTGCTGAAGGGGAAACCACAAAGAAAAACATGCCATATTCGCAGAACTAAGGGGTCCCACATTGGAAATTCATACATATGTGGACTCCCAGAACACAGATTATCTGATTACTAAGTGTAAAAGATATGAAATGTGTGAGTATTTGCAGTTATCTGCTGAAAGCTTGAATGGAAACATCCAGTTTCTGTTGCAAAAGTGGTAAAAACACAGATTTCATAAACTACACACAGTGGAAAGCTCTTCGCCTTTGCAAATGGCAAAAAAATGTCCCCACCTTCACTGACTCATACACCTCTCTGTCTTGATAAATGCCACCTTACCAGATCTCAGCATGTACTTGCATAAGATTTTACTAGAATCCATCTTTTTATGTCCCAGTAGCTAAAAAGAGACTCAACACAGTAGTATGTGTCCCAGCTCAGCTCCCTGCTCTCCCAGACCAGCAGGAGCTGCTCCCTGTGGGGCCTGAAGTATCAGATCTATTTATATGACCTTTGAGCATGAGACTAATGCACCCCATTACCAGTGTCCATTCATTATTCAGTAGCTGCTCACCTGCAGCTAAATGGATGATAAAATTAGAAAGGGGTACGAGGAGAGATTTTGTCGAGTCAGTGGAAAGACGGTCTGTTACTGCTCTCATGGTGCATCACTTTTATCTTTTTAATTGACTTGTAAATCATTGCTCGAGTAGTAAATCCTCTTTAGAGATAACTTTAATGTTATTTTATACAACATCTTTACAAGTGTAATTTAATTACACTCATTACTTCCTTTACTTACCACTGAGGTCAGTGTTAACATAGTGTGTGTGTGTGTGTGTCTGGCTTTTGTCTCATTTTCTAACAATGAAAATGCCTAAAGAGAGAAGAGTATGAGAACAAGAGGAGAAACAAAAACAAGCTCGACAAATAACTGTGAACCAGAAAGATAATTTGCAGTAATACATTTTATTTTAATGAGATGATTTGTTTTATATTTCTAAACCCTGAAGGCCATTCCTATATAAACCTGACAAAATAAAAAAATGATAACTCGCCTTACTCTGTAGCAAAGAACTTTAATGTTATTCATGATGACCCCTCACCCATTAAAAAAATTAATTACTGTAACAATTTTTTGCATTGCAGCGGACTATCACAGCAACAACTACACAGTGACTAACGGCTGGAAAATCCACAACACTGCTAAAAACAAGTGGTTTGTCTGCATGGTCAAAAATGCAGAGGACAAGCAGAAGTGGCTGGATGCCATTTTGAGGGAACGGGAGCAGAGAGAGAGTAAGTAACACTTTTATTTAATGGCGATTTTTATGGCACCTCTGTTTTATGGAACTGACAGCGCAAAACCAGAAATGATCCTTTTTTATACTAGAGATCCCTTCATGGGACATTCTGTTGTTTTTGCGATCTTGCTTAGAAAGATATGGCCCCACCAACCATGTTTTACGAGGGAACCTTGTGTGAGCAATTATTTAGTTCATACTTGCAGTGTTTCACAAGATCATTGTATGAAATGCACTCAGTTGACAGTTTATTAGGTACACCTAGCTAAAACGACTGAAGTCTAATACAACAGTCCTGCAGGAAATCCTCCCTTCATGAAGGTTTTCATGATCAGTTTTTGTTGAAACTGTTTTAGAGACGTGTCGATTCAACTGTATGGTCACTTAAGAAGCTGCAGTTTGTGGTTGAATTGTATTATGTTATACTGACCGGTGTTTCTATTATTTTATCCACCCCATTTATATCAGTGAGGGTAGGCTACATAACAGATACACCTCTCTGTATAACACAATACAACTCAACAGCACCACAAACTGCAGCCTCCAAAACGATCATGAAGTTGAATCAACACGTCTAAAACTGTTTCAACAGAAACTGAACATTATAACCTTCATGAAGGGAGGATTTACTGCAGGACTGTTGTATCAGACTGCATGAGTTTTAGCTAATTGTACCTCTGTTTTTACTACCACACTGTTTGCTTTCTTAATCCCCAAGATCCCATTTTATTTTGTCTACATCTCATTGCAGTGTTGAGCTGCACTTCCCAGAGATTACTTGTCAATCAAATAGTCTGTCAATAATGCCTGTCCTTGGAAACACATTTTATGGGTGCCAGGTTTCTGCTGTTGCACCCATATGTATGTTGCCCTACATGTTGATGTCACCTTAGATTCACAAACTATCACGGCTCCCTTAGCTGGCTCACAGTAATGACTGTGGATGTGCTTATGACCTGGATGCAGTGTTTGTGTCCTACGGTTGTGTCCCACCTTGAACAAGCTGCCTGCCTTTGTTTTGAAAATAGAGGCTTAGATGACATGACGTTTACAGTTGGCCTGCTTGACCTGTGCACTAAGCAGAGGCTGCTACAACAATCTATTCTTCACATGAAAGAAAATCCAATGCAGCTGAGTTATTTGACTAATCAAAGCCCTCGGTGGGAAGTGACTGATGAATCAAATGTCTCATTCACAAACAGCAGATTTGCTAAAAACAGCATTTTAGTCAAATGCTTAAAATAGAAAAGCATTCACTTGTCAAAGAAAGTGAAGCTCGGTTGCGTCATACACATAAACTTAAATTAATTAAATTAATCTGGATCTATTTTTACTCTAATAAAATTATTTGTGTCTTGCACAGACTTAAAGGCAGAGTTGTATCCATTTCAGCAGTTTGTTTTGCAGCCATATAATGAATTTAACATGTGGAATTAGCTTTGGATTAGTGTGCAGAAAATCAAAAGTGTATTCAGTCTCACCCAAATAATCCAGTAAGAGATCCACTTCATTCATTGATGGCTTAAAAAAACCCTGCACAGCACCACCTCCTCTGATTTTTGAGATTAGTAATGTAAACTGATATTCTTGTTGCTCCTTAAGTTGTTTTCCCTCCATTGTTTGACTTCCCTCTTTTGCCTTAAAATGTGTGCCCACCTGTTCAGCATCTGTCTTTGTTAAGTTGTGTGCATTAGACAGTGTGAAAGGCTTTAACCAGATTTGTGGCGGTACACAACAGGTCACCTGATAGCATTGATGGCTAAAAATCAAAACTGGATCCCTAAAGCTATTTGAACATGATTTGGCTGAAAATGACAGAATGTTAAAATAGCTGCACGTTAGCTGAGTACGACTGTCAACATGAACATTTGGATTTTAGTTATTCTTTCTAGTTTTACATTAAATAAGCATCCACAGCAGAGTTCAGCGTCGTCAGCTGATCCTGTGATGAAAGGGTTTCAGAGTACGAATAAGTATGAAGGAGTGTGCTGCAGCTAGAGGTGTTAAGTTTCAACCCGCCGGAAATCGACCCGAGGCTAACAGATGCCAGATCAGTCACAGCGCCCAATTTCCCCACACTCTCCCTTTCTATTACCCACTCTACAGTATACTCAGTATACTCTGCTCTCAGTGTGCTTACCTTACAGTCTAGACAGCTACATGATAAAGTTTTACTGCAATAAATCCTGGCAACGTTTTATTCACTCCTCCCCCCTTCATGCATTATTGCTTGTCCTGACACGCCTTGTTTAATGTGACCTTTTCCATGTATCGTTGTGGTCCTTCCCTGTTGTGAACATGTGGCTCTCATGAACCCTCCCAAAAGACTTTCATTGTTTAACAGCTGCCAGCTGAAGGTGTTTTGTCTTATCTTCATGGAAGTTTAGGGAAAATGTGGGGGTCAGATAATGCGATCGGGTGTTAGCTTGTGCCAATGAGCGCAGGAAGACGAGAGCAGCACAAGACAAACTCTGACAGCTGGACCAGAAGCTGAGGGGCCTCTGTGCTGGACAGGCCCCGTCTGTTGTTCAGTGACGCTCATTGTTTAAGTCTACTCCAGCTGCTGTCAAATGTAATATAACCCCACCTCCATCAAAGGCTGTCAGTGCAGAACCCCAAAGACTCGATGGGAAAACTGGATTAAAGAGTTAGTCGTTCAACTTTATACATTCTTTGTCTCATCCCTCTCTCTCCCTTCTACCTGGTCAGATTTCCACCCCAACACTTGTCACTTTGCTTTTTACCATCAGATGCTAAGTTGCATAATACAGCATAAAAGATGCTTGTTTTCATCTGTATTGCATAGTTTGCACTGGACAACGTAGAGAGTCAGAAAATATTAAGGACCCTGGCACTCCAAGCCGACCACAAAGATCTAATGACAAAGGACAACTGATCAAATGCCCTCCACTGCTGCACATTGCCTCGCGTCTTCTGTTCATATTTCCAGATGAAGTTACTGCATACAGTACAGCCAACTGACCGCCAGCATGCACATGCGCTCTGGGGCTGCAATAACTAGTCAGGAGTTTGTATTTGCAGTCTAAAAAACAAGGAAGACAAAGTCACCTACAATGTTCAAGCCAAAAAGATGAGGAGAAGCGGCACTAAATGGGTGAATTCACTGATTCTCTAGGCTGAGTAGCCAGTCAGGAAGGTTCACTGGCACAAGGTTAAATGATGAGCGATTGTCAACTTGTATGTGTCAGGGCCCTAAGAGAAAGCAAGGTGGTTGACAAGTGACAAAGATGCCAAGTTAGATCTGTTTCCAAGTGTCACAAATATATTAGATGTTCTTTGTCAAGCGTGTTAAATCAGAATACTTTATAGTCTGGTTCAGCAGCTTGGTGTGACGCTCTGTAGAGTTAAGCAGCTTATGGAGGTGCAGTGAAAGTTGAGTTGCCCGAGTCAGAAAGTCTCACAGTGTGGTTCAGAAGTTCAACAAACCCCACGATGAGGTTAAGCAGCTCAAACTGTGTACTCACTGGAGAGCTTTATATGGGGTAGCAGGCCTTACAATGGGCCCTCACATGTTCTGCTTCACAACAGAGGAATAATAGTTAACAAACCAACACAGAAACAAGATCAAGATCACACTGCCCTCCTGAACTTTACCTACTCTAAAAACAACTTGTCTAGGAGAGATTAACATCTGGGTTTGTTTCAGAAGGTTGTGGTAGACTTGAGCTGCCATGCTCTGTTCCTGGCTTCATTCCATCTGCACCATACCAGAACACAACTGGACCGTCTGGGAAAAGGCTCAATTGTCTCTTCTAACAACACCATGACAGCCTTTGCCTTTTCGCTCTGATACGTGTTGAGAGCAAGTTGAAATTTGTGTCCCGTAATGGGTCTGCTGTATTTTTCTTAGCATTGTGATACAGGCACTGTGTTGGGCTGAGATTTTGTCACTGTTTTTATGGAAACGTTTCTTTTTAAGCCAGAGTCTCATTTCGTCGATGGCAAGGGTGACAAATCCACTTGGATCTGACTTGTTTTTCTCTTTTGTTTTTAGGTCTCAAACTTGGAATGGAGCGGGACGCCTATGTGATGATTGCAGAGAAGGGGGAGAAGCTCTACCACATGATGATGACCAAGAGTCGGCACCTGATTAAGGATAGACGCAGGAAGCTCAGCATTGTGCCCAAGTGCTTCATGGGAAAGTGAGTTTCTTTGCTTCCTTAGTGCCTAGTTTCTTCAGGTTCCAAGAATGTGACTGCAATGCTATGCTGTTCACAAGGGGATCCTTAGAAATTGTTGTTACGTAAGATCAGCAGGTTTTCAAAAGAGCTGGTATCCAGTCTCCCCAAGTCCTGGCAAAATGCCTAAATTGTTTTGTCCCTACATCCTCTTGTGCGTAATGAGACCCCCTCATAGTCTCCTCTCACAGGTCATAGAAAAGGCCAAGTTGCTCCCTACTCACTCATATCATCGAGCACACACTCCCACACCCAGACTTTCATTAGCTAAGGACCTTTAACAGAGGCTCTGCAACAAGGCATTCCCTTTTCTGTCCCCTTGATGTTTCAATGCAATGAATAGATGATGAGAGACTTGCTTAAGTTTCCCTAGTTTCCCTAGTTTCCCTAGTTGCTCTACAGCAGCAGCATTTGTGAGATCCTGAGCAGCAATTAAATTCTTTCCAGCACCATCTTGGGGAGACAAAAAATAAAACTAGCCAAGACTACGATGGTGACTGATGACTGGACTTGTAAAGAGAAACCAGGGAGCAACCATTAATGTCTGCAACACTGCCCCTCAGTATATTACAAATCATTAGATGTATCCCCCATCGGAAAATTGTTTCTTTCTAGAGGTAAATGTGGGCAATAACACTGCATTGACTACTATCGGATCAGCCACTGCCAAGAAGTGAATTTAACGAGTTGCTCAAAAATTTAATGGACGCAGGAATTTAACGAGTTGCTCAAAAATTTAATGGTGTTTCTGGGAGACATGTTCCGTCTTGGTGGCGTCACATGAAGCCCTTGTCTGGGACTTTTGCTCTCTCTGTCTGAGACCTTCCAGGAATTAGATTGTGTCATACTGTGTGTGTGTCAGCATTCCGCACTCTTCTTCCCTGTCAGAGCACACTGTATTAAGAACAGTGCGTCATTGGTATCCTCATAGGGAGGCAATGTCTTATCTTGCCCCCATCCACTTGCAGGTGAGAGTTCAGTCAGTGCCAGGACAGTAGCTGTCGAGCTGGTTCAAATTCCAGTGATTGCCAATGATGGATGTTTTTTTTTTTTCTGACAATGCTTTTTCAGTCGCTCACTCCCTCCTTTGCCTCATCATGTGGCATACGTCTAGTTTGTTTCCCTCTTATCCTCACTCTGTTTTCTCTTTCTACCATCTCCCACTCTCCCCACTTTATCACTCACTTCCTGCCGATGAGTGCAACCTGCATTAGCTCTGCATTTGTCTTTCTGATGAAATTAGCAGCAGGCATAGTTTGAGTGCTTATTGCATTAAACAGAGTTGCTGACTGCCGGTTTGATAGCACCCTGTTGTCTTGATAGCATAATTCCATCATCTGTCTATTATCTACATTGGAAGATGGTCAGTGTTAACACGCTTTACATTTTCTAATTGCTGCTTGTTTGGCCGTGCCAGTGCTTGCCTAGCATCATTTGTGGGGATTTAAAGTGATGAAATATCAGATCCTAATGTTCTTGTATGGTTTGTCCGTACCTTTTTGTGCTAAGAGGAGAGCTAAAGCTAAGAAGACATGGAATTAGCTCTCCTCTGTTGACTCTAAGACAAATCTTCCTGCTCCATGTCTGGGTTAGCTTCTGTTCCACTAGCTTTTTTACATGCTGCGCATTCATTCTGAGCAGGTTTTGAGCTTGTAGTGTTTTCACAGTGTAAACATTACAAAATTAAGTACACCATAAAAAGTCAGTAAACATATTTGTGTGTTGTGGTTGCACACTGTTGTCCCACAATGCAATGCACGAAGGAAATGGAGCTGTAGCAAATTAAGATAAAAGTATTTGACATCGCCAGACCAATTTGCAAATGTGAATTACTCTGGAACCTCTCAGTTCATTTTTGATTTCCAAGAGGCGTTATGAACAGGCACAGACCAAAATGCCTCTGGACGCAATTGGATAGACCTCCAACCAATCAGAGCAACGAAACATGTGACTTGGCGCTGAGCGAATCCTGTTGGAAGTTCAGCAAACACATCTTTCTTATCAACAGCAGCTTTAAGTGCAGTTGTTTGTTCTTCGTTTAGAGAAAATATACCGTCCAGTTGGTTTAATACTGACGTGATAGCAGATTCAGAACGTTCCACATCAGCTTGTTTACAAAAATGCCTCAACAGCGCTCCTCTGTACAGTCATCGTATCAAACCCACCCCATGTTAGATAAACGGTTGTGATTGGTCGGCTGGAAATCTGTCTGAATGGGAGGGGGATCAGACGCATCTGCCAGAGCAAATAAAACAGGAGCTCGCAGATTCATCTGATTCCCAGGCCAGATTTCTTGTATACTTACTGCAAACAGTATTCCTTAAAGAATAGCCTGTCTGTCCAAGCCTAGTAAAACAGGGCTCTCTGGAAAAGGGGGTAAGATTTTTTATTTTCTGTTGCGAACTAAAATTACATCAGCCCTGCTAATGTTGCTGAACTTCACACACAGTTTTCAGTTACAGAAATATGCAGAAGCTCAACCAATCATCAGCAGATATTCCCACAAATCCATTATCCTTGTCTTTTACCTCTTTGTGTGTGGCTGAAGTCTCCCCCCCCCCCCCCCATTTGTCTCTCTCTTCCTCGCTCACACACACAGTATTCCTGCTCATCATATTAATTTCCATAACAGATTTGTGTCCAAAATTAACTTGACTCTTACGTAACATCCACACACACACACACACACACACACACACACACACACACACACACACACACACACACACACCCAACATCCCCTCACATTCACTTGAGTCCTCTGTCAATGTCAATTAACCAGCTCTGACATGAACACACACATACATTTTAATGCAGGCATGAAAACACATTTCTTTCCAGACTCAGAAAAAATGAAAAGGCCTTTGGGACTGACCTCCCTCCACATACACACACACATACAGCACCTACAGGTTATAGCATGCACCAAACTTAATTAATTATGATAAAATATTCCCTTTGTGCTTCAGGCTGACAAAAGGGCTAGTGGCAGATGGCTCAAGGTGTCTGCAATTCTGCATGACCATACACGCACAGTAATCATATACTTGTGGGTGGACTTGTATACATACACACGCGCACCTTGTATGCTTGACATTTGTGCATGCTATATTTACGATCACACATACACTCATACATTTGTTGCATGATTGCCTGAAAGCAAATCCTCACAAAAGCACAGATTTCTCACACTCATGCTTCAGAATCATTCCCATGCTGGAATGTTCAATCTCAGAATTCATGAACACACACACACACACACACACACACACACACACACACACACACACACACACACACACACACACACACACACACACACACGCTCTCCAGTTCACTGTTCATTATCTGGGGAAGTGATTTCACTCCGCAGCATGAAAGACGAAGAAGGGGAGAATGTAATTTTCTCCTTCAAACATTTGTTCAGCGCACACTGGGTGTGAAAAGAAGGGAGCAGAGCTGAAGTGCTTACATTTAGATGGTTAATGCATGTACAGTATCAAAGTCTTATATAGTATATATGTAGCAAAAGAGAAAAGGATAAACGTAAAGGATTTTCCATGAATATATACTGTAGATGCACTGCCTGTGTTCTAAGTAGTATCTGTAACCATTTTAAATGTCATACTGCCAGACTAAATTGCTCAAAGACAGTGTCAGCATGTTGTATTGCGCAAGGATCTCAGCAGTGAACGTCAAGGCCAGCTCAGCTTCAGAATGGATATATTTCACTGGCTGTGTCACGTGGACCTGCTGAAAGCAATCCGCTCTGCATGCAAGCCAGACATGTACATGTAAACACTATATGCATTGTATGTACCACTACAGTAAAAACACACAAGCAATAGCTACTTCTGTTGAAGTTGGGAATAGTCTGGCAAAAGAAATGTGCATCCTCATATTAGCTCTGCTGACTAGCCCCCATTAGCATTTACTCTAGCCACATTTAGCAATCGCAAACTACAGCCAATGATGTATTACAGTGCTTGTCATACACAGACAAAGCATTGGGTTAAAAATCACTTACTCAGTCATCACCTGTTGTTCTTCAGTTGTTCCTTACAGCTAATGCTTGAAGACATTTTCAAGCCCCCTGTTGTACAGCGGCTCCCCTCTTGCACTGGCTTTGGCAACAACATACAACAAAAACTAATAGAAAACAGTTCATCTCTGTGCATTGACTTTTGTTTCTGCTGGTGCTGCAGGGAAACTGGAGCATGTATACTGTAGACTCTTAATCGCCCTGGCTAGTAGTGCTTCTGAACTACACATTGTTGTATCTCCTCACTGGTGGACTCTGACAAGTGCATGTACACTTTGACAGCTTATCAAAGGGTGATCCATAATAACCTGTGCACTTATAAAGAAAGAAGTAATCTTTCCTTACCAAAATGCAGTTTGCAACTGAAGATTGTGCTTTAGTGAAATCCCCTGCTGGTGTAGATATATAGATATATATCAAAACATCTCACATATACATAGGTGTTATAGATAAGGTTATAGATGTATCACCGCTATGACTAATACATTAAAATTAGATTGAAAATCAGCAAAACGTTTCTCAGTGTTTATTTGCATTTGTTCTTAGAGCTGATCCCCCTGAACAAGGGAAGCGTTGCATGTTGTACGAGTGCGGTAACATGAAAGAAAATGGGGCTACTTTCAGAAATACTAACAGATATCCAGAACAAAACATAGTGGCACGGTGGCACCCAAACTGTGTCTGCCAGGTGATCTCTGTGAAATCCCATGCAAAAACAGCCCAGCAAGGAGCCCCGTGCCAAAGATGGTGACAAAAGGTGAACAAATTACCACTTTAAGAAACCAGGCTTCATCATATGCGTCTTTGTTTTGTGTTCTCAGTGAGTTTGTGTCATGGCTGATAGAGAGCGGAGAGATCAGTAAGCCTGACGAAGGGGTCAATCTGGGACAAGCCTTGCTGGAAAACGGCATCATTCACCATGGTGAGACAAAACTAAATTTTCTCTCTCTCTCTCTCTCTCTCTCTCTCTCTCTCTCTCTCTCTCTCTCTCTCTCTCTCTCTCTCTCTCTCTCTCTCTCTCTCTCTCTCTCTTTTCCTCATTTGCTCCCTGTTTTTCTCTGTTTGTTAAACCTCTGTCATCTTCTATTCCTTTATTCTATCTACTTACATTTCGATGCTCTTTGCAGCTCCCCATGTCATGTTTTTAATTCTGTTTTTAACTTTAAGTCATCTCATCCTCTTTTTTTAGCTTGTTTTACTGCCTCTCCTTTTCTCTGATTCACATTCTCCTTCTATAATTGTTTGACTCATTCATGTTATGAATGTATCCTCCACTTCCCATTGGAGCACATGTTTTAGGGTAGAAACCACCAGGATGCAAAGACATTGTCTGGTAATAATTCTGTGTGACATTATTTCCCTTTCCCTGATTTGAGAAATGACAAACACACACACACACACACACACACACACACACACACAAACAGCTATAAATAATGTATGAACACAGTTGTCCAGAGTGTTGCTGAAGGGGCTCTTGTACAAAGTAAGAGCAAACCACCATCACAACTTACACACACACCACCCTCTCAGGGAAATTTACTGAGTCCCAACGTTCATATTCCTTAATACCTGTGGAAAATCCCCTGAAATCTTCCTTCACAGTAGCCTACGACCACAGAGAGATACAATGATGACATGCAGGGCTCTGTGGGATAGCAATGAGGCTTTGTGGGCAAACTGGAAAGGCTCGGGCCCTGCAGGCAAAGTGTAGGTGGCACCAGTTAGTCAGTGAAAAGAAATTGGAAAGAGAGAGCTAATGTGACACAGTGGCAAACTGAAGCTGTCCATCTCCCCCTGCTGAGTCTTGCATTTGTTTTGTGAAGAGACACATAAAACAGTCAACCACATGTATTTTATTGTACAGTGCAAACTTTATCCAATCAGCTGTACATGTTTGAGCCGCTAAAACACACCAGTTCATACTTGAATGTTTGCAATTTTGACATCTCCTTTGCTCCCATAATAATTCAGCTATTCTATTCAATTCAATTCAATTCAGTTTTATTTATATAGCGCCATATCATAACAAAGTTATCTCAGGGCACTTTTTCGAATAGAGCAGGTCTAGACCGACTCTTTATATTTACAGAGACCCAACAGTTCCCACCATGAGCAAGCACTATGCGACAGTGGCAAGGAAAAACTCCCTTTTAACAGGTAGAAACAACGAGCAGAACCAGGCTCAAGGTGGAAGGCGGTCATCTGCCTCGACGGTTAGGTTGAAGAAGAGGGGGGAAAGGGGCCGAGGAGAAACAGGAGGAAAGAGAACATACAACAGCTCAATACAGCATAGATATGGTAATGGAATTGATGTTAACACCAACAGAAACAACACTAAGAGCAACACTATAATAGCAATACTAATAACAAGAGCAACAACAGCAATAGCAGCAGCGGGTGCAGAGCAGGAGCACGGGGGCAGCAGGCGGCAGCAACCACAGACCCAGACTCCACAGCTCCAGAGGCAGAAATACCTGCAGAAAGCAACAGAAGGGGAGAGGGAGAGAGAGAGAGGAGAGAAAGCACACAACTACGGGAAGAAGTTGAATTAATAACAAGCATTGATGGGATATGAGGGCGTACAGATGGAGAGGAAGAGGAGGAGAAAGGAGCTCGGTGCATCATAGGAAGTCCCCCGGCAGTCTAGGCCTATAGCAGCATAACTAAAGGGGTGGCTCAGGGTCACCCTGAGTCAGCCCCTACTATAAGCTTTTTATCAAAAGGAAAGTGCTTAAGCCTACTCTCCTTAAATGTAGCAGAGGTTGTCCATCCCATTACACAAACTGGGATCTGGTTCCACAGGAGAGGAGCTTGATAGCTAGGAAGGCTCTGGCTCCCATTCTACTTGCACCCAGAGACTCCTAGAGACCACAGGAACCCTGCATTCTGGGAGGCGCAGTGCTCTAGTGGGGTAATAGAAGGGTACTATGAGCTCTTTAATATATGATGGTGCCTGACCATTAAGGGCTTTGAAGGTGAGGAGAAGGATTTTAAAATTCTATTCTGGATTTTACAGGGAGCCAGTGTAGAGAAGCTAATATTGGAGAAATATGTTCTCTTTTTCTGGTTCTTGTCAGTAAACGTGCCGCAGCATTCTGAATCAGCTGGAGAGTCTTAAGGGATTTATTGGGGCAACCTGATAATAGAGAGTTGCAATAGTCCAGCCTAGACGTAACAAATGCATGGACTAGTTTTTCTGCATCTTTTTGAGATAGGATGTGCCTGATTTTTGCAATGTTAAGTAAATGAAAAAAGGCAGTTCTTGAAGTTTGTTTTATTTGGGAGTTAAAGGACATATCCTGATCAAAGATAACTCCAAGATTCCTTACGGTTTCGCTGGAGGCCAGGGCAATGCCATCTAGAGAAACTATATCTTTAGATAATGTGTTTCGAAGGTGTTCGAGGCCAAGTACAATAACTTCGGTTTTGTCTGAGTTTAACATCAGAAAATTGCAGGTCATCCAGTCCTTTATGTCCTTAAGGCATGCTTGAAGTTTAGCTAATTGATTGGTTTCATCTGGCTTGATCGATAAATATAATTGGGTATCATCTGCATAACAATGAAAATTTATGGAGTGCTTTCTAATAATATTGCCTAAAAGGAAGCATATATAAAAAGGTAAATAGAATTGGTCCAAGCACAGAACCTTATGGAACTCCGTGACTAACTTTGGCGTGCATAGAGATTCATCGTGCGTGTACAAACGATGTCGATCTGATAAATAGGATTTAAACCAGCTTAGTGCAGTACACCTTTAATGCCAATAAAATGTTCTAGTCTCTGTAATAGAATGTGATGGTCAATGGTATCGAATGCAGCACTAAGATCTAGTAAGACAAGTACAGAGACAAGTCCTTTGTCGGATGCAATTAGAAGGTCATTTGTAACTTTCACCAGTGCTTTCTCTGTGCTATGATGCACTCTAAATCCTGACTGAAAATCCTCAAACAGCTTGTTGTTGTGTAGAAAGTCACACAACTGATTGGCGACTGCTTTCTCAAGGACCTTAGAGAGAAAAGGAGGGTTAGATATAGGTCTATAATTTGACAAAATCCCTGGATCAAGAGTGGGCTTTTTAAGAAGAGGCTTAATTACAGCTACTTTAAAGGACTGTGGCACATGGCAATAATCCAGCCTAGACGTAATAAATGCATGGACTAGTTTTTCTGCATCTCTTTGAGACAGGATGTGCCTGATTTTTGCAATGTTACGTAAATGAAAAAAGGCAGTTCTTGAAGTTTGTTTTATGTGGGAGTTAAAGGACATATCCTGATCACAGATAACTCCAAGATTCCTTATGGTGGCGCTGGAGGCCAGGGCAATGCCATCTAGAGAAACTATATCTTTAGATAATGTGTTTCGAAGGTGTTCGGGGCCAAGTACAATAACTTTTTGTCTGAGTTTAACATCAGAAAATTGCAGGTCATCCAGGTTTTCATCCATGTCCTTAAGGCATGCTTGAAATTTAACTAATTGATTGATTTCATCTGGCCTGATCGATAGATATAATTGGGTATCATCTGCATAACAATGAAAATTTATATATAATATTGCCTAAAGGAAACAGGTGAATAGAATTGGTGCATGGAGATTCACCTTTAACATGTACAAACTGATATCGATCTGATAAATAGGATTTAAACCAGCTTAGTGCTGTGCCTTTAATGCCAATTAAATGTTCTAGTCTCTGTAATAGAATGTGATGGTCAATGGTATTGAATGCGGCACTAAGATCTAGTAAGACAAGTACAGAGACAAGTCCTTTGTCGGATGCAATTAGAAGGTCATTTGTAACTTTCACCAGTGCTGTCTCTGTGCTATGATGCACTCTAAATCCTGACTGAAAATCCTCAAGCAGCTTGTTGTTGTGTAGAAAGTCACACAACTGATTGGCGACTGCTTTCTCAAGGACCTTAGAGAGAAAAGGAGGGTTAGATATAGGTCTATAATTTGACAAAATCCCTGGATCAAGAGTGGGCTTTTTAAGAAGAGGCTTAATTACAGCTACTTTAAAGGACTGTGGCACATAGCCTTTAAATAAGGACAGATTGATCATATCTAGTACATAAGTGCTAACTAAGGGTAAAATTTCTTTAAGCAGCCTAGTTGGGACGGGGTCTAAGAGACACGTTGATGGCTTAGATGAGGAAATCATGAAAGTTAGTTGATTACGGTTGATGGGAGAAAAGCAGTCTAAATGTACAGGTTTTACAGTTGTTTCTAAGGTTCCTGTGTTTGAAGATAAGTCAGTACCAACTGAGGGCAGGAGGTGCTGAATTTTTTCTCTAATAGTTAGAATTTTATCTTTAAAGAAGCTCATGAAGTCATTACTACTGAGGTCTATAGGAATACATGGCTCAACAGAGCTGTGACTCTCTGTCAGCCTGGCTACAGTGCTGAACAGAAACCTGGGGTTGTTCTTATTTTCCTCTATTAATGATGAGTAGTAAGCTGCTCTGGCATTATGGAGGGCCTTCCTATACATTTTAAGACTATCTTGCCAGGCTAAACGTGATTCTTCCAGATTGGTGGAACGCCATTTCCTTTCAAGTTTTCGCGATGTTTGTTTTAATTTGCGGGTTTGCGGTACTAACTAAATAACTATGGGGTATGTTTGTGTTTTTACAAACACAAACATACAGAGTCACGAAAAGACGGTAGGTCTACAGCCTATACTATGTTACTATGTATGTTGTAAATTAGGCCTACTTACAGTACAAAGTACAACATTGTACTTATAGGGGATTTCAGAGGTGGTTCGGGTTTATGTGGACTGACACTTGTTACAGCATGCGGTTCATTGTTGTTGTTATAGAGTATAGTCAATCTAGCAGCCGAGGCAGGTGTAGAAGATGATCGATTTGATGTCACTGTAACTGACATGAACAATAAAGGACACAAACACAACAGTCATTGAAAGACTTTAAAGAGTCATTGCAGAAAAATCAAAATCACAACATGATACGACAAGTCATTTCAGCACATCTACCCAGACAACCAGGATCTTTCTCCTCTCCTGCTTATATAGACGGGTCATTGGACTGGTAAAACAGCGATAGCCAATGCAACATTAAAAAAAGTTTAAACATAGCACAATACCAATCAATATCAATCAATTTTTAAAGCGTACATCTCATCAAAAAGTATCAGAAATTGTCAATGACTGACATTTCAAAGATCGATAAAAAAAACAGTCAATAGAGCTGAATACAAAGACTGATAATATCTGATAATAAGTCAATTATAAGTGAAAGAAATCTATCTAGAGATTAATGCAGATTAGTACATCTTTCATCAACTACAGAATATAGGATAAGAGATAGAAAAGTACCAAAAGGATTTTAATCCTTTTAACCCAGGATCAAAATACAAAACAGTTGATGAATTGAAAGAGAGTTTAATGAGAGCATTATTTTGACTCGCATAAAAAAACTGCTGGTGGTTCTGAACCCAAAACACACATGAGCCCAGAGAATTCTAATTACTGTATGGCAGATAAAGAGTGAGCGGCAGGTTCCTCCTGCATCATGGAGAATCCCTGCACAGTGAGACACAGGGCCAACAGCAGCACTCCTGGACGGTCTCCTGCCATTATCCCAAGCTCAAACAGCTCTCTCAGGGAATCATCGGTGGAACAGAGGAACACAGTGAGACAGTGGAGCTCCCCTCCGTCCTGCAGAGGAGCAGGCAGAGACTCCGACACATGAGCCTGACCACGCTCCTTCAGGCTGCTCACCTGCACCACAAAACAGGACAGCGGGTCTATGAGATCACTACGCTCAGAAAAGAAATCTTAATATAGTGATAAGGATTACAAAATATCTACTTTGGCCGTGGTTCCACTCCACCTGACAAAAACTGCTATTATCACTCAAAATATTACTCATAAACTTAGGATACAACAATCTTTAGCGTAATTATTAATACATTAAAATGCAATAAAGGAGATGAAGTAACATAATCCATCTTATATGACATGAATGCTGCAAAGAGGAATCACCAAAACACAAGGTGTTGTGGTGCTAAACCAGTGGCTGCAAAGGACAGAAAAAGCACAGTGGGTTTCATCCCCTCCTGACACTATAATCGTTAGGATGGGATGACTTCAGGGCCAGTATGAACAGGAGGAATGGTTACAGCAAGCAGTTTGTATTCATCTTTCAAACTGTGCGAAACATCGTGTCTGGTTCCAGTGCCGAAGACCCCACACCCCAAGGACCTCAATGGCTATAGACCAGTGGCATTGACCTCTCACCTGATGAAGACTCTGGAGAGACTGGTCCTTGTTCACCTGCGTCCGCTGGTGAGCTCATGTATGGGCCCTCTGCAGTTTGCCTACCAACCTGGCATTGGGGTGGATGACGCTGTCATTTACCTATTTCAAACATCCCTCTCTCACCTAGAAAAGGCTGGAAACACTGTGAGGATCATGTTTTTTGATTTCTCCAGTGCTTTTAACACCATCCAGTCCAGGATTCTGGGGGACAAGTTGGAGCACGCTGGGGTGGACCATCACCTGGCAGCGTGGATCCTGGACTATCTCACAAACCGACCACAGTATGTGAGGTTACAGGACTGTGTGTCTGACACACTTCTCTGCAGCACAGGGGCTCCACAGGGAACCGTTCTGGTGCCTTTCCTGTTCACCTTCTACACAGCGGACTTCACCCATAACACTTCAAACTGTCACCTGCAGAAGTTCTCTGACGACTCTGCCATCGTCGGCCTCATCACCGACGGGGATGATAGGGAGTACAGAGAACTGACCCAGGGCTTTGTGGGTTGGTGTCAGCAGAACCACCTCCAGATCAACGCGGGTAAAACCAAAGAGCTGGTGGTGGACTTCGGCAGGCGCAAACTCCCTCCACCTACACCAGTGAACATCCAGGGAACGGACATTGAGATTGTGAGATCGTACAAGTATCTGGGTGTTCACTTGAACAACAAACTGGACTGGTCAGACAATACGGACGCTCTGTTCAAGAAGGGACAGAGCCGTCTTTTTTTGCTCAGGAGACTAAGGTCTTTTGGAGTGCAGGGGGCGCTCCTGAAGACTTTCTATGACTCTGTGGTGGCATCAGCCATCTTGTATGGGGTGGCATGTTGGGCCAGTGGCATCTCTTCCAGGGATAGGAAGAGACTGGACAGACTGGTCCTTGGATGCCCTCTGGACCCAGTGGAGGTGGTGGGAGGCAGGAGAATGGTGGCCAAGCTATCATCACTACTGGAGAACACTTCCCACCCCCTACATGTCACTCTATCAGAACTGGGCAGCTCCTTCAGCGACCGGCTGCTCCACCCGCGGTGTCTGAAGGAGAGGTACCGTAGGTCCTTCCTGCCTGCTGCTGTCAGACTCTATAATCAATACAACTCCCGGTAATCTACACTTGACTGTCAGTGTGCAGACTATTCGCTACTATACTTCATCTGCTGCTGTGCATTATCTTCATACATATATTGTATTCATGATGTTATCTACTTCATATGTTGCTGTGAAATATTTTCATATACATGTATATTATATATGTGCAATATTTTTATCTTATCTATTTGTTCATATATACAACTGCACTCAGTCACTCTATTATTTATTTCTGTCTATACTGTGTACAGGTCTATTTTTCTATTTATTTTTATTGTATTTCTATATATGACACTTTTGCTGGCTGCTGCAATGCTAAAAATTTCCCCGCTGTGGGACAATAAAGGCTTATCTTATCTTATCTTATCTTATTTTTATTAGGAAAAACTCCAATAATCTCTAAGTATATGTGTATATTTCATGTATTGTGTATATGGTCAAATATGACATTCTATGTGACTTGTTGTAAATGGACTGAAAAATGCAAAGGTATTGGTGTCGTTTGTCAAGATCTGCAATATAACACCCACTTTCCAAGAGAAACCGCTCTACATGTGCTCCGTGATGACTAAAGTTTCCATTTTAGAAAGAACACACAAAAAGTGGCTTACAGATTTGACAGTGGCTATTAGATATTTTATATCTGGAACCGTCTTGAGCAAGGATCAACACCGCTCAACCAAGGACTATACAAATATGGACAGATGTGATCAAAGCTGTGAAAGAACTTTAACTCCAATGACTGGAATGCTGAGATTCCTGATTTGCACTCGTACACATTGAACAGCATATTATTATTGGGACAGTCTCTCTGAGTAAAGTGGTGAGTAAGGGTGAGCTGGGGGCAGGAGCAGGGGTAACAAAAAAAGAAATATAAGCCAAAAGGGAGAATCTCTACACTGTATGTGTGCAGTTTGAGACAGAGCATACTGATCTTAGTAAACCAGTAGACTTACCAGTTGGTTGAGGCCTCTCAGTGTGTTGGGATGGCACTTGGCTATCAGCGATGGCACACTTTCTGGCAATTCTGTGGAAAACACAAACTGTTGGTACATGTGGGCTGAATCAGACAAAAAGTCAGACTGCTGTCTGTCATGATCCCACATGGACAGTGTGTGTGTTTGGTCTTGTGTCCGGTTTTATTTTGTATTCCCAGGTCTTGTCTCTTGCGTGTTGTTTATTTCCTGTTTTATTTTGAAATTCTTACCTTCTTGTCTGTTCAGTTCCTGCCCTCGTGTCTGATTATCCACACCTGCTTCCCATTTGCTCAGCTGCCCCTGATTCCCTTGTTTGCCACTCCCCTATATGTGCCAGTCCTCTTTCTTTGTTCTCTTGTAAGTTGATTGTTGGTTCTCTCTCCCTGTGTCTCAGTTTTCCTGCTCGGCTTGTGCTCTTGTTTTGTATGTTATGTGTGCTTCTGTTCCCCAAACCTGGACCTGCCCAATATCTGTTACCGGTCTACCCGCCTGCACCTACATGTAAGTGTTTTTTTTGTGTGAAATAAACCTTTGAACTGCTGGAGCCTTGACTGTCTGTATTTGGGTCCTTCCCCTGCTGCCTAGATGCCTAACCTTAACACTGTCACTTATTTACCACAACAGTGCAACTCGGTCTGTTCATGACAGCATGACTTCCAATGTCTTTATCACAAACACTGGAGTAAACAATGTGCGCACCACAACCAATGACGGTACAGTATTGGGCCTGTGTCCACTGCAGCATTTACCTGTGAGATCACACAAACTTTGATTTTGTATGGAGAATACAATCCACCTTTCACATGCACACAGCAAAGCAGTCAGACACTCGGAACTGTACGGCTGACTCACTGTCCATCGCGCTGACCAGCAGGTCAACAGCATTCAGGTTCACGTCAGTGGTTCCAGTCTCGGTGAGCAGACGTAGTACTGAACAGTCAGACCAGGACTGTGGCTCACCTTCACGCCACTGATCGAGCTGAGGAAACAAAACATTTTAATCCTACATGACTTTCAAATACCATTTTACAAAAAGTGACTACAATTTCTACAGCCAAGCTAGCAGCTCTGTGGCTATACTCAGCCACAGTGGTGCTTCAGCTAAATGCTAACATCAGCATGGTAACATTCTCATGACGATGCTAATCATCGTCTTGGCGTGTTAGGCTAACATTAGCTAATTAGCAGTAAACACAAATTATTGAGGGAATGTCATTTGTTTTCCAGGTATTTTGTCATAAACCAAAGTATAGGATATTAAAATGTTGACCTGATGATGGCGCTAGACAAAGCATCAACAAAGTTATTACAACTCATCCTGAAGGGAACATGAATGTCTGAACCACATTAAATTGAAATCCATCCAACATCATCTTTAATTTAACTCATCATTCAGGACAGCATTTTAACCATGGTGGAAGTGCAGGATCTGGTCTGTAATGGACACTGAGCAGGACAAAGACTAAAGAGAATGACTAAAGCCTCCCCATGGGGGCGCCTGGATGGGCGTCCGTCCAGAATAAACGCCCACAAATCCACTTAGACGTTTTCTTATTTACCGACCCACTGGACAGTTACTACACTGAACTTTGTTTAAGGTGTTCCAATACACAAGACTGTAAAGAGACAGTGAAATGAAAAATAGGTTTTCCAAGTTCTAATCCTGTGGCCCTGTGTCAGTTCTTCATTTATCTCTTGTTACATGCTATATGTGTCAAAAATCCTATTTGAGTTTATATATATCAAAATCCCTCTTTTCCTGTAAAATATACAAATATTTTTGATGACCTTATCTTGAAATTGGGGGAGGTTACATTAACTTATCCAATCAAATGTCATGTGGGGTGCTAGCTAATCCCGGCCATCATATAAAACAGGGCCTGTCTCCTTGCGTGTCCCTCCATTACGTATCACTCCACCTCCCAAAATTAATTTCTAGTGTAAAGAAAAGAATGAGACTGATTAACAATTGTTACATTCACTCCAATGTGTGAAAAGTCATTGTGAAAATTGAGGAAAGGTGCCTCAGACAACTGTTGATCGATGCACGTCAGACTCAGCTGGTCCTGAGGAGATTCAACACCGAGTCAAGTCACACCGAGTCAAGTCGCACCCTTGGCACCAGCAACCCTCCGGTCCTAGGTGGGTGACGTATACTGTATTATGGATGATCCATGATCGCCACCTTGTGAAGAAGCTTGTGTGTTCCAAAGATCCTGAGAGCTATGCCATCTGGAGCGTAGCCTGGTAGGATCACCCTAGGCAGAAAGGTTGAGGGGGAGGTTCCAGACAAAGCATGATCCATCAAAGATCTCAACGACGGAAGTGGCGGGGGATGGCTGCAGAGGGAGGCCCCCAATTATCTTGGTTTCCATATCATTGGATTCTGGCCACCATCTGTCAAGGATCATGTGGTGGCTGAAGTTGCATCAGCCTCCCCAAGTTAAAAGATGTCAAGCGACAGGGGCAGGACTGTGAAGTCTGGCAGTCCATGAAGCTTTAAGCCGCTGCACACACAAAAAGGCAGAGCTGTCCAAAGCAGGTAAGGACTGCCAAACAGTATCCTGAAGACACTGAAACACACTGGGATATGCTTAAGTCTGCCATTATGAATGCCTGTAGAAGCACCCTTGAACACAAAACTAAAAAACATCAAGACTGGTTCAATGAGAATGACTGGGAAATCCAACAGCTTATCAGCATCAATGGGCAAGCCTTTGACACGTGGCAGAATTATATCAACTACAAACATAAAAGAGCGATCCATGCAAAAACAAAGTCATTCAAAGTTGGATCAGGGCACTGAAAAACCAGTGGTGGACGAAGAAGGCACTGGAGATCCAGCAGTAAGCAGACTACAGGGACACCAGAGGCTTCTTTGATGTCACAAGAGCAGTATATGAGCCCAGCCCTCTAGAGGCTCACCAGCAGAGGTGCCTCAGGAAAATTCTCAAGATCAGGTGGGAGGCACACTAACGCAACACCAACTCTGATCAATTGGCCACGTGATCCTCATGCCTGACTCTCGCCTGGCAAGTGAATTCTCTACTCCTAGCTTCAGACAGGCCACCAAGCCCCATGCCTCATTGACCTCAACACCTGGGAGCACATGGCATCCAAAAAGGTGACCTGGGGAAAGCTAGTCCATGAGGGTGCTGCACTCTACAGTAAGCTCCACCATGCTGCGGAAGCCAAGTGCAACCTCAGAAAGGAGAAAACATCAACAAAAAAGACCTGCACCACCCAAACAACCTCTACCTCACAACCAAGCCCACACTGCCCCAAGATGTGCAGGTCTAGGATTGGTCTCTCCGCCCACCTGAAGACCCAAAAGAATCCAGTTGGAGGATATTCATACTCGTCTACGAGATGATTATGGGTATTGTTTTTCTTTTTTTACTGTCGCACCCCTCTTCTCCCTGATCCCTGTTACCTGCCATATCTTTTGTTTTAATTACTGCGACAGTCTGCGAGCAGTGCAACCTTGCCAGATGGTTTCCTGTAATATTTTGTATAGTGTCCTGTAGTAATTTGTCTGTAGGCCTATTGATCTGTCATAGCAGGAACATTTAGACCGGACTCAGACAGCCTCTCAGTGTAGTTATACTCATGACTAAAGTACATTTCTTAATTCTTTCTTAGTTATATTGTTCCACTGACATGACTTCCTATGGTGCTGTCAACATGTGATTTACTATGTTGTAATGGCATTAGGAAAGTCTTTTGCACAACAGTGTAACTCAGTGTAACTGTAATACTGTGGTTTTATTGGATAAAACTGGCATACATTAGTTTGGCAATAACATCACATCAATCATGATGCAACAGGTACACCAGCTCCTGCTCTCAAAAAATTTAAACTAACTAATTTATTGATCTATCCATGAATTCCGTCCAAGAATATCGATTAAATAAAATGGGAAGATCAACTATATATCCCATTTCCGTTTTTTAATGATTCATGAAAGTCAGAAAAACGTCAGATGCCTGGTTGTATAAAACCACACCTGGCTGTTAGCTTATGTAACTAGCTAGCAGAGCAAACATCATGGTACTATAGTAGGTGTGTGTTTGGATCTCAGCTGGCAAAAACTTTGTTTACATTTCCAAAGGCTGTGGTTGAGGTCTGTTTTAATTTCTTTTCTTTCTTTCTTTTTAGTTGAGCCCAAAACACAGTGATCATGTACTTAGACTAATATTTCCATGTTTCTTTTTATACAACACACAAGATATCCAACCATCCTTCCCTCCCTCAACATAAAACACTTACCTAGAAAAGCAGAAAAAAAAGATCAATGAATAAAACAGTATAAACGAGGTCACATTTAGCCGTACCCAATGTCATTATGAAAATACATATATATGCATACATGCCTGCATCAAGGTACATCATAGGCATATGCCTATTTGGAGTGACATGTGAAGAGAAACAAAGTACCCAAACTATTACTTATCTGAATCCTGTTGTACATATAAATTGAAAAGAACTCGTAGTGATGAATATAGAAATAATGAAAGTGATGGGTATAGAGCAAACAGATACACATATAAGAAGAAGAAAAAAAATCTAAGTAGTTCTGTTAGTTAAACTATATATATACTTTGGTCTACATGATTAAATATCCTAAGAGAAAAAAAACAGCTAAGGGGTATCGGGCAAAGTTTTAAGCTTACCTAAATAAGTCAAAACTGGATCCCAGATGGAGAGAAATGTGTCCCTGGACCCCCTCAGTGAGTATTTTATCTTCTCCAACTGTATGAATTGCATCAGGGTACTCAGCCACATAGACGCTTAAGGTGGATTTATTGATTTTCAATGTAATAATAATCTTCTGCACACAAGCAGTTTCGTAAAAGCAATGATGTTTTCTTTTATGTCTTTTCCTTATTGAATGTTTTTCTATCTGTGATACCAAATACCAAATCTGCTGCTGCATTGGGTTGGAAATCAATATTAAGAGCCTCTGATAGTGTTTTAAAGATCACAGATCAGTAAATTAACAGAGCAGGGCATGACCAAAACATATGGGTTAAACTGGCAGGGGTATTACGACACCTGTCACGACTTGCCTCTGAATTAGGGTATATTTTGTGTTCATTTCAACCTCCTCCTCCTCCTCCTGACGGAGGCTGGATTCGCTAAACCACACCCACTTTGAGTCATCCAATCAGATCTGAAGAATTTGATTTAAATCCCTCTCTTAACTAAAAGCCGTCCATGTTTCACTAAGGAAAATATCACTTTACTGAAGCTAAGTACTCTCTAACTGTTGTTTCACTGCAACTTCCTTGGCTATTTCAAAACCTTTATAGAAAAAAAGAATAAAATACCTTTTGCTTTAGAAGAATAAGAGCATCTCTGTCTTCTGGGAGTAGACTGAAGCTCTTGGACAAAGCGAAACGAGTCTCCAGGGGAAGATGAGCCAGTGGCTGGAGAACAGCTTCTGTCCTCAGTAACTCTACAGAATCAGCAGTAACAGTGCTTTTATTTTTAACTGCAACACAGTTAAAACGTAAGTCCCACATGCATTTTATATTATTTTGGTGATTATTGCCACCAAAACGACTGAATATGCAGGAGCCTGTGTGGAGGGGATGAAAAGTCTGCACAAACACACATACAATACCTTCTTGCACTTGTTGCAGAGTCTCAAAGGTCTTCTCAGTAAAGTTAAAGTCAGGCTCAAACGTTTCTGGTGCCAGGACTGTTATGGCTGTTAGTTTAGACACACACAGAGATAAGATACATTTTCATATGAAAACATGCAGTTGAAACTTTTGAAATAGTGAAAAACGTGGAGGTGGCAGTTGGAATACAATTATTGAAAGAACATTAAATGGCAGTTAAAATTGAAGTGCTGAAAGAAGTTGAAGATTCAAAGAGTTAAAGTTTAAGTGATAAATTGAACTGGAAGGGTCTTTTGAAAGGAATTCGTGCCAGTTCAAGTGTAGTTCACACCGCTGCAACTTCCTTCAACGTTCTAAAATGGTTTGGTCTCATTGCGAGTCTTTGGTGTGAACTGGCCTTAAGAGATGAATGTAGTTGAAATGTCAGTTGACGTGTACTGTGCATGTTAAAAGTAATCAAAATGTTAGTTGAAGTGGAAGCACTGAAGACAGTTTTTGTCCACTGTAAACAGTTGAAATATCAGTTGATATTATTATTATTATTATTATTATATATTATTATTATATTATTGAGACAGTTGACTCTTATGTTGTGAAATACAAGCTGGAAAAGCACTTTACATGTTTCTATTGGACTGAAGGTGATGGGTTGCAGTTCCTCCCCCTCATCACCAATGTGCACAAGACTCTTAGTCATGTCTGAAAGAATAAAAGAGAGATCAATTATGGAATTAATAAATTGGGATATGATCGATATCTTAAAATAACAAATGGTGCAGGCGTGTAAACACACGCACACATTTTGTTTCTTACGGATCATCTCATCTATAAATGTGATCTCCTTGAGGCTGTAGGCATAAACCTTTCCTGCTGGGACAGTAAAGGAAGTTGTCCACGTCTTCTTGACCTGATTAAACAATAAATACCACAGGTAAACACAGGTGTACCAAGACATCTTGTTGTCAATACTGTCTAACCAATTTAACCTAAAACATTTTGCCAATAAATGTGAATTCCAAACCACACACCAAAACTCAGAAACACAAAACAAAAGGCAAGCAACACAAACACCCTGAAACTGTCATTTTTAGATGCAAATCACATTTTAGCTTCTTGTCATATTGATAACTGTAGTGAGTTGCTGGCTTGTTCAAGGGCCAGCATTTCTTTCTGCTTTATTCAGCTGAAGAGGAAGGACTGTTCAAAGGCACTTAAGTACCTACAACAGTAAGTAAACGCATCAACATTCAAAGGCACTCCAGCACATAGACCCGTTTTTGGCTGTAAAAGGTTCTCCATCTTAATCTACATAGATGGAAAACTGATTGCTGACTAGTTAAAGAGGAGCTCCAAACTATCATTTTTCTTTGCTCTGTACAGGTGCAGGTACAGGTATACAGGTGATTGTTTTCAAGAAAACACTAATGTGTATAAAAATAATTACTCCTGCTCAAATCTAGCTTGTATTTGTAAGATAAGATAAGATAAGATAAGATAAGCCTTTATTGTCCCACAGCGGGGAAATTTTTAGCATTGCAGCAGCCAGCAAAAGTGTCATATATAGAAATACAATAAAAATAAATAGAAAAATAGTCCTATACACAGTATAGACAGAAATAAATAATAGAGTGACTGAGTGCAGTTGTAAGTATGAACAAATAGATAAGATAAAATATTGCACATATATAATATACATGTATATGAAAAATATTTCACAGCAACATATGAAGTAGATAACATCATGAATACAATATATGTATGAAGATAATGCACAGCAGCAGATGAAGTATAGTAGCAAATAGTCTGCACACTGACAGTCAAGTGTAGATTACCGGGAGTTGTACTGATTATAGAGTCTGACAGCAGCAGGCAGGAAGGACCTACGATACCTCTCCTTCAGACACCGTGGGTGGAGCAGCCGGTCGCTGAAGGAGCTGCCCAGTGCTGATAGAGTGACATGTAGGGGGTGGGAAGTGTTCTCCAGTAGTGATGATAGCTTGGCCACCATTCTCCTGCCTCCCACCACCTCCACTGGGTCCAGAGGGCATCCAAGGACAGAGCTGGCCTTCTTTACCAGTCTGTCCAGTCTCTTCCTATCCCTGGAAGAGATGCCACTGGCCCAACAGGTCACCCCATACAAGACAGCTGATGCCACCACAGAGTCATAGAAAGTCCTCAGGAGCGCACCCTGCACTCCAAAAGATCTTAGTCTCCTGAGCAAAAAGAGACGGCTCTGTCCCTTCTTGAACAGAGCGTCCGTATTGTCTGACCAGTCCAGTTTGCTGTTCAAGTGAACACCCAGATACTTGTACGATCTCACAATCTCAATGTCCGTTCCCTGGATGTTCACTGGTGTAGGTGGAGGGAGTTTGCGCCTGCCGAAGTCCACCACCAGCTCTTTGGTTTTACTCGCGTTGATCTGGAGGCGGTTCTGCTGACACCAACCCACAAAGCCCTGGGTCAGTTCTCTGTACTCCCCATCATCCCCGTTGGTGATGAGGCCGACGATGGCAGAGTCATCAGAGAACTTCTGCAGGTGACAGTTCGAAGTGTTATGGGTGAAGTCCGCTGTGTAGAAGGTGAACAGGAAAGGCGCCAGAACGGTTCCCTGTGGAGCCCCTGTGCTGCAGAGAAGTGTGTCAGACACACAGTCCTGTAACCTCACATACTGTGGTCGGTTTGTGAGGTAGTCCAGGATCCATGCTGCCAGGTGATGGTCCACCCCAGCGTGCTCCAACTTGTCCCCCAGAATCCTGGGCTGGATGGTGTTAAAAGCACTGGAGAAATCAAAAAACATGATCCTCACAGTGTTTCCAGCCTTTTCTAGGTGAGAGAGGGATGTGTGAAGTAGGTAAATGACAGCGTCATCCACCCCAATGCGGGGTTGGTAGGCAAACTGCAGAGGGTCCATACATGGGCTCACCAGCGGACGCAGGTGAACAAGGACCAGTCTCTCCAGGGTCTTCATCAGGTGAGAGGTCAATGCCACTGGCCTATAGCCATTGAGGTCCTTGGGGTGTGGGGTCTTCGGCACAGGAACCAGACACGATGTTTTCCACAGTTTTGGCACCCTCCCCAGCTTCAGACTCAGGTTGAACAGATGCTCAACAATCCCACACAGCTGGTCCGCACAGGACTTCAGAAGTCTGGAGCTGATGCCGTCTGGGCCCGCCGCCTTCCCCACCCTTATCTTCCTCAGTTCGTTTCTCACCTGGGATGTTGTGAGGAACAGTCCAGTTGAGCTTGTAGAGAGCATGGGGGCTGAATGGGGGGTGTTTGCGGGTGTGAAATGGGGAGATGGGCCCAGCCCAGGCTGTGGTGTGGGTGTATTAAGTGGCTGTAAGCTGAGGGCTGTGGGGAGTGATGAGTGGTGAGATGAGGGAGGGGGAGGGCTGTAGGCAGGGAGGGTAGATGGTAATGATGGTTGCAGAGGAGACGGGGCAGGGGGAGGGGTAGATGCCTGATCGAATCTGTTGAAGAATACGTTCAGGTCATCTGCCCACTTCTGATCCCCCGCAGGCCGGGGCTTGGAGTCCATATGGCCCGAGATGGTTTTAAGGCCCTTCCAAACTCCTCTGGTGTTATTTTTCTGCAGTTGACTCTCCAACTTTCTCCTGTAGCTGTTTTTCCCCTCCCTGATCCTCCTCCTTAGCTCTCGCTGGACACTCTTCAACTCCTCCTTGTTACCCGATACAAAAACTCTCTTTTTTTCCTTGAGGAGAGCCTTAATATCAGGAGTAATCCAGGGTTTATTGTTGGCGAAACAACGTACAGTCCTAGTGGGGATGGTGTTTTCCACACAGAAGTTTATGTAGTCCCTCAGACAGTCTGTGAGGTTGTCAATATCCTCCCCATGAGCGTCACTAAAAATGTCCCATACAGTAGTGTCAAAACAGTCCTTCAAAGCCTCCTCTGCTCCGTTAGACCACTTCTTCACTGTGCGTGGGACAGCAGGCAGCCTGCGCACAAGAGGTCTGTAGACAGGCCTGAGATGCACAAGGTTGTGATCAGATCTGCCCAGGGGGGGGAGACTCAATGAGATGTATGCGTCCTTGGTGTTGGCATAACACAAGTCCAGTATTCTGTTGTCTCTGGTATGGCACGTAACATACTGAGTGAATGTGGGTAGAGAGGAAGGACGGAGGGGCATGATTAAAATCACCAGAGATGACGAGGAGGGCATCTGGGTGTTGTGTCTGCAGCCTGCTTACTGCTGAGAGCAGGACATCACAGGCTGCATCAGCGTTAGCAGAGGGGGGGATGTAAGCTACCATCACGATGGCATGCGAGAATTCCCTCGGTAGATAATTATGCTATAATTATGTAGATAATAGATGCTTGGATTTAAAAGTTTGGTTCAGCCGAATTCTCTCGCCCCTCTCTAACCGTGATGAAATAGACAAGACTCTGAGGTCTGTTATGTATGTTGATCCCCAACTGTGATATCCCCTGCCGCACCAAGTATAAAAAGCAGAACACTTGCTGACCGAAGCCCCAGTTTGCTGCTGGTTGCGTTAACATTTGCAAGACTGATAAGCAGTGGTGGACAAATGTCGTACATCAACAAGATTTATTCCTCTTCAGGGACAGTGAACACAACACATGGGCCCACTGGTAACTGTGCCATATGTAGAGCTTAACAAGATATTTAGGGTTGACGAATAGTAACCCTAACTATGATAGACAGCAGGGCTACGGCTATGTTCTGACATCCCCTGACAGTAGCCTCTGATTGCTAGTTAGCTCTGACTTCCAGCTCTCTGTCTCTGTCCATGCTACACTGAGCGGTGGTCAGTCAGTCCCCACGTGTCCCCTCACCCTCCAACTTACACACTACGTAGCCACGAGGCCTCCTACAGTCGTGTCTCCCTTTTGCATTTTATAAATATGCTGGAGGGAAGGAGTCCAGCAGAATTTGAGGATGTAGTTACCCTTTAATGCAAAGATGTCAAACAGAGGAAGGTACATTAGCAGACATGTATCGAATGTGATAAAGCTGCTGCTTTTCTGAAGAGTTAACACGTGTTGAAAACAATACATCCTGATGAAGACGCCGCCGGTGTGTGTTGCCTTTTTTACAGCCGTGTATTATCATACCTGATTTCCTTCTGCACATATTTAACAGATTGGGATGACCTTCTAGATGTTGGACCTTGAATAACTTCCAGGCCACAGACAGAAGGACAGAGCGCTCTTCTAAACATGCCTCACCGTCATTCTATTATGTCATTACATAATTTTTTTGTTATTATTATTTAAACCTCTGTCTTTCACCATCATACTCACCTGCAGTAAGAAATTAACGAATGCATTCCAATGTGCTTTAGAAGAGCCGTCCACACCACTTTTTCCAGAAAAGGTGACATCGGCTGTGTTGAAGATGATCTTATCTACAAAAGCCAGCACCTCTCCCTTCTTCAGATTGGGTACGAAGCCAGTGTTTATCTTCCTACAGGTGAGACAGGAATCAGATGGTTGGAAACTTTCTTTGGGCTTCCATGTCATTGGGTTATTAAGAAAGAAAGACAGAAGCAGATTTAGTGACAAGGTCGGAATATTCCAACCAGCATTTCTGGAGGGACAGAGACATGGACTAAAGAGGCCTAAAATAAAATGTCTTCAAATGTATTGGATGCATTGTCGTGAAATTTGGACTCCTTGACTTCATCTTTGGTATAACTTTTATCAAAAGGGTCAACAAAGATGTCATCATCAGGTCAGCATTTGAATTTGTCCATTATTTTGGTTTATGACCAAATAGGCCTACTTGCAGAACTAATGACATTTCCATCAGTCTCAGCTGTACTTTGTGTTTAGTGCTGGAAACAGCTCTCACACTAATGTTATCATCGCTTTTTATACTTTATTGCTGATTCAGCAGCATTCACACTATTGTTATCCTGTTCTTTATTTTTCTTCTTTCGTACGTTTTTCCGCTTAGCTACTACTTCTGCATACTTTCAGCTACTGAAACTATTCAACTATCAAAATGTTCAGCTTTTTAAGGACATTTCAGCATATTTGCTTTGCTCTGCAGCTATTTTCTACCTTTTATACTTTTTAAAATATTAAGCTTTTTTCAAAATGATTTTACAGTGTAAGTCAATGGAGAATCCTCTGCAACATGCTCTAGTTTGAAATGCTACTGCTTCTGCATACTTTCAGCTACAGACTTCATTTAAACTTTAAACTGTTCACAAGATGTATAGACTATTAAACTATTATTCAGCTTTTTGAAATCTTTTACAGTTTTTGATTTATCACAGTTTTAGTTTTATGCTTTTTTCAGTCCTTTTCTGAATTTATAATGGGTGTGTATGTGGCGGAATGTTCAGCGCTGGAGTGAGTGACATCATCGCTAGAGTGAAAGGCAGCTGTAAAATCTTCTTAAAAATGTCTGCTAAAATTGCTCTCGTGTCCACAATTTTCACTCTTCATACATCATTTTCACATTAGTGTGTAGACAAACCTGTCCTGGTTCAGAAAATGTAGCTATTTAAGCCATAGGACATACAGTTTTTGAACTGTCTGTCCTACAGTCCTTGAAGCATCAGAAACTCTTTCAACTGTGCATTATCTTCATGCATATATTGTATTCATGATGTTATCTACTTCATATGTTGCTGTGAAATATTTTCATATACATGTATATTATATATGTGCAATATTTTTATCTTATCTATTTGTTCATACTTACAACTGCACTCAGTCACTCTATTATTTATTTCTGTCTATACTGTGTATAGGACTATTTTTCTATTTTTCTATTTATTTTTATTGTATTTTATTTTCTATATATGACACTTTTGCTGGCTGCTGTAACGCTAAAAATGTCCCTGCTGTGGGACAATAAAGGCTTATCTTATCTTATTCACTGTAATGATATTTTGGCTCCTGCCGTCTCGAGCAAAACACAAATTTGAGGACTTTTGAAACTGTGATTTATCCATCATTTTTTAACTTTATCCACACAAATTATACATCTAAATGTTCAGAAATAACTTCTGGTGCTGACAGTGAGGTCGTTTCACCGATTCACCTGTGTTTTTTATGATGGTGACTTTTCTGAGTGAAACTTTTACAGGTTTCTCTCTCTCTCCGTCTCTGACAGCACTTTTAGGCCACAGATCGTTTGACACACAGCTGATGTTGATTAGCTGTTCCTCTGTTCTGATTGGTGGATTGATGTTGAGCTATTTTTGGCAGCTTTGACCTCTGTCCTTTTAAAATGTTTATAAATTCAAACCTATTTCTGTCACCACACAAACACAGACACACGCAGTAATACACTAACACACACACATACATTACACACACAAACACATACACACACAGAGAGTAATACATTACACACACACACACACACACATACATTACACACACAAACACACATTAAGACACTAACACACAAATAAACACACACACACAAACAAACTGATTTGTGGGGATTTTTACTACTTTACTGCTACCACTACTTCAACCACAACTTCTGCATGTTTTAAGCAACGGAAACATTCAAATGTTAAAACTTGTTCTTTAAGGACATTTATGCTTCTATTAAACTTTTCCAACTCCCAATTCTACCAGTTCTACATTTCAGCTTCCAGGTTTTTGAGCATTTTTTTTTTTTTAACATTTGAGCCTTACGATTTTTCATGCAAATTCATTTTAGATTTCTGCATTTTCAGCAATGCTTTGTAATTTATTCTTCTTCTGTATGTTTTTCATGCATACTTTCAGCTATAAAAATAATTCAAATGTAAAAATGTTACACTTTTTAAGGACAATTATGTTTCTATTTGACTCTTACAACTCCCAATTCTACCAGTTTTACATTTCAACTTCCAGGATTTTGAGCAGTGTAGTGCAATACATTTGAGCCTTATGATTTTTCAGGCAAATTCATTTCAGATTTCTGTATTTTCAGCAATGCTTTGTAATTTCTTCTTCTTTGTTAAAACTTGCTCTTTAAGGACATTTATGCTTCTATTCAACTGAATTCCACCATTTATACTTACAATAATTGTGCTTTTTTCAACAATTTATTACAATAGAAGTTAAAACCACTAACAATATCACAGTTTAGCTTCCAGCTTTTCCAGCAATGTATTTAAGCTCTCAGCTTCTTTGGGTAATACAGCTCAGCTTCCAATTCTGGCAATTCATTTCACATTTCTGCATTTTCAGCAATGCTTTGCAATTTATTCTTCTTCTGTATGTTTTTCATTCCACTAATACTACTACTGCATATTTTCTGCTACAGAAACCATTCAAATGTATTTCAGCTCTTAGCTTCATTAGGTAATACAGTTCAGCTTCCACCTCTGGCAATTCATTTAACATTTCAGCATTTTCAACATTTCACATTTCTGCACTTTAAGAATTTCAGTTTTCTGCATTTTCAGCAGTGTTTAGCAAATTCATTTCAGCTTTCAGCATTCACATGCATTTTCTGCAATTTTCTAGTTATTATTATATCGCAGTTTTTTGG
Organism: Macquaria australasica; assembly: GCA_005408345.1. Taxonomy (NCBI): domain Eukaryota; kingdom Metazoa; phylum Chordata; class Actinopteri; order Centrarchiformes; family Percichthyidae; genus Macquaria; species Macquaria australasica. Next base: position 47,949 of record SEMN01000008.1, on the reverse strand, counting down.
CGTCTATCTAGTGCTGTACATTTTGTTGTAGAAACTTCGTTCCAGTGCCAAAATGTTCATGTTCTTCAGGAGATGTATGCTTTTACTTTTCTTTATTCTAACATGTTACAGTGTTTTTATATACATTTTTTAAGTATTAAAATTTATAATGGAAGTCTATGAGAGGAATTGTCTAACTGAGAAGGAACCTTTCTAACTTTGAGACCTCACAGTCAGGCATCCCTTATCCTACAGACCCCATTCAAATTTTAAAATGTTGACAAAACTTTGAATTTGTAAAGTTATTATATTGTGTTGTGATGTTTTTTGTACTGTTTTGTACTGACTCAGGGCAGTCCTCGGTATACAACGTTTCTCTTATGTATAAACTTATTTTATATGTTTATCTACTACTAGTACTAGAAAATTACATTTCTTGAAGAAAATGCAGTGTGAATGCTGAAATACCCATTGCCGGAAACACAAACAAAGTACAATGCAGAACAGTCAGCAGTCGAACTGCCGACCTTGGAGTCTAAACAAGGTGTAAGAACATTGCTCTAACCACTCCGCCACTGAACAGCACAGTGGGGGTGGAATCATTGCTATTGTTGAAAAGATCCTAATAGTGACACAACAAATAGAAAGTGCTGCAGGTGTAATCAATCATCCAAACAAAGAGGGTTTGAAATAGGACTGCTACACTGAACACACTGGTAGAGAAATCTTGTAAAAGCTGTCGTAGTAGCCAGTGGTAATATTAAAGGCTGTAGTAGCTGTAGCAGTAGTAGTAGCAATAGCAGAAGCAGCAGCAATAGTAGCAGCAATAGCAGTAGTAGTAGCAATAGAAGTAGTAGCAGCAGTAGTAGTAGAAGCAGTAGTAGTAGTTGCAGAAGTAAAGGTTGCATTAGTTGCCGGAGTCGGGATTCGAGCCCCCAACCTTGCGATCATGTGTGCTCCCATTCATTTAAATTTTTTTTTCTAAAAAACATAAAAGGCAGAAATAAGAAAAGTCATAGCATACATGTCCTTAAAGTGCTGAACATTTTGGCATTTGAATGGTTTCTGTGGCTAATAACTGCTACTGTGTTCAGTTGCCTATCTCACCCACATCTGAACAGATACTCCACTGTCATCAGTACAGCTGTGTACAGCGGCCATGTAACAGCTCACGTTTTACTCTCACTTTTACTGACCTGAAGCATCCAGTGGGGGGAATACAGTAAAAACAATCACAGAGCCAGAGACGATGGATACACCTGAAGTTACAGGTTGTTAATTTCTTGTAGCAGAAAAGGCCGATATGTGGCCGGTATAAACAAAGTGTTAGCCTAAATGTATTAAGCTAGGAGCCAGAGACAGACAGAGACAGAAGGCACTATTTTCATGTCAGCACAGGGTGCAGAACACAGTATCACGTCACTGAGATGGTGTTTTCCTGGGATGCACTGAGGTTATTTAAGGTTACTTTCCAGTTTGGTATCTTGATGACTGTGGAGGGTGTGCCGTTGCCAATCCAGCAACATGCAATCTGAAAGCCAAGAATGAGTGTGTCTCACGCGGTCTACTGCCCACCTGCTCACAGTAGGTCAACAGCTAAAAATCACACAAACCCCTATAGTCATGTAGTTCATCTTTCCATTTTTATTCTCTATTTTTCAACCAGCTGACATATGATCACATGGGAAAGAAAAGTTTTATTTCAACTATGGCATTGATGCCAGCGAGGCAGAATAAAGACTGAGTAATTCTACAGCTCTGTAAACCACAGCAGTTAGTCTATGCTGAAGGCATTTCCTTTACTCTGGTGACTCTCTTTACAGCCATCTGAAGGCAACATGCATCTGTTCCATCTGCTTATGTGCACATCAAACATGTCGTTTTGATTATTTTACACAGTTTCTACTGTAAATTAACAGGAGTGTTGGAAACGGACACACTGAAAACTGCTCAGATCTCCATGAAAAACCGCAGATCAATTACTGTCTGTTCTGAAAATACGTCATGACATGTAGTGAATGTTATTTGCACACACCCACCTATAATGTATGATATTCTTTCTGATCCCACCCCCCATCCAAATGCACCACAAGTGCACCAGGCGATTGTGTCTATAGTATAGATAGTGCATTTCCCACACCCGACACACTGAGCAGGGTGCACCTGACTGTGATCTGCACCACTGCAGGGTTCATGAAAACAGAGCCCAGAAAGAGGCATACTGGTCAAAACATTTCTCCTTCAGCTTGCGAATGTCTACTGTCTTTGCTTTAATGGTGACAGTTGAAACTTCTTGGTGACTGTGTGCTTCTCCCTTGACTCCAGCTGAAGCCATGTCAACACCTCCCTGTATGTCAGCCTTCACAAAGCTCTGCCCACTGTGCTTGTAATTCTTGATGACGGTTGTTTCTGGGAAGCATGGCAGATACGGTAAGTCCAGCATTGTGATTGACAGGTGTAGATTTGTTTGTGTTTTGTTCTGTGTGCATCTGTGTACATACCTTTAAACTCAGAGAATTCAGCAGGTTCTGAGAAAAGCTCACCAAGTGTGGTATCCAGCACCTCATATTTAATGAAAGGAAAGGTGCTTTTCTTCTTTTTGACCAATGTCAGGAGATTCACATCGTTATGCAAATCGTCATGGTAGATGAGAGTTTGTTTTGGGTCCACTTCACAGAGAACCTTCCGAATATATTGCTGAAACATCTCCTGTGTACACATGAATACACAGTCATTGCCCTGGTCAAAACCAGAAAATGATGATTATATATATATATATATATATATGTATATATATATATATATATATACATATATATATACATTACTGCAGATTTAACTACCAACAACATGGCTAATAAAAATGTGCTAGTGATTTTGTTTTAAATGTTTTACTTTAATCTTCCTTTTAAGAATGTTCATAGTCCCATCTTTGAGGGTCAACTGTTACTGATCTTTGATCCAAATGCAGACTGACACAATAAAGAGTATAAAGGGTATTCATGACATGATATGACAAACATGGATTTCATGCCTTACCGTGTTGAATTCTGCAATTAAAGCAAAGCAGGTTCTTCAGTGTTGTAATGGAAGCCGTTGACTGCAACACATCTGCAGTGCTGTGTGCTGAATGCTTGACTGCTCCATCTGGAAACTTTTATACAACACAAAGTTCAAACTGATAAGCCCATTTTGGCAGAGAATACATTACAGACTGCCACTGGCAAAAGAAACAGAGTTCCTGAGAACTTGGTATAACACACACACACACACAGCACTGATATTTGTGATATTATAACAGGCCCAGACTTGCCATTAGGAGCACCAGGGAAATTCCTAGTAAATTAAAGTGAAAACAGTATGTAACTCAGACCTGTAGACCGTCAGCCCCCCTCAGCACGTCATAATATCACAACTACCCTTCCTGAGTTGATTCTGCATTTTAGTAACTAATTAATGTCATCAACACTTAATGATACTAAAGTGCTGGAGACTCTTATCTGTCTCCAGATGCTCAGAGCTACCAGAGCTTCATGATGATCAACACCAGTCAGAGCTTTGAGGAAACGCCAGCAGCAAAACAAACATTATAGATATGAAGATTTATTCCTGTAGCCTTCATTATGGAAATGACACTGACTAACTCCTGAAACTGAAGACACTTGGCAGTATTTAACTATTTTGGATGTTTGTTGAAGCAGTTGTGTGAGGTACATCCTGGTACACATCCTGGTGATATGGGATATTATCATAGGGTTACACATACATTCACTGCCCCCACCTGAATGATGAATGTCCAGGTGGATCTTTGGAGTGGCTGTTAGTACAAGGAGTTTGGTCCTTGTGTTACCAGACTTAGAGATACAATGCAAAATCAAACTGATAAACCCATTTTGGCAGAGAATACAATGGAGGTGATTACAGACTGCCACTGGCAAAAGAAACAGAGTTCCTGAGAACTTGGTATAACACACACACACACACACACACACAGCACTGATATTTGTTAACAGGCCCAGACTTGCCATTAGGAGCACCAGGGAAATTCCTAGTAAATTAAAGTGAAAACAGTATGTAACTCAGACCTGTAGACCGTCAAGCCCCTCTCAGCACGTCATAATATCACAACTACCCTTCCTGAGTTGATTCTGCATTTTAGTAACTAATTAATGTCATCAACACTTATCTGTCTCCAGATGCTCAGAGCTACCAGAGCTTCATGATGATCAACACCAGTCAGAGCTTTGAGGAAACACCAGCAGCAAAACAAACTAACTCCTGAAACTGAAGACACTTGGCCGTTTTTAACTATTTTGGATGTTTGTTGAAGCGGTTGTCTGAAGTACACATCCTGGTGATGTCCAGGGGGATATTTGGAGTGTCTGTTAGTATGAGGAGTTTGGTCCTTGTGTAACCAAACTGAGAGCTCTCTTGGCAAAAAGTCAAGCGGGCATTATGACTTATCACCAATTCAATTAGTGATTGTCATGTACAGAGGTCAATCCATACTTATCTTCAGTCTAAAGTTTAACATTGTTGCACTTGACCTCCTACAACTACTCCAATCCATCAGTATATCAGTGCATGCATACAAGTAAGTGTACAGGTACAAAAACACAGCACAATACCAATTACCACCAGTACAGGAATCCATGTTTGGACCAACATTACTCCCCAAGATTCTCAGTTTGTCATTCAACCATTTATTGAAATTCTGTCATGTGTAATCGGAGGGACCAAAAGCTTTTGATAGTGTCATTTTCCACCAGGCTTGTCCATCCCTGTGGATGAGGGATTTCTCTTGTGTTGTCACCTGACCACGTGTGGTTGGCAATGTCTCTTGGTTTTGTCCCAAGCTTAAACCACAGCTCCAGGGGAAGCATAATGAGACAGCTGATCAAGCCCATTCTCCTGAATGGGTGTTAGCTCCTTCTCTCTGGCTCCATTGTTCACAGGCTATGTTGGAGTTAGAGGTCACCAACTCTTGTTGCCCTGTTCATCCTCAGGGCATACTCAGGGTCAGGCCTGTGATCGTCCAAGGCCGGAGCTTTCTTGCAATGGCTAGCGTGGATCCTTGTGGCTCTCTCCGCCACCTTCACTGCTGAATTTGTCACCTGAAACAGCGTGGTTTCCTCCACTGACGCCTCTTACAGTCCTTTACCACCACCCAGTCTGCCGGCCTGATCGTGTGCAGAGATCCTACCAGCGGGGCTGATAAAGCTGCTTTCATTTATGCCAGTAAAACAACAGCTTTTTATATATTAGGATTAGACCAGAAAAAAGCTTTCGATTATGTGTCACAGGAGTACTTTTGAAGGCCTACGGCTTCCCAGATGATTTTATTAAGATGATTCAGTTATTATATGTAAACTCCACGGTGAAAGTTAAAGTAAACAGTGTTTTAACAGTTCCTTTTAAGATCTCCCACGACGTAAAGCAGGGCTGTTCTCTGAGTGCAGCTCTCTATGTTCTAAGTCCTTTAATTAAAAGAATTAATAACAATAAGTGCATAGAGGGTGGCTGCTCTGGCTTATGGTGATGACGTTACAGTCAATATTAAAGACCAGAGTTAGATGGATGCCTTAAACGATCATCGCATTCAGTACGAGAAGGGTTCAGGGGCTAAAAGACTGAAGGAGTGTGGATCGGTTCAGAGGAAAACAAGACAGACATTAACATTCAGGTACAGGAACACGTGTTACAAAGACCGTGTTAACATAGTCAAATCCCATATTGTTTCCAAAATGTTTTTTTTTTTGTTGTTTTTTTTATCAACGGTGTTTCCACCAACCTCTAAAACTATCATGGCCCTAAATAAACTATATGCTAAACTTATTTGGGGAACAAATCGAGAGGTAACAAAAATAATTTTAATGTTTAAATGTAAATAATATGGAGGTTTGGGAGCTCCTGGCCTCAACCTTCAATTAAAGATTCCTTTTATCAAAAATGTGACAAATGCACTGAGTAGAGGAGCTGTATGGGCGGGTGGAAATAAAGCCCACTGGGGTAAATTACGTTAAAACACGTTTCTCATCTCAGACAACACAAGAGTGTGCTCAAAACACTTTTCTAAGGACTGCATAGTAAGGTCGCTCACCGGTTTGAACAAACTGAGAAACGGGAGTGTGCCATCTTTGTTTACATGGTGTCAGCCCAAGACCAGGACAATTCAACGCATCCAGAGGTAAGCGCCATCCAACATTAGCCAAATCATTGTGTATTAGCATGGAAAAGATAATAAATACATTAGTATTCGTCCCCAATTGTCATGTCTGTGTAGGGACCCTGTTTGTGTCAAAGGGGCTAAAGCATCAACATCAGAATCAGAAAGGGAACCATTGTGAGTATTTGCAGTTATGTTTTTAAACCTTAGCTATACAGATAAGAACAGCCTGAGATCACTGATCATCAAGAATAATGTTTCTGTCATGATTTTGTAGTGTGACTGGTAACTTTGATGAGGAAGAGGAAGAAGCGGCTGTTTCAAATCTGCATGAGGAAGAAAAGTGAGTTACCAGTTACGTACAGGGCTGCTCAATAAATCTATCATTATTACCTTGATTAATTGTGTATCTTATCTGTAAAATGTCAAAAAATAATGGTCTAAGCCCATCACATATTGGTTCAGAACCTTAAGTGATGTCTGATAACACTGAAGGTATTCATTTTATGATGATATGCATCATAGCATCAGCATTTTTTAAACTGTATTTAGGAAGTGTGTGGTATTTTAGTTCTTAAATAACAAAATGGCTAATCCTTTATTGAAATTATATTTGATTTATTTGTGGATCAATCTGTTAATTGCTCCAACTGTAGTTGTGTTGTTTTGGAGTTATGACAAGCCTTGAAGACCAGGCTGTGCAAAATAATAATCATAGGATGAAGGTATGCTGCATATTTGTATCTAGAATACTCCTGCAGTATTTATTGAGTCTTCTGATTTCCTTCTTCACATGGATCCTCAACTCAGCCAAGTAATCCCGAGTGCCTTATCAGCCCTAAGAACATTGTGACAAATTTAACATTGTGCGGCATTCACTTCCCTATCTAGACTAGTTTTCAAGGCTATCCTTGCTCAAAAATTGTGGAAGGACATCTTTTTTAGAGTAGTGTGGTAAAATGTATATGTATCTGTGTGTGTTTGTGTGTATATATATATATATATTTGAACAAATTATTATTCTATTTCAGTTTTTAGTGACCATTTTTACTTTCGTTTAGTTTTTAGTTTATCTTTTATTATGTGTTGTTAAGTTTCACATTATTTTTATTTATTTATTGTTATTAAAATATTTTTGGTAAGTTTTAGTCTTAGTCTTAGTCTGGATTCCTATCATTAACACAAAATGAATTAAGTGTAAATGATCATAAATGTTGGAATCCAGTAAAGTTAGCTAAAAAATCCACCCACACGAGAGGTTTGTGTCAGAACTGCAAACAAAACTACTACTGGGTTACTGGATTCCAACATGTATGATCATTTACACTTAATTTATTTTGTAGGAATCCAAGAAAGTTAGCTAGTGGGTGGTGAATGCCCAGTGCTGCTGTTTAGGATGTCTGTGTCTGCCAAAACCAACACTGAGCTTGCTGAACTGAACAACATCTGGTGCACTGAGCTGTCACTCAAAAACTCTGATCAGTGAGAGAGAAGCAGAGGGAACTGTGCATAAAAAAAAACATGTTATCAAAAAGTAAAAGACCAATAGTTTACACCATTACACAAATTTTGGATTTGCTGTGGATGTCTTTAATTTTGAGACTTTTATTAGATTAATAGGTTTTGGGGTGAGGCCTAATGTACGTGGAGAAACATGCCATGTCTGTGGCAGTGAGGTTTTACTAACTGTAGGAGGGACAGATTTGCAGTCTAGCTTAAGAAAATGTGCAAGAGTGTATAGTAGTCCAACTTGATTATTGCAGTGACCCTTGCTGGCTTTGCAATTGCACTTTGACTTCCCAATGAAGGGGACTTCAGATGGAAACTCCACCTACAGTGACAGAAAGGAAACAAGCCATAAAATGTTAATTTTAATTAGATACATCCTTAAGCTTTAGAATGATGTTTATAGAACTATGGGTTCAAGAAAGAAAATGAAAGGACAGTCCAACTTGTCTTCCCTATAATACATACTGTACCTTGAGGGAGTACAAAATGGAGATCAACATCGTGGAAGTGCTCTCTTTCCAACTAGGCTGGTAATCCTTTGAAACGCTTTGGAAATGGCTGAAGTTACTTTTATGCTGAGTCTGTCAATTACTTTGTTTTGATTTTTCAAACTAGTAAAATAAGCTTACAAGTATAAGCTCCTTCCATGATGTATTGTTAACTGATAAATGCTGATTTTTCAGTCAGGACGACTGAACTTAGTTTACATTCGCGGCTGCATGAAATAAGCGAATAGGTTAATATTGTTTCATCCAATTCCCCTCCCCTCAAAGCTCTTGGAGCAAGGCTCTTGGACCAGAAAATGCCATCCCCGTATCCACTGGCCTTCCCAAGCCTGTCTTCGTCTTTCCCCTTCCCCTCATGCTAAATAACACCAGAGGCAGAGCTTTAACCCAATTCCCATTTCTTCATGAACTATTCAATTTGAGTTGGATATTGTCATTCTATCTTTCTACTGCTCCCCCACTCTGTGGGTGCACACAGTGTGTTCTTAAACCAATTCCCAGATATTCTGACATCTGCTGTATGGTGTGATTTACAAAGTGTGTGCCATTGTCACATCAGTCTCCACAGGTTTACAGTCGGGCAGTTTCCTCACCTACTGGGCCCCTGTTCTGAACTAGCTGAATAGGCCTTCTTTTTCAGATATCTAATATTTTTTGATCCATATGTCTGTGGCCCTAATCGTTGTCTTCCAACCATCAGCGAGCGTCTTTCACCATGACCTCTGATGCCCGGAGCTGCCAGAAACACCACAATATCTAAACTTGTAGCAAACTGAGCTGAAACCTTGACACCTTACAATTTATTCATGAGCTATGCTTTATAGAGCTGTGCGCAGTGGAAAGAGCAGGAGAAGAAAAACACATTAAATAGAAATGTGGCATAAAGCAGAGATGGTGAGAGCTGGCAGAATCACATTAAGGGGAGAGAATCTCTGTGGAGCAGTGCGCTGCGAGGATTTAGGATCTGAGTCTTGCATATCATTGAGGGGGATGCTGTGTTTGTGAGTGGGCAGGCCACATCCTATGACACATATTGTCGCACAGGAAAGAGAGGGTGAGAGATATGGAGGAGGGAGGCAGGGGGGATGTGATGGAAGTGGAGGTGATGAAAGCGTAGAGAGACAGAAAAAGCAAACATGAGGAGAAGATGAAAGTGATGACAGAGAGAGGAAGACTTGCGAATATGAGATCTATATTTCTGTAAGGACCACTACCTTCATCGTGTGTGTCTGCAGCCAGCAGCAGAGATACAGCAAACCAAATAACATTACTGCTGAATAAACTGGGATTAATCAACAGACCCTCAACCCTAACCAATACATGTCTCATCTGAAGCCTTGTGATAACATGAACCTAATCCTAATTATACTTTAAATCCCTCATCAAAATCCTCAATCTAAATGAACCTTAATCATTAAACCTTAACCATTAAACCTCATCAACCTTAATCGTTAAACTTTCTTTATGCTAAAACTTAAAGCCACACAGTACTTCTCTGTTAAGTGATGGAAACACAGGTACCAAAATGATGCATGTGCCCTACTGAGTTATTGGTTACAGTAGGAGAGAGCAGGGAGAGTTGTAATACTTTTTGAGATTTTCCCAATAAATCAGAAACCATTTACACTGGAATAGCCAATTTTCTATATTATAAACTTCAGTGTGTCAACTACTAAAACAATGTATTTAAGTGGTTTTATGAAATATGCACAGGTTACAACCATCCACTGTTACAACCGTCCCTGTACACTGTCTAAAATATATATAATTAATCAATCAAATACTCCAAATTAAAAAGATAGCTTATCATTCAAGTTATTGTGACTATTCATTTCTTTTTTTAAATAATGATTAGCCTACGGTACAGGAAAATGGTACAGGGTCACATGGCAAATGCCATATGATTTGGCCACTCCCCTGACTTATTTGCCCTGTTTTATTTCATTTGAAGCCCTCTCCAGCAAAATGGGACTCCCCGGTCTGTCTTCCTCTTTCTGATATTTGGCATGCTGTAAGCAAACACGTGTTTCCACTGACTATTAGCAGTTGAAAATTAGCCAAGATGGCTACACAGGCACATTTTCAGAAATGTCTGTTAATGCAGTTCTCAAAGTGGGCCGGTACTCACCGGTACGCAGTGCTGATACTTTTTCTCACGCAGCGGTATTTCTCACAAGCTGCCAGTGCTCTTTTCTGCCCTCCTCATTTCAGGTTCTCTGGGCGATTCATAATGTCCCTAAATAAACTGCATTACCCAGAGGACACTACATGACGCTCACCTGAGAAGAACTATATGGTGAATTCAGCTGCATTAAAACACAGTGATAGTGATCACAGAGAGCAGGAGGAGACTGAACGCAGGTTTAACACTCAGCAGAGTAACAGAAAGCTGCCACACAGTTGGCTGTTATCCATTTCAAATTATTTCGGTCAAACTCATAGCAAACAAGGGATTTGATTACACCATTGCACTGTTAAAAACATCTAACCATTTTCTAAAGGCACGGTGACACAAGCATTACAATTTCAATGGAATCCTCCCAATCAGTGGAGTTGCTGGTGGGGTAAAGCCATGGATGTATAATAAGAACTGGATATGGCACCGGCGCTCAGCCTTGCTTCCAATTTTTTCCAGTGGCCACTCGTGGTATTGCAGCGAAAAATTCCCCTGCAGCCCAAAAAGCATTTTCCCCATAGGCCACCACTGTAAAAGAGATGTTTGTAAAAAACAGGAAACCTTGAACTGCAAACAAGGCCGATTATGATTCTTTCTATTATGAAGTTTTGATCCATGGAGGTTTATATTTGTAAAACTTTCCTCAAGCCGAGAAAAGCGATTTAAAAATCTGTGACGTCATCACAATGTAAAGTCTATGGGCCGAGCGGGAACCCGCGGACGGGGCCAGCGGGGGGAAACACTACTGCGCATATTCAGTGAGCCACATAACCTGGAAGTAAATCCGGAAGCTAGAAACTTTTCTGGCGTATGCGCCGGGCGAGCTATTCTCATTGGACTGAAGAGGTGCCATCTTTGGGTCCAGTATCCAGTTCTTATAATACATCCATGGGTAAAGCACACATATTGCATATCAAGTTCAGCTTTGGTGAACTTTGACCTGCAAATTTGCACCGTTGACCAATAACAAGCCGTCTTGACAGAGCTGACCTTTGAGTGGACAGAGAGCCGGAGAGTCCAAAAGCTATTGTAGCTTATTAGCTGTGTGTCATCATCCAGTTTTATTGAAGCTCCTCTGTCAGGGTATAAACTGCTGCACACACAATTAGGAGACAGAAGTCGATGGTACAAACAGTACCTTCAGTAACTCTTTGAATCAAATGATGAACAATCCTGAGACCTAAATGTCAGAGGCAGTAACAGAACAGTACGGAGAGAATAGAAAGAAGCTTGGAGAGCAAAGTGACTGACTAGTGTTAGCGTTTTCCCAGCTGGCTAGCATGTTAGTGGTTAGCTTGCCAGCTACATTAGTTTACCAACTAGACACATGGACGAATTTCACTTGAACAAGCAGCTTTGAGAATGACTGAACTATGGAGGTACAAATACATAAACAGACACCAGCAGTTACAACACAAGTATTATTGTGCATCCCTTGTAAACATATTCCATCTGCAGGTGATTTTGTCAGCTGCTCTTACCTTCATCCAGATGGGAGAACAGCACCAAGAGTAACACGAGCAGCCGTCGTCAGAGCTCATGCTGCCCACATGCATCAGTGATTTTCCATGGGAAAGGCTGTACCAAACACTCAACTCTCCATACGGTAAGAAAAAGACATTACAACACATAAAACACTATGTGAGGGGTTACAATATGTGTATCAGCCAACATGGCTGTTCCAGGGTACTATTTCTGTGTTCACTTTGGGTCAGACTGAGAGACAAGCATTTGACCCATACAGCTACAATGGCCACATCTATGGGAAATACACCAGGTTGAAATATACTGGAATTTCCCTTTAAGTGTAATAAGTAATTAGTAATGGATTACAACGACAGAACCAAGGACACAGCCACTCACAAGGTTTTTAAGGTTGGTCATTAGACCTTTGAGAAAATGACAGAAAATCAGCCCTAATTTTGTACCCATCCCAAAATAAGAACATTTATTTGTTGGACTGATCTCTGTCAATGTCCTAATTTTTGTAACCTGTTGTGTCTATAGAGAGAATTGCCTAAAGTGACAATAGGGTGTCTATGAAGCTTCTGTGTATGACTTAAAAACAACAGATCACTTGTTTTTTTGACACTCAACAAACCATTTTTAAGGTTTAAAAGTAGAGCTTCATGTTCTGCATTTATTCCTCATTCTCGTCTTCTCTGCAAGGTCAGCCTGACAGTCATTATTACAATGTTATCCTTAATGTATTTTTACTACAGTATGATTTTGTCCAAAAAAATGTGAAATGTTTTGGGAGAATTATTAGCTGAATGTGCAGCTCCGCTCGGCTTTAAAGAGCTTTATAGTGAGTTTCAGCTCATTGTTTATCTGTCCAGCTGTAGCTTTACTGTTCTGGTTCCCTCTCAGAGCTCTCAGAGCATCGTTTTCAGTCTTCACATCTGCCCAAACGAACCGCACTAACCGGGCAAATGCACCAAGGTTCGTTTTAATCAAACAGGTTAGGTGTGAAAACACCCTTAGAGGGAGTACATTATTTTTAGAAATGCACCAGTAATGAAAAACAAATAATTAGTATCACCTTTAATCAAAAAAAGGAAACAGTAAATTACATACAGCTATATATACACTGATGCCATGCTAGCAGCCTTGTGAGGCTGGTTCTGGCAGCTAAATGTTAACACATCTTAAGGCCTTTGCACACCAGACACGTTTTTTTTCATGTGATTAATTCACATGTTGATAATATTATTTGAACCTGTATCCAGTCAATGCAAGCTTTCACATCAGCAACTGAATTTCGTTGACCAATATTGCAGCTGTTATTTTTTCGAACCAAGGTCGATTTTTCCGAGGTCTCACTTTCAACATGTACACATCTGACCAATCAAAATGCATGCTGTTGATGTCGCATTCAAAACATTGAACAAGGCAGATCGTTGACAATGTGTAGTGAAGAATAACAAATGAGCTTCAGTATGACGATGGTGTGTGTATATCAAGCTTCAACTGTCTACGTACGTCTTTGTTTAAACTTCCAACTATGCTAATGTAACGTTAGCCCATATGAAGCCTACCTGCCCAGTTACGCTAGCTAATGTCACTTTTTCAAAGCCATGTCAGTTTGTTTGCTGTCACTAAACGGCGAGTAGGCCTAGGCTTTATGTTTATGGATTATGGATTATGCATTATCTGCACCTAGCCCTGGTTCGGTACACTGCTGGACATTTTACAATAGGACCCAGTAGATACCGAGTCTGGGCTAACCTGCACCCATCAGGTGGTAACAAAGCAAGATTATCAGGTTAATCAGATGTCTTTAAAGAGTGCTACAAAATATCTTCTGGAAGTTTGTTTATTATGAGCAATCATCACCGAACAAGCTTGTGTCTAATCAGAATTTAGCATAATCAGTCTGGTGTTGTGTTTGCTGTGTTTAACAACTACGCTGCTATTCTTCTATTTTAAAGTTGATGAAGTGAAGAAGTTGTGGAAGAATTTGAGGGACACTTATGTGAGGGAGGAGGGTAGGTGAAGAGTAGCAGGCAGAAGAAGAGATGGAAGTATATGGAGGCAATGTCTTTCTTAGACAAGTCCACTTCACTCAGGAGGTAGGCTATAGTCCTTTTAACTTACCCCACATTAGAAATGCTTTAAATGGCACCTTGAGCAATCTAGATGGTGAGGAAGAAGAGGGAGGATGAAGAGGATGCAGGGCCAGCAGAGCAGGTGTCTGACCAAGCAGAAAGTGAGGGAGAATGTGGTGCTGTAGCTCCCAGGCTTGCCAAGGCAAAGAGGAAGACTAGTGACAGATGCTGAGGGAGAACCCGAAGAAGAAGGAAGCCAGGGAAGCCGAAAGAGACAGAGAGGGGGCACTGCAGAGAGATTAGGTCATTCTGTTCCTTTTAAGCTTGGGGCCTGCAATGAGGAGTCTGCCCCCAGAAAGGCAATCCTGGGTTAGGTTCAAGATGCAGGACGTGTCATGAGGCAGAGTTCAGAGCTGTGTATTATCAGTAATACCCATCTTAGCTGTGCCGCTATATTTCAAATTTGTTATGTATTTCAAATGTATTGTTAATTTATTAAATAAAATCTGATTGTAATAACCTGTCTGTATTTGACTGAAAAAAATGGTAAGGCAAGAAATATGGCTTTTATTATTTATGTACACAAACAAAATCTGTTACAATATTTAAAGGTTTACATATTTTAGTATAGTCTGCACCAGTCACCACACAGGACAAGAGCAATGCTGTACACAGGGCCTTGAATACTGTAGTATTTGGACATATATGTTAATGTAAAACTGGGATGAAAATTAAATGAACTGATCAGGGCAGATGGAAATTGCAAAACCACAGTGTACATAGGCACATTGCCAAGGCACTTGTCCAGCTGGTGAGTTATTATTATTGTTTTTATAATTCACATTTATGTTGTTAATATATATCATATATTATTTTAGATATGATTTTTTTTTCAAATTAGAGCAGCAGTTATTTGATGTTATCATGGTTATTTATTGAGGCCTCCCAGCATTTCCTAACCAATAATGTGCTGGTGTGTCGCTTCAGTAACTCATAGGACCGAGCAAATAACTTTCTACAGTACAGATGTGGCTGTCAACAGGGACTCAAACGCAGCCATCTCATATTGACCATTAAATATTAAACACTGACAGGATGAAAATACAACTGCTGCACACTGAGAGAGAACCCAACAGTTACACCAATCTGAAGATGTCCAAGTGTGTGTGTGAGAGAGAGCGAGATGGTGGTTGAGTTTTGAGTTGATTTTTGACATTATAACAAAGGGGATGATGATTAATGGGGAGCACTGAGACCTTGCTGGGTCTCAACCTAAAAAGGTTGACAGCATGCTGTATCTCCTCAGACGTGGACAAAATCCCAGTCCATTCACTGTGGCTCTTCATTTGATGTTCACGATTAAGGAGTTTGTGAGTGATGGAGACGGCACGACTCAAATGCTCCTCAAAAAGAAAAGAAAACATTTTAATACTATGACTACAACTGGCTGTGGCTGACCAGCAAATGTGTTAAATTGTCAATGTACCCATATCCTCAAAGATCCTGCTTTGTCAGGCCAAGGAGGAGGCCTACAGAAGTGAGGACAGAATCCTGTACAACCAGACCAGAAACACACTGATGAAGGAGATCAGAATAGCAAAGAGGACCCCAGGATGCCTAGCTGTGCTTCAGGTCACAACTAATGGGGATCCTAACAAATAAATAAATAATAAATAAACAGGAGCTACACTGAAAAGCATTGTATCGCTCTTCAAGTTGGGATTTCTGGTTAGTATTGGTTGGTTAGTATTTCTACTTGTGCTACAATCGGCATTGCCATGTAGTGACACTCCCACACCACTGCACAACCCTGTGCTAAACGCCTGATTTGGTCTGAATACAACTTAAGACATCAGACAACCAACTACACCCCCCTGCCACACTCTCACCCCTCTTCACTGGCCCTCCATCTGCACTCAGGATCTGTGAGGAGGATGTGTGTCAGCTCTTTCAGAGACAGAAGATCAGGAAGGCACCAGGCCCAGACAGCACGTCATCCTCCTGTCTGAAAGCTTGTGCTGAACAGCTGGCCCTCATCTTCACGCAGGTCTTCAACAGATCACTGGAGCTGTGTGAAGCCCCCTCCTGCTTCAAACACTCAACTATCATCCCGGTAGTTTGCCTACCAGGCACACAGGTCAGTGGATGATGCAGTCAACATGGGACTGCACTACAGCCTGCATCACTTCAACTCCACATGGACATGGATCCTGTTTGTGGCATTCAACACCATCATACCAAAAGTCCTCCACTCCAAACTCATCCAGCTCACTGTGCCAGCCCCGACCTGTCCGTTGGTCACAAACGTCCTGACAGGCAAGAGGCAAAGATGTGTGCTCTCCCAGACAACACAACGGTCATCTGCCTCATTCGGGACAGTGACGAGTCTGCAGATGGGAGGTTGAACAGCTGGCCCTCTGCTGTGTTCATTGTTTTAGCCTCTTTACACCGGCTCCCAGTACGTTTTCTAGATTTTAAGATTTTACTGATTATGACTTTTAAGGCTCTTCATGGCGTCTCTCCATGCTATATCTCTGACCTCACGGCAGAAAACTAAAGGGGACAGTTTGCAGTCAGAGTCCCGAGGCTCTGGAACGATCTGCCGCAGGAAATCAGGTCGGCTGAGTCAGTGATCTCCTTCAAGTCCCTTCTTAAAACATACTTGTTTCGGAGAGCCTGTCCTTATTCTTAAGTTTTAATTTTCTTTGAACTGTCTTTTATTTCCTTTTAAGATGTTTTTCTTTTCATATTCTTTCCTTTTCCTATACTGTACCGGTATCTGTTTTCTTTTAAAACCTGATGATTTTATGACTTGTTTGTTTTATTTTGCTGCCTTTAAAGCACTTTGTAATGTGGATTTAGAAAAGTGCTCTATAAATAAAGATTATTATTATTATTATTATTATTATTACAACCTGGAGCTGACCACGCTAAAAACTGTGGAGATGACCTTGGACTTCAGGACTTCGGCCACTGTAATTAATCCAGTCAAAAGCCTTTTGAGAGTCAACAAAACATGCGAAAGTGGTTTTTTTCTTTATCAATTAGTCCTAATAATAGTCGATATCAGACCATCTGGTCCCTGCTGTTCTGCCTGGAACACTACTTTCTAGATTTCATTTAATTTTACTGCATTGTATGACTACTGCAAACATTACCTTTCATTTGAAATGTAATTTTTAATAGTATTGTTAAGACAATTGCTCCTGACAAAATGGACATCTGCAGGGCAGCTGAAGATTCTCAAACCTATGGCACCAGTGTTTAATTTACTTTTTTATTCTGTTTTTACATTTTTATTTGACTGCTGTAATGTTTGGCACTTTGTGTTGTTCAGATTTAATAAACCAGCAGCCTGATGAGAGAAGACTTGAATTGAAACACTTGTTTATTTCTACAACCATGTAGGGAAAATCAGTGGTTTTGACCATCTGGCTTTTCTCCAAATTGTGTTACCAACTCCCCGAGTACCCTATATCCTTTAACTCATGTCATCTATGCCTACATGACAAAATCATTTATTACCCTAAACGTTGTTCCCATAACACGGTTTTCATATTAGCTTGTTGACATGTTCCAATAACGTTAGCTTAGCCACGTTCTCCGGCAACCATGTCAGAATGCACCAGCAGCAGATATCACAGATATGTAGGTAGGGTTTGCTTAGCTACATGTCCTGTGAGAGCCTGTTGTTCAGTCTATTAGAATACAGTTTGTAAGCTGTACTTAGAAGGCTGATGCCCCTATAATTAAGGGGTATTCTGGGGTCACTCTTCGATAACTTTGGAACAGGTTTAATAATGGACTTGTACTATGCTGATGGGATTATACCATATTCAAAGCATGTCTTGAAAAGATAAAGAGGACCTCTAAAAGCTGTGGAGATTTTAAAGCTTCATTTGGGATACCTTCTATTCCAGATGCCTTCTTCAATTTTGCTTTGTCTACAGCCCTTTTAACTTCATCTATAGTAATATAGTCACGATTCAGAAATGTATTTGGGCTATAGCCTGGTATATTCATAGCCATCTCCAACTCACATTCTGAAGCACAAATATCATTTAAGAACGCGTCATCAAAAGCAGGTGGAATATGGTTTCCTGAAAATAAAGCTGCAGTCTTTCTCCCATTTTCCAAGCACTACCTCTTTTTTGTTTACAGTGTCACCACTATCTAATATAATTTCCACTGGGATTCTCTTTAATTTCTTAGAACCCTATTTATTTATTTATTTCCAGAATTGTTGTGGGTTGTTGTTTTGTTGTCATTCCAGCTGTAATGCTTGTCCTCCTCTGAACTGCCTTTTGTAGATTGCCTGTATTGTTCCCTAAGTTGCCTTCTGATAAATGGGTCCTTACATTTTAGGAATTCCCTTTCTTCCTGTCTTTTATCATTCCACAGTTTTTGAGTTCTGCTTAGTCCTACCTATTTTCTGAAGTGTCCCTTTCTGCCTTGAAAAAATCAGGTTTTGTAGATAGGTATAAATTCATTTCTCTACACATTATATTGTAATATAATCCATACCAATTATCAGTATTTCTTTGTGTTTTTTCACGGCCTTCTAATTTGCTAATAAGCTCCAACAAAGCAAGATAACATATATTAGAAGAAAGGATTATTGTCTGAAAATAATCTTGGTCGCCTTTTAGTTGGAGTGACCACAGTATCAGCTTCAGAATATTACACTTCAATTGTAGCATTCATTTTAAATTTGAACATTAATAGAGAATGGTTCAGTAACGTGCATCTCACATCTCTCCCCTATAAGTTCAATATCTTAAAGGAATAGTTCAACATTTGCTTATTCACTTTCTTGACAAGTGTTAGATGAGAAGATCAATATGACTCACATTTTTACAGTAAATATGTATCTGGAGCCAGTTAGCTTAGCTTAGCATGAAGACTGGAAATAGGGGGAAAACCCAACCTGGGTTCTGAGCTGTTTGGAGGCAGTAGAACTAGCTGGAAACACAAGACTGATTATCACCTTATGAAGCTGTCATGGCTCTTTAGCTGCTAAATGCTCCACTATGTTCACCAGCTAGTCTCTAACTGTGTCTGTCTGCTGTTTGCTGCTGAGCAGGTAGAGTACAGGGGCTTTTTACAGCTTCTTCACTGAAAACAGCTGCCTGTTGTGGCCAAAAACAACTCTATGAGAACGCTGAGAGTGAACAAAAACAGTAAAGTTTCTGTAAAACCAAAACAATGAGCTGAAAGATGTTAAAAATCTTTGTAGAGCTGAAGGAAACTGCGGTGTCAGATCATTCTGTGATCCAATGTAAATACATATGAATAACTGCAGCTTTAAAGTGAGAAAGCATTGTTTTTGTGTCCTATGATTACTGGAGCTTCCCATGAGACATACATATAATACACTTTATAACCTGCACCTCAACAAATGAAATATTTAAAAGCCATTTGTCAGAATTATTGTATAAATGTTTGCACAGCACATTTGTAACCCAGAGAGGTGATTCTTTGTTACTAAGTGAAACCAGTTCAAACGCAGGTAGTGCACTGTGTATGCCACATTGTTAATTGTGTTTTATGAGTACATGAAATAGAAAAAGTATTAGAGAATTATCATCACGCTCTGTATTTGAACACATCCCCTACCTACAGACAGAGATAACAGAGTGTCGTGAGCTTTCCATCCGACTCCCTCTGCAGCTCTGTTACCCTGAAACAGATTTCTTCCTGTGGGATTTGATTCTCTGCCTGTGCATTGTAAATAATTAATTTCTCCAATAAGAGAGAGAGTCATTAATATATGTGACACACAGAGCAGCTGTGATTTATTACAGCTGCTTGTTAATTGCACATGATAAAAGGTTGTTTACACCTTTAGCCCGTTTCCTTTTGGCCCCATAGCCATATTTTCAGGGATGATATTTTTCATCTGCCACCGGAGGCTCCAACATTCAAATTATACGGTCAACTCATTGCGCTCAGAAATGATACCAGATACTAGTCTTTGACCTTGGAGTGAGAGACTAAACCTCAGGTATGTTTCAGCCAATTGTTCACAGCAGTCAAAGGCAGTATTTAGTGCCAGAGTCAGCCGAGGATACATACAGAAAAATTAGACAGTCGTGCTTCAGTTAAAGAGTGTGTGGAGCGTGTGTGTGTGTGTGTGTGTGTGTGTGTGTGTGTGTACCATGTTCAAAATCAGTACAACAGCCCAATTTGCTGCTTTACGAATAACACTTGGATCCCAGGAGAGGCTCTGAGACAGCTGGAGAGCAGTGAAAAGTTCTGCCCGAAAGGCCTCTATGCACCCAATCAATTAATTACTCCCACTTGTGTTGAAATTAGCATAACAAATATAGCTTGTGGTTGGCACTGAGAAACCTACTCATGCATTCTGGCAGAGGGAGAGTCAAAGCGTGTGTGCAGAATATATATGGAATAAAGGATGCACTGAAAAGGAAAATTAATGACACAGTCCTCCAGTTTCCCTTATGTCTTTTGATTACATAAAGGAGATGAACATGCAGCATCCAGTACATTCAGTGCAAATATTTACCATACACTCAAATGTTATATGGGACCTAATCTACAAACCACATCTGTGCCTGCACTATGTCTGAGACAATTTCAACTTTAAAACAACAATGAGGCACTGAAATACTGTATGTGCATACAAATGCACAAAGTAGCTACAGTCAGTTGTCGCCTTATTTACCAGCTCCTCTTAACACTGAATCATGCAGCTGCAGCACAGTATGTTAGGGCTGTAAAAATTAACTTAAATGCATCTTGGAGGAGACAAGGAAATGAGGAGAGAGGAGACACCTGGAGGAATCAAGGTGTGTCCTATGCTGAAGTGTTTTAACAGACTGCAACACCCCCTTGATCATCCATCCTTTTTCTTCCACTGCTTATCCGGGGCCGGGTCGTGGTGGTAGCAGGCTAAGCAAGGTAGTCCAGATGTCCTTCTCCCCAGCATCATCTTCCAGCTGGGGGATCCTGAGGCATTCCCAAGCCATATGAGATATATAATCTCTCCAGCGTGTTCTGGGTCTACGCTGGGGTCTTCTACTAGTTGGACATGCCTGGAAAACCTCCAAAGGAAGGCACCCAGGAGGCATCCTAATCAGATGCCCGGACCACCTCAACTGGCTCCCTTCGACGAGAAGGAGCAGCGGATCTACTCCTAGCTTACCCTATTTCTAAGGGTGAGCCCAGCCACCCTAAAGAGGAAACTCATTTCATCCACTTGTAACCGCAATGTCATTCTTTTGGTCACTACCCAAAGTTCATGACCATATAGGGGTTGGAAAGTAGATCGACTTGTAAATCGAAAGCTTTGCCTTCCGGCAGCTCAGCTGCCTCATCACCACAAAGGTCCAGTACAACGCCCGCATTACTGCTGATGCCACACCAATCTGCCTGTCCATCACACGCTCTATTTTACCCTCACTCATGAACAAGACCCCGAGATACTTGAACTCCTTCGTTTGGGGCACTAACTCACTCCCAACCCAGAGGGAGCAATCCACTGTTTTCCAGCAGAGAACCATGGCCTCAGACTTGGAGGTGCTGACTCTAATCCCAACTGCTTCACACTTGACCACACCAGTGCATATTGGAGATCACAGTCTGATGAAGCCAACAAAACCACCTCATCTGCAAAGAGAAGAGATGCAATTCTGATGTCCCCAAACCGGACACTCTCCTCCCCCCAGCTGCGCCTTGAGATCCTACACATTTGACACTTGAGATGTTGTTCGTCATGAGTAGTTGCAAGCAGGCTGCTGTACCATGGCTAGATGTAAACAGAAAGAAGTTGAATAAAGTGAGAGCTTAAACTACTTCAGCCTTGTCTTGAATAACACCTAGTGTCAGAAATTAACCTATACGACAGCTAGTGTGCATTTTAGTTGTTTAGTGAGCTTCACTTATAAGTGTAAATTGTTTGTACCCAAGTTTTGACAACAACCGCTAATTTTACTCACCAAATAGCCTCAAGCACAACACATGCAGACATGGATGAAGTATAAGCTCCCGCAGGAGAAGATTCACAGACCCATTATACACCAAGTCATTTTGAGATGAATCCCCCAGAAAAAATCTGAGGCTGTACTGGGCCCAGATTTTGGTGCTACATCACTGGTCAAAATGAACTGATACGTTTCAGAAACCTCGTGCAAGAGTCAGAAATATGGCTACATTCTGTGTGAAATTTGGACATTCGGTGGTGAATTTACCTGGGGCAGCAGTCAACCTGTGGCGAATAATGCTAGCATTAGCAGCTATGTACACTGCTCCCTAAATCCTCCCAGCTGATGACCATTATCGAAGCCATAAACTGTTTTATTTACGAGGACATACCCCCATATAGCATTGTTGAAAATACTACACTTAGATGGAAGTCACTGACCTGGGAGCTGCAGTAAATAATTCCCAGTTGGCTGCATTTCAGTATAAGTCAGTATCACTGCTCATGTTTACTGTTGGTGTGGCAGCAGACGTGATGTTCTGTGCCTTTTCTGATTCAGTACATAAAATAAATAATAATATTTCTTTTTTAATTTAGTCACTCAAAACCAATACACTTAAGAGAAATTTTTTTAGGTTGACACCAAGTTAAAGTCATATCATTATCAATCTTTTTCCACATACATGTGGGCCATATATCTAGATATGTATCAAATGATCTGAGAAGAACTGATTTTGTGCACTACAGAGTTTAAAGCTCACAGTAAACAAAAAAAACATACAGTCAGCAGTACTTGTGTGGGTGGACTATGTAAAGCTGGGCAGATCTCTCTGCCGTTAGCCAACATGGCTGTTCGATGGGTGCTACTTTCTGTGTTTACTTTTGGTCAGACTCAGGACGGTCGCTCTGATATACGTTGCTTTGCGTGAGTCCTTGTTTCCCTGAATCTCACGTCAGGTTAAAATACACCAGAATTATCCTTTAAGTTTGAGGAGATTTAACCCAGCATGACACGCATGTTGTGCACATGACAACTAAGAGAAGACATTATTATAAACAGACTGTTCTAGTAGTAGCAGATGGTTATAGTAGATGAGGTGCTGATTACAGGCATTCAACAATTCATAGACTTCGAGGGCATGCTGCTGGCAGAAAAATGCTCTTTTCTGGTGGTACAATAGGTCACAAAGGCAAACATCTCATCCCACTAAATATACACACAGACATATACAGTTCCAGACATGCATGCACATGTTAAAACAATCTTTTCACAGTGTGTCCTATTCACTGTTCTCCTCTCCCAACACCTGGACCTATTAAATGTCTCACCTCTCTGCAGCTCACAATGAGGTGATAGATTAGAAAGACTGCTGTCACAATCCCACTCTTCAAACACACACACACACACACTTCTTAACAAACAAAAACTGAGGTGAAAATTGAAAATATGGAAATGTGTAGTGAGTAAGATGATTTTCTGTAACAGGCAGAAAGGTATTGTTTTGATAGAGGTATACTGAATGAAAAATTAAACAAATAAGAAGCTAAAGTAGCAGGCAGATTAATAGCAAACAGAAATATGTGTGAACAATATATAATACATAGAGAAGTGTTCAGTCAGGTGACAGAACAGAGTGATAAAAAGCTTTCAGCTGCACTATTGGTCTGCAGACATGCAGGACATCATCTGTATGTTTAACTGGGAACTGATCATTAGTCCCCCAAAACAGGTCATGTAAGTAGGCTCATACTGTATACATAGCTCCAGATTGAGACTGAATTAATTAATTGGCTATCGTTTTCCCTTTTCTAAGGATGGTGCCCCAGGTGAATTTAACTGTTAAATAGTCTACTGATCATTTCCAAAAGCCCGAATTGGAGTGCAGTCACTCTGCTTCATCTTTTGTACCAATTAATGTGTTTTTACGATGCATATTTTGGTGCCCTTTGAGGCTTTTGGTACCTTGCATTATTCCTGATATGCACTACAATAAGATAAGACTTTATTGATCCCCAGAGGAGAAATTCTGAGAAAAAGTAAAGTAACCAAGAATCACAAAAGTGTGAAGTAGACGAAAGTCTCCCAAAAAATAGTACAAACAGGGTACCAGCAGACTTAGCCTATATGTCCTTTCACAACAGCTGTGTCACAAAAACAAGTACCAAACTACATATGGCACTTAGTTAAAAACAAACAATAACTATATAATAAACTTTAATATACCTACACTAACTACACTGAAATTACAGCGAACAGGGGGTGAACAATGGAACATTTTATTTTACAGCCCAGTATTTAATCATCATTTTAAAAACATAAACATAACCTATAAAACTGTCAACTATTTTATAGGTATAGCTGAATGTTATATATCATAGCATTACTTCGCTACATTTATGTGTGAATTATTTTTGAAGCACATTTTACCAAACATCACTGCAAGCGGTAGGAATCAAAGAGGGGGATAAGAGCTAAGCTAACACAGCTTGGACCTAGGGCTATTCCACTACCCAGCCTACTTCTGGCTAATGTCCGGTCGCAGGAAAATAAAATGGATGAAATAAGACTCAGACTAACTCAGCAACGGGAAATCTGAGACCGGGCTCCACCACAACAAGCTATTGCACTTAAAGCTGGGGTAGGCAAAATCTGTGGAACCTAGGCAAAACCTTCCGCCTCTCTCTCTGCTGCCTCGTATCACTCCACTAAGCCCCTCTCACCAAACCCACAACTTCAACAGGCAGCAGAAGGAGTCGGTTCCCCTGTGAAACCATGTCCCTTGTAGGGCTCGTTCTCCACGGCGTGAGCCTCACCGAGACTGCGGTCCCTCCCGCCATGACTTGTCTTCTCAAAGACGCCCCTCCAGCGCTTCGTGGCTGCAGAGCAGAGCACCCCAGGCTTCAGAGGCAGCTGCAACTCCGTCCAGCAGCGGGATGAGAGGCTAGTACACCACACACACACCACTGTCCCCCGTCAAAAGTTGTTCCCCACTGTTTGTCATCATGCCTCTTTGCCACTCGTCGTTATGAGCGCCATGGCATCGAACATAATGAGCCTGCAGCTCCGTGTGGAGCCGGGACGTGCTGTTTTGTACTATACACCGCTGTAGGCAAAGGAGGTGTTGGAAATTTATCACAAGTTTCAGGAGTTTCAGCAGGATTTTCCACCACTGAATCAGGCTTTCACCATCTTGTAGCTTAGCCAATACGAACACACCGTCTCTCTGAAATAACCTGTGATTGGCTAAAGTCTACCATCACGGGCTAGATTTTCTGAAGCCTGAAAACAGAACCAAGAGGGGGGGCTGAAGTAGAGGTCTGCTCTCAGACCACTTGAATTACAATATGCTGTACGGTTAATATGACATTTTTGCCCAATGATGCCAAAAGAAAACTGCCAACCCAACCTTTAACGGGCGGACCATGTTCCATGCAGACAAGACTCCGGTAAGAAGAGGGCAGGCGGACTCTGTGTTAACATCAATAATGATTGGTGTTCAAACGTAGTCAAAATTGATGGACAATGTTTCCCAGATGTGGAGTTTTTAATGTCATGTGTCACAGTTTGCCTCTCAGTCCCTTCCTTCAGCCACACACTTTCATCCCCAGCCCTCTGCATTACTCTCTCTATCAGTCCCTGTCTCCAGCCCTCTGCATTAACACTCACTTCTCCCAGGCCATCCTCAAGCCATCCACCAGGGCTGCGTTTCATTAGTTGTTCAAGGGCTGAGGGAGCGAGTCAAAAACGAAGGTCACTTCAGAGGTGTATATCACCCACAATGCATTGCAGTCATGCATTTGGTGCAAGAAAATACATCCATGGTTAGGTGACAGTAATCTACGTAAAACTCTGGTTATTTTCTTTATTTATTTATTTACCAGGGACAATGCACATTAATCAACATTTCAGTTTACACATCAGTGTAAATGTGAGTTAGCTAATGATGTTCATTCATCTATATGAAAATTACAGAAGAAAATCTCATTGTCAGCTTGATATTTTACTGAAAAATGTCATATACTAATTGCAGTTAATATTTATTTAGATTGTTGTTCAGCTTGTGTGATTTCTTTATTCCCAACATTATCTCTTAATGCATGGAAAAATTGCTGTTCAAGATCTCATAAACCCGTAGCAATAATAGATGGTAATCATGATACAGATCACAAACTTTTCAGATCAGAATGCAGCTAATTACCAAGTGCCGACATATGAAATGGGCCTGCAGGTATATGTGATGATTTGTAAAAAGCAGTATAGCGCTAAAACTACAACTGGCGGTCGATCCATGTAGTTTGGGCTGAAAGTGTACAAGGGTAGGTGCGTTCCATTTACATCCCCCGCTCCTCCCTCACCCACTTTCCCTCTGCTCATCAAGTGGCCTCCGTGGGACGTATGCTGTTATGTAATACCAAGGGCTGAGGGTAAGAGAATGAGGGGAAGTGGAACTACTAAAGAAACGCAGCACCGATGCCACCAGACTTCCTCATTCCCCTGCTCACCTGTTCTCACATTCCTCATCAGCCACTCACTACGTATACCGGTCCAGATCCTTTGTTCTTTTGCCAGCTCATTTCTAGTTGACATGTGCCTTGTTGCCATTTTGCTTTGTGTTTTCCCTTTGGCGTTTTTGACACTCAAACCAGAGGCCTGTGCTACAAAGCATGTTGCTGAACCGTTTTCCAGATTGCAGTGGGGTGAACAGTCCATCATAAAAGATTTGCAGAGCAGATTTTTTTAAATTGAATATTTGAAATCCTACATTGTTTACATCCATGGTTACTTGCCAGTAGTCTTCTTCTTTGTTGGTGTCTTGCTGCATTTTGTGGTACATTACATCAGAATGTAGGATGGCCTTCTCTCTTTGGAAGACGATTGTTCCTGTTTATTTATTAATGTCTTCTAAATAGATTACCATTTTACTCATATACCTCGTATCTCAACTGGAGAAGTGGAAGTGATCAAACATGTTCTATAGACTGGCTTCAGTTACAGGTTCCATCAGTAAATACTGATTTCAGATCACACATGATAGTTATCCAATCATGACGCTAAAGGTGACAAGCTCTCAGTAGCTGCCTTCTCAGCTTTTGACTATAGAGTGAATTTCATGTGATTTGGTGGTTAAGCTACCTTGAAACCACAAACTTAAATGTATTAAATAGTAAATTAATTTATTATATTGATGTCAACACAAAGATTAATAGTGCTTAAACAGACACCAAGCAAAATAGAGATACATTTAATTCTACAAACTAAGTGATCAAAATAGTTCTCAAACAATGTAGTTAAAATGGACAGGGACATCTCAGTGAGGCACTTCTCCAGGTCAAATAAAGTTTTTTATATATATAATGAACACATTAAACACTACATTTTCCCCTTAATGATGATTATCCAAAGACAGAGTGCAGAGTAGCAGCATTTTCTAGGTATTATGTGGGTTCTGTGGAAATGATTTGGGGTAAAATAGTCAAGCTGCCAATCAAACTTCACAAGATTTAAAACTTGTTTTTTTTTCTTTGTACATCGCATTGTGGGACAATCCTGTCCATCAGAAACACACTCAAAAATGTTTTTCAGTCTGCATGTGTTCATGATCAGCTGTTCTGCCCAAGTATGTTCAGGTTCTCTTTGTATTACTACCACACATACAGAAGTTACACGGCCAGCTGAACATAGAGAAGCAGAGATTAACATAGAGTGTTTCATGAAGACACACCTGTTTTCACTGTACTACACACTACATTCTCTAAACCTACTGAGAGTTATTGTGCAGTATGGAATTAGGAAAATATTTGTCATAGCTTCTACACTTCCTGAAAAAAGGATTAACTGTTTCTATGATTCAGTTTTCTTGTCTTTTAGTTCCTAGTTATTAATATTAAGCAAGACGTTGAAATCCTGTCTCCGTTTTTATAAAGGTTGGTGGACTGTGAAAACACAGATGGAAATACATTCAGGGTTTTATCAAGCTGCCTCTGACCAAGTCTGACATGTAAGAAATATATAAAAAATGTTGTCATTAAACCCAAACAACTACAGCAAAATGGACAAAAGGAGAAGGAGGTCTGTTGATTTATTTTTACTTTGTCAATGAAATCCTTTCACAAGACAAGTGGAGGCCGTTGTGGTCAAATGATCCTTGTAAATATGATCCTGGGAAACAGATATTTGCAGTTAATAACTGCAGGGACAATCAATGTATGAAGCAGTAGCACTGTTCTGAGAAAAATAAAATCAGCAAAGACTTCATCAGTGCAGTAAGTAAAAGTGTCCAGCAGAGGGAGCTGGAACACTGATCACTGACAGTCTGCTGAACAGCCTTTACTGTGTTGCTTATCAGCTGGACATTTGATGTGTTGGGAGAAAATCATCAGTGTAGACGAACACTGAACATGAGTATGCATTTATTGTGATGTGTGTTACACACCAGCTTTACTTGTACTGTAACATTCACTGCTTCTCTGTTATTTACTGGAATTTACAATACTTTCTTCAGTGACACCAAGGTCATTTACCTCTCCACACCTCTGCTATAAAAATAAAACCCTTTAACAACCAAATGTAAAAGTGTGTGTGCAGGTGTTTGACCGATGAGTCACATCCACTCACAAACAGAAAAGACAAGGTTACTGCGAGACTGTCTAAACAGTAACCAAGCAACAGGGTCAAAGGCCTGAAATGTAACAGGCTGAACTCTGCAGTTCCTTTGTGAAAGGCAGTCTACTTAATGTCACGTGTAGATGGTACAAATACATGAAAAGTCTTAACACAGTGAGGACAGAAACAGCTTCCTTTCACACTTTCCTCAATAAATAAGCACATAATGTCAGATTATCCAGAATGATCTCTGTGCTTATGGTGGGAGCTCTTTGTTGAGAGGAATGAAATGGTCTGCTGGCTCCTCCCCATGAACTTTGGAAAGCTTTTGGTTTTTTTCAACTTTCTGTCTGCTGAACTCTCAGTCTTTCCCTCCTTCTCATTTCAGCCAGAGACAGAACATCATAGAAGTGAGTACAAGTGCAAATAACTAACTTTATTCATATATGCAGTTCTAATTTCATGGTAGAACACAAGACATGAAAACACACACATCCACACAGCAATGTGATGATTCAGATGATGAGCTTGGGTTAGTATGTGGTTGGTAAATAACATGTACTTACTTTAAATAACATGGACTTTAGTTTTATGGACTGGGTAAAGTTGTTTCAGTCACAGCGTGTTAACCTTGGGCTCATTACCTGAGTGGGCTCATGGGATTTGTAGACCGGGTGACAGCTTCATTTGTGGTTTTTTATCGCTTCACACTCTGAACATGGTGAGCAGTGTACGCTTTTGGTATTGTATGGTATGATGTGGTGTGCTATGCTCTTGCATGGTTGGGGATGGTATCTTATGATATGACACAGAGCAGTAAAGCATTGCATAGCATTCTGCTAGCATGGTGTAGTGCAGCAGGGGTGTACAAATCTTATTCAGATTAACACATTCTTGTACACACTCCCAGATCTAAGTAAACAGTTTCACACACATTTGACACACACAAGAAACTCGAACATTTCTTTTTGCTTTGTAACGTTCAGTTGAAACACATTCATGTACATTATAGTAGTGATATATATTTTAGTTTTTCTAAAATTTTAAATATGCTTATCAGAGGTCAAAAGTATTCTGTTTAATTTACAATATTCAAAAAAACACTAAGCAATTATTTGAATGACTTACGTTTATTAGAAAATACCTGAAAGTGGTCAACTAGAGTGACTAAAGTTGATTTGAATAACTATAATATATTGTCATGTATGTTTGACATTTAACAAGCAGTTAAACTGTTAATAATAAATTGCTCTTTCCTGTTCTTATGTTAAAGTTTGCTGGATAATAATTTAACATAATAATAATCATAAAATGCAATTTTCTTTACAAAAGTGCACATAACCAGACAGATGCAAAAAGAAGGAAAATGAGAAACAAAGCAGAAGAGACAACAAATAAAAGAGAGATTTAAAAGCAAATCAAACAAATACCAATATGAGGTAAAATGCAATACAATAGTGAGGGTGTGTGAACCATAGATATAAAACTGATATAAAACTGTTTTATATCTATGGTGTGAACTAAATGCAGCATGACTGTGCACTTCAGTCCTGGATGGAGGGACAGTTCATGTGAGAGCGTCAGCAGAACCCTGTGATCTGTTAGGAACAAACACTGTGAGGAACTCACTGCAGTCTGCAGCGAGGCCGTGAACCATTTACAAACATTCAGACTCACTTCTACATTTTACAGGCAGCTGGTCTGAGGTAATCTGTGTGCACTGCACTCAGCTTCATTTGGAGAGGATCCTGGCTGCAGTCTTTTGTAGACAACACAGTTCATTTCCACTCTTCTAAATCCTGTTTTTGTCTGCCTCACTTCTAATGTTTCAGTTTGATTTAGTCTCTAAAATCTCTGAACACAATCTTCTGACTTCCAAATCATTGTTTTTACAAGCAGCGAGTGACTTGAACATTTATTTTGCCCTGTTTCGCCTCTCAGGCTATATATCAGGGCTACTGCTTTACCCTCTGATTGGTGGAGTTTATACCTGCAGCCTGAGAGGAGGACCTGCAGACACTACTCAGGGCTTCCAAACTTTCAGCAATACTGCAAATTCCAGTTTCCAGTAAAAAAAAAACTAAAAAAAAACTGAATATCTCTTATCAAGTCAGCATTCTCCTTAAAAGACACTATTGAACATCAGTCAAAGATAAGGCAGTAAAGGACAGAAACAAGTGATATTCTTTTTTTGTGTTACACTACTATTCATTTGGGAAGCCAGATAAGTCTATTATAATATGTTATTTGCTAGATTGATATAAATATAGAAAAACAGGAAATATTTAGAGGTGTTTTTGTTGAACAACCTCTGACTTTTAGAAACTGGATATATTTCAGAGAAAAGAATGTGTGTGAAGCAGCTGGTATTATACGGCTACCGTCATGTCACTTTCTTCAAATCAGATTTTTAACGAAAAGCTTGAAATTGCTGTGATTCTAATAACATGCTCCATCTACAGATGTTTGATGCCTGGATCTTACTGTTTCCCCTCCTGTTAGGTAGGTTAATGCTTCATTCAGACACATTTAGAACTGACATATATATTAGCATCAATTAATCTAAAGCTGTCACTTTCACAATACCTGCAGGGGCGGGGGCATTCAGGATCCACAACACCCAGCGCAGCCTGTGTCTGGAGGACTCAGCAGCTACTGGTGAAGTCCTGCTGAAGAAGTGCAACCTGGACTCAGAGTCTCAGCAGTGGATCTGGATCGATCAGGGCATGCTGATGTGTGTTGCATCGTCCAGATGTTTGTCAGCCCTGCAGAGAGAACCTGTCTGGACCCAGTCCTGCCAAGTGGATGCTGCAGGATTAATGTGGGACTGTGACAGGGACAGACTGATCAGCAGGAACACGTCAATGCTGCTGTCAATAGATGGCCAGCGTCTGATTCTCACACCTAACAGCAAACACTCAAAGTGGAGATCTCTGGATGAGGGGGACATCTGCCATGAAAAACTCAGTAAGTCCGCAAGGATTACAGGAACAGAAAGGTTCATGTTTTCTGCACTATCTGGGTGATTTGTGCTGGCAGGCACTACATTTAAATTTGATTTCCATATATGCTTGTTCTTCCTCCAGGATCCAGAAGGGCATCTGATGATCCAGAAGAGTTTGAGGCTGCGGAGAAGCAGACAGGGGAGCTGGTGGCCATGACAGAGGAACAGAGAGAGTACCTCCGCTGGTTCTATCGCACAGAGGACCGTAAGTGCTGCTGCTCCCAAAATACTTCATCCAAATGAAAATGCAGTGTCAGAAATCCCTCTCATTACTCCAGATTGTTCCAAATGCTGCAGCTCCTGTAGGATCTCAGCTGGTGCTGATAAAACGACCATCTAATGCCTGTTAGATAGGATGGATTTTAAGGTTTCACTGATCACTCGGTGGGTTCAGCCTCAAGATATTTCTGACCTGTGTGTCATCACATAGGTTTCCCTCTAACACAGGGGTTCCCAAACTTTTTCAGCTCGAGACCCAAAAGTTATTTGGTTTGTCCCCGGGACTCAAACTTACAAAAATACATTGCCATAACATCTACATTTATAAACTACTAATAAAGAACACAACTAACCATGAATGCCTTGACTGAGGCAGAGAGGCAGATGACAGAGGATACAAAAGTAGTTACTGGATGTAACTCCAGTTCTATGAGTAAGTGCGTAGCACACAGCATTTGAGCTGAACAGACCAGCATATGAATTCACATATCATAGCATTGTTATGCCAATTGGCGACCCAATAAAAACGGGTCAGTGTTTCATTTTTGGGTCGCGACCCTAATGGGGACTCTCTCTTTTTGGGCCTGAAACTATGTTGAGGAAACCAAATAAACAAAAAAAACATTTTTCTGAAATGTCTGTTTAATTTTTTTTCATGTGTTGTTCTGCTTGTCACCTGTGGGCCAAGCTAGCATTAGCTTTCGAGCTGAAATAGCTCAGTTGGGAGAGCGTTAGACTGAAGATCTGAAGGTCCCTGGTTCGATCCCGGGTTTCGGCATCAGGCAAGCTGTCTTTTAGACACACATTGCAGTGATGGTTAGAGCTGTTGACTGGGTCCTTTCTCCGTTTCCTTTCAGCTGGTCTGTTCAGGCCTTTCTCCGTTTCCTGTTCACATAGGTTTCCCTCAAACACATCCATGTTGGACACATAACGCCTGCCATTGCACCTTTGTACTCGTGGGACATGAACACAGGCTGTTTTGCTGGTAGTCGCTAACATGGTTCATCAACTCTCTCTCTTTCAATAGTTCACTCACATTCTCTCTTCTTTGGGCCTGAAACTATGTTGAGGAAACCAAATAAACCAATCAAAAATAAAGTAAATCAACAATCAGGTTCAGTGTAGCACGTAACTGCATTTTAAACCATTTGTGCTAGTCGGATGCTAAGTGACATAGCAACAGCCCTCTAATGATTTGTGAAACGTTTTTGTTTTCTGAAATGTCTGTTTAATTTTTTTAAGTGTTGTTCTACTTGTCACCTGTGGGCCACCGTAACTGTGTTTTTCTAGCCGAAATAGCTCAGTTGGGAGCGCGTTAGACTGAAGATCTAAAGGGCTCTGATTCGGTTTTGGCAACAGGCGAGCTTTGTTTTAGGGACACATTGCAGTGATGGTTAGAGCTGTTGACTGGGGCCTTTCTCCGTTTCCTTCTACATGTGTTCACATAGGTTTCCCTCTAACACAGGGGTTCCCAAACTTTTTCAGCTCGAGACCCAAAAGTTATTTGGTTTGTCCCCGGGACTCAAACTTACAAAAATACATTGCCATAACATCTACATTTATAAACTACTAATAAAGAACACAACTAACCATGAATGCCTTGACTGAGGCAGAGAGGCAGATGACAGAGGATACAAAAGTAGTTACTGGATGTAACTCCAGTTCTATGAGTAAGTGCGTAGCACACAGCATTTGAGCTGAACAGACCAGCGTATGAATTCACATATCATAGCATTGTTATGCCAATTGGCGACCCAATAAAAACGGGTCAGTGTTTCATTTTTGGGTCGCGACCCTAATGGGGACTCTCTCTTTTTGGGCCTGAAACTATTTGAGGAAACCAAATAAACAAAAAAAAAACATTTTTCTGAAATGTCTGTTTAATTTTTTTTCATGTGTTGTTCTGCTTGTCACCTGTGGGCCACCCTAGCATTAGCTTTCGAGCCGAAATAGCTCAGTTGGGAGAGCGTTAGACTGAAGATCTGAAGGTCCCTGGTTCGATCCCGGGTTTCGGCATCAGGCAAGCTGTCTTTTAGACACACATTGCAGTGATGGTTAGAGCTGTTGACTGGGTCCTTTCTCCGTTTCCTTTCAGCTGGTCTGTTCAGGCCTTTCTCCGTTTCCTGTTCACATAGGTTTCCCTCAAACACATCCATGTTGGACACATAACGCCTGCCATTTCACCTTTGTACTCGTGGGACATGAACACAGGCTGTTTTGCTGGTAGTCGCTAACATGGTTCATCAACTCTCTCTCTTTCAATAGTTCACTCACATTCTCTCTTCTTTGGGCCTGAAACTATGTTGAGGAAACCAAATAAACCAATCAAAAATAAAGTAAATCAACAATCAGGTTCAGTGTAGCACGTAACTGCATTTTAAACCATTTGTGCTAGTCGGATGCTAAGTGACATAGCAACAGCCCTCTAATGATTTGTAAAAAGGTTTTTGTTTTCTGAAATGTCTGTTTAATTTTTTTAAGTGTTGTTCTACTTGTCACCTGTGGGCCACCGTAACTGTGTTTTTCTAGCCGAAATAGCTCAGTTGGGAGCGCGTTAGACTGAAGATCTAAAGGGCTCTGATTCGGTTTTGGCAACAGGCGAGCTTTGTTTTAGGGACACATTGCAGTGATGGTTAGAGCTGTTGACTGGGGCCTTTCTCCGTTTCCTTCTACATGTGTTCACATAGGTTTCCCTCTAACACAGGGGTTCCCAAACTTTTTCAGCTCGAGACCCAAAAGTTATTTGGTTTGTCCCCGGGACTCAAACTTACAAAAATACATTGCCATAACATCTACATTTATAAACTACTAATAAAGAACACAACTAACCATGAATGCCTTGACTGAGGCAGAGAGGCAGATGACAGAGGATACAAAAGTAGTTACTGGATGTAACTCCAGTTCTATGAGTAAGTGCGTAGCACACAGCATTTGAGCTGAACAGACCAGCGTATGAATTCACATATCATAGCATTGTTATGCCAATTGGCGACCCAATAAAAACGGGTCAGTGTTTCATTTTTGGGTCGCGACCCTAATGGGGACTCTCTCTTTTTGGGCCTGAAACTATTTGAGGAAACCAAATAAACAAAAAAAAAACATTTTTCTGAAATGTCTGTTTAATTTTTTTTCATGTGTTGTTCTGCTTGTCACCTGTGGGCCACCCTAGCATTAGCTTTCGAGCTGAAATAGCTCAGTTGGGAGAGCGTTAGACTGAAGATCTAAAGGTCCCTGGTTCGATCCCGGGTTTCGGCATCAGGCAAGCTGTCTTTTAGACACACATTGCAGTGATGGTTAGAGCTGTTGACTGGGTCCTTTCTCCGTTTCCTTTCAGCTGGTCTGTTCAGGCCTTTCTCCGTTTCCTGTTCACATAGGTTTCCCTCAAACACATCCATGTTGGACACATAACGCCTGCCATTGCACCTTTGTACTCGTGGGACATGAACACAGGCTGTTTTGCTGGTAGTCGCTAACATGGTTCATCAACTCTCTCTCTTTCAATAGTTCACTCACATTCTCTCTTCTTTGGGCCTGAAACTATGTTGAGGAAACCAAATAAACCAATCAAAAATAAAGTAAATCAACAATCAGGTTCAGTGTAGCACGTAACTGCATTTTAAACCATTTGTGCTAGTCGGATGCTAAGTGACATAGCAACAGCCCTCTAATGATTTGTGAAACGTTTTTGTTTTCTGAAATGTCTGTTTAATTTTTTTAAGTGTTGTTCTACTTGTCACCTGTGGGCCACCGTAACTGTGTTTTTCTAGCCGAAATAGCTCAGTTGGGAGCGCGTTAGACTGAAGATCTAAAGGGCTCTGATTCGGTTTTGGCAACAGGCGAGCTTTGTTTTAGGGACACATTGCAGTGATGGTTAGAGCTGTTGACTGGGGCCTTTCTCCGTTTCCTTCTACATGTGTTCACATAGGTTTCCCTCTAACACAGGGGTTCCCAAACTTTTTCAGCTCGAGACCCAAAAGTTATTTGGTTTGTCCCCGGGACTCAAACTTACAAAAATACATTGCCATAACATCTACATTTATAAACTACTAATAAAGAACACAACTAACCATGAATGCCTTGACTGAGGCAGAGAGGCAGATGACAGAGGATACAAAAGTAGTTACTGGATGTAACTCCAGCTCTATGAGTGAGTGCGTAGCACACAGCATTTGAGCTGAACAGACCAGCGTATGAATTCACATATCATAGCATTGTTATGCATTTTACTCTGCCAATTGGCGACCCAATAAAAACGGGTCAGTGTTTCATTTTTGGGTCGCGACCCTAATGGGGACTCTCTCTTTTTGGGCCTGAAACTATTTGAGGAAACCAAATAAACAAAAAAAAAACATTTTTCTGAAATGTCTGTTTAATTTTTTTTCATGTGTTGTTCTGCTTGTCACCTGTGGGCCACCCTAGCATTAGCTTTCGAGCCGAAATAGCTCAGTTGGGAGAGCGTTAGACTGAAGATCTAAAGGTCCCTGGTTCCATCCCGGGTTTCGGCATCAGGCAAGCTGTCTTTTAGACACACATTGCAGTGATGGTTAGAGCTGTTGACTGGGTCCTTTCTCCGTTTCCTTTCAGCTGGTCTGTTCAGGCCTTTCTCCGTTTCCTGTTCACATAGGTTTCCCTCAAACACATCCATGTTGGACACATAACGCCTGCCATTGCACCTTTGTACTCGTGGGACATGAACACAGGCTGTTTTGCTGGTAGTCGCTAACATGGTTCATCAACTCTCTCTCTTTCAATAGTTCACTCACATTCCCTCTTCTTTGGGCCTGAAACTATGTTGAGGAAACCAAATAAACCAATCAAAAATAAAGTAAATCAACAATCAGGTTCAGTGTAGCACGTAACTGCATTTTAAACCATTTGTGCTAGTCGGATGCTAAGTGACATAGCAACAGCCCTCTAATGATTTGTGAAACGTTTTTGTTTTCTGAAATGTCTGTTTAATTTTTTTAAGTGTTGTTCTACTTGTCACCTGTGGGCCACCGTAACTGTGTTTTTCTAGCCGAAATAGCTCAGTTGGGAGCGCGTTAGACTGAAGATCTAAAGGGCTCTGATTCGGTTTTGGCAACAGGCGAGCTTTGTTTTAGGGACACATTGCAGTGATGGTTAGAGCTGTTGACTGGGGCCTTTCTCCGTTTCCTTCTACATGTGTTCACATAGGTTTCCCTCTAACACAGGGGTTCCCAAACTTTTTCAGCTCGAGACCCAAAAGTTATTTGGTTTGTCCCTGGGACTCAAACTTACAAAAATACATTGCCATAACATCTACATTTATAAACTACTAATAAAGAACACAACTAACCATGAATGCCTTGACTGAGGCAGAGAGGCAGATGACAGAGGATACAAAAGTAGTTACTGGATGTAACTCCAGTTCTATGAGTAAGTGCGTAGCACACAGCATTTGAGCTGAACAGACCAGCGTATGAATTCACATATCATAGCATTGTTATGCCAATTGGCGACCCAATAAAAACGGGTCAGTGTTTCATTTTTGGGTCGCGACCCTAATGGGGACTCTCTCTTTTTGGGCCTGAAACTATTTGAGGAAACCAAATAAACAAAAAAAAAACATTTTTCTGAAATGTCTGTTTAATTTTTTTTCATGTGTTGTTCTGCTTGTCACCTGTGGGCCACCCTAGCATTAGCTTTCGAGCCGAAATAGCTCAGTTGGGAGAGCGTTAGACTGAAGATCTAAAGGTCCCTGGTTCGATCCCGGGTTTCGGCATCAGGCAAGCTGTCTTTTAGACACACATTGCAGTGATGGTTAGAGCTGTTGACTGGGTCCTTTCTCCGTTTCCTTTCAGCTGGTCTGTTCAGGCCTTTCTCCGTTTCCTGTTCACATAGGTTTCCCTCAAACACATCCATGTTGGACACATAACGCCTGCCATTGCACCTTTGTACTCGTGGGACATGAACACAGGCTGTTTTGCTGGTAGTCGCTAACATGGTTCATCAACTCTCTCTCTTTCAATAGTTCACTCACATTCTCTCTTCTTTGGGCCTGAAACTATGTTGAGGAAACCAAATAAACCAATCAAAAATAAAGTAAATCAACAATCAGGTTCAGTGTAGCACGTAACTGCATTTTAAACCATTTGTGCTAGTCGGATGCTAAGTGACATAGCAACAGCCCTCTAATGATTTGTAAAAAGGTTTTTGTTTTCTGAAATGTCTGTTTAATTTTTTTAAGTGTTGTTCTACTTGTCACCTGTGGGCCACCGTAACTGTGTTTTTCTAGCCGAAATAGCTCAGTTGGGAGCGCGTTAGACTGAAGATCTAAAGGGCTCTGATTCGGTTTTGGCAACAGGCGAGCTTTGTTTTAGGGACACATTGCAGTGATGGTTAGAGCTGTTGACTGGGGCCTTTCTCCGTTTCCTTCTACATGTGTTCACATAGGTTTCCCTCTAACACAGGGGTTCCCAAACTTTTTCAGCTCGAGACCCAAAAGTTATTTGGTTTGTCCCCGGGACTCAAACTTACAAAAATACATTGCCATAACATCTACATTTATAAACTACTAATAAAGAACACAACTAACCATGAATGCCTTGACTGAGGCAGAGAGGCAGATGACAGAGGATACAAAAGTAGTTACTGGATGTAACTCCAGTTCTATGAGTAAGTGCGTAGCACACAGCATTTGAGCTGAACAGACCAGCGTATGAATTCACATATCATAGCATTGTTATGCCAATTGGCGACCCAATAAAAACGGGTCAGTGTTTCATTTTTGGGTCGCGACCCTAATGGGGACTCTCTCTTTTTGGGCCTGAAACTATTTGAGGAAACCAAATAAACAAAAAAAAAACATTTTTCTGAAATGTCTGTTTAATTTTTTTTCATGTGTTGTTCTGCTTGTCACCTGTGGGCCACCCTAGCATTAGCTTTCGAGCCGAAATAGCTCAGTTGGGAGAGCGTTAGACTGAAGATCTAAAGGTCCCTGGTTCCATCCCGGGTTTCGGCATCAGGCAAGCTGTCGTTTAGACACACATTGCAGTGATGGTTAGAGCTGTTGACTGGGTCCTTTCTCCGTTTCCTTTCAGCTGGTCTGTTCAGGCCTTTCTCCGTTTCCTGTTCACATAGGTTTCCCTCAAACACATCCATGTTGGACACATAACGCCTGCCATTGCACCTTTGTACTCGTGGGACATGAACACAGGCTGTTTTGCTGGTAGTCGCTAACATGGTTCATCAACTCTCTCTCTTTCAATAGTTCACTCACATTCTCTCTTCTTTGGGCCTGAAACTATGTTGAGGAAACCAAATAAACCAATCAAAAATAAAGTAAATCAACAATCAGGTTCAGTGTAGCACGTAACTGCATTTTAAACCATTTGTGCTAGTCGGATGCTAAGTGACATAGCAACAGCCCTCTAATGATTTGTGAAACGTTTTTGTTTTCTGAAATGTCTGTTTAATTTTTTTAAGTGTTGTTCTACTTGTCACCTGTGGGCCACCGTAACTGTGTTTTTCTAGCCGAAATAGCTCAGTTGGGAGCGCGTTAGACTGAAGATCTAAAGGGCTCTGATTCGGTTTTGGCAACAGGCGAGCTTTGTTTTAGGGACACATTGCAGTGATGGTTAGAGCTGTTGACTGGGGCCTTTCTCCGTTTCCTTCTACATGTGTTCACATAGGTTTCCCTCTAACACAGGGGTTCCCAAACTTTTTCAGCTCGAGACCCAAAAGTTATTTGGTTTGTCCCCGGGACTCAAACTTACAAAAATACATTGCCATAACATCTACATTTATAAACTACTAATAAAGAACACAACTAACCATGAATGCCTTGACTGAGGCAGAGAGGCAGATGACAGAGGATACAAAAGTAGTTACTGGATGTAACTCCAGTTCTATGAGTAAGTGCGTAGCACACAGCATTTGAGCTGAACAGACCAGCGTATGAATTCACATATCATAGCATTGTTATGCCAATTGGCGACCCAATAAAAACGGGTCAGTGTTTCATTTTTGGGTCGCGACCCTAATGGGGACTCTCTCTTTTTGGGCCTGAAACTATTTGAGGAAACCAAATAAACAAAAAAAAAACATTTTTCTGAAATGTCTGTTTAATTTTTTTTCATGTGTTGTTCTGCTTGTCACCTGTGGGCCACCCTAGCATTAGCTTTCGAGCCGAAATAGCTCAGTTGGGAGAGCGTTAGACTGAAGATCTGAAGGTCCCTGGTTCGATCCCGGGTTTCGGCATCAGGCAAGCTGTCTTTTAGACACACATTGCAGTGATGGTTAGAGCTGTTGACTGGGTCCTTTCTCCGTTTCCTTTCAGCTGGTCTGTTCAGGCCTTTCTCCGTTTCCTGTTCACATAGGTTTCCCTCAAACACATCCATGTTGGACACATAACGCCTGCCATTGCACCTTTGTACTCGTGGGACATGAACACAGGCTGTTTTGCTGGTAGTCGCTAACATGGTTCATCAACTCTCTCTCTTTCAATAGTTCACTCACATTCTCTCTTCTTTGGGCCTGAAACTATGTTGAGGAAACCAAATAAACCAATCAAAAATAAAGTAAATCAACAATCAGGTTCAGTGTAGCACGTAACTGCATTTTAAACCATTTGTGCTAGTCGGATGCTAAGTGACATAGCAACAGCCCTCTAATGATTTGTGAAACGTTTTTGTTTTCTGAAATGTCTGTTTAATTTTTTTAAGTGTTGTTCTACTTGTCACCTGTGGGCCACCGTAACTGTGTTTTTCTAGCCGAAATAGCTCAGTTGGGAGCGCGTTAGACTGAAGATCTAAAGGGCTCTGATTCGGTTTTGGCAACAGGCGAGCTTTGTTTTAGGGACACATTGCAGTGATGGTTAGAGCTGTTGACTGGGGCCTTTCTCCGTTTCCTTCTACATGTGTTCACATAGGTTTCCCTCTAACACAGGGGTTCCCAAACTTTTTCAGCTCGAGACCCAAAAGTTATTTGGTTTGTCCCCGGGACTCAAACTTACAAAAATACATTGCCATAACATCTACATTTATAAACTACTAATAAAGAACACAACTAACCATGAATGCCTTGACTGAGGCAGAGAGGCAGATGACAGAGGATACAAAAGTAGTTACTGGATGTAACTCCAGTTCTATGAGTAAGTGCGTAGCACACAGCATTTGAGCTGAACAGACCAGCGTATGAATTCACATATCATAGCATTGTTATGCCAATTGGCGACCCAATAAAAACGGGTCAGTGTTTCATTTTTGGGTCGCGACCCTAATGGGGACTCTCTCTTTTTGGGCCTGAAACTATTTGAGGAAACCAAATAAACAAAAAAAAAACATTTTTCTGAAATGTCTGTTTAATTTTTTTTCATGTGTTGTTCTGCTTGTCACCTGTGGGCCACCCTAGCATTAGCTTTCGAGCCGAAATAGCTCAGTTGGGAGAGCGTTAGACTGAAGATCTAAAGGTCCCTGGTTCGATCCCGGGTTTCGGCATCAGGCAAGCTGTCGTTTAGACACACATTGCAGTGATGGTTAGAGCTGTTGACTGGGTCCTTTCTCCGTTTCCTTTCAGCTGGTCTGTTCAGGCCTTTCTCCGTTTCCTGTTCACATAGGTTTCCCTCAAACACATCCATGTTGGACACATAACGCCTGCCATTGCACCTTTGTACTCGTGGGACATGAACACAGGCTGTTTTGCTGGTAGTCGCTAACATGGTTCATCAACTCTCTCTCTTTCAATAGTTCACTCACATTCTCTCTTCTTTGGGCCTGAAACTATGTTGAGGAAACCAAATAAACCAATCAAAAATAAAGTAAATCAACAATCAGGTTCAGTGTAGCACGTAACTGCATTTTAAACCATTTGTGCTAGTCGGATGCTAAGTGACATAGCAACAGCCCTCTAATGATTTGTGAAACGTTTTTGTTTTCTGAAATGTCTGTTTAATTTTTTTAAGTGTTGTTCTACTTGTCACCTGTGGGCCACCGTAACTGTGTTTTTCTAGCCGAAATAGCTCAGTTGGGAGCGCGTTAGACTGAAGATCTAAAGGGCTCTGATTCGGTTTTGGCAACAGGCGAGCTTTGTTTTAGGGACACATTGCAGTGATGGTTAGAGCTGTTGACTGGGGCCTTTCTCCGTTTCCTTCTACATGTGTTCACATAGGTTTCCCTCTAACACAGGGGTTCCCAAACTTTTTCAGCTCGAGACCCAAAAGTTATTTGGTTTGTCCCCGGGACTCAAACTTACAAAAATACATTGCCATAACATCTACATTTATAAACTACTAATAAAGAACACAACTAACCATGAATGCCTTGACTGAGGCAGAGAGGCAGATGACAGAGGATACAAAAGTAGTTACTGGA
Source organism: Macquaria australasica (assembly GCA_005408345.1). Classification (NCBI taxonomy): domain Eukaryota; kingdom Metazoa; phylum Chordata; class Actinopteri; order Centrarchiformes; family Percichthyidae; genus Macquaria; species Macquaria australasica. Next base: position 5,965 of record SEMN01000008.1, on the reverse strand, counting down.
TGTAACTCCAGCTCTATGAGTGAGTGCGTAGCACACAGCATTTGAGCTGAACAGACCAGCGTATGAATTCACATATCATAGCATTGTTATGCATTTTACTCTGCCAATTGGCGACCCAATAAAAACGGGTCAGTGTTTCATTTTTGGGTCGCGACCCTAATGGGGACTCTCTCTTTTTGGGCCTGAAACTATTTGAGGAAACCAAATAAACAAAAAAAAAACATTTTTCTGAAATGTCTGTTTAATTTTTTTTCATGTGTTGTTCTGCTTGTCACCTGTGGGCAACCATTAGCTTTCGAGCCGAAATAGCTCAGTTGGGAGAGCGTTAGACTGAAGATCTAAAGGTCCCTGGTTCCATCCCGGGTTTCGGCATCAGGCAAGCTGTCGTTTAGACACACATTGCAGTGATGGTTAGAGCTGTTGACTGGGTCATTTCTCCGTTTCCTTTCAGCTGGTCTGTTCAGGCCTTTCTCCGTTTCCTGTTCACATAGGTTTCCCTCAAACACATCCATGTTGGACACATAACGCCTGCCATTGCACCTTTGTACTCGTGGGACATGAACACAGGCTATTTTGCTGGTAGTCGCTAACATGGTTCATCAACTCTCTCTCTTTCAATAGTTCACTCACATTCTCTCTTCTTTGGGCCTGAAACTATGTTGAGGAAACCAAATAAACAAAAAAAACATTTTTCTGAAATGTCTGTTTAATTTTTTTCATGTGTTGTTGAAGAAATTTGGTTTCTCCCCGGGACTCAAACGTATAAAAATACATTGCCATAACATCTACATTTATAAACTACTAATAAAGAACACAACTAACCATGAATGCCTTGACTGAGGCAGAGAGGCAGATGACAGAGAGGATATTATCATTAAAAATCACCACTGTCACTATTCACCACCACATTAGGCACGCATGCACACACACACGCAATTTCTTACATTTGTCCGGCATAGAAACTACATACACATACACACTAACTAGGTTAATACAAATGTAACACACACATTACTGACTCTTCCACCATCAAAACAATGTTGAATAAACGCTCTTTGCTGTCTAATCCACATTAGGGACGAGCCCGCGAGTCAATAGTGGCTAGTAAGGTAACGTCAGCAATCGCAGCTAACACTCAACATTAGCTCAGTCAGAGAGAGCAAACACGTTCAGGTCAATGTTCACGAGAAGGGGTGGGGGGAGGTAAACAGCCCCATACACAGCATTTCAGCTGAACAGACCAGTGTAGCAAAGAAAAGTAGTTACTGGATGTAACTCCAGTTCTATGAGTAAGTGCGTAGCACACAGCATTTGAGCTGAACAGACCAGCGTATGAATTCACATATCATAGCATTGTTATGCCAATTGGCGACCCAATAAAAACGGGTCAGTGTTTCATTTTTGGGTCGCGACCCTAATGGGGACTCTCTCTTTTTGGGCCTGAAACTATTTGAGGAAACCAAATAAACAAAAAAAAAACATTTTTCTGAAATGTCTGTTTAATTTTTTTTCATGTGTTGTTCTGCTTGTCACCTGTGGGCCACCCTAGCATTAGCTTTCGAGCCGAAATAGCTCAGTTGGGAGAGCGTTAGACTGAAGATCTAAAGGTCCCTGGTTCGATCCCGGGTTTCGGCATCAGGCAAGCTGTCGTTTAGACACACATTGCAGTGATGGTTAGAGCTGTTGACTGGGTCCTTTCTCCGTTTCCTTTCAGCTGGTCTGTTCAGGCCTTTCTCCGTTTCCTGTTCACATAGGTTTCCCTCAAACACATCCATGTTGGACACATAACGCCTGCCATTGCACCTTTGTACTCGTGGGACATGAACACAGGCTGTTTTGCTGGTAGTCGCTAACATGGTTCATCAACTCTCTCTCTTTCAATAGTTCACTCACATTCTCTCTTCTTTGGGCCTGAAACTATGTTGAGGAAACCAAATAAACCAATCAAAAATAAAGTAAATCAACAATCAGGTTCAGTGTAGCACGTAACTGCATTTTAAACCATTTGTGCTAGTCGGATGCTAAGTGACATAGCAACAGCCCTCTAATGATTTGTGAAACGTTTTTGTTTTCTGAAATGTCTGTTTAATTTTTTTAAGTGTTGTTCTACTTGTCACCTGTGGGCCACCGTAACTGTGTTTTTCTAGCCGAAATAGCTCAGTTGGGAGCGCGTTAGACTGAAGATCTAAAGGGCTCTGATTCGGTTTTGGCAACAGGCGAGCTTTGTTTTAGGGACACATTGCAGTGATGGTTAGAGCTGTTGACTGGGGCCTTTCTCCGTTTCCTTCTACATGTGTTCACATAGGTTTCCCTCTAACACAGGGGTTCCCAAACTTTTTCAGCTCGAGACCCAAAAGTTATTTGGTTTGTCCCCGGGACTCAAACTTACAAAAATACATTGCCATAACATCTACATTTATAAACTACTAATAAAGAACACAACTAACCATGAATGCCTTGACTGAGGCAGAGAGGCAGATGACAGAGGATACAAAAGTAGTTACTGGATGTAACTCCAGTTCTATGAGTAAGTGCGTAGCACACAGCATTTGAGCTGAACAGACCAGCGTATGAATTCACATATCATAGCATTGTTATGCCAATTGGCGACCCAATAAAAACGGGTCAGTGTTTCATTTTTGGGTCGCGACCCTAATGGGGACTCTCTCTTTTTGGGCCTGAAACTATTTGAGGAAACCAAATAAACAAAAAAAAAACATTTTTCTGAAATGTCTGTTTAATTTTTTTTCATGTGTTGTTCTGCTTGTCACCTGTGGGCCACCCTAGCATTAGCTTTCGAGCCGAAATAGCTCAGTTGGGAGAGCGTTAGACTGAAGATCTAAAGGTCCCTGGTTCGATCCCGGGTTTCGGCATCAGGCAAGCTGTCTTTTAGACACACATTGCAGTGATGGTTAGAGCTGTTGACTGGGTCCTTTCTCCGTTTCCTTTCAGCTGGTCTGTTCAGGCCTTTCTCCGTTTCCTGTTCACATAGGTTTCCCTCAAACACATCCATGTTGGACACATAACGCCTGCCATTGCACCTTTGTACTCGTGGGACATGAACACAGGCTGTTTTGCTGGTAGTCGCTAACATGGTTCATCAACTCTCTCTCTTTCAATAGTTCACTCACATTCTCTCTTCTTTGGGCCTGAAACTATGTTGAGGAAACCAAATAAACCAATCAAAAATAAAGTAAATCAACAATCAGGTTCAGTGTAGCACGTAACTGCATTTTAAACCATTTGTGCTAGTCGGATGCTAAGTGACATAGCAACAGCCCTCTAATGATTTGTGAAACGTTTTTGTTTTCTGAAATGTCTGTTTAATTTTTTTAAGTGTTGTTCTACTTGTCACCTGTGGGCCACCGTAACTGTGTTTTTCTAGCCGAAATAGCTCAGTTGGGAGCGCGTTAGACTGAAGATCTAAAGGGCTCTGATTCGGTTTTGGCAACAGGCGAGCTTTGTTTTAGGGACACATTGCAGTGATGGTTAGAGCTGTTGACTGGGGCCTTTCTCCGTTTCCTTCTACATGTGTTCACATAGGTTTCCCTCTAACACAGGGGTTCCCAAACTTTTTCAGCTCGAGACCCAAAAGTTATTTGGTTTGTCCCCGGGACTCAAACTTACAAAAATACATTGCCATAACATCTACATTTATAAACTACTAATAAAGAACACAACTAACCATGAATGCCTTGACTGAGGCAGAGAGGCAGATGACAGAGGATACAAAAGTAGTTACTGGATGTAACTCCAGTTCTATGAGTAAGTGCGTAGCACACAGCATTTGAGCTGAACAGACCAGCGTATGAATTCACATATCATAGCATTGTTATGCCAATTGGCGACCCAATAAAAACGGGTCAGTGTTTCATTTTTGGGTCGCGACCCTAATGGGGACTCTCTCTTTTTGGGCCTGAAACTATGTTGAGGAAACCAAATAAACAAAAAAAACATTTTTCTGAAATGTCTGTTTAATTTTTTTTCATGTGTTGTTCTGCTTGTCACCTGTGGGCCACCCTAGCATTAGCTTTCAAGCCGAAATAGCTCAGTTGGGAGAGCGTTAGACTGAAGATCTGAAGGTCCCTGGTTCGATCCCGGGTTTCGGCATCAGGCAAGCTGTCTTTTAGACACACATTGCAGTGATGGTTAGAGCTGTTGACTGGGTCCTTTCTCCGTTTCCTTTCAGCTGGTCTGTTCAGGCCTTTCTCCGTTTCCTGTTCACATAGGTTTCCCTCAAACACATCCATGTTGGACACATAACGCTGCCATTGCACCTTTGTACTCGTGGGACATGAACACAGGCTGTTTTGCTGGTAGTCGCTAACATGGTTCATCAACTCTCTCTTTCAATAGTTCACTCACATTCTCTTCTTTGGGCCTGAAACTATGTTGAGGAAACCAAATAAACCAATCAAAAATAAAGTAAATCAACAATCAGGTTCAGTGTAGCACGTAACTGCATTTTAAACCATTTGTGCTAGTCGGATGCTAAGTGACATAGCAACAGCCCTCTAATGATTTGTGAAACGTTTTTGTTTTCTGAAATGTCTGTTTAATTTTTTTAAGTGTTGTTCTACTTGTCACCTGTGGGCCACCGTAACTGTGTTTTTCTAGCCGAAATAGCTCAGTTGGGAGCGCGTTAGACTGAAGATCTAAAGGGCTCTGATTCGGTTTTGGCAACAGGCTTAGCTTTTGTTTTTAGGACACATTGCAGCATGGTTAGAGCTGCTGACTGGGGCCTTTCTCCGCTTTCCTTCTACATGTGTTCACATAGGTTTCCCTCTAAGACAGTGGGTTCCACAGCTCGAGACCCAAAGTTATTTGGTTTGTCCCCGACTCAAACTACAAAAAAGAATAATGATCATATTATAAACCACTAATAAAGAACAACTAACCATGAATGCCTTGACTGAGGCAGAGGCAGATGACAGAGGATATAGTTACTGATGTAACTCCAGTTCTATTAGTAAGTGCGTAGCACACAGCATTTGAGCTGAACAGACCAGCGTATGAATTCACATATCATAGCATTGTTATGCCAATTGGCGACCCAATAAAAACGGGTCAGTGTTTCATTTTTGGGTCGCGACCCTAATGGGGACTCTCTCTTTTTGGGCCTGAAACTATGTTGAGGAAACCAAATAAACAAAAAAAACATTTTTCTGAAATGTCTGTTTAATTTTTTTTCATGTGTTGTTCTGCTTGTCACCTGTGGGCCACCCTAGCATTAGCTTTCGAGCCGAAATAGCTCAGTTGGGAGAGCGTTAGACTGAAGATCTGAAGGTCCCTGGTTCGATCCCGGGTTTCGGCATCAGGCAAGCTGTCTTTTAGACACACATTGCAGTGATGGTTGAGCCGTTGACCGTCCTTTCTCCGTTTCAGCTATCTGTTCAGGCCTTTCTCCGTTTCCTGTTCACATAGGTTTCCTCAACACATCCATGTTGGACACATAACTTCGCCATTGCACCTTTGTACTGCGGGACATGAACACAGGCTGTTTTGCTGGTAGCTCAACATGGTTCATCAACTCTCTTTCAATAGTTCACTCACATTCCTCTTCTTTAGTCTTCGAACCATGTTGAGGAACCAAATAAACCAATCAAAATAAAGTAAATCAACAATCAGGTTCAGTGTAGCATCTAACTGCATTTTAAACCATTTGTGCTAGTCGGATAAGGACATAAAGCAACAGCCCTAATGATTTGCGAGAAACGTTTTTGTTTTCTGAAATGTCTGTTTAATTTTTTTAAGTGTTGTTCTACTTGTCACCTGTGGGCCACCGTAACTGTGTTTTTCTAGCCGAAATAGCTCAGTTGGGAGCGCGTTAGACTGAAGATCTAAAGGGCTCTGATTTGGTTTTGGAAACAGGCGAGCTTTGTTTTAGGGACACATTGCAGTGATGGTTAGAGCTGTTGACTGGGGCCTTTCTCCGTTTCCTTCTACATGTGTTCACATAGGTTTC